>JAOXYA010000028.1:12895610-12909500 GCA_028565675.1 Sorex palustris | reverse complement strand
ATTACTTTATATCTGAATTCTTTCTCAGAGAGCTCCCTTAAGTGAGTAACACCTAATGAGGCTTCTGGACTCTTTTCATCGTCCTCTCCTCGTGGTGGAGATTTGCGTTGTTTCTTCATGTTGGTGTGGTGGTATGGAGACTGATATGTTACATGAGGTTGCTGGGTATGAGTAATTTACCTGTGGCTGTGGGAGCATCCGCCAGCCCAAAATTAGGCCACGCTCACTTCTGCAGCAGCTATGACCCTACAGGTACCTGGTGTGTGTGTGGGGGGGGTACAACCTGGAAGGAGAAGAGACTCGGAACGGAATTCAGGAGAACAGGAAGAGGCTCAGGGATGGTGGGAAGTCCAGGGTCTTAGAGGATGCCCCAAGCACATACACAGGGAAAGCAAAGTCCCGAGTTTGTTTGAATAATGACTGACTTGGGAGGAGAAGAGGACTGGGCACAGCATTCGGGACAAACAGGAAAAGGCTCCGACATTGTTTTTAAAGTATGGGGGGAAGTGATGCTTGTAGAGATTAAGTATTTTCTTTAGTTTGGGGATTATACCTGGAGATTCTTAGGGGTTACTCCTGGCTCTGAACTTAGGAATTACTCCTCGTGGTGCTCTGGGCACTATATAGGATGCTGGGGATTGAACCCAGGCTGGCCACTTGCAAGGCAAGTGCTCTACTCACTGTATATCTCTCCAGCCGCAGGTAAAGTATGTCTTAAAGGTCACAGAATTGAATGCTAAATCGTGGTCTTTGGAACTTTCAATTGTAGGCTGAAATTTAGAAAGTGACATTGTTCCTGGATAGGACCTGAGCACAGATAAATGCACATTCTATAGTCTAGGAAGCTGCCAAGTCACAAAGCTTTCCTATCAAGACACATTATTACTGCTAATTTTTAAATGAGATTTAAAAAAAAAAAGAAATGTCAGTTTCTTCAAATGTTTGAGTTTGTCTTTTCAGAATCTCTTAGGTCATCTCTGCAGTCCCCAAAGAAGAGATCATAGTGAATAATTTCACTAGCTTATTTAACCAAGGTATGCTCTCATTGCACATAACTGAGTTCAAAAAAAGGACTTCCTAGTAAGAGCTAAAAAACAATTCAACACTCTTTGCTGTCTTGCATATTTTATTTTCAACTCATTCAGTGTTCAGATGGTCAGTAGCATGGTATCAAGTCAATTACTATCTGAGAGTACATCAAATAACCATCATTTAAAATGTCAAATTGCTTCATTCCTTCGAAATAAACTGCTTCTCCCATAATTTATTCTGATGCTTCTTAGCCAGATGCTATGCAATCAAATAATTGAAACTTCTGTCACTTCTAAATTCAGCATAGGCACAGCCAAGTGTGTGGTATTTTGCTGATTTATGAGTACAGTCAAAATGTGTGTGTGCTGGGGAAGACTCAAGATAATTGTGAACAGATTAGCCATGTTCAAAGATTTCAAAATCTGATGAACATTCTGAGTGAGACATCATCTAATGACCACAACCAACTGCTCCTACAAATTTATGAAGTCATAACTATTTGAATACACTTTTAATATCATTAAAGAACTCATTCATAATAAGAAGCTGAGAAATTTTTTCCAGTGAAAATTCAAAATACAATATTGAAATTTCAAAAGGCTCAATTTTCCAAATCAATTTAGACTTTGAAATAGTTGTCAAATATTCTTCTCAATAAAGTGTTTTACATCTTGACTGTTAGAAGGTAATATACAAAACTGCAAAAAGAAATGAAAGGCAGAAGGAAGAGAGAGGAAGATTTCATTGGGAAATATTCATGTATATATTAGTATTTCATGTGAGACTAAAAATTGAGAAGAAGCTTTTTTATGTGAAATTATCACCCTTCTTTCTGCCCCTAATTCTACAGGCCCTAAAACGGCTAATTAAAACCTAAGTGTATTGCTTAGTTAATTCCGTTGACAGTTAACCCTAGGGAATATGTTGGCAGTTAATTATATACATTGACAATTTTTATATAGTGGATATAAATTTCTAAGTCATAAGCTATAAAATCCCACCCCAGCCTCCAAATTTTTGTTCCTGTGAAGGTTCAGATTAATCTTAATCAGTAGTAACAAATGTAATTGGCTAGTTGACTACTGATTATTCCCAGAGTGCTTCAAAGTGCTTGTCATTCCTGGGATTTGTTTTGCAGCCACAGTGCAGGCTGCAAAAAAGGTGTCATTTCTAAAGAGCAAGTGGTGGTGAATAAATAAGAAACACACACACACACACAGAGACACGCACACATTTTAAAGTCAGACTTATGCTTATCTTCAGGTTTTGTTCCATTTCTGGCCTAATCAGTTTTATAGGGGCACTCCTGGCTACAACCTACCAACGCAGGGGTGGCTGCAAGGGGTGGGTTGTAGTGGAGACATCTGCTCTGTCACTTGAGCTACTTCCCCAGCCCATCGATTTTAGACTTTGATAAATGACTATTGTTTGGGATGGGGGCAGGGGGCCTTTCAGGCAAATGCCCAGACTGCCCAGGGAGGCATTCCCAGCACTTTCTGGAACCACAAAGGCCATCCCTGAGCATGGCTTTCCTGACCCTTCTGCTCTCTCCCCTGCTCCAAGAAATAAATATTACAAACCCCAAAACTTGACAGTTAAAGTATCATCAAATTGTGTAACAAGGAATCGGTGACCTAATTGGGAAGCCAAACTATGAAGATAGAAACTAATCAGAGAGGAGCCAAGAGACAGGATGGGGGGTAAGGTGCTTTTCTTACGTGCAGCTGGTTCCAGTTTGATTCCTGACACTGCATATGGTACTCTCCCTCCCCAAAGTACTGCTAGGAGGACCCTCTCAGCACTATGCAACTGAGATGACCTTTTAAAGACAAATTTGGCGACCACAGAGATAGTGCAGGGGTTAAATAATTTGCTTTGTATGTGACCAATCCCAGTTTGATCCCTGGCACCACATATGGTCCTTTTGAGAAACACCAGAAGTGATCCTTATACACAGAGCCATGAGTTAACCCTGAGCGCAGTTGAATATGACCCCCTGCCAAAATAGAATAACATAAAATAAAATGAAAGACAAATTGTCACATGGAAAATCAAGGCTGAGTGTAGAGACAGAGAGCAGGAGCCATCTAAAGTGCCAGGGAATAAGATACCTGCCTTGCACTCATCCACACAGCATCTGTGGCACCATGTGGTCCCTAACCATCACTGGGTATGGGCCTGGTGGCTTTCCAACCCTCCAGAAGCCTCATATCCTTTCCATGGGTTCTTCTAGAGAACAATTGCAGGAGGAACCCCTAGACCCCTCTACCCCCCGCAAAATTATATTTAATAAAACTTTAAGCCAAATCAGTGAGAATTTCTTCGTGAGTTCTTAGAGGCTTGGGAAAAGCAGAGGTGAGAGCTAGTTGTTGTTCCTCTGGTGGAATCCAGAGAAGGTTCCACTGAGGCAGGTAGACTACCTGAGCTCTCACAGATGGTAGACCTGAACCAAAGGAACTGCGGCAGATCTGAAGGTTAGCCACCAACTTGCTGCCATATCTGGGCATAACAGATCAGAGTTTTCTTACTGGTGTAGGACAAGAGTTTGGGGAAGGGTCCAAAGAGATGCTCTGAATTATAGGTCACTTCCTGCTACCATTTACTTTATGAATTTGTGGTCTCCAGGTAAAAGCAACAAATATTTATGAAAGAAAGGCTGTGCTCAGGCCTGGAACTGTTTTTGTTCTGAGTTGCATACATTCCTGTATTCCTTTAAAACAGTGCTCAAAGCCGCCTGCACTGGTAGGCACCTGCAATATACCAAGTACCTGTGATATATACTGTTTATGGAAACAGTGTTGAACAGAAGGAAAAATAATTACACTTTCCATTATTGAGTGAGTTCAGTGTACCCACCCCTACCAGTGAATTAAGAGTAAATAGATAAATGCTCTGGTAACCTGCAGTGTCTTCCATTAATCAGAGTAATAAAGGGTCTTTCTGGGGTCTTTATGGAAGGTACAGAAAGAAAAATGGTGACATAAGGTCAGTTTCATGACAGGCCTATGACACTTCGTCAATACCTTATTGGCAATCCAGTTATGGTGAAAAATAAGGGCATTATTTTGCTGTTAGGAGTTAGTAAATAGATTGTTTATTATGCTGTCGGTCATCAATCAGAACCCAAGCCAGCAAAACACCAGTAAACTGAATGATTTCCCCGCAAAAACCTAAAATAGAACAGACTTGATGATCTCTCTCTCTGTCTCTGTCTCTCTTCCTCCCACTATATTCTTTCACTCCCTTATCCGTCTCTCCTTTTTCCCTCTGCCTCTTCCTCTGATTGTATTTCTGTGTCGGTATTAGAAATGTTACAATATTTGAGGTTGATGAATGTGACAATTTATTAACAGGAAACGAAAACGGAAAGATCTTTAATATTGAATATGAAATAATCTACTGTAACATAAAAAACTAAAAAAATATTAACTGTTTTAATTGTCTATGGTAATTTAACTGTCACTGTGGCAATTAAAAAGATAGGTAGATACTAAGTTATTGACACAAGCTCTACAGATAAAATGGGCTAATTTAAACATTAAATTTCTTTAAATTTTTAATTTTATAAAGTAGTTCACAATATTTGATGACATTTAATATTCAAACACCAATCCCACCACCATCGCATCTTCCCACCACCATATTTCAGATGTTTCCATTCCTGCCCCAAAGCAGAACCAAAATAATATATTTTGTATTGTTTATTATGAAAAACCATTGAAAATACTACAAAAAAGTTTCCTTATGGGAAAGAGTGTAAAGATTGTTGTATTTCACCCAGGGGCCATGAAGCCCTTCTACAAGAAATCACTAACATGTTTTTAAAGGTTGAGCCTGTGTGCATATATATGTGTACATATACATATATATGTTTATAACTTGTATCACTTGTCATCCCGTTGATCTTCGATTTGCTCAAGCTGTTGCTAGTAACGTCTCCATCTGTCCCTGTAGTGTGCTAGTGTAGCCCAATATAGCATTTGCTTGCTCCAGGAACATAAAGAGCCTCTAACCGTTTGTTCAGGGTTTTGATGAAGAAGTCTGACCATCTCATAGGTGGGTGACCACGTGTCCTTTTGATGTCCCATGGAATCCAGTAGGTAACAGCTCTAGTCATATATATATATATATATATATATATATATATATGCATATATATCTGTAAAAAATATTTTTTCCTCTAAAAATTGGTTGCCTCCTACTTTGAACCCCATCAAATGTGGTGTGATACTGTTGGAGTATGGGTAGGGAGTGTGGTATGAATTGTCATGTGGCTGCAAATGCAGCCGTATAGTCCAGTAACAGGTTCACTCATGGGTGAAGCACGGCCTCAGCATGTGGAGAGTGGCTGTGAGCATGGTAGCAGTTGAGTTCTGGAGGTTTTCAAGTGGCTGGGGCTGGGTCCCTTGGTGCGGGGAGGGGTCTCACCTGCCTGCTCCAGGGTGTCCCAAGTGAAACAGCCTGGTGTGGGGTCCAGTGGCATAATTACAGCGAGTGTCATGTTATGCTCCCTTCCGGCAAAGAAGGATATGCAACTGTGGATGGTGGCCAGTGACATAAACACTAAATTTAACGTGAATTATAACCTGCTTCTTTTTCTCTTTTTTTATGTACATGTAGCAACATAAAATTTTCATAGTATTTATTAATTATATTTGATTTTTTAAATTTTATGTTTAGCTTTGTTCTCCTTTTCTTTATATTGATAACTTCCATTTTCCTTTTTTTTGATAAATGTTGCTATTCTTTTTCCATTTAATTAGTCTCTTGATAGAACCAATTTTGAGAGTTGGAGAACTACTACAGAAGTGTTGGAGAACTAGTACAGAAATTGCCCTGCATTCTGCTGACACTACCTTGAATCCTGAGCACCACCAGAAGTGATCTTGGTGCAGGAGTCAGGAGTAAGGGAGTAAGCCCTGCACAATGTCAGATTTCTCCCCAGTCCTGCCCCTCCCCCAAACCTAAGAGCAATTTTGATGCTTTCATTTTACTTTTTTTCAGGTTGCCATTTTACCCATAACAATCTCTTTTCTTTGTATCGTTGTGTATCCTTCTCTTACTTTAAAATGCTTTGGCTAATCTTTACAGCACACAGCAACAGAGAAGAAAAACCGCTGGGAGGCTCCACAGCTCCCGGAGAATGCTCCAGGTCCCAAACAGAGCCGAGATCACCGGGAAGCCCCAGATGGGGTAGGAGCCGCATCCCGCCTCCTCCAGATGGAACCCCGGTGACCATGAGCCTCTACAAGCATAGCTCAGGCATGCGGGAACCAGGACTTTTATTCCAAACCATGCTGATCTACTGATGGCATTAACTCTAGCATCACTGCTTTTCTTTCCAAGCCCTACAGTGGTTTTTCACAGTGGCCAATTTTTATGGACAAAGAGGAAGAAACGCTAGTTATGGCCAATACAAAGAAGGATTGTTTCAGTATTTACTGAACGGATATTAAATACTTAACATCCTTCATTCACTCAATTTGTTTTCAAGGCAACCCATGAATTAGGTAAAACTATTATTCCTATTTATGGATATAAAAAACAAGGCATGGTAGGACTTGAGCTACTAAGTGGTACAGTCAGGTTTCAAATGCTGTCTTGGCTCCAAAACTGGTGTTTCTTTTTTTATTTATTAGCTTGATTGATTTGACTTGGGGGCCACATCCAGCAATGCTCGGGACCTACTCCTGGCGGTGCTCAGAGGCCCGAGCAGTGCCAAGGATAGAACCCGGGCCTCCTGCCTACAAAGCCCAAGATCCACCCTGAGGTGGACTCCCTCTGGCCCCTTAACACGGGCGCCTTTCACTGTGCTACTGATGCATCTTTCCACAATATATTCTTGAAAAATCTCTCATGCTGCCGGAGCTAAGGTCTTAGCTAATGTACTTGGCTAGTAGCGGGGTATTAGCTAGGCAGTTCAGACTCCCCTTAGAGAAGCGTCTGTTTTTCAGAGGGGTTAGAATCTCTATTCTGTACTACTAAGCTCTCGAAAGGGCTCACTTTCCTGTTTGGAAAGGACATTTACCACTGAACAGCACAGGCAGCGGGGACGTACTCTGCTGGTCAGTGAGGACCAGCGGTGGGTGGCTGCAGGGCCCACAATTCACACCCCACCCTCCCAGCGACCCCAAGTGGGTAGCCCATGGCTGAGCTGCCCCCAGCCTCAATCAACAGGAAAACCAAGATGATGCTTCTCTTCGAGCTCCAGTTTACACATCACTGACACCTGTGAATCTTGTTTAATCCCTGCAGCTGAAAGGTTTTTCCTCTCTTTCATTAAAATCATCATCATCATCATCATCATCATCATCATCATCATCATCATCACAGCCATGCCTCAGGAAGGGCTTTTCCCATTTGTTTCACTGCCACTGATGCAGATTTTATCCCCGTTTTGAAGGAACACCCAGATTCTCCTTAACATTCTTATGCTCCCAAAGGCCCATTTTTGTGACACTCAGTTCACACATCGATGAGTCGATAAATGAGTGCAATTGGCCGTGTCACTGCAATCCATCGCAAGGACGTGTCTTTTTTTCCCTATTTTCTCCGCGGGGCACAATCCGTCTCCGACCTCAGCTCCGCCACACAGGGCTGGGGACGGGCAGCTCTGGCGAGCAGAGCCTGTGGGTACTGCCCGGCTCTGCCCTGGCTACTCTCTTCCATCATAAAACTGCCAAGGCGCAGATGGTGATCCCTGAGCCCACGCCCCGCCTCAAAGGTAGTCTGTGAGTTGACCACTTGCTTTTCCTTCCCTGCTAGTCTCTAATCAATGACAGTTGGCTAAGGGATATTGAAAGAACAACTGTCCAGTAGCAGGACCCGGGCACGCCCCCATGGCTTGCAGGGACCCCTGGCCTTGCCCCATCCACCCTGGGGAAGGAGAAACTGGGCCGACCTCAAGCCTGGCCTCAGAAAGGTGGACTTGACAGTCACTGTTAATTTCAGGGAAACTGGAGCAGTCCCGGTATCAAAACACACATGACATAACATCAACCAATCAATAAAAGGAATTTTTGTATGCCATTCTTAAAAAATAAAACTTTCTACCCATGTTGCCATTTAGTGTCAATAGGTTAGAGAATTGAGAAGAGAATTATAAAAAAAAACACTGATCGCACAGCAGGTAGGGTATTTGTGGCTGACCAGTGTTCGATTCCTAGTCGCTCTCGGAGAGCCCGGCAAGCTACCGAGCGTATCCCGCCTGCATGGCAGAGCCTGGCAAGCTCCCCGTGGGGTATTCAATATGCCAAAAACAGTAACGACATCTCACAATGGACAGGTCACTGGTGCCCGCTCGAGCAAATCGATGAACAACGGGAGAACAGTGCTACTCTACTCCAGCTGTGCCTTAAAGCCGGGCTCCAGAGACAGGTGGATCGGGTTCCTCGTCACACTCCATGGAACTATTCGCTCATTCTGGGCTCCAGGCTGGCGGCAGGGATGCACCACCAAAACAAAGACGATGGTGGGAACGGACAGACATGCGCTTCTCGGGAGCAGGAAGGGCAGGAGCTGATGGGAGCAGAGGCGTCTGGGAGGGAGGACCAAGACCTAGTTCTATGCACCCCAGGGGTGACATCCCCAAGCCCCCAGCAGAGGACGGGCCAGTGCGGCCTGTGACCTCACCGGGCACGGCGGTGAGTTGGATCAGAGGGAAGTCAGCCGGGCGCAGGGACCAGTGAGTTCCAGAAGGAAATGAGGACCCGAACGTGCAGGTCTGCTCCAATGCCAGCCAAGAGCACTGGACGCGGGCAGCCTGTGCGGATACGGCCAGAGCAGGCAACCGCCAGCCCCTCCGCCTGCTCTCGGGATACCCACAGGCCACAGGCTCCAGCTCTGCAAGGTGGGGCGGGCATCAGGCCATGTGTTCTGCGCTGCCCCTGTCACCTCCCTGCTCTGTGAGCCTTCGGTTCCAAGTTCAGGGCCATTCGCACTGGTGCCCTGAGCATTTCCACTGCTGCCGTGTCTGCCTTGGGACTTGCTGCCATAAGGCCATTTGGGGGGAAGAAGGAGGGCGAGAGATTCAGCCACCAACTGAGAGTGTGGCCTCCAGTCTGGTCATCTGCGTCTTCCCCCAGTGGCTGAACAGGCTTCACCCAAGGTGATAGAGGGTGGATCTGACTCCTGCAGGTGCTCGTGGGAGGAGAAAGAGGCCAACAGGGCTGGGGGCTCTCAGAGGCCCCCATGGGTCCCCGGTGCACGCCAGTACCTCAGTACCTCTAGGAACAGACATGTGCCAGAGTGCGGGGAACAGCGCAGAGGCCGGGAATAGTGTCGAGGCCAGGAACAGCGTAGAGGCTGTCCACACACACCACTGGGCATGGCCCCCCAGAGGCATAGCAACAAACTCAGCCGCATGGGTGAAGCTGGAGCCACGTGGTACCTTAGGAAAGTCGGTATGAAAGCACGGCTGTGCCCCCGAGCTCAGTGAGCACTGCTCGCGAGGGCTGCTGGGGACCCGGCGTCCTCTTTGGTATCTGCTGACTCTTGGAAAATTTTCGGCTTTGCCGAGTGGAGGCAGCAGCTGTGCAGGGCCAGGGTCCGGCTCTCCAGAATGCACTCGGTCATCTAGTCTCACCCTGTGCCTCTTAATTTCCACAAGTCTGACAGCTGTAAGGGCTGGAGAGACAGGACAGTGGGCAGGGGCTTTGCCCGGCATGTGGCCAACCCAGGTCCGATAAGTCCTTCTGGTCCCTGGTACCCCGCCAGGAGTGATCTCTGGGCACCAAGTCAGGAGCCCAGGGAGAGACGCCCCCAGACTGACGGACTCCCACAATGCATTCCCTACCAGGTCAGGCCAGAGTAAATCAGCCACTATTTCAGGGAGGGAGGGAGGGAGGGAGGGAGGGAAACAAGAAGGAAGGAAGGAAGGAAGGAAGGAAGGAAGGAAGGAAGGATGGAAGGAGAAGGGAAGGGAGGGAGGGAAGGAGGGAGGGAGGGAGGGAAACAAGAAAAGAAGGGAGGAAGGAAGGAAGGGAGGGAGGGAGGGAGGGAGGGAGGGAGGGAGGGCACTGCATGGACACTTAGGAGGTGACTCTGAATGTGCCGTGTGGGCCCCGTGGGAACTCCAAGAGGAACCTGGCCACTGGTTAGGTCCCAGCCTGAGCAAAGGTGGAAGATGGGGCCTCAAGCCAAAGAATGTGAGCACCCAGCACAGCGACAGGACCCTCCAGGTCCAGGTCAGAGAGGGCACACTGGTGCCTGCATTGCCCTGCACAAGACAGCAGAGGGGCCCGGCAGCCTGCAGCTTTGCCCATCAGACGTGGCCACTGATCAGGGACGGCCCACATCAAACTGAGCCTTCAATTCGGGGAACCAACTGTATCAGCCAGGACCAGTTCTCTAGGCAAAGCAGCGTCTCCTTCCCGCAGTCCAGGGCGTAGGCTCTGCGAACAAGCCAGCGGAAGTACTCAAAACCAGTATTTCATTTAAGGAACTTCGACCTCAATGGTCTCCTCAAGAACTCCGGTGCTCTTGACAAAGGGAGATGGTCCTGGCAGACGACTGCGGACACTGGCGCGGCCAAACGGCATGTTTGTTCGCAAGGAGCCCTGCTCTCCTCCGCGATCTCAAATGAAAAAAGGCAGAAAGCCTCGAACCGACACAGTCGGGAGACCAGGAGACCAAGCAACAGGAGACCAAAAAGAATTCTGAAGCACCCCTGAGATGCGGCTAATCTGGGCAGTCTGGCAGCCACAGCACGGAGACATGCCTGCGCGCTGCCTTGTGTCGGTCTCTCTTCCTGGGTTCCTCACGGGCACAGAACGAAATGGACTGAACGAGTAAACCCAACACACTCCTCTCGAGCTTGGCGAAAAACGGGAAAGCCAGGCGGAGCAGGGGCTCCGGGGGGTGCAGACAACAGACCCTCCACCCAGAAACCCTGTCACCTATCCAGGCTGACTCTCCCCAGCGTCAGATGCCCGACTCCCTCTCCCTGGGTCTCCCTTGGGCTGGCGAGTGGGAGGCCGAGACGGCAGCATCTCGAGGATGGGGGGCGCTGGGGGTTCGCGGTGCAGATGGAGGCACGCCACCCCACAGTGGGAAGGAGGATGCTAGTAAACCTTCCTGCGCTCAGCAACAACCAGAAGGCACGCAGGGGCGGATTCCCGAGGAGAGGCGAGGCCACCGCACATCTGCCGTGAGAGGGAGGCCTGGAGGAGTGGACGCGACGAAGGGCCGCTCTGGGCAGCTCCGAAGACCCCGGTTGGCCACAGGACTGTGGCCTTGGCTACCCTGGGAAGCTGGCAGGAGACAAGCCATCAGCAATTCCCTTCTGGGGCTGCCTGCGCATCTCCGGGGAGAGACGCCTTCATCTCCTGGGGAGCGGAGGGAGCAGGGCAGCGGGTGGCCCTCTGCTGACCGAAAGAGGAAGGGCCCTGCACTGCGTGTGGTCCCCAGGGCAACTCCAGTCGTGACCCTGGTCGTACTGCAGGGAGGAAGCCCTGAGCACTGCTGGGCGTGGTGCCAAAAACATACCCCCAAAACCCACATGAAAAACAAGCCGGGGGCAAGTCCCCCCCCAAATGAAAAGGTGGCAACCACGTCGGATGATGGTTCTAGTTTTAGGGAATTCAATAAGATTTTTCAAGGGGGAAGTGAGGGAGGAGACTAGACAGAGCACTTCCCTTCTCACCGGAAATAAAGTGTCGTGTTATACACTATAAATACCTCAAACAGAAAAACATAAAATCTGCTTAATGTATGACTGCTAATAAAAAGAAGGTAACCCCTAGAAGCCTACTAAGTCTCTGACTGTCTGGCCGGAGCCTTGTTTATTTTTAAATAATATAAAGATATTATTTTTATATTATTTAAAATACTTTTAAATATTATTTTTGTTTTATTTTATAGCATTACAAAATTTTTAATTTATATATTATTTTATATTTTTATATAATATAATTTTATATTTTATTTTATATTCTTTTTATTTATTTTTATATTATTTAATATACTTTTTCCTCTTTAATAAGGCTGCTTCATTCAGGACAGCATGTGAGGCTGCAGGAATAAACCCCTCTAAATCTCCGGAGCTTCACGCAATAGAAAGTCTGGGATTGTTCCCACTTCCCACAGGCCCCTCAGAGCTGAGACTCTGTTCCTCGACTGCCTCACGCTCCACTCTGGGCTCCTGGTGCAACGGGGGCCTGGAGCCCTGACAAGTGCCGAGGGAGTGTGGGACTCTTGCACTCGGGGTTGCCCACGCGACACAGAGACAAGCCACATGACCGGGCCTATTGATGAGCACCCCCTGGCTTAGGGTAGCCGAAACGCATCATCACAGTCACGGTCCTCCCGCTGTTCATCGATTTGCTCGAGCGGGCCCAGTAACGTCTCCATCATGAGACTTGTTGTTGCTGTGTTTGGGATATCGAATACGTCACGGGTAGCTTGCCAGGCTTTGTGTGCGGGCATGACACTCTTGGTAGCTTGCTGGGCTCTCCAAGAGGGGCGGAGGAATTGAACCCGGCTAGGCCGGGCCGGCTGCGTGCAAGGCAAACACCCTACCACTGTGCTATTGCTCCAGCCCTATACGGTGAAAAATAAATAACTCTAGTGACTGAAGTCTGGGAGAGGCTCCGGGGGCCAGAGCAGATGCTTCTCCTGCAGGAGTGCAGGCCTTGCTCCCGCAACCACAAAGCTGAGCGGTGCCAGGCACGATCCCAAAGCAAAACCGAACACAGGAAAAACCAAACAACAATGCGAATGCCCACAGGTCCTGCTATTCTGGTTACCCAGTGGTGCGGGTTACACTCCTTGCTCCCCCTAGGGATAGAACCCACGCCCCGGATCTCCACTAACACCCAACGTCCCAAGGTTTCTCCCGCCGTCAAAAAAGCTAAGAAGGCCTGTCCAGTCCCTCACTTTTCTACTACAGGGTGTGGCCGTACCCTTAACCCTCTCATCCCTTCTGGAAACTGCAGGATGTGGAACAGGAGAGCAGGTGACTCTGAGACGGACACGGTGACGTGGAGTGTGTGTCAGCCTGTGTGCTAGAGAAGGAACCGGGAGTGCAGTGACAGGAGGAGGGAGGCGTGTGGAGGAGGTGGCAAGTACCATGCGTGAACTAGAGAATGTCTTGGGATCAGGAGGCTGGACTGTCTGCAGTGATGTCCACACCACAGTCTCAGGCTGCATTCGGCAGGAGAGACACACTCCGGGTCAGCGGCCATTCACAAACCGAGGCCTGATGGAAGCTTCCTCGGAGGCCGAGCTGTCGGTGCAGACCCCTCCCGGGTCTCACTCAGAGCGACCCAGAGACACTGCACAGCCTGTGATTTCCCCACTTTTGATCGTGATTATGGTGCAGTTTTAGGACTGCAGAAATACACGAAAATTTACTTGGAAATCATGAGGCCACGGTAAGGAAATTTTCAAGAATGACAGTCGATGTTACAAATCACTCTCTAATACTGACTCTTCTTAGGTTTTCGAAGGGCTGCAGGACAGCACATCGGGTAGGGTGTTTGCCTTGCAAGAGGCCAACCTGACTGACCCAAGTTCGATTCCTCTGCCCCTCTCTGAGAGCCTGGCAAGCTACCAAGAGTATCTCACCCACACGGCAAAGCCTGGCAAGCTCCCCGTGACGTATTCCATATGCCAAACACAGTAACAACAAGTCTCACAGTGGAGGCATTACTGGTGCCTACTAGAGCAAATTGATGAACAATGGGAGGACAGTGCTACAGTGCACTTAAATATTGTTAAAGTAGTTAACAATATTTCATTACATTTAATATTCAAAAACCAATCCCACCACCATTACACCTTCCCACCACTTCATTTCAGATGTCCACGGCTCGGCAACAAAATTGAAGCGACTCCTCTCCTCCTTTCAATCAGTAGCAG
>JAOXYA010000028.1:12882699-12895510 GCA_028565675.1 Sorex palustris | reverse complement strand
AGGGATACTGGGATCCATGGTGGTGGGAAATGGTCACTAGTGGAGGGATGGGTATTCTAAATAAATAAATAAAAATTTAAAAAAATGCTTTGGCTAGGCAACATTAGTTTTCATATTTTTGTCATTTATTTTCCTTTTCTAATATATGTACATAGAGGTATAAAATATTCCTTTAAATCCCAGTAAGGGTTTTGGTAATTAAAATTTTTATAACTTGCATAATAGATATTTTAGGAATCTTATATATTGGACCAGAGAAATAGTAGAGGGACACACAGCCAACCCCTAACACATTTGTTCCCAAGAGCAATACCAGAGAGTGAAGAGTCAGAAATAATTCTTGGGAACCACTGGTTGTAGCCTCAAAACAAAACCAAATCTCATATAATTTTTTCTTTGGTTCAAGAGATACCAGCAACCAGACTTTGCAGATCTTTGAAAATGTGCATAGGTCTGTCTCTCTTAGTGTGGTGGTTGGGCCAAAGTAAAAATAGGATGTGAGTATCTCCATGTCTAAATGCTTAAAACTTAGACATTAGGGGACAGATAACACAGCAGAAACCTCCTGCCTTGCATTGGCTGATCCCCAGCACCACAAATTGTCCCCCAGCACTGCCAGGAGTGATTCTTAAGCACAGAACAAGAGTAATCCCTAAGTTCTGCTGGTGTGGCCCCAAATCAAAAAGAATTTATAAATTAATCCCATAAACTTGTACATAAAGTATCCTTCACTTCCTTACTTTGAATACTTCCATATAACAAAGCAGAAAAATTTGTGTAAAACTATGTTTTCTATGTAGCTAAAAGTTGTCCCCCAAAATTAAAAACACCTGAAGTTCAATACTAATATACATTCTGGTTTTAGGTCATTGAGTTTTGGCTGAGAAATAAGAATAACTCACATAATTCATAGGTTATTATATGATTATTTCATGAAACTATTTTTATTTTTGGTTTGTCTTTTTGGGATGGAGCGATAGCACAGCGGATAGGGCGTTTGCCTTGCACGTGGCCCAGAGGGCCAACCAGGGTTCAATTCCTTCACCCCTCTTGGAGACCCTGGCAAGCTACCAAGAGTATCTCGCCTGCACAACAAAGTCTGGCAAGCTACCCATGACTTATTCTATATGCCAAACACTAACAATAAGTCTCACAATGGAGACGTTACTGCGCCCGCTCCAGCAAATCAAAGAACAACGGGAGAACAGTGCTACAGTGACAGTGTGTTTGTCTTTTTGCAGTGCCAAGGATCAAACTTAGAGCCTCACACCACTGAGCTTTATCACTGGTTAATTTTTCTTCTTTGTTTTTGGGCCATACCTAGTGGTGTTCAGAATCTACTTCTGACTGAGTGCTCAGAGATCACTTTTTTGCATAATTAATCGTATTAATATAGCATGGAAATATATGGTGCCAGGGATCAAAGCCAGGCTCATGTATGCAAAGTATGTGCTCCAAAATATTGAGCTCTTTCTCTGACCCCTGGCAAATTTACTTTTATTGAATTCACTTAGAAAATAACTTATCATATTATAACCACAATTTTCACATAGTTTGTTTCTGCTAACTTTAATGATCTAAAAGATAAAATTCACATTGCAATTGCATTCAAAATGTGCATGCAAATATTTGCTCATCAAAATTATACACAATCTAGAGGGCTGGAGCGATAGCACGGCAGGCAGGGCGTTCGCCTTGCACGCAGCTGACCTGGGTTCGATTCCCAGCATCCTATATGGTCCCCCAAGCACCACCAGGAGCGATTGCTGAGTACAGAGCCAGGAGTAACCCCTGAGCATTGCTGGGTAAGACCCAAAAAGAAAAAAAATTATCTAGCTTCTTATTTTAAGAAACTGAAACTTTATCATATAATTTAAAAAGTTTAATGTTATAAAATCTATTGTAACTCTAGTTTTGAATGATCAGTTTCAAATGAAAAGAATCCATAGGTCTCATGGGTTGAAGAGGTAGTAAAGAGGTTAGGGCACTTATTTTGAATGCTACCCACCCCAGTTCAAATTCCTAGTACTGCATGTGATCCCTTGTGTGTTCACAAAATATGTGGGTTCTGTGTGACGCTTGTGTTTGTTGGCCATGAGCAGCCTCCCATCCTTCCCAGGCCTCTCCAGCAGAGAGACAGAGAGACAGGGGCCCACAGCCTGATGTCAAAAATGTCCTGTTTAGTGCAGAGCTGATAGCATACTTATAGAACATCTGGGGAGGCTTGAGGTATAGCATCTAGGTGTGATTGATCATTTATAGAGATAAAACATTTGGCAGAGGCAATCTTGGGGAGATTAACTCAAGGAGACACTCTGTCTCCCAGGGACATCTACATTGCTTTTGTCTATTCTTTTAGTTGTATATGTTTAGCAGTTAAGTTTACTTCTTAACAATAGTTGCAGTAGTTTGGATAAACACAGTAAGAGACAAAGATCCGCAAACTTAGCTTTCTAGGCTCTGAGAGCAAGCAAGGCTTTTACCATAAATCCCAGTCTAAGTCTCCTTAGGCCAGTTCAGCTTGTCCTTCCCCATGGGGGGTCCTGTCTCTTAAGTCATAACAGCTTGCATCAAGACCATTTATTTACGCTTTGTAGACTTTCCCATTTCGATGCTGGGGTAGCTTTGCCACTCATCCTGGGTCCATCCCAGTCCCATGGCAGGGCCTCCCTTTTGAGGTGTTAAGAATTACAGCAATTCTGAAGCCTGAGTCAAGTAATTATGACCAATGCCCAGACGTACATATATTTCAGAGTCAATCAACTCCCAAATATTCGGAGCATAGCATTAATGGTCTTTCTTTGTTTAAACAAAAAACATTGCTTTATAATAAAATATAAAAAAAAGCTATAGGGGAAATTTTAAAAAGTAGGTACAAATACACAGCATTTCAAATACAAAGCACTACAAATACCAAGTCCAGAATTACCAGAAAATTGGGCTTATAACTCATCAAGACTGACTTGGGGAACTGAGACAAACAGAGGTAAAACACAAAGGAAAGGTTAAAGATAAACTTTAAATTAGGGAATGCCAGCAAGAGCACAGTAAGCTTCTCTGGGAGGAGGGAAAAGGGCAATTCATTGATGAAGCCTAAAACACAACAGTCCTTCATGCATCACCAAAACTCATTCCAGAGCTGAGAATAGACTGCCTAGCAGGGTCAGGTTATGGCCCCAAACCATCAATACCTCCCCCAAATATATAGGTCTCACACTCGACATATTGTGTATTGAAGCTGTAGATTCTGTGAATGTAAGAGCAAAACAACTTTTCTAATATTAGAAAGATTTTTTCTGAAGCTGTGTGCATCTATTATAAAATCATGCTAACTTATGAGTCCCCCCAGAACCACCAACTAGACACAAAAAGAAAATTATAAATGACCACTGAACAATGTTGTGTGCGAATCTATTGCCCCATGCAAAAGAAAAGGATTTATCGAGGTGATTGACTTACTTTTTATTTATTTTTG
Source organism: Sorex palustris (assembly GCA_028565675.1). NCBI lineage: Eukaryota > Metazoa > Chordata > Mammalia > Eulipotyphla > Soricidae > Sorex > Sorex palustris. Next base: position 12,892,035 of record JAOXYA010000028.1, on the reverse strand, counting down.
TTTTGTTTTATTTTGGGGTATACCTGTCTGTGTTCAGAGTTAACTCCTGACTCTACTCTCAGGAATCATTTCTGAGAGATCAGGGAACCATATGTGATGCTGGAGATCAAACCTGGGTTGGCTCGTGGAAGGTAAGCACCCTATCTTCTGTACTAGCTTTGGCCCCAGACATACCTTTTCTTTTCCCTAAAAGTTTCCACCCCAGGCCCTTGTATCCTATGAAACCACATCCATCTCAGTATCTCACTCCAGCTGCTCAAACCCCAGGACACAAACACTCCCATCCTTTGTATGGAGACTTTCCGAGATCAATGTTTGTTTCCCTGGTGCCTTTATAGATTTAGGCAGGCAGTGGTTGTAGGGAGAGCAAGTATGCTTTGCCAGGACTGAGCAATCTGTATAAGCTTGTGATATAGGCATGTAGATAGGGAAGTCCCCTATGGCAATGGAATTCTTGGGAAGTATTAAAATAAGTATCTCTGAGACTGCAAAACATCCAGCCTAATAAGTCTTCACCTGGTGCCAACAGACCCAGAAAAGGCTGGATGCTCCCTCCTAGAGAAGCTTCAACAGGAACAAAGGCCAAGGAGAGAAATTTCAAAGAGGACTATCCATCCCTCTCAACTCTACCCCTTTGGCAACCACCCTGGCCACAAACTCTTACTTAGCTAGAAGCCCCATGTGGGACAACTTGGGAAAAACCCTATAAAAGCCCGAGCATATGTGTATCCAGCATCTCTCCTCTTTAGATATGAACCAGGGGTGGGTGGGGGGTTCTCTCTGTCTTTGAAAAAGCCTGCTTTCTCTCTTGGGTGTGATTCTCTCTCTGTCTCTGTCTCTCTGCCTCTCTCTGTCTCTCTGTCTCTTCCTGTCTCTTCTCTTTCTCCCTCCTTCCCTCCTCCCTTCTCCCTTTCCTCAAAAAGCCTCCAAATAAAATCTGTTTTAACTTCACTGTTTGACTTCTCCTGAAATTCTTTCTGTGAGATAGGACAAAGGCCTATAAGGCCTGGTAAGGCCTAAGACTTTTTCATCTCCAAAGAGCAATTTCTTGCTCCAGCCTGAGTCCACAGCTCCCAGAGTAACTGGGTGGTGGGGATTAATTCACATGAAGAGAATACCAAGAGGATGTCAGGTGTAGATTTATGGTTACCTGATGGAGTTGGAGGGCTCTCGTCAGTGTTGCACAGGGGCTCATCTCAGCCTTTATCAGTCCTGGCCTTCCCAGCTGGTCTTGGGGTGGCAGAGGTGGATCAGGAGAAAGTGAGCATCTCTCTTCTCTTCATCTCACATGAGTCACCCATAGAGGACCACCAAATTCACTTCTGTCTGTGTCTGGTGTGTGTGTGTTGTGTGTGTGTGTTTGTGTGTGTGTATGATGCAAATAGCTTTTCTAAAGCATTATCCCAATGCAGGAATTTCTCCCTTGCTTGCCCTAACCAAACACTGGGATGCCATCAGTTTTCTGTCCCTACTGACCCCAAACTAGGAACACAGACATACTTGCTGTCTACTTGGGCCCTCATGTACCCACTCTCATTGCAGCTGGACACTCTGCCTTTCTCCCTACTCCCCTTAGAAAGAAAATGCTTTAGAGACCTTCTTTCCTGCTTAAGAAACTAGAAATATTTCCATGAGTGTTTCTTATTTAGAAGTTTACTCTTAACCCTTGCTCTGTTCTGTAGTGTTCTACAATTCAGTTTCCTTCAAGTGCCTAATCCACCCAGAATAAGAAGAGAAATATAAGAAGAGAAATAACCTAAGAATAGGAAGCCTCCAGGTATGGTACACTGAATTTTTCTATTATCATGTAGATGACAGCTTCTAAATGGTTGTTTGTGATCTATGCAAACCCCAACAAGGGCTGGCACATCCTGCACCCTTAACTATTTATTAAGCTAAAAATGGCTAAGGAAATCATCGGTGGAAGGACACTCACTTGATTTCATAAAAGCAAAAAGTTCAGGGCTAGAGTGATGGTAGGATGTTTTCCTTTTATCCCAACCATCCCAAAGCAATATGAATTTGTAGTATCAGACCCCAGCCAAGAGCCTTACTGGCTGGGCTCAGATACTAAAAGAGTGCAGAGTCAGAAGCAAGCTGTGAGTTCAGAGGCAGGAACCAGCCCTGAGCACCTCTGGTTGTGGTCTGAAAACAAAACAAAAAAAAAAAAAGAAAGAAAAGAAAAGAAAAAAGCAGAAAATTGTCTTGCTTAAGAAAAGTACCACTAGCATGAGAGAAAGGTGTGCAGCAAAGAATACAGAGTCCTATTATCTTTAGTTCAAACAGAGAGGACAGAAATACTAAAACTGATATAGCAAAGGGGCAAAACATAGACAATTCTCAGGGCTGGAGCTATAGCACAGCGGGTAGGGCATTTGCCTGGCATGTGGTCAACCCAGGTTCGATTCCCAGCATCCCATATGGTCCCCTGAGCACTGTCAGGAGTGATTCCTGAGTGCAGAGCCAGGAGTAACCCCTGAGCATTGCCGGGTGTGACCCAAAAAAGCCAAAAAAAAAAATAGACAATTCTCAACAGAGGAGATGCAATAGAAAAAAAAAATCTCCTACGCTGACAATATTTTGGAATCAACTTATCAGCCAAAAGTCTCAAAATATTTATTTTATTTGGCCTAGTATTTCCTCTGCTAAAAACCCACCTCCAAACATTGTAAATTTGGGGAAGGAACGTTTTATTTATCTCACACAGGCAGGGACAGGCCTTTGTTTTTATCTCTCACAGGTTGTTCTCAGTCAGTTACTGGGGGCAGAGTAAAGAGTCAGGAGGCATAATTCAGCAGTCAGAGTCCCCAGGGAAACAACGGGCACCCCAGAGCACTGGATGTGTGTCCACTATCGAGGGTCGGCCTGCTCCCTGGGTGGGTTTCCTATTGTGGACTTGCCAGATGAAGACACGAAGCTCTCACAAGGTCAAACAGATCAGAATGCTAAAAGTCTACATTCTCAGCATTTTAATGTCCTGCCCACATACCTTGATCAGCAGTGTTCCAATCCAGGAAAAGATCGTTGGCTGCAGGTGGCCTGGTACCTCTTTGGAATGGGAGACTTTTATTCAAGTGAAAGGGTCACCAGAACTGATTCCAAAAGGTCAGAAACCTCAGATTACCATTCCTGATGCACAGACCTCTCTACTAAACAGCAGCACACAGCTCAGGTAGTTCTTTTAGTATCTCGGGGTGATAATTAACACAAATTATTTACTTGGAACCATAGTGAAAGAAGACCTGGGAAGTAACAGGGGTTCCTAGCTGTCCATGAAGAAGCACTGATGTGTCCCGTTGCCACCTGCCATTTGGAGAGCTTCTCAGACCTGCCAGGCAACTCATCATTTCTCTGCAGAATGCACTCAGCAGATCAGCCAGTAATGTACTACTGTGATTTCAACAAAATGCAAGAGCTAAACAGAAGAAGACAAGGGCACTTGGAGCTCAAAAGAAAGGGAATGAAACAACTATCATTACCTCCCTCGATTTCAATAGCTCTGAAAGAGCACTCTTCTCCCCAAGTCCAGATCCCCAATTTCAGACGGTGTAATGGCAGCTGGCTTTGCAGAACTGAAGCAGAAACACTTGTTCATTGAGAAGCTCTCTGTCCCTCCCACTGAACAGGGGTAGATGACCCTAAACATCTATCCGAGCCCCTAGCTTGGGTTCCTAGCCTCATAGTCCATTGCTTCTAATGCTGTGGTTTGAAGACTCCACTAAAATCTTACTTCACAGGAGCCAGAGAGAGAGTATAAGCAGGTAAGGTGCTTGCCTTGCACACGAGCAACTGGTTTCAATCCTCGGCATCCCAAGCCCCACCGGGACTGATTCCTGAGTACAGAGCTAGGAGCCACCCCTGAGCTTCTAAAGGAGCAAACAGACAAACAGAAAAACAAACAAAATAATATGCAAATTAATAGTAACTCAGGCCTCACCTGTCAGGGATGTGTGGGTGTGCAGGTGCTGCTTTATACAGTGGGATGCAGGCACCCATGGGCCTACTCATGAAGCCCTGTGAGAAACAGGTGGGTTTCTCTGCACTGGTGCCTCCCGGTGCCCATTTCTGCCCCTGCTCATCTCTGTGTTATTTCAGCAGGATTTCCCCTCTCATAAAGCACAGAAGTCTGCTATTTGGAACAACTTTTCCCAGCTCAGAGCAACTAGAATCCACTTGACTTCCATCATTTGAGGTGGTGTCTCCTTATCGCCCAGGGTACACACAACCATGGAAAAAACAGTCCCCAATCTGGTGGTTTAGATAATATATACACACCTGAAAACTCCACCCCAGAAGAGGCCCCTGTCCCTTGCCCGTATAATCTCCCCAGGCCACCTCCTCTTGCTTCTGCTCTATTATGTGCTTTCCTGGCATTTTCACTTCTGTAAACCAAGGGCCAATGGTTTGCCTATCATTGAGCCCTTCCAGCCCTTGTCATCTTACTCTGCACACCACAGATTCATGAGAATAATCAGATTTGTCCATGTTCTTCTGACTGACTTCACTTGACATGAGATCCTTCATTTCCATCAAAATTGCAGTGAACATGGCAGAATAATCAAACTTAAAAACGTGTCTGGTAGGAAGACAGGCCAGCGCAAGTAGACTATAGACCGAACATGATGGCCTTTCAATACTTGCATTGCAGACCACAATAACCCAAAGCAGAGAGAGAGAGAGAGAGAGAGAGAGAGAGAGAGAGAGAGAGAGAGCTAGTCACAGAGGCGGAGAGAGGGGAAGGCAAGAGAATGGGGGAGATGGGAGGGATACTGGGAGCATTGGTGGTGGAGAACTGGCATTGGTGGAGGGATGGGTCAATCATTGTCTGACTGAAACGTAAGCACAAAAATCTGTAAGTCTGTAACTGTACCCCATGGTAATCCATTAAAAATTTTAAAAAAGCAAGACAGGGCGAGGGGTAGAAGAGAACTTGGAGTCATTAGTGGAGAGATGTTCATGCTGTGGGGGCGGGTGGTATAGGTGGGATGTTGTATGCTTAAAACTATTGTCAACAGTTTTGTCATAGAGCTGAAATAAAAATAAACCAATAAGCTAATTTTTAAAAAGATTTTGAAAATGAAAAGGAATCTTTACTCCAGAGAGACCCTTCCCACTATGACCTCCCTCTCAGTGACCGAGGGTCTAGTTCTGTGGAGATATAGAGAGGTCATTTTGTATCAGGGAAACAACCAAACCATTTATGGCCAAAACTTGAGAGAAAAATTTCAGGTCTTATTTTAAAATGGTATTCTGGCAGCATTTTTCAACCAAGACTCGTAAAATCATCTCCCAAGCTAGAAGTATCATTATCCTCATTTCACAGGTGGAAAAGCGGGAATTACAGAGAGGTTAATGGCTGTGTCTAAAAGCACACAGCACGCGCTCATCAGAAGGAGCTAGAAAGACAGGCGTAGGCAAAGGCTCACACTGTTCAGTGAGACCCAAACTTTAGGAACAAGTTTGGCTTGGCCCTAATTGGCATTCAATTTTAACAAATGCCTTTCATTAAAAAATATAATTTGAAGAACTGGGTAATTGACTCACATTTGATTAAGGCATAGTCTATTGGATTAACATGATTAATAGATAAAATTATAATCAAACAGAAAGCAGTACAAAAGGTGACTAAGTCATGGATCACATTAAGATACTGAATTTTTAAAAGATGGATGTTCTGGGGGTTCCATCAGTAATATTCATTTCACAGTGGACCTCACACTGTTCAGCTCTCACTAGTGGTGTAATTAGAATGAAGTTCATGTTAAGTATTAAAAGAAAGGGTTTTGGTTTGGGTCTGAACAATAGTACAGCAGGTAGGGCATTTGCCTTGCACGTGGAGTACCCAGGTTTGATCCCTGACATCCCATTTGGTCCCCAAGCACCACCAGGAGTAACCCCTGAGTGCAAAGTCAGGAGTAACTTCTTTGCATTCCAAGGTGTGACCTAAAAATAAAAAACAAAAAAATGTTGGTCTTAAAAGTAAGGAAATATCCCTATTTATCCCTATCTGTCCTCTTTCTGATTCTCAGTCAATTATTTGGTTCAATGGCAACTTCTCAAACTGGTAATGACATGAGCTATTCCCATGATTATCCTCCCCAGAGGATAATCAGTGCCACACAAACTCCAAGGAACCTTTTCAGGAACTGTAATGTTCACCAACCTTCCATGAAATAGCACTTTCCACAGTCACTTCTATAGATACAAAAGTATCCTCAATAGAAACTTAGGCAACTAGTGAAGCTATGCCAACATCAGCCACTTCCAGGTAACTGTACATGATGCAAACTTAAAATCAAACAGGATCTGCTGTGGTATAAAACAGAGGTGGCTGTGAAAACAACACTCTCCTCACCACTCAGACGTTCTCTCTGTTTCAGACTGGGTGGGAGCTCAAACTTCCACATTTACCCACATTTCCATGTTTGTAGTAACTGGGAGAAGAGAAGGAATAGGAAGAGGTTTAACTGTTTCATCTTTATCCCTGTCCTCAGAAGCAGTTCACAAAACACACACTAGAAGGAAATAACTATTCTTAGAAATAAGCACAGCTTCTGTGTGATCTCTGAGCCACTGCCCTCCTCAATTTGTTTTGTGATTTTCTCATACAAAAATATCTGGAACCACTTTTTGTGTGAAGTTGAATGTATTCCTGAGCTCATGGGTTCTTGAGGATTGCATGAAAGTTTTACAGATAAAACTCTGAAATTTAAGAATCTAGAGCTTATTGTACGGTTTAAGTAATGGATCTGGGTCACTCCCCACTACCCAGGTCTCTTATATAACCTATGTGCAACGCCACACTGTTTTTGGTAATCCTGTCCCCGAGTCCCTGTCTGGTGTTCCTCACTGTCTGCTCACCTACTGTGTACAATGACTTGGTCTTGCCTCTAAGCAAGGAAATGGTCCTAGGGTCTGTGATGGAGATTTAATGGCTCTTTGGTGGTGGGGGGTATAATGGTAACATTGTATTCTCATACTATCATTCACTTTAGCCTCAATGTTACCTTAATAAATTAATTTTACTGTTATTTTATTTTGGTCACTGTTTTTGGTAATACTGTTGATGGTAAGGCTTCATTATGTTTTTCATTTTATCTAACATTCCAACATCACACTCTCCACCAGACAACTTCTTTCTGCCTTTGTCTCAGGGGAGGTAGGGGCCCTCATCACTGCTGATGGGAATATCAATAAGTTCAACCATTTTGGAAAACGACATGGACACTTCCCCAAAACACTAATTGTACTTCCATATGACCCAGAAATCCCACTTCTGGGCATCTATTAGCAAAGGCCCAAAAATTGTATTAAGAAAAGACATCTGAACTTCTAAATTCATTGAAACTTTATTTGGGATAGACAAAATCTTAAAACAAGTATTCAACAAATAAATTATTTTTAAAAAGAAAGACCTGGTAAAGAAATCACTGAGCAACTCTGTTTCCCTTGGAGAGATACAGGGAGCTGGAAGGTGAGCAGTGAAGGCTTTGCTAAGACTTGGTAGGTGGGTGGAAGTTGCTGACAGTTGTTTCAGCCACAGGAACTCGGTCTTACTCTGCATAGGCAGGAACTCCCTAAATGTAATGCAAGTGACTTAATATATGCTTCTGTCTGTATATGTTCACCATCAAAATTGCTCACCATTCAAGAAAAAAGACTGCTCTGCTGATTGTAACTGGAACAGTGAACAATTAGAACTGTTTTTATGTACACTACAACTGTTTCAAGGGTATGCTGTCAAAGAGCCTGGATGTCAGGCTGATTCTGTTGTCATCTACTTTGCCAATCATTGCATGTGAAGGCACATGCGCACGCACGTGCATGCACACACACACACACACACACACACACACACACACACACACACCCTATTCTAATATAAAAGGTAAAGTAGGGAAATGTGGAAAGAATCTGTATCATTCAATAATAACTAGTCCCCTCTATTTGTTCATTGAATTCACTGGACATAAGCAGTGATATTCAAAAAAAATAAAACTTATTTCCATTCAAACAGTTTACATGGGCATTTAAGTAGTATCTCACATGGAAACTGGCTTTCTAGTGTATGAGAAAGATCAGTAAAATCATGATCTTTTGTGAAAGGTGACTGTTGACATATGAAACAAGTCATTGCTTTCAGACAGAAGAATTTCCTAAGTACCAATACCAAAGTATATCGCAGAAACATTCCATTTTCATGCTCCCTCCAGTGGCGAGTCCATGACTAAGAGATGTAATATTGCTTCCCTTTGTGAGGCTATAGTGTCCCATGTGAAGGCCCTTTCTCTCATGCCTTCCTAAGTCCATGGGTAGGGTTTTTGAGGACCAGGACCCCAGTGGCTGAGGAAACGGGATGATGGGTTAGGGAAAGCAAAGAGTTCGCTAGTAAATGAAAATGTCTGGAGCATCAGAAGGCTGAAATGAGAAGAAGCTGATTAAAAGAAAGAGATCTAGTCCACAAAGGTGCTTATCTTCAGTGTGTGTAACTCACGCAGGAGATCTGATCTCCCTCACTTTTGCTCTGGACCATGGAAGAAAAGACACTTCTCTTTATTAGACTGGGGAAGACTTTAGGGGGCTGAGTAGGTGGTGTGTTGTTTTAAAGGAATGAAGTCAATTGTAGAGAACTTTAAAGCATTGCTCTTATATCCGTGCATCTAATTGAGATGCTCATGGGTCGCCAAGCTCTAGAGTATAACGATTTGTCAGCATAGGACGTGGAGTGGACCAATTTAATACTTGCTGCAGGGTTTAGAATTTCCACAGCCTTTGATCAGAATGTGTTTTTTAGGTCAGTAACATTTAGAGGTAGATAAAAAAAAATCAAGTAATTGGTGAAAAACTAGATGGTTTGTGGCTAATTTGCAAAAGCACCAACTACATTGTTATTTGATTTTTATATACTTAATAACAAAGTCTTGAAATTTGTGCAAGAACACATTTCTATTGATCTCATGGTATACAATCCAATCTCTTTCACTAATCTCTTTCACTAACATCTGTCATCTCTTCTCCCTAACACACCTTCTTACTTCTTTATTCACTGGAGTCTTAATCTGTTAGGACTGTTGCATTCTGTTGAACTCTGTGTGACACCATTACTCTTCTAAACAATAGAAAATGACGGACTAGAGGAGTAGGAGTAATAGTAGGGCATTTGCTTGTACACGGCCACCCCATATTGTCCCTTAATCTTGCCAATGGTGATCTCTGCTGAGCCAGGAGTAACCCTAAGTCCAACTGAGTGTGCCACAAAAGAAAAAGAAAGAAAGAAAGAAAGAAAGAAAGAAAGAAAGAAAGAAAGAAAGAAAGAAAGAAAGCAAGCAAGCAAGC
>JAOXYA010000028.1:12828622-12843873 GCA_028565675.1 Sorex palustris | reverse complement strand
AGACTTTGTTGTTACTGTGTTTGGCATATTGAATACATCACGGGTAGCTTGCCAGGCTCTGCCGTGCGGGTGAGATACTCTCGGTAGCTTGCTGGGTTCTCCAAGAGGGGAGGAGGAATTGAACTTGGGTTGGCCATGTTGGCCACTTGTAAGGCAAATATCCTATCGCTGTGTGCTCTTTGGTATGTATATGTATATATTTATTTATTATACACCCTGAGGCCGGACCAATAGTACAGTAGGGAGGGCATTTGCCTTGCATACGGTCAACCTGGGTCGATCTATGGCATCCCATGTGGTCCCCTGAGCATCACCAGAAGTGATTCCTGAGTACAAAGCCGGGAGTAACCTCTGAGCATTGCTGGGTATGATGCAAATAAATAAATAAATAAATAAATAAATAAAATAGCACTGTAGCACTGTCCTCCCGTGTTGTTCATCGTTTTGCTCGAGTGGGCACCAGTAATGTCTCCATTGTGAGACTTGTTGTTACTGTTTCTGGCATATTGAATACGCCACGAGGAGCTTGCCAGGCTCTGCCATGCGGGTGGGATATTCTCGATAGCTTGCCGGGCTCTCCGAGAAGGAAAAATAAAATAAATAAATACACACACACACACACACACACACACACACACACACATACACACACACACACACACACACTATACCCTGACCCTGCAAGCGGCTGACTGGGGTCCAATCCCAGCATCCTATACCCCCCAAGTCCCACCCTGGTCAGCCTGGAGCAACCCTCCCCCCAGGCTATGCTGGCTGGCCTCTCTCCAGACCTGGAGGCCAGCCCTGGGTGCAGGTCGGGCCACTCACCGGGGGTGGCTTCTTCCTCATCTCGAAGGTGCGGGTGGCGCCCAGGCTGAGGGAGGCGATGACAGGGCAGGGGCCCAGGGTGGGCTCATCGTCACTGTGCCAGTCCACGCTGTCCTTCTCATTGCGGTAGAGGTTGCAGAGCAGCGAGTTGAAGCTATGGCCCGTGTTCGCCTCAACCTGGCCCTTGAGCGCTCGAAGCACGGGCAGCCACTGCAGCCAGCCGGAAGTGGCGCGCCCCGAAACAGAGAGAGCAGGAAAGGCCGAGTTAGGAGCTGGGGGCGATGGGGACGGGACACCCAAGCCCACATCCACACTGGGCATGGCTGTCGGGTACCCACCTCGCTATCTTGACCTCCGCGGGGCACACAGTGATGTCATGAGGACCAGACGGTGCCCCCATGGTCACCACAAGCTGGGGGGTCCCCGGGCCCAACACTAGGTGGGGGCAGTGAGGTGGTGAGATGGCCTGGCCAGGAGCCGGAGGCCAAGCAGACATGACTGGGACTAAGCAGAAGGACAGCTTCCCTGGGGGCTCTGCGGACCCTCTGTCCCTCCCAGGCCTGTGTCATCACCGACGGCTGACTTGCTTCTTGGACAAGAGGTTTAACCTACCAGAGCGGCCCCAGGCCCGGGAACAGGAACCCCCCAAGAAACAGGAGCTGCACACTGGCACCGAGGCATGGCCCCACAGCCCGGCCTCTGCACAGGGCGCACACCTGCAGCCCAGCCTTGGGACCCGCGGTCCAGCTGGGGCCCAAGCAAAGCAGTGACCTCTGACCTCAGTGTGCGCGCCCAGTCCGGGACTCGGCTTCAATCTTATACAATTCCCGTCTTTCCCCGAGAAATCTCAAGTGCCCTGACTGAGCTCCCTTGGTAGAGACGGTTCATAAGCTTCTCCAACGTTACCCCATTATAATTTATTGGCCTCTCCAAACAGTGTGGGTTTTCTATGCTATTCACCAGACTTCAGGGGGAAGCAGGAAAAGGGGGAAATAGATATACTTTTAACGACTCAGAGTTGAGTCTTTAAGATAATGCCAAGCCTGCTACGTGTTAACTCAAACGTTTGTTTACGGTTCTTGTGGACGTCTGAACCGATGGACAGAAAAAGTCATGGAAGGCTATTGGGGTTGGCTCTCACCAGGGTCTCGGAAAGAGAGGAAGCTCTGGTTAAAACCCAGCTCTTCCTGGGGGCTGGAGCGACAGCACAGCGGGGAGGGCGTTTGCCTTGCACGCGGCTGACCCGGGTTCGATTCCCAGCATCCCATATGGTTCCCCCGAGCACTGCCAGGAGTAATTCCTGAGTGCAGAGCCAGGAGTGACCTGGGGGTATGACCCAAAAAGCAGAAAAACCAAAAACCAAAAACCAGCTCTTCTTAAAACTGAAGGTGCTTGGGGCTGGAGCAATAGCACAGCAGGTAAGGCGTCTGCCTTGTAGACAGCCAACCTGGGTTCGATTCCTGGCATCCCATATGGTCCCCCGAGCACCGCCAGGAGTGACCCAAAAAGGAAAAACAAACAAACAAACAACGGAAGGTGCTTATGCTCAGGCTAAAACTGAACTCTCTGGGAAAGAGACATGTTTTCGTGTACAGAGCAAAGAACAGCACAGTGTACTCAAGCCTAACCAACCAGAGTGGCCTGGGGATAGGTAAGCTGTGCCAGGGATACAGTGGTGTGGGTCGAGCCAAGTTCCCAAGCAGACTTCCTGCTAAGGCAACTGGTCACAGAATCCATGGGCTGCTGCAGCCCTCGGGGATTTAAACTGAGAAGTAAATAAAGTGTTGATATTAAAAATATATATTTATGAAAAATAGCTGTGATTTCCAACATGAAAAGTTGGGAAGTTATTGCGCCACTATTTTTCTTTCTTTTTTTTTTTTTGGAGGGGGCACACCCAGAAGAACTCAGGGATCACTCCTGGTGGGGTTTGGGGGATCATAAGCCGGGGATCGAACCTGGGCAGGGTAAGTACAAGACAAGCTCCATCTCTGCTGCCCTCTCTCTCTCTGGCCCGCAAGTTTCTTTGCTGACCGGCTAGGCTGAAGACAGGCGAACAGCAGAGAGCGTTACAATAGGTTGGTTTTGTTGAAGCGCGCCAAGAAAGCCAGCTGGACCCAGGCACACGCTCAGACAAGGGAGTGATTCAGAAATCTATACATATCATGCTAAGTGAAATGAGTCAGAAAGAGAGGGACAGTCATAGAAGGACTACACTCATTTGTGGAGCATAAAACAACATAACATGAGGCTGACATCCAAGGATAGTAGATACAAGGGTCCGGAGGATTGCCCCATAGCTGGAAGCCTGCCTCATGAGTGGAGGGGAGAAGGCAGCTGGGATAGAGAAGGGATCACTAAGAAAAAGATGGCTGGAGGAGTCAGTCCATGGGATGGGAGATGTGTACAGAAAGTAGATAAAGGAACAAACATGATGACCTCTCAGTGTCTGTATTGCAAACCATAATGCCCAAAAGTAGAGAGAGAGAGTATAGGGGAATCATGTCTGCCATGGAGACAGAAGGAGGGTGGGGAAGGGGGGTATACCGGGGATATTGGTGATGGGAAATGTGCACTGGTGGAGGGATGGGTGTTGGATCATTGTGTGATTGTGACCCAAACATGAAAGCTTGTAACTTTCTCACGGTGTTCCAATAAAATTTAAAAAAAGAAAGAAAAGAAACCTATACATATTTCCAAAATCTGTATGTGTTCTTCGCTATGACACCCAAACTCAACAGAACTCAAATGTTAGTCAAAACTGTGGAATCTGAAAAGATACTGGCAAACTCTGTCACTTTGTTACTTGAAATCCACTAGTACAACTTGGACGGATTTTGAACTCTGCAAGATTCTGTAACATCATACACTAGCCGTTTGGAAAATATTGGCCCAGGGAGTCCTGGGGTTCTTCTAATGATTGGCAGGTTACAACAGCGTCCAAAACACCCAATTGTGAACATCCCTGACCTTGGCGAAGCAGACAGGAATCTGCACCATGGGGATTTCTGTTTAAAAACACAACTTCTGGGACGAGAGAGAAAAAAAGGGAGGGAGGGAGAGAGGAAGAGGGAGGGAGGGAGGGGAGAGCATGGAAGGGGAGGGGAGGGAAAAGAATACTTGAATTACCGGCTCCCTTTCAGCTACCAAGTTGAATTCCCAATAAGTTAGATCCAAATGCCAAAGGTTGGATGGGTGATGATAGGAAGAATACTCCCAGATAATAAAAAAGTAATTATGTCCAGAAATGCTTGTCACATTAATGTTTACCAAAGTTAGGTGGGAAGAAAGGGCACAGAAGCAACCTGATGTAAGAGATTTCATTAAATTTTGATTCAGTTCATTTAATAGAAACCCTGCAGCTATGAAAATACTATTAAAGAAAGAAATTCAATAATCTAATAATATATATATTACCAGAGAAATTTACTATAAAATAATATTTAAAATACTGTTTTGTTGAAGAACAATAGAATTATATAATTATTATGGTTGATATCTGAGAATAATAGAACTAGAAATGTTTATTTTCTTCTACATGCTTATCTCTACAATACCATGCATTGCTTTAATATTTTGTTTGTTATTTTATTTATTGAGCCATACCAAGCACTATTAAGGGTCTACTCTTAGTTCTGTGTCAGGGATCACTCCTGGGTGACTTAGGGGACCATATGAAACACTGAAGATCAAACTTGGGCTGACTGAATGCAAGACAAGTGTTCTCATTGTACTATGTCTGTGGTCCCTGCTTTTCATTTTTGTAAGCTACTTTAGTGTTCATATAATTTCATTAAATAGGTACCTCTTCATCCATTCATTTCTGTTACTTAAATGTTCAGTTATTATTTATAATTACCTTAATTAAGTATGTGTGTCTCATGTGTTTTGTGTAAATATGTATCTTTGCAAATAACATAATTTCATCCACTCCCTTCCAATAGTTTATCATACTACCCAATTTAAACTTCTTAGGGAGAGGAGTCATATCTTTAACTATAAATTACTTCCAACACACAGTATTCAAATTAAGTACTTAGTTATTATTATTGAAGAAATATCTTATAAACCAGTAAAAAAAAGTGAAGGTTTAGATAAAGCAGAAGTTATTTAAATTAAGTCCTTAGTTATTATTTATTATTGAAGAAATTCCTTATAAACAGTAAAAAAGTGAAGGTTTAGATAAAGCACAAGTTAAATTGTATTCTGGATTCAATGTTTAAAAGCTTTGGTTCTATGGCTATAAATAACTTAGGGGTTAAGACACTCTGAACCAAACACTGCAGTTCTCAGAATTTATCACACAAGCAAGCTGGCATTTTTGTTGTTGTTTTTACTGTTTTGGGTCACACACCATGGTTCACAGGGCTTACTCCAGTCTCTGAGCTCAGGTATCACTCCTGGTGGGGCTCAGGAAACCTATGTGGTCCCAGAAATCAAGTCATGTGCAAGGACTAACCTGCCGTTCTATTGCTCCTTCCCAATCTGGCATTCTTAAGAAGTTATGTACAGGCCATGAAGAAAGCTCAAACTGTTGAAGTATATACCTGGCATATGAAGGCCAGGTATGGCACCTCATGGCCTCCTGAAAACCAAAAAGCTTCAGTTCTGTGACTATAAGTAACTTAGGGGTTCAGGAACTCTGAATTGCTGGACTGCCCTCCAAAATTAAATCTAGGAGAGATAGGGTACTGATGGCAGAGAAGAGTGTCCTGTGATTTACACCAACTACAAAATGCAACCCACAGAAGTGACTAGAGGATTTCAGGAGTGTCCCCATGGAAAAACCAGCAAGGGTAACCAGAACAGCTCTGGAGGATTTTCACCTAAGGAGTCTTCAAACATTGGGGAGTTCAAGATGCACATGTCCAGGGTTAGAGGGATGGTTGGAAGCAGACACCATGAAGTGTGCCCTCACGAGCGGGCTATACATTCACCCATAGCCTTATGACTTTCCACCTGCACAAGTCCCAAGTGAGACACTGGCCAGGCCCAGCAGGCTGGCAGGATCCAGTGGGGCAGTAATAGCTGCAACCACAGTCAGGATGAAGACCCACTGCACTCCAGGCAGATGTGGTGGGCAGAGAGCTTCCAGAAGGCATTCACCTAATCTCAGAGAAGTAAAGAAGGCTGTTTCTGGGGTGCTGGCTTCCCAAACTCAAGGACTGAGGTAACAGAACTAAAGTGGAGCATGACACCATGAAAGCAGGGGGTCATTTGATTTGTACTGCAGTCTCAGCAGAAAAATAAAACCCTAAAACTCACAATAAAATAAAACATCAGTGAAACCAAGAACTGATTTTTCAAAAGAATAAATAAAACTAACAAATGCTTAGTTATAAGGTCATAATTCATAAATAACAAAGGGGGGAAACTAAAAGCTTGTATCAAAAATGAAAGGGGAGAATTTACAACAAATAGTATAGAAATTCAAAAGATTATCCAAGATTATGATGAAAAATTTTATGCTATAAAATTGGATATGTGCTATTAAAAATAAATAAATATTTGGAATTCTGCTCAGAACACTAAGTCAAGAAGAAGCAGAACAGCTAAACAAACCAATAACTAACATGGAAAACAAAAATGTTATTAAATGTTTACCTCAAAACATAGATGTGTGCACTGGTGAGTTTTTTCCAATGACTCAAAGAGGAATTAATTCAAATCCTTACTTCAAGAAAATAAAGAAATATAAATATTCCCAAATAATTTCTATGAGGGCAATATTATCCTGATACCAAAAGCAGAGAGATCACACACACAAAGAAAATTAAAAGACCAATATCCTTCATGAAATAAATGCAAAGATTTGCTATAAATTTTGAGCAAACTAGAGTCAAGAATGTGATAAAAGGATCATATGAAATGAAAAATTAAATTTATCCCAGAGATGCAAGAATGGTTTGATATACACAAGTCAATTTACATAATATATCAATACAAGGAAAGAGAAAAGTCATATCATTGTATCAATGAATTTAAAGAGCCAATACCCATTTATGAAAAAACATTCAACAAAATGGGGAAAGAATTTTCCAGAATCTCTTGATAAAGCTCATGTCTTGCAGGACCCATCTGGCATTTGTGATCTCAGTAGCCCTGACCAGGAAGTGAAGTTGCATGTGTCACTTCAGCTGGTGGTCATGGTGAAAGCAGAGGAAACGAGGGTTGTGTGACTGTCTGTGCCTGTGAGGTGGCTACTAATTAGAATAAAAGGAGACCAGAGGAACACAGACAAATTGGGTGCTGATTATCCACTTTCTGTCTTTTATTGTGGAGTCTGTCCATTATTTTTGCTCAAAAAAAATTTCCAGTGGTGCCTCTGTAACAAGGGACAACAAACTCATCATTCAGGGAGGCTTTACAGATGATATCATTGATGTCATTCAGAAAAATGGTCAGAGATAGATGTTGATAACATTGAAGAACTTGGAAAAGTAAAGAAGTGATTTTGAGAGGCTGTAGAAATAGTACAGTAGGTAGGGATTTTGCCTTGCTCACAGCCGACCCAGATTCAATCCTACGTGGTCCCCTGAGCATCACAGGAGTAATTCCTGAGCATCACAAAAAAAGAAAAATTATTTTGAATATATTTCTGTATTTAATGATCTGAATTAAGAAGGAACTAGAGAATATCATGCTGAGCAAAATGAGTCAAAGAAAAAGGAATAAATACCAAGTGTCTCATATGTGGAGTACCAAGAAACAAAGTAAAGGAATAAACAATGGCCATAATTGTTTCTCTACAGAACTGAGATTGATCAGTTGAGTGGTGGGTGGGGACCCAACAAGTGGGAAAAAGAGAAGAGAATGTCAGAGAGGACCTCAGAGTAGTGGTTAGGGTTGCTGATACTCTGCTGCTAGGTGTGGGATAGCAACACTGTACTCCCAAAACATTAATATTAGCAGCATTGTAAACCACGGTGCCTAACTAAAAGTAAAAATACATCAATAAAATTCAGTCCATTTGGTCAGAGAGAGAGTATGGTGGAAAGTCTGCTTGCATTGCATGTGGCCAACCCAGGTTTAATCCTGTGACCATATATGACCCTTGAGCCTCTCCAGAGTGATCCCTGAGCATAGATCTAGGAGTAAACTCTGAGCACTTTCAAACTTCTCCCTAAACAAACAAAAAATTAAGTCTATTAACCAATATCATAAAAATGTGTACCTTCCCTTTTTTTTTAAAAAAAGAAGAGGCTGGAGAGGTCATATAGCAGGTAGGGTACTTGCCTTGCATGCTGATCCTCGGCACAATATTTGGTTCCCAAGCCTATCCAGTTATTTTAAGTACTGTGTGATTACAAATAATAGTGCAATTAAGAAACCTTTAAGTATACATAAGCATATAATTTCTGGTTTTTTTCCACTTTTGGATCATACTCATCTATGCTCATAGAGTACTCTTGTGCTTAGGGATCACTCTGATGGGCTTGGGGACCATTAAAGAATCGATTTAATAAATTACAGTGCATACGCCAGGGAGATGGGAGAGTGGATAAGATGCTGGCATTGCATGCAGCTGACCTGCACTCAATTCCTGGCACCACATATGGTCTTCCGAGACCCTCCAAGAGGGCTACCTGAGCACAGAACTGGGAGTATGGCAGGAGTAAGCACAGTTGGGTGCGGTTCTTAAACCAAACAAATAAATAAATTACAGTGTACTTACACAGCATGACAAAATTGACAGATCTTTTGTACTTATATCTAACAGTCTTTTGATATATAAGTAAATACAGAATCAAACATATAGTATAATGCATTAAACTATCGGAGGGTAGAGAAAAATTGCATTCACTTATACAGATATGTATAAATTAGCTCTAAGAAACAAAGGTATTATTTATGTACTCATAGAAATGTCACAAGAAACTGTTTATGTTGATTTCCTGTGGAAAGGATAACTAACAGAGGCTGAGGTAGTGAAGAATTTTTATAGTATATTACATACTTTGAGCTGGAGCGATAGCACAGCGGTAGGGTGTTTGCCTTGCGCACAGCCAGCCCAGCCAAGCTGGGTTCGATTCCTCCTCTTGGAGAGCCCGGCAAGCTACCGTAAGTATCTCGCCCGCCCGGCAAAAGCCTGGCAAGTTACCAGTGACGTATTCAATATGCCAAACACAGTAACAAGTCTCACAATAGAGACATTACTGGGCCCTCTTGAGCAAATCGATGAACAACGGGAGGACAGTGACAGTGATATTCTATACTTTAAATTTTTAAAAACTTGTAATTATGTTTCCTCTTTAAAAGAAAATAGGGGAGGGAGCAATAGTACAGCAATAGTACAGTATGTAGGGCACTTGTCTTGCATGTGGCAAGCCCGGGATTGATCTCCAGCCCTACACATGGATCCCCAATTATCCTTAAGCACACTAGGTGTGGCCCCAAAACAAAAACAAAACAACAACCACAAAAATGTAAATAGGGGCTGGAGAGAAGTATTGCAGGTAGGACACTTGCCATGCATGTGGCCAACCCTAATTGCATGTGACTCTCCCCCAACACTGCAGGGAGCCCCCCCAAGGACTGTCAGGAGTGATTCCCTGAGCACAAAGTCAGGAGTAAGCCCTGAGGAATGCTCGTGTAGCCCCTCTTTTAAAAAATACAAATTAAAATAATTAAAGTAAATATTATTATTCAACGATTTAAAAATAAACCAAGAGCACTGTAAAATACATAGCATGTGGGTGATTCTTGGACATTAGTTTTTGTTTCCCTCATGGTTCTGAGTAGTGATGTATGAATACTTTGTACTCATCTCCAAACATTAGCCTGGCTTCTACTTGTGGATTTACCTTTAGTTCCAGTAAGCAGGTGAATAAAAACTGAAAAGAAAATAAGAAGTTAATTAGATACCTACTTTTTCACCTTCCTTTCCAGTCCATGCCTTTCCAACCTATCCCCTAAGTTAGGAAATCTGGCACCCAGGGAAGTAAAACATTGAGAATGTATGTGATCATAGTAGTCCAGTTCTGTTTAGAGAGAAATATGCATGCGTCATATAAAACATTAAGACAGTGCATTTTAAAATCTATAGCTAAGGAATAAATGTCCAATGCACCTAATGCCATTCAACCACAAGCATTATTTTTAATAAAGATAATGAGTTCTTATATTATCTCCAGTTCAAAATATCCATGGAAATTATACTTCTATATAGTCATAAATTTGTTGTTGATAGGCTATTCATCCCTGAATTTTCCTTACTATGGATTCCAGTGAAAAATCAGCAATGTTTCAATCCCATTTGCTAATTTACCCTACCAAAGGGGAAACTGATGTAATTGGGCATCAATACACATTTTACACCTCTTGTAAAAAAATAACTCAAGCTTAATCTTGGTTATGATTAACAGAAAGGGCTCTCTATAATACTTTGAAGAATAATTAAGCAATAAATTTCATCTTTGCCAAATGAGAAATGCCTTTTAGAAAAACATGGTTCACTCTGCCCCAACTTTATCTGCATAGGTAAATATAATTAAGTAATGGATGATGATTTGTTAACATTTTCTTTCCTGTGTTTGCAAGGGCATTAACACTGATCACAAAGCTCACAACAAATATGGCCACTTCTGATTTTTCAGTGGCATGAACGTGACTTTTGAGAATCAGATGGGCCAGAAACAGACATACTTGCAAATTAGCTCTTCTTATATTCTGAACAGGATCAGAGAGACTTTTGTCTTAGCTGATTTGCATGCACTAATTACTAGTTCTGAGTAAATTTTGAGTGATCACCTGCACAATTGAGCCCATAAATTAATAGTTATTTACACATAGGAAGAAACAGTACAAATAATTTTAAGACCGTGTCTACACTTAAATAATGAAGTTATTAATTAAAGTAATGAGCTAGTTAATGACAGACCCCAAAATTTTTCATGAAATACCCATATAAGGGGAAAAAAAGAAATGACTGAATAACTCTCTTAATTATCTCAACATTTTATTTCATTTTTTATACACAGAGTTATTCCCTAAATGACACTTTGACTATGAATCTCAATTATCCTTTGATTTCTCATGTGCAATATGGCATTACCAAGGATAACTAACCAGTAATAGAATTAAACCAGAAGTGTCACATACAAAGGTAAGAGTCCCATGCCACAAGATCTGGATATAGGCTGATTTGGGTAAGCAAAGGATACTAAATATATAGAAACAGAGGACTAAACTGAGTGTACTGAGAGTCAGCCATTGTACTGAGAGCTAGTCATTGACCAAAGAATTCTTAATGATGACCAACCAGAGAAACTCATTTCAGTCCTAGAGGGATCCATCCTTTTTAAGGCGTTCTGGTCCTTTGGTCTAATAGAACCTCTGACATTAATGCTGGAGACCAAATTTCCTCTGTCTTCTTCACATCAGGAAACCTAAAACAAGTCATAATCACATGGATTTAGACAACCAGTTCATTTATTTGGAAAAACACTTAGCTTTTCTCAATCACTAGCATCCCCATCCATCCAGCTACTCAAAGTAGAGAATCTTTGATTCTTCACTTTCCCTACATTGGTTTAAATTACAATAATATGTGACCTGCAGATAAAATAAAATAGCTTTTCTCTTGTTTCCTTGCTTCCAATCTTTAGCCCTCTCCCCACTACTTATTCCTAAAATCTATTTCAATGCAGAAGCTCAAATGATTCTTTTTTTTTAATATATATTAGCAATGTCAACTCTCTGCCCCTAACTATGCCAGGCCTTGGGTTTAATCTGTTGAATTTTTACACTAGGTCAGCAAGCATAAGGAGAAGATAACATCTCAGCTTCTATGGAAAAACAGAGATCAAGATATCCAACCGGCCAGGGACTGCCATCTCTCACTTTTGAAGCTATGGCTATGGTGGAGCATCTTTGTTCAAACTCAAAGGAGCTGTGGCCCAGAGATATGGAGAAAGGGAGGAAGTGATGGAGGGAGGGAAGAAGGAAGGCAGGCAGGCAGGCCAGCCCTCACTCATCTCAGCAGTTTCATCTTTGCATTGCAGATACTTGCTACCCCATCCCTTCAGGTGAGATGAACCTCCCAGCTGATATTCACGGGTCCATTATTATTATTATTATTATTATTATTATTAATTATTGGACTGGAGCACAGTGGATAAGGCATTTGCCTTGCACGTGGCCGACTTGGCCGACCCAGGTTCGATTCCTCCGCCCCTCTCAGAGAGCCCAGCAAGCTACCAAAAGTTATCTCGCCTGCATGGCAAAGCCTGGCAAGCTCCCTGTGACCTATTCAATATGCCAAAAACAGTAACCACCAGTCTCACAATTTGTTGTGAGACATTACTGGTGTCCACTCAAGCAAATCGATGAACAACGGGAGGACAGTGCTACAGTGCTATTATTATTATTATTATTATTATTATTATTACTATTGGTGAGTGGATTCCTTTTCCAACTGTGCACACACCCATACACTGCCATTTCAGCAGGCTCACTTCCACTTCCCTTGAACCTCCACATCTCTCACTCTCCTCCATGTCTTTTGCTCTACTCATTACTTACTGCTCACACTTATACTTCTTCTCACTGGGTAAATAAAAACTAGAAAAGAAAGAAAAGAACAATACTAAGTCTCCTGCCTCAAAAACTACCAGAGGGTGGGAGCTGGGTGTGGAGTGGTAACTACAAAAATTCACCCTCAGCACAGCAGGAGCAAGGCAAACACTAGGGATGGCACATTGAAACCCACCAAGTTCAATAAGTGAAAACAACTCAGAAGGCTCTACCAGTGCCAACCAGCTTTGTACACTCTCAGAAAGTGACTTCCGTGACACCATGCTGAAGATGTCCAATGAGTTCAGAGAAACTATGGCACAGGTAATCAGCAAAGCACAAGAAATTACAATAGAAATGAGAAAACTACACTCAGAAGCGAAGGGAATGAAGAATATGGTAGGTGATATTTTTAAAAATCACAATAGAGGGTATGAGAAGCAGAATAACAGTAGCTGAAGAAAAGATCTATGTGCTCCAAAATAAGATGCAGGAAACTTCTAGAAAACAACAGAAGATGTAAATAAAGTCTAAGAAGAAATAAACAGTTCACCTGAAAAGTATGGGATGAGTACAAGAGAAGCAATATAAGAATCATTAAAATCCCGGAATAACAGGGAGACAAATTTGATAAAGAAATACCAGTTAGATAAACCATAGATAAGAATTTTGTAGAGTTGAGGAGTACAGGCACTGACATCCAAGACACCCAAAGGGTACCAACAAAAATAGAATGAAAAAGAAAAGACTCCAAGATGCATTGTAATCAGAATGACTGAATTGTCCTAAGACCCGGTGGTACAACTTAGGACAGTATGTTAGATAAGTTGGTGTCTTAGTGGAATAGCAAAGAATAGTAATAAAGTACCTAGTACTTTTAATGGTCAAATCATAGATACTAAGAGGACATTAGAAATGAAAAGCAAGCATTCTATTTTAACTTAAAGACACCTTATATGTTTAGCAAGATGGAAGCATTTATAATGATTTTGTCTATCTTGAGTTTTATTATCAAGTCAAATAAAGGTAATTTTTTAATGATTCAATAAATATTCTCACTCAGTCTGCATGATATACTTTTATTCTAGTCATTGTTTCTTTTGCAATTTAGAAGCGTCTTCATTTGATGTTGTCACATTTGTTTATCTTTGCTTCCATTTACTTGGCTACTGGCATTGAGCGACTGAAAATTCCTCTATATTCAATGTCATGAAGGGTTATGCCTATGTTTCAGGTCTGATATCAAGATCTTTAATCCATATTTAATTGACTGTTGTGCATGGTATGAGAGAATAAGGGTCTAAGTTAACCTTTTTTAAAAATGTGACTGACCCAGTTATCTCAGTACCATTTGTTGAAGTGACTTTCCTTGCTCCACTTCATACTCATAGTTCCTTTGTCAAACATTAGGCTTCTGCTTTAAGTTCGTGTTCTTCCCTGAACACATATCTTGCTTGCTTGTCTCTCTGTTTGTGAGCTTTTCGATTCTAGAGACGCCCATGTTCTCTCTTGAACACATAGTTACTCATAGGAATGATAGAGCCAAATATCCAAACCACAGAGTCAACAACTTGTGTTGTTGACTCTTTCCCAGTATAGACAAATCCATACTGAAAAGAAACTGGGAGGCATCTTGCTACTTAACTTGAATCTATAAAGCCATAGTAATCAAAACAGCTTGGTACTGGAATTTTAAAAATACTATTTAACCAATGGGTCAGAATAGTATATTCAAGGATAAACCACCATGTATATGGTCATCTAACTTTTGACAAAGGAGCTGAGAGCATGAAATGGAATAAAGACAGACTTTTCAACAACTGGTACAGGGAGAACTGAATAACCATGTGCAAGAAATCAAATCTGGATTTATATCTCACACCTTACACAAAAGTTAACTCAAAGTGAATCAAAAACCTTGAGATAAGGACTGAAACTATAAAGTACATTGAAATAAACATAGACAGAATGCTCCCACACCTAGACCTCAAAACAGTCTTCAATGACATGGTGTCATTGACAAAGGCTACAGAATCGAACTAAATAAATGGGACTATATCAGACTTAAAAGTTTCTGTAACAAAAGAAACACAGGCTAAAAATTATACAAATAAGTATGAGAAAATATTCACACTCAACACATCAGATAAAAGGTAGATAGCCAGGATCTATATAGTACTCATAATTATCAACAACAGCGACGAAAGAAAGAAAGAAAGAAAGAAAGAAAGAAAGAAAGAAAGAAAGAAAGATCTAAAACCCCATAAAAAATAAGGAGGAAATGAATAGATACTTCTCTGAGAAGACTAATGGATAGCCAATAGGCACATGAAAAAACGCTCATCACCACTTATTATTAGAGAAATTCAAATCAAGATGACAGTATCATCTTATACCAGTGAGAATGGCACATATCAAAATTCCTGGGAACAATCTCTGTTGACAAGATGTGGTGAAAAAGGAACTCTCATCCACTGCTGGTGGGAATCTTGTTCTGGTTCAGTCCCTGTGGAAAACAATATGGAGGGCTGACAGTAAACTCAGAATTGAACTCCCATAAGACCCAACAATTTCACATTTGGGTATCTATCCCCAGGACAGAAAAATATTCATTCAAAAAAAACATATTCATTGCAGCACTCAGTGCTAGAGCTAAGATTTGGGATATCTAGGTGTCCCAGGACAAATAAGTGTAGCATGAAGGTGTGGTATATATGCATAATGGAATACTACACAGCTGTAAGAAATGATGAAATCATGCAATATGGATAGAAGTGGAAGACTTCATGCTGTGAGTATTTTTATAGGAACTGTAATTAATCCGCGGCCGCGCGACACATTACAAAACACTAAATACACATCTTCCAGAATTGTCGTACCATATTTGATAGGATTCAAATATGGTAACA
>JAOXYA010000028.1:12778461-12791050 GCA_028565675.1 Sorex palustris | reverse complement strand
TACCAGGCAGGTATAGTATTTGGATTTAAATTGCTGGTTAATATTTAAAATGCTGATAATTAAGCAAAACTTAATACAGTCATTGAGTCAAGGTGAGAGTTTTATATGTAATCATTATTTTGATTATTCTGAGGAACCAGCTGTAAGGAACTGAAACTGAAGTGTTTTTTGATTTTAATCATTTAAAAGAGTTGATGAGGAATAATTCAGTTTACCATGTCATTGAATCCTAGATATCTATTTCTGTACAGCACTTAACAGTGTAGCATTTTAGTATAAAAGTATTAACTGATTTTTAGATAGCATTAATTTCTTATTCCTTTCTAGGCATTGTGTACATTGCTAGATAAGTGTCTAAAGTTAAAAGTATATAATTATAGAATACTTTAAAACTTACCACTTTATGGATTTCACAATGAATTGCCTTTATTAATAAAATCTGTTGTATTTACTTACTAGTTAAGTAATTTAGAGGACTGTTTTGTAGCTCAGTGGTAGAGCCCATGCCTCATAGTTATAAAACCTTGGGTTTGGTCTCTGGCATCACACATATACAATCAAAAATAGAATTCAGGCATAAAAAAAAGTGGATGGGGATGGGAGGATTGGGCCACACCTGGCAGCGCTCAGGGACGATTCCTGGCTCTGTGCTCAGGAGTTATCTCTGTCAGTGCTCAGGGGCTATTCTTGGCTCTGTGCTCAAGAGTGATCTCTGGCAGTGCTCAGGGGCTATTCCTGGCTCTGTGCTTAGGAGTGAACTTCGGCAGTGCTCAGGGCACCATTTATGGTACCAGGGATTCAACCCAGGGTCAGCAGGATGCAAAGCAATGGCATTAACTCTTATACTATTTTTCTGGAAATAGGGACTTTTAACTTTGAAACGGACCAGTATTATTTCATCTTGACTACCCCCCCCCCCCAGCAACCTACCTCAAACTTGAAGTTTAAATAGAACCATTACTGGGTCTATATTCCCAGCACCATATAGTCACCCCACAGCACTCAGGTGGCCTCAGTATCCCCAGCACCACAGGACCTGGGACCTTGCATTGAACTGCTGCCCTGGTTGGCTGAGAATTCCATGGGATCAGCCCCCAATTCTGCTTGCTAGGGGGAAAAAAAAAGAAGAAAGAATCATTACCTGTATCTTTCAGGTGCCAAATTGTTTTATTCAGCCTTAGAAAATAAATCCTTGTCAGCTAGAAAATAACGTTTCAGTTCTTTAATAGGCTTATTTTCAAAGTCAAACCAAAACTTAACCAAGATTATGATTTGGGGAGCTTACCTGAAGTGTACTCTTTAATGGGTTCTGATAGTGAAAGCACAAAATTGAGCATTAATATATAGCACTTTCAAATAATCTGGGAGGCTTTTGGTTTAGTTTTTTGGTTGAGTGTTCTTTTTTGTTTTTTGTTGTTTTGACCACGCCCTGCAGTGTTCAGGGGTTCTCCTAGCTCTGTGCTCAGGAATTGTTCCTGACAGTGCTCATGGGAACCATATGGGGTGCCAGGGATCAAACCCCAAACCCGGGTCTGCCACATGCAAGGCAACTGCATCAAAAGCCCCATCAAAAGTTCTAGAAGTCTTAAACAGTTCATTGTAAGTATTGTCAAACAGTTATCAATAGTATGAATAGTACTTCAACATTTTTTCCCCTTGGTTTTGGGGTCACAGCAGCAGTACTCAAGGGTTGTCCTCGCTCTGTCCTTAGGAATCAAGGGATCAAGCCTGGTGGGGCTTAAGGGATCATATATGGTGCCGGAGATCCAAACCAGGTAGTGCTCGTGCAAGAAGAGCTCCCTACCTACTGCACCATCTCTCCAGCCCAGTTAAATATATATTAGATGTTGAAAATATTAATGTCATTATAAAAATTATTTTAAATGTTAATTTAGTCAACTCATTAATGCTCATGATCATAATCATGAGCAGTGATGACTATGGAACATTTTGCAGAACAGTTGTAGTGTCTGTAAATACACATTTCTATCACCAAATTTTAAAATAATGGTCAGTAGCCTCTATAATGTTCCAGGTAATCATATTTGAAGGAGTTGTTTTTTTCTGCTGAAGTTACTATTCACTTCAATAGAGAACCTACAATGCAATAATCTGATATGCTTATTGTAATTTGAACTTATAATAAAATTTATGAACATTTGTTTATAAAGTACTTAATAGTTTTATAGGAAAAAGGTCATTTCTTGCCTGTGGCATCTTGCCTATAAAATTATCTTTTTCTGGTCGGGGAAATTTTGGTAACTTTTTTACTATGTCTGCTTCTTTGCAAAGCTTTATTTTAACAGAATAATACTTTATGCTAAAAATTGTCATTATTTTTAGAGGGATACTTGTCCATTTGTTGGTGGGTTATCTGTATTGTTTTTCATCATAGAGTCGACCAAGAGCTTAATGGAAAGCAAGATGAACCAAAAAGTGAACAGTAAGTTTGGCGTCTGGCGCAGCGAGACTGAAGAATGTGCTGAGGAAGCAGTGCTCTTTTTGCACTTATAATGCGTCTGTTGGCCCTGATTTTATGTAACCTGTCACAAAAATAACTTGACTTTCCTTAATGGACTTTTGTGTAAGGAACTGTTCACTGCTGTATCAGTTGCAAATCTCTAGCAGAACAGTTGCATATCTCTTAATTATGTTGTAATCATTTTATATTTTATATTACTAAATAGCAGAGAACCGTACTTTATATAAAGCTGTTTTTGCATTTGTTTATTGAATTATGCATCTTCTTCAGTAAAATATTTATATGTTTAAGTGGTAAAGGAAAGAGATAATATATATTTTTTATGTTTTTGAGCAATATTTTGTAATTATACCTGCTTGTGGAAGGATATGCAGGTAAATAAGACCATGATTTGTACAGAACATGTTAAAATTTCTGTTTTTGTAAATGGTTAAGAACATTTCCTAAGTAACTTAGAAAACAAAGTTGCTCATGAGATGAGGGACATTTAAAACTGGTTCTCATGATTGCCCAAAGGTCATGCACAAGACATTTTAAGTAGGTTAGTACAATCCTAAGATTTTCTTTTCATTTTATGTATGTTATTGATTCAGATGTGCAAATACAAGTGCATCACACACTTTATTAAATTTAAAGATAAGTCAAAAGGCCATTTTTTAGAACTAAAGAATTTGAGAGTTAGCATTTCATGTGGATATATGGAACATGTTTCCTTCTGGTCAAAAGTTGTACTTTAAAAAAAAAAATACTGAGGTTTGCTCACTAATGTGAAGTAATTGTGTGCCCAGGGTATCACTCTCCTGAATTTGTGTGAGTGCAGTGTAGTATTCAGAGAATGATGAGTTATTCACTGTCACAACTTTTCTGTAGAAAAACGAGCTGCTTTTGAATTTCAGTGTGGGCACTTTACCAAAATACTTCCATATTGGTTATTTAAACTTGATAAGTGTTTAACCTAGTTAAATATAGTGTGTTTTTACGTTTTCTGTTGAATTATTTTCTGTTGAATTACAGTACTAGCAAAGCTAGTACTGTAAATTAAGCTAATTTTTTAACTCTTAGAGCATTATTATATTATGCTATTTTGGGATGGCACATATAAAATAGGCACATAAACTCCATATTTGATTTGGTCAGTACTTTTACTCTACATTTAATAAAATTGTTCTTAACATCCCTGAACAGAACAAAATTTAAAAAAACACCATAATATGACAGATTAATACTGCATCACCCACCTGGGAAGCTCAGTACCCTCTTGAATTAAGAAATATACCTCACTTCTTCTACAGGGCACATGCGATGCGTACCCTAGAGTAGCAGAACTGAAGCCAGTCAGAGCTAAGCTTTTTAGATTTGTTTCTGTTCGAAACATGCAGAATCCTCTTACTGTTGCCATGTTTTGTATAAAACTTCTACTACACAAGAGAATTGCCCTTTACTTTTGCCATCCTCAGTCATAAGGTGGCATGCTGCTTTAAAGTCCGGTGGGAGTTCCCAGAGGCTTCCTCATAATGAGATGCTCCAAGGCAGCTTCCTGACTTTGACTCAGGTCTTGGCCTTGTGGGCAGATCCTGAACAATCGAGATAGTGAATAAAAGCCAAAACCATTCTTGCTTGTAAAAGCAAACTAACAATTAACAATTTTAACATACATTCCTTCTGAATTGACCATATAAGGGTTATGGATACAGGATCTTAATGAATTTAATGTGATTAAAATTTATATATGTTGAGTGCTTTCCTATAGTCCTTACTGACACTCAAAATGAAGCTTTTTAACATGTGGCTTTCCTCCACATAAAAAAAAAAAGGATGTTCTTCAGTTTAAAAAAAATAACAGTAGTCATTTTAGTGCTTTATGTTGACTATTGCTTTTGCAAGCACTGTTTCTGTTGCTATACACTGTTACAAAAGTGAGTTTTACTAAGACCTTTTAAAAGAGGAAGTTACTCTACTATTAGAACATTAAGTTCAGAAGGAACAGTGATGATACTTGGGGTCTGACTAAGGGAATGTGCTGTGAATCACACAATGTGCCTCTCTTCTACCTTATGGAGTCTGGCACAGCAGCATTCCCCATAGTTATTAAGACTTAAGATCACAACTGGTAGGCTAGAGGAAAAGTATGTATTAACTTTAATTGGATGCTTTAGCCCCTATTTTTTGTTTATATTTGAACTATGAGTGCTGCTTCTGTCAAAAGGTCCATGCATAAAATAATCTAATTGTGTCTCTGGCTTGGTCATATCCTTCAGTAACACCAAGAAAAGATGTTACAGTGAATACAGTTTAAGCTTAATAATCTTGAACTGGGATCAGGGAGAATGAATGAAGGAATATGATTGTTGTAAGTAAGGCCTAAAAGACCTTTGGAAAGGAAGATGACAAAATAAGGAAGAAAGAAAATTATAGGGGCTAGAAAGCGTACAACAGATGGAGCACTTACCTTGCATGCAGCAAGTCCCACCAGAAGTGATTTCTGAGTGCAGAGCCAAGAGTAAACCCTGAGCATTACCTGGTACGGCCAAAAAGCAAGGGAAAAAAGAAAATTCTAGAGGAGTAAAGAGTTCTTTTGAGTATAAGATGCCATCGAATGACTGTCTGGGACAAGGGGTAGTACTGTATGTGGCATCAGGAAAACTGGCAGAATGAATTGAGTGTGTCTAAGGAGACAGCAGAGAGGAGCTGCTGCCTGTAGGAGAGCTTCCTGTTCCTGTGATCTCTTGCTACAGAAGCAAATTTGAACAGAGAGGAGAACAAATAAAATTTAGTAGTAGGTTATTTTTCATGCTTAAGGGTTATAAGCATAAATATAATCTTCATAGTGGAAATCACCTTGGTAACTGCACTGAACACTGAAACATGCGGATGGTAATGAGTGTGTTTATCAGAACTCCTTCAGGTGCAATTCTAGAATTTAAAGAAAGTAATCTATTTTTGGGATCGTTCTTGTAAACTTCTTGGCTATAAGGCATTATAAATTGGCCATTTTATGTATCTACTCAGGCAGTTTGGAAGTTTCCAATTCAGTACAAAAATAACTCTTGATTTCTTCTATGGATAAAGTCCAGGTTATTGAAGAGACTGGAGCTTCATCATGGGGCCGGGATTCCAGCCTTCCTTTGCTTATGTGAAAAATTACTGATTTTGTTCTATCAGAGACAGGAGAAATCGACAGAAAATAGAGATTGTGCCCACTGTTCTATATAAGTATTTAAGAAATGTATCTCAAATCTCAGAAAAGGTGGGCTAGGTGGAGATGTTAATGTACTTGTAAGTTACAACTATTCTATTAGAGAACAGAAGTTACATGGTTTAAGTGCTGGGAGAAGAACACTTAGATTTGCAAGGCTGTGTCTGCTGTTAGTGTGGGGGGAAGGAAATGGGAGATTATCCAAAGTATTCTAGGGAGCCCCTCTACCCTCCTCCCACCCCAGGATTCAGAACTAATTAAAAGAAGGTCAATGGTAAGTCCCTAATGGAACGTTCCTTTAAAATTATAAATGGTAATTGGAAGTAAGGTAAAGAATAACACTAAAATTAGGAGAGGCCAAAGAGAGAGTACAGTAGGTAAGGCACCTGCTTTGCACACATCCATACCAGCACCCTTATGGTCCCCCTAGCCCACCAGGACTGATCCCTGAGTGCAGAGCCATCTTTGGCCCAAAAGCAAACCAAAAAAATAAAATGAAAATAAAACTTTATTGCAATTATATATGGTAGATTACTTAATTTCCTATGTATTACAAAATAAAAGCTATAAAATGCTGATAATGGGTAAAGACTAGGTGAAAGTCAAGGATCTAATACTTGTCAATAGGGAATAAATAAACTGGTTGCTTCAAGATAGTCTGATTCAATCATAATTCAATTCATTCTATAAAAGGTTAAGACATTTTCACTTTGAAATTTCTGTGCATTTTCACGTTCAATATGACTAAGAAGAAATTTGAAAAATATATTACTCCCATGTTTTTTAGAAGAAAGAAATGCGTTTTTTTTAATGGACTTTGAAGTTTTGCACTGCCTTTACTTTATTTACATTATTCTGGCTAATCTCAGTAGTGTTCAGGGCAACTGACTTGCCCAGCTCTTGAGGATGGCTCAGCGTTCTTAGCCAACACAGTTCAGAGTTGGTTAGGTAGGAATGCACTTTGACAAACATTTTATCATTGTCACCATAAACTTATACTGCCATATCAGTAGTGTTCTGTGGTCTTTTTACTACTATTCAAATGATATTACCTAGCTTAGAGTTGCCATTTTATAGTGTGAGAAAATCAGTTTTGATGACTGTGTGCAAGATGTAGATGACCCTGTAAAAATAGGTTGTTTCTCCATTAACTAAGGAGAGGCAATATTTTATTTTGACTGTTAGGATTTCAGTTAACTTGTGTCCTGGTTTGTTGCACATATTTTTGCAACATTAATGAACTTAAATAAATTCATTGGAAAGACTGTTTTTGACTTGTTTCATCACATTTTTTTCTTTCTTCTATTCTGGTTTTCTTGCACCATGCATTTTTGCATAATTCAGTAACTGGGGCGTTGATCACACTTTTCTTTCATTGTGCTACTAAATTTTTCCCTGTTTATTTTGTAAGACTTTTAAGATAATCATAGACCTACACTGTTTCTCTTTCTGTAGTGTTGCTTCCTGGAGTTGAAGAGCTTAACCCATTTTAATTTTATTCTGACTTTGTATTTCTCTGGAATTATTTCACATGGTGGGGAACTCAGGGATGAAATCGGCTCAGTGAGTGACTGGACAGGAGCATAAATGAGAAGCTGGTTTTGCTTGTGGATCTGCTTAAGCGGGTTCATTGGCAGCACTGCTGTTTGCTGACTCCATAATAATAGCAAACAGTTGTACACGGTGCTGCTTTTAATCACAATTAGAATCCCGTTTGTGATTTATATACTCAAAATAGATGTAACTTACTGATACTGCAGTATTTCTTTTCCATTAGGCATACTTTTTAAAAAAAAAATTCTCCGATATTAAAATACTGCGTAAGTCACAAGCCGGAAAGAAGCACACGGAGTTCAAGGAGTCTTATTTTGAATGGCAAAAAAATAATAATTACCAACCATCAAAAGGTGTCTCGGGGCGCCGGACCTGGCTCCTGGCTGACCTCTGGCTGTGCAGGCAGGAGTCGCAGGGCGGCCGGGCGTGGAGCGCCGTCCTAGGCATCTCCGGGGGGGCGAATCCTCCATCCCGCAAAGTCGTCCGCAGTTTGGTGTCGCGGTGTCAAGAAACCATGTTACCCTCTCTACTCCGCAGGCGTCACAGAGACTGCCTTAAGGTGGGAAGAGGTGGAAAAGCATCTGCAGAGGACGCTCCTGGGGCGCTCTGGCGCGCGATAGCCCTACTCAAAGCAGCAGAGCTCCGGCCCGGCGCTCCAGCCCGGGCGTGAGTGACGGCCGCGGGGCCCGCCCTCGCGGAGTCACTTCCTGGTCGCGCGAGCACTTCCGGGTCGTCGGCGCGGCTCCGTGGTTCGTGCGGCGGCCGGAGAGGAGGTGGTGGGCGTCGGTGTCTCCTGCCGGGCTTCCGTGCGCTCGGCGGCGGGAAGCGCCGTCCCCTCCCCCAGGTACTGCTCGTCGGTGTGGCCCCTGCGTCCCGGGGCATCCGCCCCGCTCGCGGCGGGGCCCGGGTGAGGCGGCCGGGCCGGGCGCTGCGAGGTCGCGGTCGCGCGCGGGCCGGGCTGTGGGGGCCGCGGCGACCCGCGTTGTGGACCCCCCACCCCCAACCCTCCGGCGCGGCGGGCCGCGGTTGTGCTGGGCCGGGAGCACCAGGCGCCTGCCCCCGTGCTCTTGCATTGCCGAGGCCTGGCTGGTGCCGGTTCGTGCGGGAGAAGAGAGCCGAGTTCCAGCCCGCGGAGCTCACTCTAGGGCCGCGGGGAGTGAGAGGGTCCGAGCCGGCGCCTGGCGCAGACCTGCGGCGTCTCCGGGGCGAGGCCCGGGGGGTCGCGGAGGGTGGCCCTGGCGGCGGGGGCAGGACCCAGGGGCCAGCCCAGTGTGAACTAGATGGGGGAGGCGGGGGGCGCTGGCAAGCCTTTGAGGACAGCTCCGAGCGGGGCTCCGTCGTGGGCAGGATGCCCCCAGGGGCACCGCTGGAGACGAGGGGCTCTCGGGGACGCGGGCTAGGGGAAGGCTGAGTACCTGCTTTAACGCTGCCCAGAAGGGTCCAGGCAAGGGCGAGTGTGGAAAGCGGGAAGCAGGTAGGAGGCGATTCCCGTCATCCCGCCGACCCGTCGTCGCCTTGGCTGACCAGGGAGGCAGCCGCGAAGATGAAATGGCTGGACCTTGTGCGTGGGAGTGAGGCCGAGAGACCTTGTTGGGCCTCCGGTGGGGGGATTCAGAGGCTCTTGGATAGGCCCAGGGAAGCAGGGAGTGGGCCGGGAGTGGGCGCAAGGGAGACCGGTAGCTTATGACTTGGAAGCCATCAGAATGGCGTCGAAAGCCACGGCCTGGATGTCCCCGCTAGGGTGAGAAGCAGCAGGAGCGGTGTTGGTTGTTGCCGGGTGACTACAAGAGTTCAGGAGGGAGAGGGTCAGCCAGCAGGACACTTAGGGGCAGGATGGGCCAATCATGCTAGAAAACCCCAAAGGTGGGACTCCTGGACACGAAGCCAGGACACTGTGTGGGAGGACAGAATCCGCCTTGCTGAGTGCTTGGGTCTGGCGACGATTGAGTATGGAGAATTGGCTTTAGCCCGTGCCGGGTGGGGGGCTGACTTGCCCCTCCGGCAGTTCACGTTCACTCGAGACCTGCAGGCAGCGAGGAGTGAGCTTTAGAGGAATGGTAGGAAAGAAGTGCTTTGTTTTGCTGCAGAAGAGGAACAGAACAGAGTAGAGCTAGCGAGAAAGTGATTTTAAGTCTGGAAGAGGTGATCTCCTGCTTGTTGGTGGGAATGATACATTGGAATGGTGAGTAAGGAAACTTTGAATTGTTGGCACTGCCTCCTAGAGATCACTAGATGGTTTCGGGCCTAATGGCATGTAGGATTGTATTGGTAAGGGCAGTGAATAGTTTGGCAATAGTGATGGGAATGGGTTTTGGAGGCCACACCTGGTGGTGCATAGCACAGCAGGTAGGGTGTTTGCCTTGCACATGGCCAACCCGGGTTCGATTCCTCCCCTCTGGCAGAGCCTGGCAAGCTACCAAGGGTATCCCGCTAGCACGGCAGAGCCTGGCAAGCTCCCCATGGCATATTTAATATGTCAAAAACATAACAAGTCTCACAATGGAGACATTACAGGTGCCCGCTGGAGCAAATCGACGAACAACAGGACAGTGCTGCAGTGTTTAGGAGTGACTCCTGGAGGTATGCAAGGGACCATATCAGTGCCAGGAATTCAAGTTATGGTCATGGGGAGACAAGACACCGGGCCTTACCACTAGAGCTAACCGACCAGCCCAGGTACTAGCATTTTCACCCTGACGCCAAGTTCATTTATTCACTAAACAAATGCACTTAGTACATACTAGGCATTTTTCTAGAAAATAAAATGTTACCATAAGCAAAAATCCGTCATGGAACATCTGTTTTAGTGGCTCAGAAGCCAAATTGGCCAGAGTAGTAGTACGGTGAGTAGGTGCTTGCCTTTCATGCAGTCAGCCCGTTGCAGTCCCTGCATCCCATATGCCCATATGGTTCCGAAACAAAATGGAACAGTGTAAGCATGTGGTTCTTTTTATAGGTTTTTCAGAGACATCCCTTTTGATGTGACTCTCCAGTTTACCCAGCACTATTGGAGGTATTTTCCTTGCTTTGTTATATCATCATGGTCCTTTGTCATAGGTTTGGTGTTATATGTATGTAGGTCTATTTCTGGATACTTGTTCTTATTTCATGAGTACATTTTTAGGGGTTGTTTTTCCATCCCCACCTTATTGAGCTTTTACAGTAGGTGAGTGACTAATCTTGTCATTTCCATTGTCTGTCTATTTGTATGATTTTTGTCTTTCTTTGATTGTATTGATTCATCTGCATGTGTCAGTCTTTATATCATTAAAATACTTGGTCATGGTGTATGATCATTTTAATGAATTTAATTCCATTTGCTAATATGTTTTGAGAACAGTTATAATACTTTTACCATTTTATTAAGCAGTTTTTGTCATAAATGCTCACTTTACAAGTGCTTTTTCTGCATCTATTAATAGGGTTTTGTGACATTTTCTTTAGTTTGTGCCTTTAAAAAAATTAGTTTTGGCACCACAACCAATGGTGCTCAGGGGTTACTCTTGGCTCTGCACTCAGGAATCGCTCCTGGCAGCGCTCAGGGACCATATGAGCTGCCAGGAATTGAACCCAGGTCAGCTGTATTCAGAGCAAATGCCCTACCTGCTGTACTATATAGCTCCAGCCCCTAATTTGTGCTTTTACTGATACTGCTTATTACATTCACTGATTTCCTGAAGTTGAGTCATCCTTATCTCCCTGGAATAAATCCTGATTGACCATTGTTTAGGAGTTAGTATGAATTTGATTTGCCAAAATTTTGTTGGAAGATTTTTGCACGTGTATTTATCAAATATACATTTACAGATAAATGTGTTTATCTGTATTTTTATTCATTTTTGTTTGAGGCCTGGAGCAATAGCACAGCGGGTAGGGCACAGTGGGTAGGGCGTTTGCCTTGCACACAGCTGACCCAGGTTCAATTCCTCCGCCCCTCAGAGAACCTGGCAAGCTACCAAGAGTATCCTGCCCCCACGGCAGAGCATGGCAAGCTACCATGGTGTGTTGAATATGCCAAAAAACAGTAACAGGTCTCACAATGGAGACCTTACTGGTGCCTGCTTGAGCAAATCGATGACCAACAGAAGGACAGTGCTACAGTTTGTTTGGGGCCACACCCAGCAGCACTGGAGAGTTTACTTCTGGCTCAGTGCTCAGGAATCACTCCTGGTGGCCTCAGGGGATTGAGTGCTAGGATCAAACCCACTTGGCCAAGTGCAGGATGGCAAATGCTCTACCCTCTGTACTGTCTCACTTTGTCTTTGTCTCAGGTTGTCTTTTTGTGTGCTGTGCTTTCCTGATTTGGGAATGACAGTGTAGTGTTGCTCTCATAAAATGTGTTTGGGTCTTCAAATTTTGGAAGCACTTGAAAAGGATTTTAGGTCTTGTAACTGGTAGAACTCATTGATGAATCATTTGGTCTTCAGCTTCCTTTTTTTTTTCTTTCAAGATTTTTTTTTCAGCTTCCATTCTTTGGGAAATTTTTTATTCTTTTTATTTCTACAGTAACGTTGCCTCTACTAGTTATAATTTTTTAAGTTATTGCTTTCTCACTTTTCTCTTTGTACACTTAGCTAAAGTTTTATCTGTTTTGTTATTATCTTTTGTATTGTTACTTCATTTCTTTCCACTCTGATTTTTATTATTGTATCCCAATATACAACCTCTTCCCATACATATTTACATTTATTTTAGAATGTAATATTCCACACATATTAGGTCATGTAGTCTTTTTTGTCATTTAATGGCAATAATATACATTGTTACTTTTCTGTCTGGGTTACCTATGGGTTGATGGAAATGAGGTGTTGAATTCCCTTAAGATTATTGTGTTGCTGTCAATGTCTCCCTGAAGTTCACTAATGCTTATTTTGTATGTTTAGGTGATACTGTATTCAGTACATAAATACTAATAACCAGCATCTTCTTGACAGATTCATCCTTTGGTCTTTATAGAGTATCTGTGTTGTATTACCTTCTTTTGATGGAAGCCTAATTTCTCTGGAGCATGGTAGCCTTTTCCTTCTCTGTGGTTAGTTTGATGGACCTTCCTCCTTCCTGTTCTTATGAATCTCTTGTGTTCAGAACTAACTGGCTTTCTTCTCAGTGCAGTGTGCTGAGTTCTGTTTCTAAATGCAGTGATGTGGTCTTGTTGGGTGAGTTCAGTTCATTTACATGTCAGGTGATTAATTCACTTAGATTGATTTATCGCTGCTG
This sequence comes from Sorex palustris, assembly GCA_028565675.1. Lineage (NCBI taxonomy): Eukaryota > Metazoa > Chordata > Mammalia > Eulipotyphla > Soricidae > Sorex > Sorex palustris. Next base: position 12,778,601 of record JAOXYA010000028.1, on the reverse strand, counting down.
TGTTTCTGTTAATTCTGGTTATTATATACTTCAGTTTCTTTTCCCTATTCTGTCTCTTCCAGGTTTTTAATATAATAACTCTTAGGATTTTTTTTTTTTTTTTTTTTTTTTTTTTTTTTTTTTTTTTTTTTTTTTTTTTT
>JAOXYA010000028.1:12766479-12778361 GCA_028565675.1 Sorex palustris | reverse complement strand
ACTAGAGTGCCAGGAGTAACCTCTGAGCATCGCCAGATGTGTCACTCACACACACACACACACACACACACACACACTAAAACATGTTAGATAAGAAATGAACGATGATAAGAGATGTTGTTTAGACAAGATATGACATAGTGATCTTTCCTAAATGGCTACTATAGGACTTTAAGCTTTGACTTTGAAGCTGGCAAATTAATATTACTGTTTCCCCAAAGCACATAGATAGTAAAATTGGACAAATCCCTCTACCTTTTTCTTTAGACAGAAGTCATGAATTTAATAATGTGGCAGGTTTTCAAAATCAAAAGTTCTTTTGAACTTATTTTTAATTCAGCCAGCTAAGGCCACTGTGATATAATGGGAGGATTATCTTGCCAGCCAGAAGGATTTTAAATGTCACCTACAGTTAGGAGACAAGGCCACACTGTTCAAAACCAACTTTATTAGACAAAAAAGTAGAGGTAGGATTTTTAATCTGGCCAGTTATTTTTAAGTTAATAATACAAAAGAAAGGCTCTCTTTCCATCAAAATTCCCCTCCCTACCACCAAGCTTATAATTCTTTGGAATGGCGACTCCATCAAGTGGTAAGGCTGGGAGCAAGCAAGCAATTAAAATCCCAGATTCCCAGACATCCACACCTCTCCCCAGATTTGAAGTTTACTCTGAGAAAAAGCCAGTGGCAAGAAGTGGTGGGGAAGAACAGTCAACTATTCACCCAGGGCAGAGACATGAAGACAGGAAGTTACTTACCCACACGCTGAGAGCAGGCCCCCCACCCTGGGGGTTGCTGTGGATCCCAGAGCCCTGGCTTCCCCACCTTCACCCCACCCCTAACAGTCCCAGCCCATCAGGAGCATATGTTCCCTTCTTCCTGGCTTACAGAGTGCCATTCTTTCATTGTCTTAAAGATCAGTTCTGTAGATAGCCTTATGCCGTAGGTACTCTTCTAAACACTGAAGAGCATTATCATCCACCTTTGGGTCAAACTTGTTGGCGAACAGGTGATGGTTCTGGAGCATCCAGTGCAGATCCCCAGTCCCATAAATACAAATGGCGCGCTGATGGATTCCAGAGCAAGGTTCATAAGGTGCCCCCATGCTGATGTTGCCTTCATGGTTCTGCCACTTAACCAGCCGGGCAATCGCAGCCATGTCTGAGATGTGAAACTTGGAGTGATAGGGGACAGAGCCAGGCATCCAGGGTGCGCGCTGAAGGGTAGCCCAGAGGTGTTCATCAGGGCTGTACGTGTCTTTTGCCCATTCAATTAGTCTTTGGGATTTAGGGTTCTCTAAGACTTGTTCGACAAAGGCCCGAGAAGCCACCATATAGGCATTCCCTGTGAACATGGGCAAATTTTCAGGGGGTGGGTCCTTCAGCTTATTGGTTTGGTACAAGCTGTCTGTCACCTCAAAGTGATATCTCCAGCGATTTTTTTTGTACTCATTAGGTATTTCTGACTCCATGCTGTTCTTTCCTTTCAATATCTTGAGGGCCAGGACCATCTCTGCGTTGGTCTTTATAGGAAAGTCTGTCCCACATGTGTTCAGGAAGTACTTCCATGGCACGGGGCTCTTCAGCAAGTCTTCCATACAATTCAAGTCAGCCTGTACCCTGGACCAGGAGGCATAAACCACCCGAACTAACTTACTGGCCAAGAAGACATTGGGGAAGCAAGAAATTATTGCTTTGACTGCCTGTTTGTAGGTTTCTGATGACTTCTCATCCACGTGCACACAATATATGTTCTGCGGGACATACACAGCTCGCAGCAGCCTTTCAAAGTTCTCAATCTTCTCATGGATCACCATAGAATATGCAATAGGGAAGTCTAACTCTTCTTTGCTCAGTGGGAACTCCATGAACTTCCTGTTGACCTTAAATTGCTTACAATCTTTGGTCATGTTGATGTAATCAGTGTCTGTAAGAGGCACCCGCTTCTTCTTCATCTCCAGGTTGTTCAGACGAGCTTCGATCACTGCCTCCTGGTCCCCTCGGATAATTCTAGAACAGTTAATAGATCTTTGTGCTGGCAGTTTCAGGGAGTTGTACAAGCTGTCCCTACAGTACTGGCTTTGAAAGCCTGTGGAGTCCAGGTCCAGGGAACTAAAGTCGCATTTCAATCGTAGAGTGAGTTTTAGAGTAACAATGGCCAGCAGCACATAGCAGCACAGGGCCCACAGATAATGCTGCCGGCAGACTTTCTTCTTCCACCAAATCATCTTCATGGAGTGAGTTTGGCCTTGGAATAGGAGGCGGAGGGTGGAATCCTTGAATAGAACAAAACACCTTCAATTACAAAAAGTCTCCAAAAAAGCTCCCAGGAACATCGGATTCAGCTCCAACATGATGACAACATATCTCTTCTCTAAACAATATCTTTTTCAAAACTGACTTAAGGGCTCCCCTATACCTGATTTTCAGATAGAAGCCTATAAACTGACCCTGCAAACTAGCTGATAACATCTGGGTGAACAGTTTCACCTCCACTGTAGCAGAAGGACAAGAAAGCCTGCTGACATAGAGGAGTAATAACTCTGAGAAAGTCCCACCCTTCCTCATTCTTTCCTCCACCCCTTACCACTGTGTTTCAAACATAGCTCTTATCTGGGCCATAGAAATTTCGATTGACTTAAAGAAGAAAAAAAAAATCCTTCGTATCCACACTCCCTGCATTGGTTCCAGAAATCCAAAGGTCCTTTTAAAAGAAAGATTTCTTGTTCTTACTTTGAACTTTACTAGGGTGTTTACACTACATATAGTCATTGGTTAGGTGTGATATGTAGCTTACTTTTATAAAAGTAAAATCCTTTGGGACTTGGAAGGGAGGAGGCTCAGTGAGAGAGTATGTGTTTTGCATGCATGAGGCTCTGGATTCAATCTTTGAAAACACTTAACCCATCTCAAATAAATTATAAATGGATTTTTAAATTACTGAAAAGGAGGAAAGAAAAAAATGTACTGTAATATTTCATATAGAGAACTTCTGGTCTCTATAAATGTAATCTACACACAGTGGACTGGAGAGATAGTACAGGGGTGACGTACTTGCCTTGCATGCAGCCGACCTGCGTTCGGCATCTCTATGGTCCCCAACCCCTGCCAGGTGTAAATGTAGATCCAGGAGAAACCCCCTGAGCATTGTCGGGTGTGACCAAAACTTAAAAAAAAATTTAAAAAGGAAAAAAAGGATAAGAAACACACAGAGCCCAGTTTATACAATAATGGGTGCATTCTCTGTACTGGAAGTATTTCCTCATATTGTCTTTTTAATCTGCACAGATTAACAAGAAATGAGCTTTTCCCTTTAGAAAAACAAAAACAAAATAATTTGCCAATTATCATATAGGTTATAAGAAGAAAACCTGGGACTCCTCACTCTTCTCCTTCATTCTGTAAGTCTAGAAACTTGTCCCTAAAGAGAATGGAGAGATAGTACCAGTAGATAGGGAAGGCATCTTGTATGCAGCCCACCCGGATTCAATCCTCGACATCCCATATGGCCAGGAGTAAGTCCTGAACAACACACCCAGTGTGGCCCAAAAACCAAAAAAAAAGAAAAAAGAAGAGACTTATCCCCCCCCCAAACCACAATTACACAGCTATACAATACAGAGTATCAAAGACCATAAGAGAAAAACAACCCTGAAAGAAGAGAAACAAAATGTGAGCCAACTGTCCTCTTTCTAAGCATCTGTCTCCTGGGTGACAATCCTCATAGGAATTTAAAGGAAAGGGAGGAATCAAGGAAATTCTCACCTTTGTTTCTTTCCTGATTATGGAAAAGTTCCTATTAAGATGTGATTCTCTTTCCAAGGGAAGACTGAGTGGGTTCCAAGGAAGCAAATATGATCACCATATCCCCTGATATCCTTTTAGTCCCTCCGAAATAGGATTTCTGAGAGGCACAAGGCATCCAATTTGGGCTCAGAGCAGAGAGTCAGGCTCCTCCAAAGTCACTTCAGAGCAGAGAGCAGCAGTGGCTGTTGTTCACCTTTGGTTTCTTGCCCTTGGTGAAGCGGACAAGCTTTGATGTCTCCTGCAGAAGGAAAGTCTAAAGGATGCTGAGTGAGGCAGGAAAAAACTGCAGTCAACGGAGAAGGCAGAAGCAACCCAGGCCCTCCACTGTGTTTGTCACCCTGCTCTTCTGATCCAAACCAATCACAAAGTCAGGCACATCAGGTCTGCCCCACCAGGTGGAGTATCTCTGGGGTGTGGCCCAGGAGCCTTTCAGTACTGACTGCAGACTATTTAAAGAAAAACAAGGAAACAAATGAACCAAAAAAAAAAAAAAGAAAAAGAAAAAGAAAGAAAGAAAGAAACAGTCAATGCTCATCCAAGAACCAAAAAGTTCCTCCGCTTAACCAGGAACCATAGGAACTCACAGCTATGTTCCTCCATGCTTCACTCCTCTTATTCTTCCTGATGATCACAAAAGCAAACTGGTGCAAAATACACTTTAAGGACACCTATATTAATAGTATATATTAATATATGATAATGTATTGATTATGTATATAATTACAGGGCCAGTAAGAGGGTATAGTAGCTAAGGAGCTTGCCTTGCACATGACTGACCTGGGTTTAATCCCCAGCACCTATATGTCCCCCAAGCACTACCAGGGTGATCCCTGAGTATAGGAGCAAGTCAAATTTATATATATATATGATTATTTGTTGGTTTATAACCATGAACTGGGCTGGAGCAATAGCACAGCGGGTTGGACGTTTGCCTTGCACGCCTCCAACCCAGGTTCAATTTCTTCGTCCGTCTTGGAGAGCCTGGCAAGCCTGGCAAGCTCCCCGTGGTGTATTCAATATGCCAAAAACAGTAACAACAAGTCTCAAAATGGGGACGTTACTCGTACCCGCTTGAACAATGGGAGGACTGTGCTACAGTGACAGTGTTGTCTACAGTGCTTATAAGCATGATGTTAGGTGTTTGCACATATGTGTGACATGTTCCTCCCTTAAATCTTGTTATACACTTGATACATTAACGACCTGACATGAAAAAAAACCAAATTTATATGTGTGTGTGTGTGTGTATATATATACACACTATAGAGTCATATGTTCCCTATAAATAATATATTTATGCAGATTAGCATAGAAAATTTTAATACAAAGCTGGGTTTGTTTTGCAAATAGCAACTGCTGGGGGTGACTCGTCTGCCTGTCCTTCGATGACTGGTATTACCTACATATTGTACATTTTGGTGGGTTTGCAGGCTGACCGCCCCCTCACAAGTCAGTGGCTGAAAGCGAATGGGGAGCTCTCAGGGCAGCAGTACCTTGAGAGTCCAGGGGTGATGTTGGCAGCTCAGGGGAGGAGGCAGATCTGCAGAGCAGCTGCCAGCCCACCCCAAGGGTCTCTCCCCACCTGCCGCTGGCCAGGGAGCAGCATTCCTGGCAGCCAGCTGGTGGAGGAACCACATGTTTGATGCAGAGACGCGACAGAGGAGGGGTTAGGTGAACACCTGGGAAGGGGTAGGGACTACAAGGAGAAGGGTGCACAGTGTTGCTGGGTGAAGGAGCAGTAGTGGGAAGGAACCAGAGGTCTGGGGTGGGGTTGCCCAGAGAGTCGAGAGTCACAGAATTCGGGATGGGGGGGGTGCATTCACTGATCGCACACCTGTGAAACGGCGGCACTCTGCTCAGCTGCCGCGGGGTCTCCCTGGAGACAGGGAGAACTCCCACCCTGACCTACGCTGGCAGTCAGCCCTCTCCAGAGGCCTCGGAGTCAGCCTGGCAGCCTGACTGCACTAAGCACACTCAACTTGCGTTGACATGGCAATGCCCTGGCAGGAAGTCGATGGAAAGACACAGGAAGTCCCGCCTCCAGCCCTGAGCCGAAGCTCTCTGTAGTGCCCCCTGTCGGGAGAGCATGGTAGTAACAGGTAGGCTTGCAGAGACCCTAGGGCTGAAGAGTGGGCTTCAATCCCAAAGTGTGACATCATGACAGAGCTGAGCTGGGGAAAGAGAGGGTGGGTTCCTCCACCAGTTGTTCACAGGGTCCCCCATACAGTGCAAGGATTTCAGGTCACTGCTACCTGACTCTTGCTCTGCCTGTTGCTAAATTCGGTGAAGGCAGGTCAAGGGAAGGGATGGGCGGAGGGGCGGAGGAAGGGCATGTGTTCATGTCCACTTCGTTTGATTCCATTCCACCACCTTGGTCTTCCACCAGCTCCAGCCCATCACATCTGAGTGACGTTTGAGCTGTGATGTTATGAAACTTATTTTGAATAGAGACTAAACATAAATTCCTGAATGTGCATGAATCTGGAGAAAACTCCAATTTCTTGAAATCTGACTTTTGTTTGATGATTCCCTTAAAGTCCCGTTTTCGATATTAAAAAAAATGACAAATGCACATCTGGGTCTCATGGTAAAAGGAATGCATTTTGAATATTTTTAAAGTGATTGGAACAGCCATTCACTATGATGAAATATATGCTAATATGCTTTTAAGAAATTATGGATATATTTTGTTAATAAGTATTAAAGACCAGAGCCATAGTGCAGCAGGTAGGGCACATACTTTGACCGTGGGTGTGTGTGTGGGGGGGGGGAGACAGACTCTTGTGCCTCTGTCATGCAACTAAAGGTCAGGGGAGTTCCTGCAAGTCTTGGAAACTTTAAGAAGGCAGGTTATTTTAAGTTGGGAGAAGTTCTAGAGGCTGAAAAAGAACTCCTACTTGTACCTGAGTCTTTTGCACATCTCCTAACCAAAGAAGAATCACTGCTCCCTCTATTCATTTTATGACCGAAGAGTATAATTTAGGGGTTATAGTCCATTCATGTGCTGCTTATCAATGAATTTGTCCTCCCTTTCTGAGAAATTGAAACTGTCCTCCCGTTGTTCATCGATTTGCTCTGTCCTCCCATTGTTCATCGATTTGCTCGAGCGGGCACCAGTAACATCTCACAACAAATTGTGAGACTTGTTGTTATTGTTTTTGACATATTGAATACCTCATGGGTAGCTTGCCAGGCTTTGCCCTATGGGTGAGATACTCTCGGTAGCTTGCCGGGCTCTCCGAGAGGTGCGGAGGAATCAAACTCAGGTCGGCCATGTTGGCTGCATGCAAGGCAAATGCCCTACCCGCTGTGCTATCGCTCCAGCCCTTCACTATGAGTAAGCTGTTAAAATGCTATATCCACCATACACAGGAGATCTTCCCCTTCTCCCTTCTTAAGGCCTCAGTTTCTTTAGCACAGGAAAAAATATTGCATATCCACCATATTTATAAATATCTGTGAAATTGGTAGCCATGCAAATTCTCCATGTTATTGATTTGCTTTTCTATTTTTTTCCTGCCTTATAGCTTTATTTTTTATGTTCATTTTTTATTAGACGATTTTTTTTGCTAGTTTGTGGATGCCTTTTTTTAACTACCCTTTAAACCTAAAAAGAATCCAAGAGAGTGAAGAATTTTGCCTCTGCACCTATTATGTGAAGGAGTCAGAATTATACAGTCTTTAGGGCTATAAGAACTTTCCATTCAAGGGCTGCATGGATAGCACAAGAGCCAAGATTCTTGCTTCGCTGGCATCTCTGGGAGAGACCCCTGAGCACAGAGCCAGAAGCAGCACCTGAACATCACTGGGCATGACTCAAACACTGTTTCCCTATCCCTACCCCATCCCTTCCATTTTGTACATTTCCTTGTGAAGACTTTCTACTTGCAAGATGCCATTATAGTCAGATAGACAGGGAAGCTGGTAACAATTTAGGAAAGTTTAGGAAATAATTAAACTAAGAAGAAATTGCCTAGCCTGAAGTAGTCCAAAGGCATGAAAGGCACATCCTTTGAGATGCAAATAAACTAAACTTGACATATATGGAGAAACTGAGGCACAACCTAGAGAATTGTGGGCATTTTCAAAAAAGGAAAAGCCACAGAAGACTGCAAAGGTTGGGATAAGAATATGAAAGGAACATCAAGTCCAAGACTTGTCCCTGTGAAAACACCCAGATTAGCATTTTTTTGGTTTGTTTTTGGACCATACCTAGTGATGCTCTGGGGTTACTCCTGGCTCTGCACTCAGGAATTATTCCTGTGAGGAGTCAGAAGATCATATGGGATGCTAGGGATCGAACCTGGGTCATGTGCATGCAAGACAAATGCCCTACATGCTGTACCACCTCTTCAGACCCCAGATTAACTTTTATGTATGTAGAGAACTCCATACCAAGATAATTTGAATAAATTGTTTCTAACCTTCTCCCAAAAGCAATTCTAGGATTTTTCCACTCTGGAGAAGACTATATTCTCTCTCTCTCTCTCTTTAAATGTAGGAGTACTTCTATTTGTTCAGCCACTGATTAAGCTGATTGAAGCAGGCATGAACTCCACATTACTTTTTAAAATTTTTAAAAATTTTTTCATAAAGTTGTTCACAATAATTGTTTACATTAAATATTTAAACATTCAATAAAGACTAGTAAGAAGAAGCTGCTAAAATCTCAGGGCTGGGAGGAATAGAGACGTTATTGGCGCTGGCTCGAGTAAATCAATGAACAACGGGATGACAGTGATACAGTGAAATATTTCAACACCATTCCATCACGATTGCACCTTTTCACCACCACTACTTTGAATCTTCCTATCACCAAGCCAGCCTGCCCTTAGGAAGATGCTAAATAATTTATTTTGTATTGCTTACCATGAATAGTATGAGGTGTCACGCAGCCATGAAAGTGGCTGCGCATTCTTGGAATCCTAAAATTTTTAAATATTTGGGGTATGGAGGTATTTCTGTGGCATGCTGCTCTCTTCCAAGAGGGCATTTGTTAGTCTCTGAATCATGGCTGTTAATGAGCTTAAATGGCACCCAGACAGTTTTTGGGTGAAACTGCCAGGAAACCGGGAGGGTGGGGAGACGGAGGGGAGGTCAGGTCACCTATCCTTGACTCCGTAAAACCTGGAGCTTTCAGTGACAGGTCCCGCATACCTGGGATTTTTTAGAATCTGTCCAGATCCAAAAAGTAACAACTAGATTAGCACCCTGATAGGATTAAGAAAGATTAAACTGCCTGAGCACTGTAGTCTGAGATCTATAGTGAGATGTACCCAGGAGAGTCACCCTTCAAGCTTACTGTGTCCATACAAAATAACTAATATTAAGAAGTAGAATTAAGATGTTGATTAAGATGTTAATTAAGTTATTGGACTAAGGAAAGGAGAAAAAACCCTTAAGTGTCACTTAACCCTTGGGTTGATCCCCTAGCTGCAGGGGGTCAGGAAGGGCTTTCATATGTTGATTGTGCTACCACCAAGGTGGGAGGTTCCTGAGAGATGAGAGAGAGACTAAGGTAGTGAGTGGGGGTGCAGAGAAACGAGTGAGGGAGACGGTATTAGTCTCAGCCTGGCGCAGGTTGGATTGGGGGGCTTAGTGGGACTGGAACATAGTGAGCATGGGGAGAATAGAATAAATAGAAACTGATCACCAACCAGTTTGGCCCGCAATTCCTCCTTCATCCGCCCATGGCATCAACCATCCAGGGTGGAGAAGTGGCCCGAGACCAACGAACACAGGCATTGAAAGAGAGAGAGAGAGCCACAGGATTCCTAGTTGTTTCATGATTACACATTCTACGTCTGTCCCTTTCCCTATGACTCATTTCACTCAGCATGATACTCCATGTCCATCCATGTAAATGCAAATTTCACCATCACTATCACTATTACCCCGTTGTTCATTGATTTGCTCAAGAGGGCACCAGTAACGTCTCCATTCGCCCCTGTCATGTGCTAGTGTAGCCGATGGCTTATTGGGGGCTCTTTCAGGGTCAGGGGAATGAGGACCATCATTGTTACTGTTTTTGGCTTATTGAATACACCATGGGTAGCTTGCCAGGCTCTGCCATGCGGGCAGGATACTCTCGGTAGCTTGCCGGGCTCTCCAAGAGGGATGGAGGCCTCTGTGGCAGCCTCTAATCACCTTTACAGGTGTTCCCAGTCAGGTATATATGCGGGTTGGATACTCTCAATAGTCTGCCTGGTTCTCTGAGAGTGAGAACTAGAGAATAAGAGGTCTGTTATAATAAGAATAAGAGGTCTATTATAATAATAAGTTTCCAGGAGCTTGGTTTTATAGTCTCTGGATCCTGGCCATTGATGGGGTTACACGGCAGTTGGTGGGTATAACTGTCTAGCTACTGGAAGATGGGGGATCTGGGAGGAGGAGGCCCAGTCCTGAACTGAGCAGGCTTGAAGATCTCAGCCACAAGTTCCGCACACCTGGGTTCCTCTGCCGGTTCCTTCATGTGTGAGGCTCATCTGAGCGTGTGGAGAGTGGTCTCAGCATGGCTGTGGCTAGGTCCCGGAGGTCTTCAGCTGCTGGGTCTCTGCTCAGGGCAGAGAGGAAAACAACCCGCCCTCCTCCAAGGGGCTCCAGTGAGGACAGCCAGGTGTGGGGGCAGGAGACTCTGTATAAATGCAAATTTATACATAGATAAATTTGTAGTAACACTAATGGCTGTGTAGTATTCCACTGGGTAGATGTACCATTGTTTCTTTATCTGGTCATCTGTTCTCAGGTACTCAGGTAGTTTCCAGATTCTGGTAATTGTGAATAGTGCTGCAGTGAACATAGAAGTGCAGATAGATTTTCTGCATTGTGTTTTTTGGGCCCCTAGGGTAAATTCCCAGAAGTGGAATTGCTGGATAATATGGAAGCTCAATTTCTAGCTTTTTAAGGAATGCCCATATTTGTTTTCCAAAAAGGCTGGACCAGCTGGAATTCCTACCAACAGTAAATGAGAGTCCCTTCCTCCTGGCATCCGTGCCTACACTGATTGTTCTTGTTCTTTTTGTTGTGTGTCAGTCTCTATGGCATGAGATGATACCTCATTTTTGTTTTGATCTACATCTCCCTGATGATTAGTGATGTAGAGCACTTTCTCATGTGTCTTTTGGCCATTTGTATTTCTTCTTTGAGGAAGTTTCTATTCATTTCTTCCCGTTTTTTGATGGGGTTGGATTTTTTTTTCTTGTAAAGTTCTATTAATGCCTTATATGTCTTTGCTATTAACCCGTTATCAGATGTGTGTTGGATAAATAATTTTTCCTGCTCCGTGGGTTTTCTTTGTATCCTGGTCACCATTTCCTTTTAGGTGCAGTTCCGTTTTTGTACTCCCCTCCACTTGTTTGGTCAGTGGTGTTTTATCTTTGAATATGCCTTTAGTTTCAATGTCATGGAGAGTTCTGTGTATGCCCTCTTCTATGTACCTTTTGGATTCAGATCTGATATTGAAGTTTTTAAACCATTTTAAATTGAATTTTTTGCATGGCATTAAAACTAGGTCCGATTTGGGGGGGGGGTTCTGTATGTAGCTGATTAATTTTCCCAGCACCACTTGTTGACGAGGCTTCCTTGCTCCACTTCATATCTGTTTCTTTACCAAAGATTGAATTAGCATATACTTCAGGGTCTGCGTCAGAATATTCAACTTTATTCTATTGATCTGAATGTCTGTCTTTATTCCAATACTATGCTGTTTTAAGTATTACCACTCTATAGTACAGTTTGAAGTTGGGAAAAGTGATACCCGCCATGTTCTATTTTTCCCAAGGATTGCTTAGCTATATGTTGAGGGAGGGTGTTATTGTTTCGTATGAATTTCAGAAGTGTTTTATCTATTTGTTAGAAAAATGACTTGGTTATACTTATAGAGATTGCATTAAATCTGTACAATGCTTTGAGGAGTATTGCTACTTACTGATATTAAATGTCCCAATGCACGAGTAAAGAATGTGTTTTCCAGAGATCGACAAATGGGACTATCTTAAAGTAAGAAGCTTCTGCACCTCAAAAGAAACAATGACCAAAATACAAAGACAGTCTACAGAATGGGAAAGGATATTCGCC
>JAOXYA010000028.1:12755062-12766379 GCA_028565675.1 Sorex palustris | reverse complement strand
CATTGTATAATTGAAACCCAAGCACAAAAATTTGTAAGTCTACAACTGTACCTCATGGTGTCTCACTAATAAAAGTTTTTAAAAAGTTTTTTAAAAAAAGAGAGATGCTGCTTGGCATCTCACATTCTTATTCCTGCTCCCATCTCCAATTCTGCATCAGCCTTCAGTTAGTCAAGAAATGGAGCTGGTACAGCAGAAATGAAAAACAAAACTGAAAAACAAAATCACATTCATGATTTTTTTTTATTTTGGCGACTTTGGGTGGAGGCATCGGGGCACACCTGGCAGTGCTCGGGGATTACTCCTGAATCTGTGCTCCGTAATCCTTCCTGGAGGGGCTCATGAGACCTTGTGCTGTCCCAGGAATCAATCTGGGGTTGGTGGCATGTAAGGCAAGCACTCTACCACTATGGTACGTCTCTGACACTTAGACTCGGTTCTGAAGCTCATACTTGCTCTTGGATGAGAAAGAAAAATCTTAAATGTCAGGCTTGGGCATGGGTATAAGAAATGTTTTAATTCCTGTAGCTTCCTATACTGAAAGGACCATGGACCACAGACCAGGCCATAGACTTCCTGGTACAGAGCAAACCTCCCTCCCTGGGGCTGAGGTGCCCACCTCAGAAATGAGGATTTGAGCAAAGTTGATCTTTCCCAAGAGGAAGCACAAACAGCATTCACTGCTCTCTCCTGGGGAGAGAGGAATAGTGACAACATGTGTGTCCACTACTTTTCTTTCTCTATCCTTTCAGGAGGAAGGTCAGCCATACCTGGCTTGCTCAGAGGTTACTCTTGGCTCTGCACTCAGGGATCACTCTTAGAGGTACTCAGGGGAACCACAGAGGTTATCAAGAATCAAACCTGGGTCAACCACATACAAGGCAAGTCCCTTACCTAACATACTACCACTCCAGCCCCTGCTTTCTCCTGGGGTAAAATCGAAGTAGAAAAGTGGTTTAGGGGTAGGGCTCTTGTCTTGTACGTGACCAACCTCAGTTCAGTCCCTCACACCCCAAGTGCTCATGGTCCCCCAAGCACTACCAGCACTGATCCCTGCATGCACAGAGTCATGACTAAGCCCTGAGCACTTCTAGGTCTCGTTCCCCAGCAAAAAAAAAAAAAAAACAGAAAAAGTGATCAAGTGCCCCAGAAGGTTATAGCAGCTTAGAATATTGTGGCAAGTATGGAAAGGACCATAGGAAAATAGCATGGGGTCCCATCCAGCTCAGTTTGGGGTGGGGGCAGGTGGCAACCAGAAACTGATAAGATAGCAGCATCCCTGTCCAAATTTGAGTACCACGGGGCAGAGGGTTAAGGATCACACTGAACTCCCCCCAACCCCCAGAAACTGGGACAGGACAGCTCTGCCATCTAGGACTTCCCAGTGGAAACAAGCATGTCTGCTGGGAACTGTGTGAACTGAACTCAAGCTAGGCAGCTCCCCGCAGAGGCACTTCCTCAACTGTGGGTCACGCCCCCACATGGGATCATGTAACTGACTATGGGAGTTGTGGAAAAAAATGGCCACAGAAAGTGGTCTCCAAGTGTGTAGTGACCAACAATGGATTCAAACCCACCATGCTGTGAAGAGAGGAGTCTGCCGGGCAGCACCACCCAGGATGCAGTTACCTGGACAAGGGCAAAAACATGGTCTGGAGTAGAGAAAGTTTATGAAACCCTGAATTAGAACATGCAAGACTGGAATTTCCAAAAACCACCCCAGGAAAAAAACTGGGTGCAGGTGTTGAGAACCTGGGAAGCTCAGAGGCAATCCCTCTCTATGTCTGTGGGACTCTTCAGGGAATCTGATGCCTCCTGGGAATGTCAAAGAGCTGTAGGCGGGGAAGTTGAGAAGCCCATGGACACTGGAGCACACGGAGATCACAAGTTCAGAGCCCACACCAGGCGCTGCCAGGGCAGCACGATGGCAACACGCGGGCAACCAGGCAAGCGCTGGACTTAGGCTAAAATGGGAGTCAATCATTTTATAAAAACAAGCACAAGTCAGGAAATTCTTCTCCCTTCCCCCAGCTGTGGCCTGGCTCCCTGTTTTCTCAGTGAGGCCTTCCCTGGCTGTCCTGCTTCTACTCGACTCTTCCCTCCTGACACCTCTATATTCTGTCCTATTGTATCTGCTACTCAGCAGCTACTGGTACTTTTTCAGTCATTTATTTTCAGTTCCCATTACCACATCATGGAAGAATTAAAACTAGCTGGTGGAGAGCAATATGCCACTGAGATGCCTCCGTATCCTGCACCAGGCTGTCTCATCCAGGGAAAATCTGAAGTGGGGTGGGTGAGTCCACCACTTGCCCCAACAGAACCTTGGCAGCCAAAAACCTCCAGAACTCATCCACCACCATGCTCACGGCTGATCTCCACAGGCTTGAACCAGCCTTATCCACAAGTGAATCTGTTGAAAACCCAGGTATGTGCAACTTGTGACCAAAATCTCCAGGCTTGCATGAAGTCAGGAATAGGCAACCTCCCCACACCATCCAGTAAAAAGAAAATGTAATTAACCTCAGCTATAAAACAACAACAACAACAACAAAACCTAGCTGGTAGATGTGGGTGCAGAGACAGGGAAACAGCATGGGGTTAACCTTGCAGCACCCAACCTGGACTCAATCCCTGGCATCTCATAGGGTATCCTGAGCCCTGCCATGCATGACCCCTGGCCACAGAGCCAGGACTAAGCCTGAGCTCCACTGGGCATGGCCCAACTTTCTCAGATCCAGCATGACAGGGCATTGTCTGCAGAACTGAGGAAGGCAGGTTGCTGAGTGCCTATCACCTCAGGGTCTCTGGTTCCACAGGCCTGGGCAAGGTGGAAGAATTTCCAACTGAAGTCACTGGCTTTCAATGACTTCTTCCTGCTGAAGGGAGATTCTTCGGGCATCTTCTGCGTGGAGGCAGCAGAGGGCTGGTCTCCTGTCAGGAGAGAGTCCCTCACCTGTGCCACAGAACCTGCAAACATCTTCACTCCCCACGCCCACACTCCTCTTCAGTTCCTGCTTCTCAGCCACTCTTGCTCCGCTTGAGAAAGCCCATCTTCGCTTTGTCTCCATCTCAACCCATTTCTCAGAAGAACTGAGTCACATGTTTGAACTTAGACCATGCATAGCAATTAGGGCTAAAAACAGAATAGAGACTAAGAGCAATCAGACCCACCTGAGATAAGTTAATTACAGTCATTTAGCACTGAATTTAGCTTCACATGTAGACATCATAGAGAGCCAGTATTAGGAGGAGAATGAGGCAATTCCCAAAATGTAAGGACAGCCAGAGCCCAGTGATGGCTGAGGAGCCATCAAGCCCAACCGAAGTACCGTGGCGTCACATTTCTCCAACTCAAACCACGGTAAGAAACATACCAAATACTTGCTTGAGCATGTCTGAGGCTCACAGGCAAGGGTGGGCTCAATTCAAACTGGCTCAAAGACCTGGTTACTATTCAAAATATAATATTTTGTTAATTGTGCTTTTTTTCCCCCTTGCATCAATTTTACTTTTAACAATGTTTCATGGGAGCCCTGGAAGAAGATTCAAAAGCGGGACAGGACCAGAGAGATAGCACAGTGGGTGGGGCATTAGCCTTGCACGCAGCTCACCTGGGCTCCATCCCTAATATCCCACATGGCCCCCGAGCACCCCGAGGAGTGATTCCTGAGCACAGAGCCAGGAGCAACCCCTGAGCATCGCCAGCTGTGTTCCCTTCTCCCAAACAAGGCTGGAGCACAAGCTTTTGCATGCGGGAGTTCTGAGTTTGAGCCCATGAACCATGTAGTCGCCTGAGCACTCGCAGGAACAATCCCAAGCACCAAGATGGGAGTAAGCCCTGAGCACTATACATATGGCCTGGACAGCTCCCAATATGCACATACATAGGCTGGAGTGATAGCACAGCGGTAGGGCATTTGCCTTGCGCGCAGCCAGCCGAGCCGAGCCGGGTTCGATTCCTCCGCCCCTCTTGGAGAGCCTGGCAAGCTACCAAGAGTATTCAATATGCCAAACACAGTAACAAGAAGTCTTACAATGGAGGCGTTACTGGGCCCGCTCGAGCAAATCGATGAACAACGGGAGGGCAGGCAGTTATCATTTATTTCATATATAATTTAAAGGGACTCAAATGGTGGCTCAGTGGCTTAAAAGCACTTCTTTTTTTGAGTATTGGGCCACACCTGGCAGTGCCCAGAGCTGAGTCCTGACCCTGCACTCGGGGGTCACTTCTGGTGTTACTCTGACAGTGCTACGATGTGGTGCTGAGGATTGAATCCCAGTAGTCCACAGGCAAAGCAAGCACCTTCTCCACTGTCTATCTCCACTGCCCTCAAAGCACTGTTCTGCAAGAATGAGCCGTAATGGGCTCAGTCCCTGGACCTTCCCATAATGTCACACTGGTCCCCCCAGTTCTGCTGGGGGGGGGGTAGTTGTGTGAGGTGGCTGATGACACAGCAGATGTGTGACCTCTGGCATCTCACCAGGCATGTGCAAACACAAACCACAAACACACAAGCACTATAGCCGGGGTGTAAGCAGGCCCCACACGTGCGCTGATCAGTGGCCAACAGCCACAGCTGAAGCCCGAAGCCCCCACCACAACCACAGAGGAGTGAGCAAGCACCTCGGCAGAGACGGGACCCAGGAGACCACAGCAGCTGGGCATGGTGGCCCTGCTGTGACAGCAGCGACAACAGTAAAATGAAAGGGAAGGCGGCAGTTTCATGCAAGTGTCTTTCTCTTCAGGTCCTCAAGAGCTCGGGGACTTGGGGCACAGGCTGTGCAGGCAGAGGGCGGGTTCCATCCCGCAACCACTTAGGGGTTGCAGAGTGGAGGACCGAGAGTGGCCCAAGCCCAGAGCTCCAGAACTACAACAGCAACAAAAATGTTCATCTTAATTATGAGGATTGGAGTGACTTTTTCAAATGTCCCAGGTGAAAGCCTCACTCTTTCTCACCACAAGGTCTTTCTTCCTAGGGGACTTAGAGTCACTCAGATCCCCACTAGCAGCCCCTGGCCAGGCTCCTGTGTGCTCTGAGACCTGGCTGGGCTCCCTCATCAGGGCTGGAGACACAGAGCCAACTTTCCTGCCCTTTCCACCCTCACACCACACACTACCTCCTCTCCTGTCCCTTCCCTGCCTCCGTCTCACCCCTGCATGCTGATCTGGCGTCTTGATAGGTATCGATTAGCTCCCTCTCACATTTTTCAGTGTTTTGTTTCTTTGTTTTTCAGGCCACCTCCAGCTGTGTTCAGGGGTTACTCCTGGTTCTGATCACTCCTAGTGGGCTCTGGGGGCCCAAGAGGGTGCTGGAAACTGAACTCGAGTTGACCACATGCAAGGCAAGTGCCCTACCTGCTGTAGTATCTCCCTGGCCCCTCACATTTTTCAGTCTCCATTGTGCAGAGGAAGAGACTGAAGGTCAGAGAGGCACAGTCCCTCCTGCTGCCCACAGCTGGCAGAGAGCATCAGAACAAGCTAGAGAATCACTGCGGATCTGCAAGAGTGCCCCAATGGCTGGAGCTGAGAATCTGGTGAGAACCACAATTCCGAGGGTGTTTCCTGTCAGTTCTGCCCTGTAGTCACCCCACACAGCCCTCCTCTCCAGGCCAGCACCTGGACAGCTCTCGCGGGAAGAAGTGCCTGCAGCCATCTGTCCTGTGACAGTCCTGATGCCCACCCTCTGCCTCACAGGCATGCCACTGAATACCAGCAAAGCACTGAAGACTCCGGAAGGGACACAAGTGAAGAACGGGGGTTGGGGGGGCTTCAGAACAGGGTACAGCTTCCAAGCTTCCGAGCTGCAGGAACCCCCAAGTGGTGAGCCTTGAGGCAACTCACTTTTCTATAAAATGGGTCCAGCAAATTCTCACCTCACAGCATGGATAGTGTGGAGACGAAGAGGTCTGGTGAGGCAGCACAGAATGAAGTGGACCCTGAGGGCTGCATCCCCTCCGGGTGCCTGGGACTCTAAGGAGACAGCACCAAGCAGGAGACATCACTCCAACCAGCTGTGAGAAGACGAATGGAAGGGGCACAGGGGTAACACGGGACACAGCACACATGTCAGGTGCTGTCACAGGTATCGTTTATCCCAGCACACCTGCAGCCTGGACCAGCCGGACACAGCTGTGCGACCAGAGGGTTCTAGAGAGCAGGAAGACATGCACTGTGACACACACCACACTGACACATAACCTACCCGCATCTCACCTCACACACCTTGGGGAAGTTTTCACAGCACACCACAGGAAGACAGGAAGGGGAAAATTAAGCCACGTTTGTTCAGATATTTTCTTTTTATTGCAAATTTCTGGCAAAGGAAAGAACATGAACGCAGATTCTCAGGAAACTTTGGTGCTAAGAGGAATGTTGCTAGGTTACTCCCACCCTCCATGGCATGTGAATCTCGGCCTTAGGTCCATCCTGAGTTCTGTGCCCCACTGCCTGGCACTTCTTATAGCACTGGTCTCGGGGGCAGGCCATTCTCGAACATTCCATTCTATGGATGGAAAACTCCTGCTGGAGCTCAGCCAGTCCAGCAGGTGTGTCCAAATCCCTTTCCCCGTGGGTCACAGCTGATGCTTCCTCCTCAGATACTTCAGAGAGAGACCTGGGGGTCCCTGATCCCTGCTGTGGCTTGTGCTTTAGCCCAGAGATCTGGACAAAATCAACGTGGTCACTGTGTTTCAGGAAAGAAATTCCCCTTCTGATGGCACAAGAACATACACCTTCTTGGTCTCTGCACCCAGTGGAAATACCGGTGACAAAAAAAGGAACTATGTGTGGGAGAACATAGTTCCCTCTATGATTTCTCAGATCCAATTATATATATATATACACATATGTATATACATATGTATTTATATATAGTCAATCCATTGAGGGTAAAATACTGGGTACTTTAGCAGCATAATATTTTAAATTGGTAAACAGTAATAATTTGAGATTTTTATGATTTATCCCAAAAGTAGAAAATGATTTAATTTTCCTGAGTCCCTGGCAAATAAACAAAAAGCTTGTGCATTTTTAAAATACTCTTGTTTTTCTTTTATACCCAAGGGCAGTCTGAAACAAAGTGTGTCTTACTATCAGTCTTTTTTTTTTCTCTTTTCACAGCATAAATGAATAAACCACACAGTGGGGCCAATGACTAATCAAATGCAGTCACTGAAAAGAAATCATCAGCTAGAAAACTGCTCAGATGAAAGCTTTTTGATCGGGCTACAAATGTAACAGGAAGTGGATTCCCTGTCTATACAAAAGTATAATTTCCATTTCAATATTAATGAATATTAACAGTGAGAAAATTTTTAGAACATTTTAAAAATTATATAGGATCCCATTTTTATGTTGCATTTAGATTTTTCTTTATGTTGGGGAGCCACATCTGGTAGTGCTCAGGACTTCCTCTTTACTCTGTGCTCAGGGACTCTCCTGGCACTGCTTGGGGAGCCGAGTGTGGTGCCAGGGATCGAACTCGCATTGGTCACATGCAAGGCAGGCATCTAAACTATCTCTCAGGCCCACATCGTAACTCTGATGCATTATCATGCTATCTCTTTTGTCTACAAAATTTTTTATAGGGTCACTTTTACAGATCATTGTTGTGATAAAACCAAGGCACAAGAATACAGTTATAAGTGTACTTAAGTTTCAGCACTTTGTGCCAATTTTTGAGATCTTTTAAAGAGGAGATCACCTCCTCTTTAGTCTATTAGGATTAATGAACAATTATTTGTGTAAGAAAAGACTATTAACCACCATTTTATCATCTAAGCATATGGCTATTTCTGTACAGCCTATGAATAACTGAAAAAAGTTTTAAATATTAAAACCTTGTCTATCTAGGTAATGAAGTAGGTTTTGTGCCTTGTATTATCTAGACAAATACCGTGAGTTTCCACTTTAATTTGCAAACAAAATGAAGTTATCAAATTTTAAACTATTTTCATTACACAAATAATAAGACTTTTTTCAAGTGCTAGATAGTTCCCCCGCCACCCTACAAAACACAGAAGAGTTTTAGGAAGATAACCAATATAAGAAATGCACAGACAGCAATAATAAAATCCAAATATGTAGTCAAGATTTGGATTCTAGTCTATTC
This sequence comes from Sorex palustris, assembly GCA_028565675.1. NCBI lineage: Eukaryota > Metazoa > Chordata > Mammalia > Eulipotyphla > Soricidae > Sorex > Sorex palustris. Next base: position 12,758,265 of record JAOXYA010000028.1, on the reverse strand, counting down.
AGACATTCCTTAATTTGGGGAGAGAAGCAACACAGTCCTGTGGTGATTCATTTGTTCCTTGATTTTAAAAAACCACCATGACATTTTTGGAAGAATAGTAAAATCTTGGTTAGGGCATCAAGCACTGAAAGGACATTGTTAAAAGTCTTTTCATTCATAAAACAAAGGAGATAAAAGCCTTTTAAAATCCAGAGAGGGAGAGAGAGACTATTCTATTCAATTTAGAAATGTGGAATAAACTAGTAAAAATTGCATTTAATGCTTTGAAAGAAAGGGTGTTTTCAAGACGCAAGGTAAACACTTAAATCCAGAAAGATCCATTTCCTGGCACATGCACACTGTGGAGAGAACAATTCCCAGTCCAGCAACGGCCAGGCCACCAAGGAGTCTGCTTCCGGCCTCACCAGCAAAGCCACCTTTGAGGTTCAGGTCCAGATTTCCTTCACATGGGAGTTTCTGGCTTCTGCATCTGTTGGATTTGCTTTTGCAGTTGATCCTTGTCCAACTTCATCTTGGCTTCAAGAACTTGCCTGAGGGATCCTATGCTTTCATAGATGGCTGTAAATCCTTAAAGAAGAGGATACATTTCACGAGAGTTGATATTTGAAAAACAACCCTGTATTAAACTTTATGGCATATGGTAATGGTTATTCAGGCAAAAATTATTCATGGGGACTGTAACAACCAAAAAATAAAGTCTGATGGAAAACAACAGTTCTATAGTCCCCTAGTCCCTCCTTCCAGGTTATTTTCTACTTCCAAAAAAGAAAGGATTACAATTGAGAGATGTGGCAGCTGCCACTTCACCCAAGTGCTCAAAATTAATGTCACTAATAGCAGGACAAATCAAAATCAGGCACTTTCCCCAGAAAAACACCAGGAAGGACACATCACCTCTGACACTTCTGTCTAAAACACACAACACTGAGGCCAGAGAGATAGTACAGGGTAGGACATTGCCTTGCATGCAGCCAGCCCAGATTTCCCCAGGATTCCCAAGTACCACCAGGAGAATCTCTGAGTGCAGAGCCAGAAATAACCGCTGAGCACCTCTGGTGTGGCCCAAGATACAAACAAACAACAGAAGCATAACATTGGGACCAGAGCTGTAAGGCACTTCTCTTGCACTCAGCAAACTCAAGTGAAAGGTACAGATTAGAGGAAAGGCACAGTTCTTGAACTTTTCTTACAGTTTTTCTAAAAATCATTTCAAAAGAAAAAGAAAATGCACAATATCAAACATGAAGAAACCCTGGCTTAGATCACAAAACTGTTCACCAAATAGTGAAGAGAGGGGTGGGAAGAGTGGATTAGAGATGACCGTGGAGGAAGATCACAGATCATTTGCTGGTGGTACGGTGCAGCTACTTTGTACATCAATACGATAAACTGTAATGCTAGTATAATCATGGGACTTAGACTATATTATAAACACTACAATCTTAAAAAGAACAAAAATACATCACATGTGACAGGGAATGTACTCAGCGGAAAAGCCTTGATCTTGCATGTGTGAAGCCCTGAGTTCTGGGTCCAGCACGTCAAAACAAAGCAGAAAATATAAACTGCTTAACCTGAATCTAATTAAAAGGAAGTATACAGAACTAAGCTACAGGACATCCCACAAAACATGGGTCTGTATTTCGCACCAGTAAAGGGGCTGAACAATATGAGATTTTGGATTAGATCCTAGGCTTGGGAGGTGTGTTATAATAATCTCTGTAATATATTTATGCATGGAAACCATTAAAAAGACATCATGATTTCTGCAATATACTTCCAAGTAACTTAGGAAAATATATATGTTCAAACACATAGAAATTAAACCAGTTTCTAAAATGTTAACAATTGAAGCAGATTAGGTGAAAGGTAGAGTTCTTGAACTTTTCTTACAGCTTTTCTAAATATCATTTCAAAAGAAAAAGAAATAAATTTCCCATCAGAAAAGCATTAAATGCACAGCAAGAGCAATTAAGCAGTCCAAGCTCTGAGCAGGAACCAAGCTCAGAGACTTAGAGAAGAGAATTGAGGGTTCCAAGTTGGGGGTTTGGGGAATGGGACAACTAGAAGGTATCTAGGGACAGTGGTCAAGGATTTGGGGTATTTTGGTGGTGTAATAATAGTGGTGGTGTCATAACATTGTATATCTAAAGCATTACATTAACACTACCCCCTGAGCACTGCTGGGTATGGCCCCAAACAAACAAAACAAAAACAAAAAAAACCCAACCTGTATTGAAAGGAATGTGGGGGGAACAGGTACTAATCCACTACTGGTGGAAGTCTATTGGTTTGATCTCATTGCAAAACAAATCAAACACTTCTCAAAAAATTAGAAATTGAGCTTTAATATGACCGAGAAATTCTATTTCTTGGCATCTACCCCACGGGTCCAAAAACCCTATTCAGTCAAGACATTTGCCCTCCTGTGTTCATTGCAGCACTATTCCTAATAGCCAAAATCCCAAGTGCCCACTGAACATACACACAGTGGAATACTAATTGGCTATAAGAAAAGATGAAATAATGCAATTTGTGACTAGGTGGATGGATTTGGAGGGTATCATGCTGAGTGAAGTTAGTCAAAAGGAGAGGGAACGACACAGAACAATCTCCCTTATATGTGGGATATAAACATAGTAAAGAAACACAATTGCCCAAAGGCAACATAAACTGAGAACAAGTCTTCAGTAAGAAGTATATCACTGTATGTATGTGGTGGGGGCAAATGGGAATGGAATTGGATGGGGTGGGAAATAAGCCACTGGGACAATGGTGGAGGATATGGTGTAGAATGTTTTGTTGTTTGTTTGGGGGCCACACCCAGCTGTTCTCAGAACTGTTCCTGGCTCCACACTCAGCAACACTCCTGCCAGGGCCTGGGAGACCATATGGGATGCCAGGGGTCAAGCCCTGCAGTGTGTGCAAGACCCACACCGTACCCACTGTACTATCTCTCTGACCTCATGCTGGAATGCCTTATGCAGGATGCCTACCATTAATAGAAAACAAATTATATGATCTACTTCTGTGTTCATGAATTTTTGCTTTTTATTCCATATAACTCAGTAAACCATTGCTCCCTTAAAACATTAAAAACAGTTTAACTTAAGTAATGATATAAAACGGGGCTGGAGCGATAGCACAGTGGTAGGGCTTTCGCCTTACAAACGGCCAACATGGCCGACCCGAGTTCGATTCCT
>JAOXYA010000028.1:12710429-12729323 GCA_028565675.1 Sorex palustris | reverse complement strand
GGGTTTAGAGATCTGCTCCTGAGTCTCTGGGATCATGGCCATTGAGCAGCTTGATGAGGAGCCAAAGAGGCCGTTTGTGGGCGATGACACTGCCACTTCAGATGCTTCACAGCAAAGCACAAGAGTCGTAAACATTGCCCTAGAACCAAAGCAGAGCTGCCCTCAGCCCTCAGACACAGAGCAGAAAAGGCGTCCTGGTGCACAAACCAGTGGCAAACTCCACACAGAGCATCCCAACATGATTTCCAAAGAGAACATCGCACCTGCCCTGGCCCCTGCCTGCAGCCTCAGGCGCCCAAACTGGATTTCAAATATATTCATCTCAGTTTGCTCATAGGACCTTAGGTCCACATCCAGAAGACACAGGGTCTATCCTGTCCCCATGAATGACCACATGTTCCTGTGCCAAAAGGGAGAAGAACAAAATAGCAGAATAACAGAGAAAATTGCAGGCCAGACCCAGAAAATACTGACATTGATGTATGTTTCATATTGATAGTAGAGAATATGATAATACCCAAAGACTCTATCAAAGTGCAAAAATCAGATGTTTTTCTGAGCAAGTATGCTTTTCTCATGCCTTCTACCAGTGAGGTCAGCCTACTCTTTAGGAAAATCAAGTTTGGAGAGTTTATTTATTTTATTGCCAATAGTGTGATTTAGGGCTGATTAAATTTATTGCTTGGAATTTGGGGGATTAATTAGTAGTGCAGATGAGTTTTATAGAAGAGAATCAAAGATGACATTAACTCAGGTTTCATCTTTGGCAAACAAATCCCATTGTTGAGGCTGCCTTGTAGATAGGTAAAATAACAAGAACCATTATATCTATCATTTCACTAAAACGATGCATTACTAAAAAGCTTTTTTTGAGTTCTTACTAGGTACCACATACTAAGCTTACTTACACTATCTTACTTAACACTTCCAAAGTTATTTATAGTTAACTACAAAATATAGGTAATACGTTTGAAAAAAATTTTCAGTGAGGACAATTACATCTCCTAGGGGCAGGATTAAGATTCAAACTGAAAAGAAAGGTTACGTGTTACAAGGAAAGGGGTTTGATTGGCCCACTGCATTCTCACTGGAGATTATTTAAATAAATCTTAAGACTTAGAAATCACAAAAAAAAAAAAAAGATTCAAACTGAAGAATAGTGGAGACTGTGAGTCAGAACTGTAATTCCATTTTGTAGGTGATACACAGACGGGTCCACAGAATCCAGGACAAAAACAATTCCAGAGACTAAAAAGAATTTAAATTATGAAAGAAAAATTAAGTTCTGTAAGAAATATGGGGAAACCTTTCAACTAGGTAGATAGTAATTAAGGTCAAGTCAGGGGACGGGAATGATGGTACAGAGGGTAGGGCATTTGCCTTGCACACGGCTGTGCCGCATTGAATTCCCAGCATCCCATATGGTCCCCCAAGCATCACCAGGAGTAATTCCTGAGTGCAGAGTCAGAAACGGCACTTGTGTATCACGGGGTGTGACCCAAAAAAAAGTAAAAAAAAAAGTCAACTCAGAAAAACCTCAAATACTAAATGATGCTTACTAGGGAAGCAAGAACAGGGTTGCTGAAAGTAGATTCTTAGTCTAATACAGAAGTGGCTTTTTTTTTTATGCTTTCACACACATATGTGGGAGACATGATCTCCCAGGCTGTGTTCAGAGGGCTCAGGGACCATATCAATGATACTTAGACTCCCATGTCAGTGGTTTGGGGGCTGAGGATTTGGTGTTCCTCACACCCTGCATTGTCCAGGTTTCCATCCCCAGTGGCTTCTGATCTCCCCAGCATTGGCAGGACAACCCCTAAGCACTGAAGCAGAAGCAGACCCTGATGCCACCAAGTGTGAAAAAAAGAAAAGATAAGATAGAAAATAAAACATAGAATTTTTAACGGAATAGAGAAAGACAAACAACAGAAAAAAACCAATGAAACAAGTATATTCTTTGAGATTATTAAAAATTCAAAAATTTCTCCCTAAATTGATATATGCAAAGTAATCTGTCAAATTCTAGGCAGACTTTTGTATAGAAACCATCAAACTAATCCATATATATATATGCGTGTGTATACATACATATATAATATGTATATGTATACATGTGTATGTATATACATATATGTGTGTGTGCAAAGAACCTAAAATAGTTCATTTGGAAAAGAAGAACAAAGTCAGAATATTTACACTATCCAATTTCAAAATGTACTCAATAGCTACAAATTAAGATAATGTGGTATTGGAATAGAAAAATCCATACAGAGCCAAGGATCCAGGGACGTGGCTTATAAGTTCAATCAATGGGTTCCAGGAATAAACCCTTCTATTTTATGGTAATCGATTTTTGACAAAGGGACAAATTGGAAAATGATTGATTTTCCCTGGATGACCATATGGAGAAAACAATAACAACTTAGAACATTACCTTATTTTTTATATAACAACTGAAGCCAGAGAAATAGTACAGCAAGTAGGGTGCTTATCTTGCATATGGCTGATGCAGGTTTAATCCCCAGCATCCCACATGGTCCCCTGGCCAGCCAGGAGTGATCCCTAGTGCAAAGCCAGGAATAAGTCCTGAACACCACTGGGTATGGCCCCAAATCACAGATACAAAAGAAAGAATTAATTAAAAGGATTACAGATCTAAAAATAAGAACAAAAATTAAAACTTTTGAAGAAAGTACAAGAAAAAGTCTTGTGACCTTAGGTTTTGGATAAAGTTCTTAAAATAAGACGTGAAGAGTATAAACCATGAATTAAAAAAAAAAACTGTAAATTGGATTTGAGTCACTGTCACTGTCACTGTCCTCCCATTGTTCATTGATTTGTTCAAGTAGGCCCAGTAATGGCTCCATTGTGACACTTGTTACTGTGTTTGGCATATCGAATACGTCACAGGTAGCTTGCTAGGCTTCACCGTGTGGGCAAGATACTCTCAGTAGCTTTCCAGGCTCTCCGAGAGAGGCAGAGGCATCAAACCTGGGTCGCCCGGGTCAACCACATGCAAAGCAAACGCCCTACCCGCTCCAGCCCTGGATTTGAGTATAATGTTTTAAATTTTTGCTTTCAAAAGACACAAACTAGAAAATTAAAAGAATGAATACATAAGCCACAAAATAGTAAAAAAAATCACTTATAATAGATTTTTTGTGCACTATATAACAAAATTTTTCAATGCAATAATAATGCAATTGAAAAATGGGCTGTTCTTGCATATGGCATGATGAAGACAGCCAAGGAGAGAGAATGTGCATTTACACTCGTCTTGTGATCTCAGAAAATGTAGATGAAAACTTGGATGCCTCTACACAGAGACTGACCTCAACTCTGAGGAACCAGCAGCAAGAGACAGACAACAGCACCCAAATTGGAGCTAGGAAGAGAAGTCCCCACCACGCCCCACCCCACACCCACCACCACCACCATCACACACTCAGAGGGCATCAAGCTGAAATTAAGAAAATATTTCTAAGACAAGGCACTTTGCCCTGGGAAGTAAGGTAGGGGATATACCAATCATCAGGCGCTCAATCCTGTAGTTACACTACTAGAATAAGACACAGGAAGTTAAAGGGGGAAAACAGGGGTGAGAGTTGCTGACAGGTGCCACCTGGACCCACTCTCCTAAGCTTGTTGCCACAGCACGTGGCACCATGTTGGATCTCTCACTCTCCAAAGTGGCAGACTCTGGGAACAAATCCCTCGAGTTGCTCCAGCCACTGCTTGCAAACAGCTGAGTGAGCGGGGGCCTGGGAGACAGTTATCTAGACTGTTTTCTGCAGCAGACAAACAGACCTAGACCCAGCCAGTCCCCAAGCAGTCCACACGCCCACAGACAGAAAGCACCCTGCAGAATGCCCAAAGTATAGCCAGTCAGCGAAGGGGCACCTTTGCCTATGGCGCTATGACAAGCCATGTACTGCCCTCTGCCAGCAGTGTATGCTCTGTCACTGTTGGAATGGAGACCCCAGCCTCCACTTAAACCTCCCTGCCACAATTCCTCAGCTCCCACTCTGCAGGGAGCACCAGATTAATGAGGAGACGAAGACCTCAGTGGAGCACACCAACGGAGCAAACAGTAGACTGGAAAAAACTAATTCCAGCAGAGTTAGGAATTCAAAGCAATCATCCAAAGGACACTCACTGCACTGAGGTTGACAGTCTGAGAAAAATCCAAGCAAAAATTATAGACCTAAAGAAAACAGTAACAGCTCTGTAAAATTTGATAATAATAGAGAAGCTCAATTGCAGAATGAAATAAATCAAACATCAAATCAGCAAGCTAGAAAATAAAGCAGTGAAAGCCACCTAAAAATATTAGCAAAATGAATGAAAAACAATGATAATAACATATGAGTTGCATATGTTATCACATAATAGGAGGTTCTAGAAGGAGAAGAGAAAGGCAGGGAACTATTATTATTTGCAGGAATAATAGTTAATATATTCCCTAAGCTGAGAAAGGAGTAAGATAGACACATCCAGGAAGCTCAAATAGTCCCAAACAAGCTAAATCGAGAGAGATATATACTGAAATACATTATAATTATAGTGGGGGGAGATGGGTAGAGAGAAAGAGAAATTCCTAAAAGCAGCCACAGAAAATGCAGGGTCGTATAGAAAGAAGCTACCTTAAAATGAGCAGCAGATTTCTCTCCAGAAAATCTACTGGCTAGAAGGGAGTGGTATGAGGTATGCAAAGTACTGAATGCAAAGGACTCCACCCAGTTTGATTATCACTTAGATGTGAAGGAGAAATAAGGAGCTCGAAGACAACTACAGAAAGAAGAAATTACCGGGCTATAGAGATAGAACCAAAGTTAAGGTGCTTGACTTGCACCCAACTGACCCTGATTCAAATCCCCCCCACACCAGTGTGGTCCAAGTACCACCAAGGCCTGAGCCGAGAGCCAGAAATAGTCTCTGAGCACTGCCAGGTGTGGGCCAACCACACACACACACACACACACACACACACACACACACACACACACACACACAAAGAATTAATTACCAACTAAACTAGCACTCCAGAAAATATTTCAGGAAATTCTATCAAAGAAAACTGTCACTGTCACTATCCTCCCGTTGTTTATCGATTTTCTCGAGCGGGCCCAGTAATGTCTCCATTGTGAGACTTGTTGTTACTGTTTGGCATATGGAATACGTCACGGGGAGCTTGCCAGGCTCTCTGAGAGGGGCGAAGGAATCGAACCCGGGTCAGCCGCGTGCAAGGCGAATGCCCTACCGCTGTGCTATCACTCCAGTCCCTAATTTGGAAAAGGAAAAGAACCCCTAATTTGAAGTAGCAAGATACCTAAAATACACAAAATGTGAAACAGGAGAAGAGACATTTTCAAGATTACTGATTATTATTTTCAACTTTACTGATTCGAGTAAAGTTTACAGAGTTTACAGTTTTCTTTCTACCTATATGCTGTCGAATTAACAAATTTTTTATCCTCAGATATTATATTTTTCAGTTATAAAATGTATACTCAGTTCTTCTGGAATTACTTGGGGGCTGCCCCAGCTCTGCTCAGGCGTCGCTTCCATTTGTACTGAGGTGATAGTGTAGCTCAGAGATGAGCTGGGGTCAGGAGCATGGAAGGCAAGTGCCTTTGCCTTTGTTTTATCTCTTTCTTCCTATTTTTTAAAAATTATTCTTTGCTTTTGGGCTGAAGCGATAGCACAGTGGGTAGGGTGGTTTGCCTTGTGCGTGGTCAGTGTGGCCGAGCCGGGTTCAATTTCTCCACCCCTCTCGGAGATCCCGGTAAGCTACCGAGAGTATCTCGCCCGCATGGCAAAGCCTGGCAAGCTACCATGACATATTCAATATGCCAAACACAGTAACAACAAAGTCTCGCAATGGGCCCGCTAGAGAAAATTGATGAACAACAAGAAGACAGTGACAGTTTTAAATTCTTTGGTTTTGGGGCCACACCAAGCTTTGTCCAGAGCACTGTGTACAGTGATACTCCTGCTAGGGCTCAGGGGACCCTCAGTGAGGGTTAAAACCGGGTCACCAAGGAGCAAGACAAGTACTTTAACCTCTGCATGATCTTGCCAGCCTCTTGGTTCTTATAAAACAGATTTTATTTCTCAGCTGCTATTTTATATTTTATATATATTCATTTATTATTAGCATATTTTCCATTGAATATACTTATAAGATCTTTTATAAATCTTATAAATCTTATAAAAAAATAAGATTTTTATTATGTCACTCAATTCAACATTTGGCTCCAATTAGGATTAGTCTATAATGATTTTCTTCTTTTGTTGAATAATTTTGGATTTTATCCCAGATGTTTTATGTAGATTTATTATAAGTCTCTGGGTTCTGTTTTATTCCTCTGGGGAAAAACATAGTAGGTAGTTAGATATTACCTGCTTTTCAATGGTGAAAATTTAGCATATTCTCCTTTAAAATGTTATTCTTACCATAATTTAAGATACCCTTTTGTTTTATATGCCATTCTATTTCACAAAAAGTTTTAAACCCCAACATAAAAAAATTAATGAAATTTAAAAAGTTAAAAATAAAAAGAGGTTCTAGCACATTAACCAGAGGCAGAAATCTTGGAAGTACGGAAAGTTAACTAACCCAGACACAAGAGAACAGATATATAAGTGAATCAATTTAGATGACAAATCTAAAATAGGCAAATCCATAGAAATTGAAAATAGAAAAGAAGTTATTAGGAATTAAAGAGAGTATGAGCAGGAAAGTACTTTTTAGTGGGAACAGACTTATATTAAGGACAATTAAAAAGACTTAGAAATCAACAAGTGATGATGGTTTCAGATAGCCTGGTAAATGTACTTAATGTCCCTAAGCAACATATTTATTTATCCATTTATTTATTTATTCATTCATTCTTTATTTATTGTTTGGGGGTCACTCCCGGCAATGCTCAGGGGTTACTCCTGACTCTGAACTCATGAATTACTCCTGGTGGTGCTCAGAGGATCAAATGGGATGCCAAGGATTGAACCCAGTTGACCACGTGCAAGGCAAGTGCCCTGACTTTTGTACTATTGTCCTGTCTTGAGTAAAGTAGTTTTAAATAATTTGAATGGTATATTTTATTGGAATAAAATAAAATCTTTTTATATTGGGCTGAAGAGATAATACAGTCAGGGAAGCTCTTGCCTTGCATTTAACCGACCAGGATTTGATCTCCAGCATCCCATACGATTCCCCAGAACACTACGAGGAGTAATCCTGAGTTCAGAGTCAGGTGTAACCCCACTGACAGGTGTGACCCAAATATAAACAAAAGTTTTAAAATATTTGAATTGATATATATTTATAGATATACATTATTGATATATAATTTATGTATTACTGTTACTGTTCTCCTGTTGTTCATTGATTTGCTCGAGCGGGCCCAGTAATGTCTCCATTGTGACACCAATTTATATATTAAATTATATATAATCAAACCCAGGGTCTTATGCACACAAAGCATATGTTATACCACTGAACCACATCCCAGCCCCAAAATTACTTTCTAAGGGCTGGGGAGATAGCATAGAACTTGGCATTCATCTGATTCTGGTATCATCCTGGGCACTGCATGGGCCCCTACTATCACTGGAGAGGTCCTGAGCATCACCAGGTGTGGCCCTGGTGACCCCAAGCTCTAATGGTGGCCCTGGTGATCCCCAGAAATATGGGGGCCCTAGAAGCACCACATCCTCAGACCCTAGCATGAGGTATATAGCCTGATTGGCTGAGTATCACTGGGCACTGCCCTGGGCCACTTGAGCACAACTTGGTATGCCAAAAATATAATTAATTTAAACTTTAAAAGCAGAGGTTGGAGAATTGGTACAGAGGTTAAGGCACTTGCCTTGAGTACGACTCATACCAGCTTAATCCTGGCATCACATACAGACCCCAAGCCCCACTGGGAGTGATCCTTGAGCACAGAGCCAGGAGTAAGCCTTGAGTATCTCTGGGTATGGCTCAACCTCTCCCCATCACCAACACCAAAATTTATTTATTATTGAGTCACCATAAGATACACAGTTACAAAGTTGTTCATCATTGGGTTTCAGTTATACAATGTTCTAACACTTGTCTCTTCACCATTTCCCACCACCAATATCCCTAGTTTCCTTCCTACCAACCCCCAGCCCGCCTCTATGGAAGGCACTTTCTCTTTCCACCCCCCACCCCCAATTTCTGTTTGGGCATTATGGTTTGCAATACAGGTACTGAAAGGGTATCCCTTTACCACCGTTCAACACTCAGATCTTGTCCAGAGTGATCAATTCCAACTATCATTGCCATAGTGGTCCTTTCTCTACCCTAACTGCCCTCCCCTCTGCCCCATTTGTGGCAAGCTTCCAACTGTCACCCCTCCTGGCCTTCATTTCTATACTTCCAAAATTTAAAGGTGAAAAATAAAATGTGTAGAAAACTTGTAAAGATGTAACCAACAAAGATACACAAATGGCCATTAAGCACAGGACAAGGTGCTCAACACAATCATCTTTAGGGAATGTCATTGGAAACCGCTGTGAAATAGCCTTACAGAGCCATTAACAGGGATCAAGGGCAGGAGGGGCTGCCAGAACAGCTCCACAGCTCAGAAAGCCTGTTAGCAGAAAGTCCAATTTCCAGGGCTGCCACAACTGATGAGTGAGATCCTAGGAACTCTGCAGCTCACGACCATGGAGACCGCAAGTAAGGTCCTAGCCCTCCACACCCAGGTGGTGTGGACACTGTAGCTAACAAGGTGAGCACCCAAGTGAGACATGTGTGTGACCCCTGGTCATCATAACAAAAACAACAGTGAAGGAAAGGAGGAGAGAATGGGAAAGGGGCAGATAATACAAAGGGTAGGTGAGAATGTTGAGATACTGGAAGCATAGTATGGGCCTGATATAACTGTGTAATATAATTCTAAAAAAAACTAATGTAAAAAAATAATGTAATTCTTTTAACGAACCACTTTAAGAGAATTGTGTAAAAAAAAAAAAGGATGGTATAGGGCCAGAGCAATAGTATAGCAGACAGGGAGCTTGCCTTGCATGTGGCAGGCCCAGATTTAATCCCTGACACCTCATATGACCCCCCCAGCACTGCTGCAAGTGATCCCTGAGTGTAAAATCAGAATTACACCCAGAACAGCCATGTGTGGCCCAAAACCCACAAAGGGAAGAAGAAACAGAAGCATATTCTACTTTGCTTTTGCACTAAAACTGGCCTAGTGTAGTAGCAAGACATGGGGGAAAGAATAGAACAAACTCATATGTAACTAAATGAATCATCAATTCAAATAACTCACAGCCTTCAGACCAGCCATTTCGATGTGATTCGATAAAGATCAAACAGGGACTGGAGTGATGTCTCCATGCCAGGGGCCAGAGGATGTGCTGGCAATGCACGGAGCTACAGGTTCAATCCCTCACACTGCATGAGGGTCTAGTACTGCCAGATATAGATCCTCAACGCAGCTGGGGAAACCCCCCAATACAATATTTTAAAAAATGGGGGGCTGAGATATAGTCCACTTGTTAGAGCACATGCCTGGCACCACTACCTGGGTTTGGGTCCCAGCACCCTAGGGTCTCCCAGGCAGCTCTAGTGCAGTCCAGGAAGCCCCACCCAGGTGGCCTCGGGCCTCCCCAACACTGCAGGGCTGAAGCAGCACTGCATCCTTAAGCCCTACCACTGAAACACGATCTCAGCTGGCAAAGAATCCCCTGAAACCTAGGGTGGGGCTCCTAGACTTCCTGAACACCACTTGGGAGGCCCCAAAATAAATTAATAAAATAAAAAGTCTAACATAAGTTTCTACAAGATCCAGCAATTCCACTCCTAGTGATTGGCCCAAAAGAAATGAAAACAGATTTTTCTCACAAAAACAGGTGTTCGCATAAGCTTTATTCACAAGAGCTAAAAACTGGGAAGAATCCAAATGCCCACCAAGTCATGATAAACAGAATGAGGAACAGCCATATGGCAGGAAACGACTCCGGAAAACAAAGTATTACTGATCTGTGATAGAACACGGCTGAGCTTTAAGAGGATCCTGCAAAGTGGAAGAAGGAAAAGACGCAGAGTTCAAAGAAGATTCCTTTCATGTAGTATCCAGAACAGACAAGTTCATGAGGACTGAAAGTAGATGAGAGATTTCCTAGGACTCAGACAGAGATCCAGATTGTCTACAAAAGGCATAGTCAAATGTGGGTGTTGAGGGAATGTCCTACAAGTGAACTGTTGACGCTCAGCTACACAAATCTATAAATTAACTAGAGAGGCCTGAACTATATTCATACAATGGGTCAATGCCTAGATAAAGAAGAAAAGATTCCTAGAAGAAAAGTCATGTGATCTGCAGGTCTGTGGATGGATCAGGACAGTATCCTACTGAGAGGCAAGTGAAAGCAGAGGGTCTAACACAGAATGATCTCTCTCGTATGTGGGATGTTAAGATGCACAGTAAGGGAGTAGTGAATGACCAAAGGGGACAGAACCTGAGAACTGGTCTACAGAACTGAACTTACCACCATGGGGAAATGTGGGGTGCCATGGTTTGCAGGGGTGACACACTGGTGTTGGGTGTGGTATTGGAGCACTGTGTGCACAAACACCTGTTCGTAATAGTATCATAAATCATGTAAAAGTATGATTTACACTGCCTAAAATTTTAAAAGAATTTTTTAAAATTATATCTCACCAGAAAGATAATATAGAAGTTAGGACCTTGCCTTATATGCAGTGAATACTGGTTCAGTCCCCAGTATCCAATATGGTTCCCCAACTCCTCCTAGGAGTGATCCCTGAGTATAGAACCAGAAGTAGGCCCTGAGCATCACTGGGTGGGGGAGGAGGGTTAGCCCCAAACCACACACATACACACACACGCGCATACACACACACACACATAATAAAATGAAAGTTATACCTCAACAAAGCTATTTTTAAAATAAAAACAAAAATCTGACACTGAAAGAAAACTGAGCCTTAACTTCAGGAACCATAATTAAAACTTGTCTTCATGACTTGAAATAGTTTTTTCTTAATCAAATCATATATCTATGATTCATATATTTAAATTTTTCCTACAAAGGATACTGAGAGCATTCAATTGTGAAAGTCTAAGCCCTAAATAACTCAAATCTTTCAGAGCTACATCATGTGGTCCCTGTGATTGCTCAATAAATAGCCGTTTACAAATTCTAAAAACAGACAACGTTGGCTTTTTATTGAGCTCATCTCAGAGAAAAATTAAGCAATAAGATGGGCTTCTAAGAAGTAATAAACTATATTGCATGTAATTATTATGACCTAGAAACATTTCATCTGAAGCAGCAAAGGCTGACCTAGTAATTGATTTAATAGCTGTCTTTAACAACATGAAGAGTTTTACAGGGTAATGATCTGATTGATTCTTCTCTTTCTCCATTGAGAGCCAAACAAAACAAAGTGATTTAATAACCAGGAAGGTAAATTTAGATAAAACATAAATAACACTGACAGTAACTGCTATCAAACACTGGAATAAATTTAACTAGGGGTATTTGCTCAAGCAGTTTCCTTGGTGATCAGTAGGCATAGACAAGACAAACAGCTTCAATGTGAGCCCGTTACTGCGGGGGAAGGTGGCTGGGGCCAGGCCCACCTGCAGACACAGAGCGAGACTGGGGAAAGGCACCTGCCCACAGCCTGGGCACGCTATATATACCTCAATGTCCCGATTGAGCTGCTTCACAATGGCTGTGATGTTTCGGATGTGCTCCTCCAGGAAGAGCCTGGCCAGGCGATCGCCTCCGCCTTTGTTCTGCATTTTCTGCAAACTGCTGACGATGTCATCTTTGATCCGGAAGGCGTGCTCCACCAGCGCAGCAGTGGTCTTCTCGTGGCAGAGGATCCGGTCCTCCAGCTGCTCCACCAGGCTCACGGACGAGTACGGGGCCATGCTCAGAGACTGGCTGTGCCGGGGCATGGTTCTGACTCTTCTGTGAGGCAAAGCACAGCATCTGGGGTGTTAGTTTATCGGGGGAAATCAGCCTTTCAAAGCCAGACCTAAGACTTCCCAGAAAAGGAAATATAAGTGATTTATGCCTACCAGCTACAAGTGGGGTCTGATGCAAGATTTCTACCCAAAAGAGGCCTTGAGGCACTTGCCTTGCATTCTGCCAACCCTCATTTGAAACTTCAGTAGTACCTGTAGTCCCCGGAGCAACGTCCAGGGACACTGTTGAGCACAGAGCCAGGACTAAGCCCTGAGTACGTCTGGGTGTAACCCGAAATGGAAACAAACAATTTTCTGGTCCTGAAAGATAGTACAAGGGTTGGGGTGCTTGCCTTACATGTAGCCAGCCTCAGTTCAATTGTCTGTATCCCATTGGGTTCTGTGAAATTCACAGGGTTATAGCTTCTTTTAATTGAGAAGCGTTTTTAACTGTCTCTTGCTTATGGAGATCATGGAACTCACTGCCTGGGCATCTGTTTCTCTGGGTTAAAGATGCAGTCAAGCTCACAAAGTAGATTCTTGAAATTTATTTTCTTGAGGTTTAGTCTATACTTAGGGATCACTCCTGGTAGAGAAGTGGTTGGGAATGCACCATAGTGCTCAGGGCTGACTCCTGGCTCTGCGCTCAGGGATCACTCCTGGCTGTTAGGGGGACCATACAGTGTGCCAGGGATCAAACCCAGGTTAGTGGCATGCAAAGATTATTTTCAATAACAGAGGCCAAAAGGGGATTTCGAGCGATAGTACAAAGGTACTTGTCTTGCACACAGCTGACCTGGTTTCAATCCTTGGCACTCCATCTGTTCCCCAAACCTTGCCAGAGTGGCCCCAAAGCAAAACTAAATAAACACAGGCCAAACAAGGAACTTCAGTGAGTTAATAATCTGGGCCTCATGGCATCCAGTTTGAAACTTGTGATTCAAGAGGTTTAGCCTCCAGGCTGGTGTAGACCACTGTAGGAAACCACAGCCAAACTGTAGTATGACTGAAATCTTAGTCATGGTCGCTCAGCAGTATCTGGTAAGCTGTAAACTGGAGGCTAGAAAAGGGACTTCACAGACCCAGTCTTGTCCTCAAATGCAGTCATTCCAGGCTGACAGGAGCCTAAGTTTCGTTCATAACCACCCACTCCCATAGGATTGGTGGAAAGGAAAAGTGTACCTTAGATGCATATTTTCCATATATTATACCTTTCCTTGGTGACAAGAGAAGGAAATGTAGTGTTCCGCTGGGCCATTTTCTTTTTAATAATTTACATCTGTTGAAAAAATAAGCATTAAATTATTTAACAACTTATGACTGGAATTGAAATGACCTCCAAGGCTTATTAAGTTATGAAGTGGAATGCGAATGAAGCTGACAAAGCTTGGTTGTTTGATGAAAGGCCTTTTATCTCATTATAGGAAATAAACTGCAAATGTGTTCAAATAAGGAGAAAATAATTCCTGAAGTTATCTATCGAAGGAGAAACTTAGAAAGCTTCCAGAACTATGGAATTAAACAGGTAAAATAGGTCTTCTCATATGTTTGTCCCCCTTGACTAATTTAAAAGACATTGAATTTAGCCAGGGCATGAAAATTGTATACATGCATCTTCTTCCAATAGACTAAAGCCTCTTGAGTTGTGCAAAAGTTGTTTTGAAAGTTCTCAGGGGAACTTTGCATCCTATTTGCAATCAGGTACATTGAAATCAGCACCTGCCATATCTTTGAGACACAAAAGAAATCATTTGCACAACCTCCCAAGATAGCTTCCTCTTAAATTTATTTTTATACTTTTTTCCTATTAAACATCAGATGATTAAAATCACCCCACACGGGATATCTTACATAAAAGATGAAGTGAATGAGGAGGGATGCTTTACACAGTGTCTATAGAAAACAAAGTCTCTGGTTTAGAAGAGCATTATGTTTTGGTTACCCTAAATTATGTACTCATCACTCCAAAAAGCAACTCCATACCATTTCCTAGAACTCTACAATTTTCTTTCCCTCTTCCCGCTAACCTCAGCCCCTGACAAGTAATTTACTTACTGGAATTGTACTATATATGGTCTTTTGTGTTTAACTTCTTTCCCTGAGCATATCTTCAAGGTTTCTCTAAGTTGCATTACATGTCAACACTTCCTTTCTGAATAATATTTGAATGTTCCACATTTTATTTATCTATGAATGAGTTGTTGGACATTTAGATTCATTCTGCATTCTGCTTGTTGGATTATTATGCACAATGCCCTTATACGCATTTATGTAGAATTTTTATGTTTGTTTTACTCTAGGATGTATATGTAGGGGTAGGATTGCTTGTTTAAATGATCGCTCTATGGTTTGCAAATACTTTTTCCTTGTGTAAGAACTGTCTTCAATTTTTCACAGAGTGTTTGAAATCCAAGTGGTCTAATTTAATTTAGAAGCACAAATTAATTTAATTTTGAAATTCTGTTTATCTATTTTCTCTTGTTTGATTTTAAATGTTATATCAGAATATGTGACCTAAAGCAAGTTCACATGGATTTACACATATTCTTTCCCTCCCAAAATTCTATAGTTTTGTTTTAACACTTGGGTTTTATTTTTTATCCTTTTTGAGTTGATTTTGTATATGATGTAAGGTTGTTCTTTTGCATAGAAAAATTCAGTTATCCTACACAATTTGTTGTAAAGACTTTTCTTTCCATAACTATTAAATTGTCATAAAATCCTTCCAATTACATTGGAACCCTTACCAAAAATCATTGACTATAAATGTATATTTTAGTTCTATTCTATTGGATGACTATTTCCTGAAGCTTTGTGAGAGGCTTTCAAATAAAAAAACTGCAAATATCCTCATTTTGTTCTTTTTCACAGTTGTGTAGGTGTGTGTGTGTGGGGGGGGGTCTTCCCCAGCATTGAAGCAGAAGTTCGAGGCTCACTACCCAAGATGTTAGGCACTGCAAATGCAGGTCTGACCATTCAGTGTCCAGGCCCAGAAGTATTGAGAGACCCCAGAGTTATACCCAGCAGGAGTGACTAAGAAGGTATGTGGTACCTGGACTTGAATTCAAAACAGCTTTTTGAGCTACTTTCCCAGACCATGCATATTTAAAAACAGTTAAATTAGCTCATCTATTTCCATGAAAAAGAATAGATGAATTTTGTTTCCCCTTAGATTTTAAAAGACTTTAAGACAAAGTAGAAAGGATATTCTTATATTTTTTTCACTTGGTAATCTGTTACCTTTTGTGAGATTGTGTTTTGCAATGGTATTTTTAATACTTGCAAAGCTATTATAACCACCCTCACCAACAGAATGAAGGTAGTGAAATTTTTACAGGGATTTCTCTGAATCTGAAGATCCACCAGCAAATATAGCTCTCTTAGAAATATTAACTTCTTCAATCCATGAAAAAATGTGTCTTTTATTTAGATCTTATATTATAAAAATACAATGGAAATTACTGGCGGGTTAATTAGGTAGTTTGAGAAAAATTAGAAAATTCAATAATTTCTCGGTTTAGGGCTTAAGTCAATTGGGCAACAACAAAAAAATGGAGATGACGGAGAGAAGCAGATTAGGGAGGTAGAAACCAAGAGTTATATTTGGAGTACATTTGGCCTGATATCTGAGATATTCATTAGGTATCTGAATAGAAAAGCTTTGATTGCAATTGGATAACAGGTAATCTGGGGCTTCAGGGGGAAATAAATATATCTGGGACTCATCAGTGTTTAAATGTTACTAAAGTCATGGATATAAATGACATTTTGCCTGAAGAGAAAAGGGAAGAGAAAATGTTCAAGGACTAAAATGTGGGGCATTCCAATGTTTATTAATCTTAGAGAGGACGGCAAAGAAGATTGAGAGGAAAAGTGAGAAGGCAAAGAACTACATTTTTTATTATCTCAATTCTGATGCTTTGATATCCAGGGACTTCCTGACACTGGACAAACTGTCTCAGACTTATGAGTGCACCTTTCATATTATTACTATTGTTATCATCATCATTATTATTATTTTAGCTAAAGGAAAAAGTTTTATTTTGAGGGGAATTGAGCCCTCCTCAGCTGAGCTTGGGAATCCAGGGATGCTCTACCCAACAAAGTCAGACCAGATGGTTAGAGGTAACCAAGATAAAAACTAGGCAGTGTCAGGATCTTTTGACATTCTGTGGAGTCCATGCGGTAATGGCTCTAGTCCAGCGGTCGTCTCCAAACCTCATTATGTGTCCAGCCCATCTGATTTTCAAGTCTTAGGAAAAGAGACAGCATCCCTGATTCTCGATCATCAATGGAGGTTGGAACTCCAGATTCCTTCTCTCACTTGAGTAAAGCATGATACTCTGAGCATAGCTCTTTCGATTCCTCTTTGGGAGACTGAATAGCGTTCTTATCCTGTTTTTGTAAGGCCCAGGTCTCTAATGAGTATGTTAATGCAGGAAGAACGGTGGAGTAGAAGATATGCGCCCAGAGCCAGAAGTTCTTCATCCTCTTAGCTATTTCTTCGACAGTCCTGGAGGTGTTCCTTGCTGCTCTCTTCCTCCTGTGCAACTCAGGTGCCAGGTTATTCGTCATGTTGAGTTCTCGACCTAGGTACACATAACTGCTGTGTTTGGAGATGTTTGTTCCATTGAGAGTGAATGGAACATCTGCTTCTCATGAACATTGTTTTTGTGAGATTCAGCTGCAGTCCGACCTTTCCACACTCACAGTCAAAGAGGACCAGCATTTGTGCCACTTGGCTAATCTTTGGTTTTATTAAAACGATGTCATTAGTGAAGCGGAGGTGGTATAGCTGCCGACTGTCTATCTTCACTCCCATTCCTTCCCATTCCAGTCATCGCATGGCGTTTTCGAGAGAGACATTAAAGTGTTTCGGTGAAATGGTATCACCCTGCTGAACCCCTTTCTTTACATTAATGATCACTTCCTTGTAGAATGGTGAGATCCTGCTAGTGAATTCATAATACAGCTCGCAGAGGATCCTGATGCATTGAGTTTTAACGCCCTGTTGGGCTAGGGATTCGATGACCACTTCAGTCTCAACAGAATCAAAGGCCAGATAAATACCTCATTGGCTGACCTCCACTACCCAGATGCCGCCACTCTCCAGGCCACTTTCCAGATGGCTCAGGCTGAGCCTCACGCATGAGTGAAGCCCCACAGAACCAGGTAAAGCAGAACATTTTGACCTTGGACTCCAGACTCAACAGTAAATAAAATAAATGATATTATGAAATTTACTTTAAGAGGATGGATATGGAGAATATCGTGGTGAGTGAAATGAGTCAGAATGAGAGGGATAGACAGAATTGTTGGACTCATTTGTGGGTATATAAAAATATCATAGTATGAGACCAATCTCAAGGACAGTAGAAACAAGGGCGAGGAAAGTTGGTCCACCGTTGGAAGCCTTTCTTAAAAGCTCGAGGAGAAGGCCACTGGGATAGAGAAGGGACCACTCTGACAATGATCTTGAAACTTATCACTCCAGATAAGAACTGCTTGCTGAAATCTGGTAAAGGAACAAGCATGATAACCTCTCAGTACCTGTATTGCAAATGAAAATTCCCCAAAGGAGAGACATAAATAGAGACAGAGAGAAATAAGGGCAATGCAGACCATGGAGACGAGCTGGGAAGAAGATGGGAAGAGAGAAACTGGGGACATTGACGGTAGTCAGAAATGTACACTGGTGGAGATACAGGTATTGGAACACTGTATAGCTGAATCGTGACCATGATTAACTTTCTAACTGTGTATTTCATGGTGCTGAAAAATAAACATTAGAAATTATTAATAAAAGGATATATTGCACATCTAAACTCTCTTGAAGATTTTTCAGAATTATAACGTGTTTCAGAATAAGCTAAGACATTTGAAAACAACTTTGGATTCCACCACTGCCATTATATAAGACCATGTATTGGCCCTGTTCCAGAAACTCATAATTAAAACTTGAAAAATTTCAGCTAGCAGTAAAAATTTCTGGGATACACTGATCTCTGTCTGAATCCTACAGAGAGACCTCACGGGGGAGATTGGCCAAGTTCCTGCCCTAAGTAAGCCCCCAAATTTGCATTCACAACCCAGGGGCTGTCATTATTCCTACAACCAGGACTCCACTGCCTCATGAGTGAACTCCATAGAGATGTCAAAATGCCAAAAATTTCATGTGCACCAGGGTGTTTTTTGGCTGAAAATTCTGGGCCTTCTGATGTTGAATTGGGCAACTTCCCTACAAAGCCCTATAATTCTGGAAGCCTCGGTAGCCACACCCACAGTTCACCACCGCTGCCATGTAAACACTGCCTAGTTAATCTGACCTGTTATATTGGGTTTTCTGAAGCTACAGCCACACACTTTACAATACAAACATCCCAGTAGGATCATATCAGATTGAGTGAAAATGTAATGTAGAAGCCAACTAAGTTCCATTAACAAAATCATTAACACAGAAGGCTAATTTAGCTTCAAAATTTAGTAAGCCCTCAAACAAGGACTTAAGGTACCCAGGGTGAAATTCAACAAATTTGACAAACTTACATTTAATAAAGTATATTTGGATAATTTAAATAGCGATTTAGTGGTAACAAGAAATGTAAACTAAATTATTGTGGGCCTGTTTTTTATAGGGGCAGGCTTGAAGGTGACTGGGAAAAAAAGGGACAATAAAGGAGAAAAGGTCACAGTGGGAGTGGGATTGGGGCTGGAATACTGAATGCCTGAAGGAAATGCGTCATGACATCCTTTGTAAGCCAGGATGTTTAAACATAGTGGAGAAAATCCCACAATCCAGCAACAAATTTCTTAATGGTGAACAACCGAAAGCCTTCTCTATAAGATCAGGCACAATATAAGGTTTCCCAATTTCACCACTACTATTCAATATAGTATTGGAGTC
>JAOXYA010000028.1:12670743-12682321 GCA_028565675.1 Sorex palustris | reverse complement strand
ACCAGCAAACCACTCTGCAGCTGTACACAGTGGGCGTTTGGAGTTTGGAGTACTATCCTTTCTGCTCGAAATAGAGGGGTTGTGCTGATGCCCTCTCAAAATATGTTGGAGTCTGTTGAAATGTTCCCCAAATGTTCACAAGAAGAAGAATAAAAAGAATCCAACAAGAATCAGAATGTAAATTAGGAAAATGCAGAGATGATCCACCAAGGGAAGATATCTGAGTTCGGTAGTGTTTGGTGAGGAAGCACATTGCAAAAATAAGTGTGACATGTGAAGCCGTGAAGAAGAACTTCAGAAACACAGAGCAAACTTTGCTAAGAGATATATTTCTAGTTTTATGTGTATATATTTGTGTAGAGATGTTACTGGTACCCACTGAAGCAAATAGATAAACAATAGGAGGACAGTGCTACAGTGCTATATATTTGTGTATATACGTTCTTTTTAAGATTTGAGTCAAGAAACTAGAAAGCTTTCAATTAAAATGGCAGAAGAGGATTCAGAGCAATAGTACAGCAGGAAGGGCATTTGCCTTGCATGTGCCCAACCCAGATTTGATCCCTGGAATCCCACAGGGTCTCCCAAGCTGGAGGACTGAGCTTGGCAGAGTACTGTTAACACTTTGAGGAGGCTTTGAGTTGAGTCATATATTAAATCCAAAGGAAATAGGATAAAATAGAATTTTGAAATCTGAGCAATATGTGCCAGGATGCTTATGCCCCCTACCCCATTGTTTTAATATCAACTTCCAATTCAGAAGAAAACACATAAAAATATTTTTTTCTTTTTCTTTTATGGTGCTGAGGATCAAACCTAGGGCCTCACACAGGCAAGACAAGTGCCCTGTCACTGGGTTTCCTCCGTGGCCCCTAAACATTCTGCGATTAATCGCCTTGGAGGGACATTGGTCAGCAGAGTCCATCGAAAATCATTCCATGACTTGCAGCAAATGCTGTTTTTCATTTATTTATATATTTATCCTTAAGTTGAGTCGGCAGGTAGGATGTTTGCCTTGCACTCAGCCAACCCAGCCAACCCAAGTTCGATTCCTCCGCCCCTCTCGGAGAGCCAGACAAGCTACCAAGAGTATCTCGCCCGCATGGCAAAGCCTGGCAAGCTGCCCGTGACGTATTCAATATGCCAAATACAGTAACAACAAGTCTCACAATGTTACTGCGCCCTCTCAAGCAAATTGATGAACAACGGGAGGACAGTGCTACAGTGCAATGCTATCTTTAAGTTGAACTACCTTGAATTACAGTCACACAGGTACTCATGATTGAGTTTCAGGCACACAATGTTCCAAACCCCATCTCTGCACCAGGGTTTATTACACCCCCCCCGCCCCCCGCTGATCCTAGTTCCCTATAAACACTATCATAAGGTGAATGTTAAGGGAATGGTAGATTGGATCTGGCAGGTTGTTTGGATAGTGGATTTGGGATCTGGCAGGTTGTTTTGTTCATTTCTGCTTTGCACTGCTGGGGTCTCGCACTCAGTTGCAGTAAGCCTGAAGTTGCATGTTTAGTGTGTGTGGGAGACCCCGGGGACAGTGCTCTTGGGATGCTGTCCAGCATGTGGAGTGATTCTGGGCATCCAACTCTGTCCTCAGACACACTTGCAGGGCAGGTGCTTGGTTGCCAAGTGGCATCCCTGGACCCCTCTGCCAAGTTCTTTGTATGACGGTTGTCATAGTGTCAAATCAGTACTAAGTCCCAGAGTATTTTGCAAATCTCCAACCGTGTTCTGCGTTTCCTATCCCTCAATCACCTTCTCCCCTTCCCGTGCCTGCTGGTTTTCGGTGTAACAAATACCCGCAAGTGGGCAAGTCAGATAGGAAATATTTCTCCTTCCAGAGCAGTGGCACTGGATCCTGAGGGCAGGGGACCGCAAGCCCCAGGCTACAAGCACTTTCCCCACTCCCCCCTCCTGCCCTCTCACCCTCCTTGTTTCTGATTAGGAACAAAGACACTGAAGGGGCTTGTGCCTGCGCCTGGCCAGGGCACCCCTTGGAGGAGGCACATCAGCTCACACCTGGGCTTGGTGCTTCCAGAATGGGCTCTCCTTCAACTGCCATGAGGACAGGCTTTCTTTTTTTCAGTTTTCGGGTTACACCCAGTGATGCTCAAAGATCCCTCCTGACTCTGCACTTAACTCTGGTGTGGTTGGGGAACCATATGAGGTTCAGGGACCGGTCGTGTGTGAGGCAAGCACCTTCCCAGTGTACTGTCTCTCCAGCCCCTAGGATGAGTGTTTTCTGGAGCTCTGCTGGCCTTGTGGGTGTGCCGTTGCCACACCGAATCAGTGTGAGTGTGTCACGGGCATCCAGGGACAGCTTCCTTTCCCCATCTTTTCTTTGACTCTCTGAAGGGGGTCGAGACCATAGAAACTGCGGCTGGTCCTACCTCCCGTGCCCACCCTGCTGACCCCTGCACACCCCTGCTGTGACTGAGTTAGTTCTCCATCAACACCTGATGTGTGAACAGCGCTATTTTTCCCAGAGTACAAGCAGTAGCAGTGATGTTTTTTCTGTATTTTGGAACTTCAGGATGATTTCTGAGTGGCCCTTTGTTGGAAAATAAAAGTAGATTCAGATGCTGACAGGAAGAAGAAACATCATCTGTTAAGGGAACTTTGTGAGAAGAGCAAACATTATCTCATTATTTTTTGGTTTTTGGTTTGCGGGCCACACCTGGTGGTGCTCAGGGCTGACTCCTGGCTCCGTGCTCAGGATCACTCTTGGAGGGCTCAGGGGACCACATGTGGTTCTGAGGATTGAAGCTGGGCAGCTGTGGACAAGGCAAGTATGGGACTATCTCTCTGGCCTGAGAATAAGCATTCTCTTGTAAGTCTGAACCCGGGACAGCTGTGAATCCTGCCAGGCTGAGACGGTGTTTCCTCTACATGAGCTAATTTCACCTTTTGGGCTGGCCCTGAGCCGTGTGTGGAGAAAGGCATTCATCATATACACAAAGTGCTTCATTTTCTCTTGGTGGAAGTCCTGTCTTTAGGTTCCTCAAACACCGTGTCAGTCTTGGTCCTAGACACAGGCTGCTTATCCCTGTTCATACCAGTCATATGTGGCTTGGAGGAGGATTCGTTCAGCCTTGGATATGCGTCTCAAAAAAAAAAAAAGATTGCTCTCTGGACAGTACCTTTGACTTACTCTCCTCTCTTCTTTCTAATTGGAAAGTTTAAAACCTGCAAATCCAGGCACTGGAGAGGTGTACAGTGGGTAGGGCTCTTGCCTTCCACCTGGCTGACCCAGGTTCCATCGCTGGCATTCCATATGGTCCCTCCAGCCCCCAACCCGAGCACCTCCAGGAGTAATTCCTTAGTGCAGAATGCAGAGCTAGGAGTAACCCCTGAGCATTGCTGGGTGTGGCCCCAAATAAAACAAAAAATGAAAAGAAAACACCCCACAAAAAAACAACCCTCTGCAAATCCAGAGAGAATTGATTCCCCTTTAATAATTGACCACTCATGGGTCACGCCTGTTTTTCTGTTTTGTTGATGTGGTGCCACACCCATTGCTTTCTAGGTGTTGAATCGTCCTTGCATCTGGGAAAAAATCTCACCCCAGAACTGGAAATGATCCTTTTCATATTTTGTAGCACTGTAGCATTGTAGCACTGTCCTCCCTTTGTTCACTGATTTGCTTGAGTGGGCCCAGTAACATTGTGAGACTTGTTGTTACTGTGTTTGGCATACCAGGCTTTGCTGTGTGGACGAGATACTCTCAGTAGCTTGTGGGACTCTCAGTAGTTTGCCGAGCTCTTGGAGAGGGGCGGAGGAATCGAACTCTGGTTGGCCCCGTTGGCTGCATGCAAGGCAAATGCCCTACCCACTGTGCTATTGCTCCAGCCCCTCATATTTTGTAGTTTGCTCAAATTTCATTGAGAATTTTTGCGTTTATGTTCATCAGAGATATTGGTCTGTTAATTTTCTTTCTTTTAAAAAAATTTTTTTTTTCCTTTTTGGGCTGGAGCAATAGCACAACAGCAGGATGTTTGCCTTGCACGTGGCCACCCGGCTGAGCCGGGTTCGATTCCTCTGTCCCTCTCGGAGAGCCCAGCAAGCTACCGAGAGTATCACTCCTGCACAGCAAAACCTGGCAAGTTCCCCGTGAGGTATTCAATTTGCCAAACACAGTAACAACAAGTCTCACAATGGAGACGTTACTGGGCCCGCTCGAGCAAATTGATGAACAGCGGGAGGACAGTGCTACAGTGCTTTTTGGGTCACATCTGGCATTGCACAGGAGTTACTCCTGGCTCATGTACTCAGGAATTACTCCTGGCGGTGCTTCGGGGACCATATGAGATGCTGGGAATCGAACCCAGGTCTGCTGCATGCAAGGCAAATGCCCTACCCACTGTGTTATCACTGTGTTATCACTATTAATTTTCTTTATTGTGGCAATCTTAAAATCTAAAATATTTTTTCTCCACATTCATTAGTGCTCAGGGCTTACGCACAGCTCACTGGTCTGCAAGGCAAGCACTCTACCTGCTGTGTTCTTTATTCGGCCTCCTGGATTTTAAATTTCATTTTCTGTTTCCTGATGACACAATCACTGTCCATTGTATGTTTCTTTCCAGGAACTTATCCATTTCTCTAAGTTTGAATTACCTTTTTGGCCTATAATTTTGTTTTATTTATTTCCATCATCCTTTGATCTATTTTGAAGCAAATACTCGTCGTCATATCATATCATCCTAATTCATAATCATTTAATCGTTACATTGGCCGTGAAATAAAGCTAAGGTCTAATTAGTAACTACTCTCTGGGCTGGAAAAAAGGGGCGTGTCTTCAGAGAATCAAAGTAAATGGCTGCACTTTGAGTTTTAACAATGGGGGCTTTATTTCTGCAGAATAATGTTGCCATCCCTCCCTGTCACTGGGTGTGTTTCTTTGGGCCTGGCTCATCTGGGAGCACCTGGAGGGATAACTTGGCCCCCCCAGCTGAGGGTTAACTTGGCCCCCCCAGCTGAGGTTTTTCTTACTGCCTCCTGTCCTGGCTCTGCTCCATCACTGCCTTACAGCATGGCTGGGTCAGGCGATGGCTCAGGTCTCTCCATCCCTCATGCACGCCTGTGGCATGTGTAGGAATGTACGAGGAATTGCGTTTGAGGGATCAGCAGACTCCTGGGCCAGGCGATAGCTCAGGCACATGCTAGGCCCTGGACTCCATCACCAGCACCACGTGGTCTCCAGCATGGCTGCCCAGAGTAGCCCGGTGGTCCTTTGTTGAGAGTTCTTCCCCAACAAACTTGTGGAGAGTGGCCTTGTGGGTGACCCTGCCCACCCCTTACTCCTGCATAGCCATGTGTGCCCCCATACAAATATTTCATTTTATTTGTTTTGGGGTCACACCCAGTGGTGCTCAGGGGCTACTCCTGACTTTGCACTCAGGAATCACTCCTGTCGGTGCTCTAGAGATCATATGATAGGGTGCCAGGGATCAAACCCAGGAAAGTGCCCTACCCACAGCACTATTGCTCTTGTCCCACCGCTATACAAATATTAAGTTAGCAAAGTGATTACATACCCTGAGCTCCACTCACTCCCAAAATTAGAGAGGGGGGGGCAGCTGAGAAATATTCTAAAGATTCCTTGGGGCAGGTGAAATCAGATGCTGAAGAAGTTTGGCTCTCTGTTCAGGTGTGCATTTGTTCATGGAAAGAATTGGTTAGATACACCCTGAACTCTGCTTGTAACTACCTCACACGAGCCTTTAAGGGCCCCAACAACTGAAGTAGCTTGACAAAGTTCTCTGGGTGGTAATAGAAGAGGTGGCCCTAGAATCCAAGTACTAGTGACCCATAGTACTGGAATCTGCTTTACTGAAAAGGTCTGAAAATCAAACATCACAAATCATTCGCAAGAAAGGCGAAATTGAAAGTGGTACATCCTATTCAAGGTGATGGGGGGAGAAGGGTTAGGTCACACCAGTGGTGCTCAGGGGCTATTTGACTCTGTGCTCAGGAGTGACCCCTGACAGTGCTTGGGTATCAAACAACATTTTTCCATCTTGAGATGTGGGCAAATGCAAGACAAGTGCCTTAGCCCCTGTGTCCCCTCTTCACCCTCAGAGGGGCATTTTAATTTTTATTTATTTTAATGTAGACAAAACCCACAACTGTTGATGCAGTTCTAGAGTTGAAATTGATCAGATAGCAAAGATCCAATATTAAAATCAGTAAGTATAAAAAGTCAGTTTTTATGTGAAAGTTATTATATCTGATCACAGAGTTAAGTTCTTGTCTAAGAATCTACTAAGCTGTTTGTAGCTCGTTGAGCCTTCTGTGCGGTTGTTTTGTTTACTTCTCTCTTACTTTCCCATCTAATTTGGTTGCTCCTACTGGAACAGCAGCATTGAGGATTTAGGAGGTGTCACGTGGCTGTATATGCGGCCAACATAGTCCAGAGACTTCAAGATCTATAATCTGGGCCAGTGAGTTGACATGGTGGCAGCTGTGGGAGGTGGGCTGCCAGGGCTGCCGGAAGTACAGGGGCTGCGGGGAGGCTGTGGTTTTTGTGCTCGAAGCCGCTCTCACCGCAGAGACCGCAGAGACCAGCTGTTGTTTCTCTGCCTCCTCTCTTTCCCTTTGCAGTGAACTTTCACTTCTCAGGTAGCAGACTTATCCCCGTTTGTAGATGGGCTGCACCTTTGTTTTATAACTTGTGATACTTGCTGTTATTGTTAAACTTAATTTGGAGTGGGGCAGGGCTGGGGGCATGTTTTCACTTCCATCTGCCTTGTATGCATCATTTCTTTGAGACTTCCCCTTAGGTCTTCATCCTCAAGTAGATCATAGAACTGCCAACACCCCACATGGAAACTCCATGCAGTGCTCAGTGCTGTTGGTTCCCTGGTGGAACAAACCAGGTTGTATGTGTGGAGAGCGGATGGTCAGATCATCTCGGGATGCAGATGCCCGTGGGTGGCCCTGTCTCCCTGCTTGAGCAGCCTGCCCTTGCTTGGAGCTGGAAAGCCAGACTGGAGAGGGAGAGAGATACGGGAAGGGCTTCTGAAGGTTGGGCTGCCTGTTCTTGCAGTTGGAGGGGCCGCTTTGGGGTTTTCTTCACGTATCTGATGTTATTAAGTTGAAATCAGTGCACGTACCCACCTTGTCACCCCACTCTGGGTTTGGAATCTGAAAAGAGAGTTCTCCTGGGAAAATATCTTGCTGCCCCCTCATCTCTCTTTTTTTTCTTTTTCTTTTTTGTTTTTTTTTTTGCAGGGTGGAGTGGGGTGGGGGGTGAACACCTGGCTGTGGTCATGGCTTACTGCTGGCTTTGTACTCAGGTATCACTCCTGGCGGGGCTTTGGGATCATATGGCATGCTGGAGATTGAACCTGGGTTGGCTGCTGGCAAGGCAAGTATCCTACCCACTGTACTCTCTCTCCGGCCCTGACTTGCCTTTCTGGTCAGTGACAAATTGGATGTTTAAGACCTCCTTTGCAGGCAGAGGACGTAACTCAGTGGTACGGCACATGGCTTGCAAGTGCTTGGCCCAGGGTTTGCACCCCCCAAGAGAAAGAGTGATGGGGAGACCATAGTTGAGGGAGAGAGTTGGAACAGCTGGGGGGAGATTGTGAAGCTGACAGTGTGCTTCTTTATCACAAGTTGTTTGGGAGGAAGGATGGAGGAAATCCAGATGTTAAAAATCTGCAGGTCGGACTCGGGAAAGAGCTCTGCAGTGCAGCACTCGCCTAGCACGTGAGCCCCGAGCTTCATCCCTAGAGCAAAACTTTTTTTTTTTTTAACAGGCAGTCCAGATGTTGGCAGATTCACACTCAACAAATGCTGGGGGTAGATTTGTACTTTTGGGAATTATTTTCCCGATCCATCTCTAGGAGGACAGGGTGTGAAATATCTGAAAAGAAAGACGGGGGTCCATGGCAAGGGGTGCCCAGCGGCCAGGGTGATTGCTGTGATTGGGCAGTGAGACAGCCACAGGATGTGGGGACCCTCCTGCTTCGGGAGGTTTTTGGTTTATTTTATTTAATTAATACTCGTTTGCTTGTTGGAGTTTGGGGGAGCCACATGCAGGGCAAGTGACCTACCTGCTGTACTATCGTTCCAGCCCCCATTCGTTTGTTTTAAACCTTTTACAGTTTTATTCAATTCTGCTGGGGTGGGGGGGGGCGGGTCACACCAGCAGTGCTTAGAGCTGCCGCCGGCTCTGTGGTGGCTTGGTGGTCACTCCTGGCCTAGTGCTGGGATCGAACCCTGGACTTGAGCATTTGTGTGTCTGCTGGGTCCTAAATGTTGGTTTACAGTGGGGAGGCCGCCCCACCTCTGTTTGTTTTTATTCCCGTCTCAGCAGTTGTCTGGCACGTGGGAGGATCAGACTCAGCTGACTTGACCAAACTCTCTTCCTCCCTCCGCGGACCTAAGTGCCTGGGGGCTGAAACCCTTCCTGGCCCTGAGCCTCAGGAAGGCCAGGGATGGATGGATGGATGGGAGCTGGGCGCTTAATGTAGACAATTAACTAATTGTGAACTGGCCATGTTTTTCATAGATAAAAATAGCCTCCTCAAATAAAACCACCAAGGCTTCCTCTTGAGTTTTCTTTTAATAGAACAGGATATGATTGAGTCCAGCTCCTCCTGCGGCCCGGGCAAGGCTGCGGGCCTGGCTTCTTCCCTGGCTTCCAGCCTTTGTTGAGATCTGCTGAGGTTCAGGCCTGCCCGAGGCCACAGAACCAGCCCCTGCTGGTGTCCTCAAGGCTGGTGCTGCCCTTTGCGACAGAAAAGTTCCCAGACTTGAGATGGTGGGGGTGGGGGCTCTGTGCACGCGCGTGCACCCAGGCAAGTGTCATGCTCGGGTTCGATCCCAAGCCCACAAAAACAGTAGAACAGAAGTTAGTGGTTCCCTTCTGGCATGGCTGTCTCTGACCAACTTAGAGCTGAGTTAGGCTGGTTTTTAATGACATTTTAAAAAAAAATCGCTGTGAGATGAACAGGTGGGGTAAGGTTTTCCTTGTTTTGGCATCTGGGCTCAGAAGTCAAGTTTTCTGATTACAGCCTAGGAATTTACTGCCTCTGTTTTTCCTTAAGCCGATTTACATTCATCCACCCTCGTGGGGTCTGGTTTTGCTCTCCTGAAGACCTGCTAGTCTCCCTAGAGAAACGCTAATGGCTTAATTGTTTTGTTTATTCTGCTCCACAAATTCCGGTAGCTTCATTTGCATTGAGAGCTGAACTTCTCTGAGTGTCTTGGCATTTCCTTTGGTTTTGAATAGCTCTTAATGTTTGCTCTGAGGGCTGTTTTTGGGGAAAGGTTGGTCAGCCCTTCTCGAGAGGTGTGGCTTTCTGGGCAAAGGGTGGAGAAAGTGAGAGAAGGGTAGAGAAGTTTAAAGTGTCCGAGCAAATAAAAAAAAAATTCAGAGCACTCTTTAAACAGCACAGTGTCAGTTATTTTGGAGTTTGAAATTGATATGGGTCTGTCACTTGGCTTGCCCGATTTCCTTTTGGGGAATTAAACGATTAATGCATACAGAGGAATGTTGATGTTTAGCCTGACAAGTGGTATGCACTTAGGGCCAGCCTGCAGCACCTGATGGTGAACCACAGTGGGTGGCCCCTTTTAAAGAAAATAATAATTGGGGACTGAAAGAACGTACAGCAGGGAAATCGCTTGCTGACCTAGGTTTGATCCCCAACTCTACGTATGGTTCTCTGAGACCCTCTGACATGATCCTTTACCCCGAACCTACTGGGTGTGACTCCAAAACCAAAATAAATAAATAAGCAAAAATCAAAATGCAAAGACTAGGGTTTTCAGTGTCTGCAGGAGGCCTGGATTCAGCCTCAGCACTGCCTGCATCGTGCTGGGAGTAGTCTCTGGGTACTGCTTCGAGTGACCAGAGCCCACCCTCCCCCAAAAATAAACACCTGAAACATGCAATTATAGAGCTTGCGATTAGTTGTTTTTTTTTTTTTTCAAATATAGAAATGTAGAAAAGGGTTGTGTTGTTATGACAGCCAGTTCTAAACCGAAGATTCTTCTGGCTGATGGTAGATCTATGTTGTTTTTTTTTTTTTTTGAGTTTAGCATAGAGAAGACATTTTAGCTCAACTCAACTCTCCACATCACTCACCAGGACGGTCCCTCTCAGTATGGGCTAGATCGGATCCTTTAGGAGAAAGGAAGGAGGCTGCTGTTGCTTAGTTCCAGCTGTACTGACCTTTCAGAAAAGAAGCGTTTTCTTCCCCCACCAGCTGGAGTTGGGGGTCTCGGGCTCCAGCCATGCTGTAAATCTTCATGCTACAAACCGCTGGGATAAATACAGGTGATGCTGTTTTTGGGCGTGTTTGCAGTTTGGCAGACCTGCCTGCTGATGGAGAATGGGTTTTCACCAGGTTCTCCAGTTTCTGTGGGGTCCCAGACACTGCCTGCTGGTAGTTTCTCTCCCCACCCCCGCCTTAGCCTGCAGGGCTTGGAGAAGTCCTCTCGGAATTTGCCAAGGGCGAGGAAACTGCTTGGGAATGGCAGTGACCTTGAGCACACTCAGTATGTCCAGCCTTAGAGAGGAGGATCATCTTTGGGGCAATGCATAAACATGTCACCTGCTGTCACTCAAGTCGCCCTACTGGTTGGCAGAGTGAGGGGGTGGATGGGATTCCGGGTTCCTGTTCAGGATCACTGAAGCTCAGGTTTGCTTTTGACGGGAGCTCTCTGGGTCGACGCCCCCTGGGGTCACGGCTCTAGCCTGGCCCTGGAGGTTATCACAAGTGCAGGACTTCAGGACCTGACCCCCGCCTGCCCTAGAAGTGCCGGACTCTGTGGTCCAAGCAGGAAGGGGACAAGGAAGATTCCCCAGAGGAGGGCTGGTAGTCACCCTCCGCAGACCCTGTTCTGGAGTAGACAGTCAGTCACACTCTGCCCTGCTCAGGCGGTGCTCAGGTGGAATGGATAGTCACGTCCTGACCTGCTCAGGCGGTGCTCCGGTAGGATGGACAGTTAGTCATGCTCTGCCCTGCCCTGCCCAGGTGGTGTTCAGGGACAGGATTGGAGAGATAGTTTCTGGCTTGTTTGTGTTTTTGGTTTGGGGGGCCACAACCAGCAGTGCTCAGGGCTAACTCCTGGGTCTGCGCTCAGGGAGCACTCCTGGAGGTTCTCAGGCGACCATACGGGGTGCCTGGGATTGAACCCAGGTCAGGCACAGGCCCTACTGCTGTACCATCATTCTGGCCCATGGAGGGAACATTTTTTCTAGCACTTCTGATCTGATTTTCAGCAGCCTGTTAATGGCTGGCCCTCTGAAATTTTCTGCTAGTTCACACAGACAACTTATTTGCTGCTTAACACACATTATGTCTGTATCTGCACTCTTACCAGCAATGATTGATCACTGAACTCTGTTATAGATATTGCTTGTTTTATATTTCTGCCTCAGCAGTCTTTTGACTATTTTCCTGTTTTCTTTTTCCTTCCCCTCCTCCTCTTGCATTCATTGTTGCTGTTCTTGCAGTGAGTGACAGGAGTCTCTCTCTCTCTCTCTCTCTCTCTCTCTCTCTCTCTCTCTCTCACACACACACACACACACACACACACACAC
>JAOXYA010000028.1:12644198-12656150 GCA_028565675.1 Sorex palustris | reverse complement strand
TGGTGGTGGGAAATGTACACTAATGGAGGGATGGGTGCTGGATCATTGTATGACTGAAGCTCATTAAGAACAGCTTTGTCATGGTCTATCTCACAGATATTCAATTAAAAAAACTAAAAAAAAAAAGTAACGTAGAATCATGCCCAATTCAATCAGCTTAATCAGTGGCAGAATAAATAGCATTACTCCTATATTTTAAATAAAAAAACTAAACTGTAGCACTGATACAATCCAACACCCAAGTCGCTATTTCCATCTCATCAATCAGCCCAATGGTGGCTCTGACGAGCTTCCTCCTGCCTGCACAGGCCCATGTGTTGCCTTTCGTCCTCCTATTTCTCCTGCTGTAATCTCCAACAGATCCTCAGTGCTCCCCTCTCTCCTGATGCTGAGGCTTAGAAGAATCCGGGCCAGTTCCCTCCGTCTGGGCTCAGCTGCTGTTTTTTCCCTAACCATACTCATTTTTGCCCAGACTGGACCATGAGCTGCTGTCTTTCTCAGGGCCTTGTGTGGAGGGGTGGGGGCACACAATGCTGGCTCATGTGTGTGGGTGACAGTCATCTTTGTCACTTGGTTCAAGCACGCTCTCTTTTCTAGTTCCCTCCCTCTGGGACTGCACAGCAATGTGTGGGAAGCTAGTTTACAGCTCCGCCAATAACCCTGGTCCTCATCAAACCCGCACAAGCAGTCCCTGAGACCATTAAAACTGGATGGCTTTCAGGGTGAATACTGTGACTCAGACACCGGCCCACAGAGCAGCTGCGGGACTATCCCCGGGGCAGGGAAGCAGCCTTCTCTTGGCCTAGCAGGTCCAGGCTTCTCTGAGACACTGGTTGCCCTCCACAGTCCGTGAAAGAACAGGTTCCTGGAAGCTCATCTGAAAACCGGAAGTGCGGGCTCATGTGACTCTGGCCTCCCAGAGGTACCAGGCAGAGGACAGCTATCTGCTACACCCCAGCAGGGTGCCTACCAGCCTTGCCTCAGCCCTGTCCTCCTGATCCCAGAGCATATCTGTGCAAAATGGAGGAAGTGCTCTGGGACCAGAATGCTCACAGCCCCAGGAAGTCCTACCCGGCAGCAGGAAGAGGTGGCCAAGGCTTGATCTTGAATAGACCTTCTTGTCCCCAGCCTGAGCCATTCTTGTCCCCATCTGGGAGAGCCACCATTTAAGTTTTGCTTGAAGTTATTATATGGGGTTTACTGAGAAGGCTCAAACAGCTGGATACAGGAGGGTTTGCACAGAGGAGTGAGGCTCAGGTTTGAGTCCTCACATTGCATAGGCCCTGGAGAACCACCTAGAATGACCCACGAGCACTAAGCTAGGAGTAGTCCCAGAGCACCACTGGATGTGGTTTGCAAAGAGGAAAAGAAATGACTGTGTGGAAATATTTCCTCAGAGGATTTTGCTATCTCAGAACCAGGTGGGCACGCCCACGATCAGGGAGACCAAGACAGAAATGTGTAAAAAGAGCCAGTTTCTATAAACAATTCTTACAGGAGGAAGAAGAGCCAGTGGAACCAAAGATTCTTATTGCTATTTCAACATTACAGACACACAGACAGACAGACAGACAGACACACACACACACACACACAGCCTGTAGTGATTTTATTTTTTTAGTTTTTACAGGGTGGAGGGGCCACTCCTGGGCCACTCAGGGCTTGCTCCTGGCTGTGCTCAGGGATCCCTCCTGGTGGTGTTTGGGGACCACAGATATTGCTGTTGTTGAGGATGGAACCTGGGTCTGTAGCATGCAAGTCAAGTGTCCTAATCCCTGTACTATCTCTTCACCTCAGAGATTTTATTAGCTAAGCTGATATAAAAGCACAAAAAAACAAAAGTTAATATACTTTTTAGGTTAAAAATAAAATACATTATTCAACTTTCCTCTTCTAGACAGTGACATGGTATTGGTGAGAGAGAGTCACCAGTTGCTAAGGATTCATAAATTATAAACTGGAACTGGCATCAACACATTCAATGATGTTCACCTATTCAGTCATCTAACTTTTCAACAAGCAGGAGCTGGGTTAGGTGCCAAATCCTGTAGAGATGATTTTAATTCGGTGGTTTATAAATTAATTACTGAGAAATCCAATTGTAGTTCTAGTGTGAAGAATAAATTTTAGTAACTGAAGGTTCAATTCTTTCATCATACAAAAATATTGAGCGAACTCGTGATCGCCAAGGAAAACTCTTGAATACAGTTCACACCTACTTGTCTGCAGGTAAGACTGAAAAGTCCCAAGCTCAAACCTCTCATTGTCCTCAACAACCAATGCTGACCTGGTGACCCCATTTAAAGAACTCTTCATTTCACCATGGACACACCAGTCACCACTCATACCATGAACCCCGCTCCTTATGCGATTTAAATAAAGTTGTTCAAATTTTCTCTTGAGATTTCCTTTTTTCTTTTTTCAGGGGGTGCAGGGTCACACCAACTGATGCTTAGTGTCTACTCCTGGCGCTGCATTCAGGGTTCACTTCTGGAGGGGTTCAAAGGACCATATGGGATGCTGGGGACTGAACCACATGTAAGGTCAATGCCCTACCCACTGTACTATCTTTCCAGCCCTTTGAGATTTTATCTTCCACCAATACTGTGGATCACCAACGCACACAAAAATCTTCATGCCCTGCTCTAGATGCAGACACTCAGTGTGAGACAATACACAGAGTCTCCTGTGTGGTGAGAGGTTTTAAATATCCCAGCTGGAATCTCTCATCCTGACCCCTCGGACCTTTGTCACATAGACGCTGTCACTGCAGAGGACTGGAAGGCACCTTACACCTGACACCAGCGAGCTACTTCATTATTGATCAGCAGGAAAAGCACCATGTGATCAATGGGCCCAGCTGAAGCTCCTCTGGCAGGAAGCCAAGGGCAATGCGGCTGCAGCAGCACAGCAGGTGGGGGTCACGGGGAGAACCAGGCTTTCCTGCTTTGCCTGCCCACACTGACCCCTGGGCACAGCTGCCTTCCTCTGGCCAAAGACATGCTCAGGGAGTCAGCCACTCCACCACACATGTTCCCCCCCCTCCCCATGGGCCCCATTCCATTCATTTGCAAGACGAATCTAATCTCCCCCTGATGCTTGTCACAAAGTCCAAAGTCTGGGGCTGGAGCAATAGTAGAGCAGGTGAAGTGCTGGCCTTGCACGGCGCTAACTCAGGCTCCATCCCCAGCACCCGGCATAGGTCCCCAAATACTGCCAGGAGTGATCCCTGAGTACAGAGCAGAAGTCCTGTTTCTGGTTTTTAGGGCAGGTGTGGTCCGCCAAAAAATCAAAGTCTGAAATCTAGGCACGGGATCACACAATGGGAAAGGAAATTGGCTGGATATGAGGTTACAAAGAATCTGGGGTCTGGGAAGGATTTCTTGACCTCACAGACAAGAACTTCCAGAAGGGAATATGCCAACGATAAAATGATGATCAGAACAGGAGAAAGACAAATAAACTCTCAGGAAGTCTCACGTGTCACCTGCTTTAGAGGTGAGCAGTGGCCTGAGCACCTGTCCAAAGAGTCACCTTGGTTGGGGTCTCTACCCAGGATCCCCACACAGGAAGCCCCACATATCTGGAGGGGAACGGTCTGGGCTCACACTCAGACTGTAAATCCAATCCCTTTTACTCTATTGTGTTGTATTTCAGTTTCATGCCAGAGACTGGACTGATGTTAAGGCAAGTATGGCACTGTCAGGGGCGCGTCCCAGGTGATGGCTTGTTCCTTACTTCACGATTTGTGTGTATCTTATTTGTCTGGGTGCCACAGCTGGCTGTCCTAGTCTGTGCTCGGGTACTGCTCTCTGGGCAAGCACTAGGGCAAGCACTAGGGCGCAAGGCCTGTCTCCAGCCCCTCTGAGCACTTTAAAATTCCTCTCTAAACCACGACTGTGCAGCAGGTACCCTTTCCTTGCCCTTCCCAGTAACACCCTCTTTCCTCTTTCCTGCCTCCCTGGGTCTGGGCAGTGCTGAGTACTACTCACTCTCCTCACAAACTAAGGGGGAGCCCAGGCCCCCTCCTCAGCTCCAGGGCTCCTGCCAAGGCTAGACCTGGTGAGAAGATTTGCTCAGAAGCCAGAGGTCTCGGGCGAGCACTGTGGGCCAGTGCCAAGGGCATCACTGCCAAGTCCATCCGTATTCTGCCAGGGTTGGCAAAGGCCACAGGCCCAGGGGCTGCAGGACTGAGACTTCCTTCTCTGGTTGCTCCCGGGGTTGTCTGTGAGGGACGTGGGCAGGGAAGATGTGGGGAAGTCCTCTGCAAGTTGTGCGGTGCCACAGGCATGACTGCGGCTGTGGTGGCTGCTTGACCCAACTACTGGGCGAGGCTGTTGCATCATTTCTCCCAGCAGGCCGTCCTGGGGTCTGCCCTGCCACTCCCTGGGCCGGTGTGGCCCACAGGTGGAGAAAGGCTGGGGATGACCAGGCAGCAATGACTATTCTGTGGTCAGTAAAAGGGGGTACGCAGGCAGATGGGCAGATGGGGACTGGGTGCCACGTCCCCCTGTCCTCAGGGCCATGTCTCTCAGCTAAGGTGACGGCCCAGAAATCCTTCAAGTCTCTCCTGATGGGAATCCCTTGCGGATCAGTGCACACCGTGTCTTAGTAGCCCAAAGGCAAGGCTCAACTGTTTCCCAAGTGCCTTTGGGTTTATTTCATTACATGCCTCTCCCAAATCTTTGTCTTATTTATTTATTGATTGATAGACTGATTGAATCTCGGCAAGCTACCGAGAGAATCTTGTCTACACGGCAAAGCCTAGCAAGCTACCCGTGATGTATTTGATATGCCAAACACAGTAACAACAAGTTTCAAAATGGAGTCGTTACTGGGCCCACTCGAGCAAATAGATGAACAATAGGAGGACAGTGACAGATTTATTGAATCACCATGAGAGCAGTTACAAAGTTTTCGGTTTAAGTCTCAGTCATACAATGATGAAACACCCGCCCCTTCACCAGTGCTCATTTTCTACCACCAAAACCCCCAGAATACCCCCCATCTCACACCCTCCCCCTATCTGTGTGGCAGAAGATTTCCACATTGCTCTCTCTCTCTACTTTGATTACATTCAATATTTCAATACCAGACCCACCAATGTTATTTGGAACTTTACCCCAACACTAAAACCTGCCGAAAAGGCAACATTAGACAATTTGTTTTCTATTGCTGATTATGAACTGCATATGATATCTATCACGGCCACACAATTTTGGAATTCTGAAGTTCTGAAGACTGCTCCCCAATTTAATTATTGAAATTAAATCTGGAGGGATTTCTGCCAAAAGCCGCTGGGTTCTGAGATTTGTTTCTGAGTCTCTGGGATCATGGCCGACACGCAGCTCAAACAGCAGCCAGAGGGCTCATTTGTGGGAGGCAACTTGGGGTCTCGCAGGGGCAGGGGGAAGGGGAAAGGGCCAGCTACACCCCCATCCCATGAGGCTGTTTCTCATCACTGCGGGCCCCTACCTTGCTGTCCATAGGCCTCTGGAAGATAGCAACGACCGAGTCACAAGGGGAACAGGCCAAGGCACGAAACCAATTCCCACCTGGGGTTACCCAGCACCCACCGGAAACCTAACTCCAGGCGCATTTCTGCCAAAAGCTGCTGGGTTCCAAAAAAATTTTTTTTTGAGTCTCTGGGATCCAAATCTTTTCTTGTCTTGCTCTTTCCCAGTATTCCTGAGCCCATGACAGGGCCTGAAAGACGAGGAACAAAAGCCTGTTGTACTGAGCTTTGAAGGATACATCATGTTTGGACTCTCCAAGTCACTTCTCAGCCTCTTCACATGAGATACTCAGGTTAGTGAACGGAAGAAGATATGCTAACTCCAATTGCTGTGGGACTGCTCCCCAAGCTGGTGAAACCTCAAATGTGAAGTTTATGAGTGCCAAGACTTGGTATATATAAAATGCCTTTATTTTTAAAAGGCCCCTGAGGACTTTTTTTTCACTCTTGATTCATCATATCCCTTACATTTGTAAAATCATTTGCAATATACAAAGTACTTGCTGACTCATCAACTCGTGGCCCCATCACCAGGCTGGACAGAATTAGTAATTTACACGTTACAGAACTTCCTCTGAAAGTCCCTGCAAGGGGCTGGGGCGGGAGCTCAGAGGTAAAGCACATGCCTTGAATGGAGAGGTCCTAGGTTTGATCCCCAGCATCAAAACATTAAAATTAAACCCTGGGACAGGGATGTGGCTCACTGGCAGAGCATTTGAAAAACTCTGTTAATGGTCCTTAAGGTTCTTTTTCTGGTTTCCTCACCAGGAGCTAGCATTTGTGTGGGGTGAATTCCAAAGCAGAACTTTGGGTCCCAGACTTGGGGGCAGGATGAGAGCAGAGCCAGGGCCAATGGGAG
Source organism: Sorex palustris (assembly GCA_028565675.1). NCBI lineage: Eukaryota > Metazoa > Chordata > Mammalia > Eulipotyphla > Soricidae > Sorex > Sorex palustris. The sequence goes on along the minus strand of JAOXYA010000028.1, from coordinate 12,649,776 downwards.
TCCTGCTGGTAAGCATTCGGGAGGCCCAGGGGCAGGAGGCTGCGGAGACCAGCTAGGTGAGAACACTCTCCCAGTCTGAGTCAGAATTGCAGGTCACCTTTGCCTCTGAAATGCAGTCCATGCGGCTGCAGTGGGACAGAGCGGTGGGCAGCCAGGCGGAAGTGCCCAGAGCCACACTGACACCTTGGCTCCGAGGGGAGAAGGCTCTGCTGAGACACTCATGATGGAAGGGAAGCCAGCAAGGGTCCTGTGGATGGACAACAGCAGCTGAGCAGCTGGGCCTGGCAAGCCTGGGAAAGGGAGGCAGCCCACACCAGCTTCTCATGCCCATATGTGATCCCCATGAACGCGATTACTATTCTGACGAATCCTCCACTCTTTGTGTTTGTTCCATCTATTCCAAGTCCAGCATCCAAGCTCTTCAGTTGAGGATCTTTTGTATTTGTGAGGCTTACACAAATCCTAGAGGAATGTCTAAAATGTCTCTATCATTATTTATGGTTTCCAGTGGGAGAGAGTGACAGAAAGAGCTCCAGCCCTGAGAGGAAGAAAGAGGGGATTGAACATAATGGAGAAAGGGCTAAACAGGCTTCCAGCATCCAAGCTAAGCCAGGCAGAATTTGGTGCCTGTGAACTGGGGTTCGTCCTTACGATAACCCTGCAAGAACGCTGCAGCTGCTAGTGAGAAAATGGAACTTGGAGAACTGTTTGTCCAAACACTGACCTCAGGGCCAGGAAGGTGGCTTAGCAATAGGCATACTCCTAGCATGTTTGAGGTCCTGGGTTCAATCCTCAGTGTGTGTGTGCGTGTGTGCGTGCGCACACACGCACACACACACACACACACACACACACACACTATTCCAAATATATTGCAAATGCCAACCTCCACTCCCTGGATTTCCAAAGTAGCCCCTCCCTTGGAGACTGTTTCACGTGATTCTCCTTTCCAGCACACCAAAGTGCAATTTCAGTTAATTGGGGAGAGCTAAGAAGCCTGTCTGTCGACCCTGCATATTGTCACAAAACATCCTACGCCAAACAGACACACAAAACACTTTTCATAATTCATTACGCACAAAGAACTAAGTCCCCTTTCCCATGCCTAGCCTGAGTGCAACCCTCACCTCCCCTCTACCTGTGGGTCCTGCGCTCCCTAACGCCCGTGACTTTGCCCTGTACATCGTCCAGGCTCGGCTCTGAGATGGGTTCTGCACTCCTGCAGCCTGGAGTTGAGTGGACTCCGTCAGGCTACTTCCATTAACAGGGCAATTGCTCCTCTCCGGAGCACCTTACTCAGGGTCCAGCAGCAAACCCACTGCTATGCGGGGATCTAAAATACAGAAAGTGTCTGTTTGGGGTTGAACTGTATCACACACACACACACACACACACACACACACACACACACACACCATCCCCCAAAAAACACTGAAACCCTAACCGGCAGTCCTTGAAAACAGGGGCTTTGCAGTTGCAATTAGGAAGGATGAGGTCATGAGGGTGGGTCCCAATCCCAAATGATAAGTGTCCTCATGAGAAGAGGCCTGAACGCAGAGGGCAGCAAGCAGGATGCTTGGTGACAGAAACAAGAGTGCGGTTGATATGCCACTGCCCAAGGGTTGCCCACACTGCCCACAAGTGCAGGCAGGGACAGATTTTCTTAGGAGACTGAGGTGCTGCTCACATTTCACCCCGACTCCAGAGTGCTAAGAGCCGGGAGATGTCCTGAGGGCCAGCGTGCATGCTCTGCTGGGTTCAGTCCCTGTCACTGTGCGCTTCCCCAAGCACCATCAAAAGTGACCTCTGAGCAACTTACCGCTGAACACCATTGGGTGTAATCCACAAAACAGGCCTGTGGGAGGACACGTCCACCCATGGTAGGACAGATGGTTCTGGAGTAGCTCATGGCCATCCTGAGGAACTAGTATCACTATCTAAAGCAAGGTGCCAAGAGAAACACCGGCTGGGAAGAACACCACAGTCCTTTAGGCACCTGCCTTGCATGCAGCTGACCTCGATTCAATCCCCCAAGCACCACCAGGGGTCATTCCTGAGCAGTAACCCCGAGCACCACCATTGTGGGCCAATCCCCCACCCATGCCAAAGAGAAAATGGGCAGTAACCAAATCAAAACTGCTTTCCCAACCTCCTCCATAAAAAGCCCGGGGACCTCGGGAATCACAGCTAGGGCGCTCTTGCTTTCTCGCTTGCTCTCTCTCTCCCTCCCTCCCACACACACTCTGGGGCAGGGCTGAGCAGATTTTGGGAGCCAAACCCAGTGATGCTCAGGGCTTGCTCCTGGCTCTGTGTTCAGGGATCACTCCTGATGGTGCTTGGGAATAATATGGGATGCCAGGGATCGAACCCAGGTTGGCTGCATGCAAGGCAGTATCTACTATACTATATTTCATGCCCCCAGGAAAGGCAGTTCTAAAGAACCAGCAGGATTCTGTCACTCCCTTTTTAAGAAGCTGTCATGTTCCGGAGGCCCAACCCATTCCTTTTCCTCCTCTCCACTTCCTCCTGCTGAGTCACTCCACTTAGCCCAACCTCTGGGTCTGCATGTAAGAGGGCAGGATTGGAGATGAAGCTGCAGCAACCCTCCCCCCTAAATCCTTAGGGGGTCCCCATACTGAGTAAGGCCCTTAGGTCCTTTGGTCATTGTTTCCAGAATGGGAGCACTCCACCCAAGATCTCACAGGGCGGGGTGCTTTTTGCTTTCTTTAAAGAAGGCACATTTCCAGGGAGGTTGCAGAGTGATTGTTTTTCTGCAAATGGGGCAATAGGCCAAAGAAGTTCAGGGACCTGGGCTCAAAAAAATAAAAGTGTGGGCAGCAGTACATTGAAGTGGCCACAGAAGGGCCTGTGGCTTTGGCAGGGACAGCTCCACGGTTCCCCTACCAGAAGTACAATCTGGTGTCCACACCCCAGCAATGCCAGCTGGTGGCACCGACAACAGTGTTTGCTCTCAGGGTTCACTCTGAACCTTGCCCCATCAATTAATGCATTTACCCTGTGACTGGTGCCGAAACACACAGACGCGTACACCAGACGTGGTCACACTAGGAAGGTCTCGCTGGGCTAACATGGGTAGCCATATATATCCAGGTACAATGCACACATACATACAAACATACATGTACATGATAGCAGGCAACAGATTTCATTCCAGGACAGAATCCAAGGAGATGGGGAAAGAGCAGCCCACTTGGGCAGGGCTGGAGGAGGAAATGGGACCTCAGGCTAAGCAAGGCCCATACGGGAAGAGGGGGACATCCCAGGGACATTCCACAGACAGTCATCCCTCCTGCCTGCACCTCATGCTGAAAGCCGCACACCCCACAAAAGGGGCCTCCACGCGGGCACTTCCACCGCATCTGACACTTGCTGTAGGTAAAGTACTGGCCAGGATCCCCCAGAAGCTCGAGGTGAGGCCCCATAATGTGGATGCACAAGTCTCCAAGGTGACTCTGAGTGAGGCTGACGTGTTTGAGAACCACCGCCTGGGTGAGCAGCCCAGGAGATGGAGTCCACAGAGGAGAATCCCATGGAGATGATCACTAACCAAGATTCAGTCCCGCCAGAGGCACTATGTGTTCGAAACAAGAACCCAAGTCAATGGGCTCACTGCTGGAAGTAGCATCTGAGAAAAATCTAGAGAGATTCTGTATGGAAGGCAGCAACTTGGTTCTATGGCATGAGACACTGGCCCTACTAAAAGAGAAGAAGCCACATCGCCCAGAAGGAACCACATGGGACACAGACCACAGCATCTACATCACCTGACTGCCATCACTGGGGACCAATCCTCTCTTCGCCCACCAGAAACAAAGTCTGCAAGCACACTCGTCTTCCGGGTCTTACTTCCGCTTTTGATTCTTGAACGACTTGGCAGCACTCAAGCCTTACTCCTGCTCTGTGTCAGGGATCAACTATGGGGCCAAGGACTGAATCCGGGCAGGTTACAGCCAACACAAATGCCTTTCCCTGCTGTCCTCTCTCCCCAGCCCCCAAGCTTCTGTCTCTGAGATGCTCCTCCAGTCCCTATTCTCACGACTGTCACCAACGGAAGGTTCAGTCTATTTTGATGGTGTTGGCTCCGCAGTTCCTTGTTAAGGAAAGCAGGGCTTCATGTCTGGCCAATGCCGTCAGGAGGAGAAAAATAGAAGGAATAAAACTGGATGTTGGGAGGGAAGGCGAAGGGGGAAGTTCCCTGGAAGTCTAAAGTAGGAAGCAAAGCTGGTATTTTTGGCTCAGGACTTTCTGTACCACATGAAATGATGAGAAGGCCTTAATTGTTCCTGTGCGTTCAAGACCCACAGGAGGCCATAATAACCGGTTCCACCCAGACTGGCTGTGCAGAGTGAGACAGGCTGCCCCTGCCAGTGAGACCTGCCCTGCAAACACAGGACGGCGGAGCGCCTGATGCCTGGGCTTGGCCTTTCCCAACTCCTACAGCTGTGGGTGGCGGCAACTAGGCCACAGAAAGCTGTGATTCCAGGGATGCCTGAGGAGCCGTGACGGACTCCAGGTAGCCTGGGGGCAGCCCAGCTCAGTGCCTAATCTGAACGAAAGAGGCAACTATAGGAGGGTTTTGGGGAGCAGAGGAAATGAAACAAAGGAACATCCTTTGGGAATGGCTCTGAACTCTCCCGTAGCCAAGGGGCAGTCAGGAGCTTCCACTGGCCACTCTGCTGTCAGGAATAGGGAGGTGACAGCCAATGTGTCCCAGCTGCAGGAGAGATGGCCCCTCAGAGCATCACTCTAACAGAGAGGTGGAGATGGCATGTGGGTAAGTGGGGCGGGCTAGCGCGCTGCCCTGGGGGTCCACCCCAGGGTGGCTCTGCTGACCAGAGGTGTGTGACAGTGTCTGGATTCCTTCTTAACTGTGTCCCCACTCAGGACAGGGAACTGCTCCTGGCACCTACGCGGAGTGGCCACACCACGTCTCTCACGAGCCCACACAAACAATTCCCTGGACCCTAGAGTCTAACTTCAAAGATGAGAAGGAATGTGCTAGAAGCAGGCACCTGGTCAGAACCTCCAGGCAACAGGCAGAGGACAGGGGCCCAGTCACCCTCAGAAGGGGGGTCTGAAAAAGGACCCAAGGCCTCCAGGTCTTAGAGCCTGGCTGTTCATGTGACAGCTCCTGACTTTTATCTGTTTATCTGGGAGCTTCCAAGCACTAGTCAGGAGAGGCAGGAGGGTGTCATTCCCAAAGACAACTGGTCAACCCAACCAACGGTTCAAAGTTCATGCTCAGGGGGACACTTGGAGATCAAACCTGGATGATTTAACCTGGGTACTTACATATGTTAGGGAGGGCCCTCTGACCACTGAGCACTTCTCTGGCCCCATCCTCTGGTTTTCAAAGGCTGGCTCAATGTTTTGTTTTTGGTATGGGGGCCATACCCCATGGTTTTCAGGGCTGACTCCTAATGAGGCCAAGGGGAACCTATGTAGTAATGAGGCTATATACAAAGCCTTAACCCCTCCTGGACTCTTGGACTCTCTCTCTCTCTCTCTCTCTCTCTCTCTCTCTCTCTCTCTCTCTCCCCCCCCCCCTCCCTCCCCC
>JAOXYA010000028.1:12616075-12630210 GCA_028565675.1 Sorex palustris | reverse complement strand
GTCTCCAATGGAGACATTACTGGGCCCGCTCGAGCAAATCCACGAACAACGGGAGGGCCTTTACCTTTACCTTTACCCTCAAGGAAATCTCTTATCAATAAACATTTTTAAATCATAGACAAAAGAAACCCCTCCCCCCATTTCCTCCCCTCCCCTCCCCCTCCCTCTCTCCCCCTCCCTTCCTTCCTCCCCCCCTCTCATTTTTACCTTTTCCCTTCCTTAATTGGAGCAGAGGGTTTTCTGTGATTTTTTTTTTTTAAATTTTCATTCCATTTTAGGCACTGTGATTTACAGTACTGCGAATGGTAGGGTTTCATGCAGAGAAGCTGCTGTGCGCCCACCATCCAAAACAGACTGGCAGGTTGTAGACTCTCAGTTCAAACTAATTGGTTGTTGAAAGAATAAAATATATATATATACATATATATATATATATATGGGGGGGCTACTCCCAGTAGTGCTCAGGGCTTATTCCTGGCTCTGCATTCAGGAATCACTCCTAGTGGGGTTTGGAGAACCATATGTGGTGCCGCCAGGGATCGAACCCAGGTTGGCTGCATGCAAGGCAGACGCTCTACCCTTTATACTGTTGCTCCAGCCCATAAAATGTTTTTTTGGACACGTGAGCACACTTTGTTCTGAGAGACCTTCCCACATCCCCTGTACAGAGTAATGCCTGCTTCCTCAGAGTCTGAAGTGGGCTTTGTCATTCCCCTTCTGAATGATCGTGTGGATACAACTCAGTTCCCCTGCTCCTCTAGGGAGCGGGACTGTCTGGGGCTAGATTCTGTAAGGGCCGCCATACATGTTCTGCCCTCAGGAGTGCTGCGCTACACCCTGGCACCACTTGACCCTCTGACACTACTGAGAGTAGCCCCTGAGCACCACCAGGTGCGGCCCCAGCGTAAACCAATCCAAAGCAGGAATGTTCACTATATTCTGTACCTCTCTGTTAAATGTGTAAATGAATGCATTTTTAGTAGACATAAGAAACATGAACATTCCAAGGGAAAAAATAGTATCATTGGGGCCAGAGTGATAGTACAGCAGGTAAGGAAATTGTTTTGCCCACAGGGCCAGCCTGGGTTGGATCGCCAGCATCCCATGTGGCCCCTGAACCTGCTAGGAGGGACACCACTGGGCGCAGAACCAGGAGTCAGCCTAAAACTCACCCGGGTGTGCCCTGCCCCTCCCTCTCACCCCAAATAATATTTTATCTGTGAAGATGAATGAAACTGTTCTTCTCAATCCCTGGTTATTTCTATCATGTTTTGTTCTGTCTGCTTACTCATGGATGTAACTGGTCTTGAAAGAATGTGATTCAATTCATTTAAAATAAAGGGTTGTTTTTTTTTTCTTCCTATGGCACCTTAGTAATTAAAGCTCATTTCTTTTCCGGAGAGGACCAGAACCAGAGCCAGTTGGTAATTGCTTTTGTCTTTACTTGTAATCTTTTTGAAAACAAGTTTGTGAGCTTTTGTTTGGATAACCATTATGAATTCTTGATAACATCTGGCTGCTTAATTTGAATGTTTAGCTACAAAGATTAATGATGGCCCTTAACTGAATATAAATTCAGACATATATAGGATCCGTATTAATCTCAATCAACCCTTTCAAGCAGATGCCTTATTTTGGGGAAAAGGAAATTGAAATGTACCAAGGAGCGGTAAGTCACATGCCTCATAAATCTCTGGTGTTTCGGGCTTTTACAGTGCATGGCTAGTTTTTCTTGAGGTTTGCAATCAGCTGCATTTTCATATTGTGAATTATTTATCAGGGAAGCTGAAGAAGGTGACATTGTGTAGTTTTTAAGGATGTGCTGCTCAAAACAACTTAGGGCCATCTCATATATAAAATTGCTTCAGAGACTAGAGAGACATTGCCTTATACCTGGCATCCTGGGTTGAATCCCCAGCACCCTATAGGGACTCACTCCCAAGACCCCCAGGATTGATCCCTGAGCACAGAGCTAGGAGTAAGCCCTGAGAACCCCCAGTGTGCCCAAGCCACCCCACCACCCCCCCGAAAAAAACTCAGCTTTAATGGGAACTATGGCCTGCAATGTGTGTGTATGTCTGTGTGTGTGTGTGATATGGGGGGGGGGGGCTCCTCTCTTTTCATTGGTCGCACAAAATTCTCAGCACTAAAAACATCAGTAATGGAAAAAATAAAATGACATAGAGTGGGCACCATTCTCTCTGAATCAGAACATTAAGAGAGCAGGGTCTGCGTGGAGCATGAAAAATAAAGGTTTCAGAACATCACTCATTAAAGTATCCTGGAGCCTTTCGAGGCCAGCCCCCTCCCCAGAGGGGTGAAGAGCCTCCGAGCCAGAATCCAGCTGTGCCTTCCTCACATGGCTTTCCCCACCAGCCTCCCTGACAGAGTCGTCTTCTCACCTACCTCACAGTGGAAAGGCATGAGCTTTTGTTCCTTCAGAGCCTGGAAGGCACCAGGCGGAGCTAAGAGTCATCAGCGGGAGTGGAAACAATTCACCCAGAGCAGGAGCAAGCCCCATTGTGGCCACTGGGAGGCCTTGGAGGGTGCAGCCTTATGGGAACCCCACCTGGAGGTGATCACTGACCTGCATCGACCTGTATGCCAATACAATGCCGCCGCAGGCTTGGAAGCCATGCCCTGGACTCTGAAATCACTTTCTTTTTACTATGAACGCTGACAGTGTTATCACACCGGGCTTGACCATGGCCCAGATGTGTGGCCCCTTTGCCACATGAAGGGAACAAACAGCCCTGGGGGTTGACTGCATATTACTCAGCGGAATTCACAGATTCAAGACAAGTTAAGACTCAGGTGTGGAGTACTTGTTTGTGTTGAGGGGGCAACATCTGGTGGCGCTCAGGGCTTGCTCCTGGCTCTGCCTTCAGGGGTCACTCCTGGAAGGGCTCAGGGGACCCCGTGTGGTGCTGGAGATCGATCCCCTGGTCAGCTGCATGCGAGTCAAGCACCTTCCCTACTGTACAGCCTCCACCCTGGCTCAGAGCATTTTAATTTCCTGGCAGTTGAAGTTGGATCGGGTTGGCCTCAGGAGTCCTCAAGGCAGTCCCTGGGGGAGCTGCTGTGGTGTGACTTTCAGAGGGGACAGCACCATATGGGGGACACTGGTGTGGAAACAGTCATAGCCCAAGCTCCAGGTTAGCCTCCTTCCTGCAGCTCTGAGCCCTCACTGGGCAGTGGCTTGCCCCCTGTTCCCCTCTCTTCACTCCCTTGCTTTCCAGCCTCTCTTTCCGTCAGGCCCCCATCCACTCCCCTGCACTTGGGAAAGCCTTAGGAAGATTCCCACAGCTGTTCCCAAGCGTCTGTTCCCTGAGCCCCTCTGAGGCTGAGGGCCGGCCCATCTTTGCTGCCTGTATGGTGTCACCCAGGCAGCAACCCAGTTTCCCTCATGAGCACTGACTGTGCCCTCACAGGAGAAGCCTGTCCTCCCATGCGACGGCACCGTGGACCCCCAGAGCTTACAGCCAGCGGTGACACCTGGGCCAGACCCCGTTCTCTGTGGCCTTAGCTTCACAGCCCCGTTTTCTGGTTTCACTCCACCATCTGGGGAGTTGCAGAGTGCGGGCAGTGTAAGGTGAGGACAACTGGATAGGAGACCAGGGACCAGAGACCACCGCCCCCTGCTCTGTTGTCTTGGCTTGGTGGTCTTCCATTCCAGACGGTTCTCTCCATGGAGCTCTGCACCGCACCAAGTATGTCTTGGCGCTTCTCTGGGAGCGTGGTGGAGAAATTGGCCAAGAAATTAAAGTGGGCAGAGCCCAGGGCGTTCTGGGGCGAGCTGTCAGGGTCGGGTCTCATGTGACGCAGCATACATAACCCCTGGAGAACCAAGCAGGGTGCTAGGATCTGAGTCTTTTTTTTTTCTTTTAATAACAGAGATGAAATGACTGGTCAGACCAGTTTCTCTCTTCAAAGAGTAGAACTTCCTGCCCTTTTCTGGAAGCAGTTTTATTTTTCTTCATTTCCTGCTGGGACCTGGATCTACAGCGTGCCCAGGGCCAGCAGTAGGGAACATACGTGTTGTCCAGATGGGTTTCGAGTTCTACTCAGACCTGGTTTCCCATCGGCCTTGCGTCTTGTGGGCCTGTTTGCCACATCACACAGCCCGAGTGTCCCCAGCGCACTGAGGTGGAGTGTCGTCAGCAGAGGTGTGTTACGGAGGAGGATGTGAGCTCCGGTTCGTGTCTGAAGGCTGAGTCACACGAAGCCCGCAGAGAAGCCCACAGATGTCTCTCCGTGTCTCTTCTCATCTGGCTCGGGGGCACACCTCAGGACCTAGGCCAGTTTCTGGATTCTTCTGTAATGCAAACTTTAGATGTCAGTCTAGGCATGGGGACTTTCCCGTGGCGGGTTCTCTGTCGAGACAGAGGTGCGGCTCAGCAGGAGAGCCCTGGCCTGACCTGTGTGAGACTGTGGGTTCAGTCCCCAGCACCCCAAGCACCAACCACCAAGAACCCACCAGCACCATGGTTGAGGAAAGAAAGGGGTGTGGTCCTAGCTGATCATGGTGTCTTTCTTTTTTCTTTTTTTTAACTTTAAGCACTGTGATTTACAGCTATTCACAACAGTTGTTTCAGGTATTCAGTATTCCCACCCCAGCCACAACACCCTTACCTCCACCAAAGTGCCCAGTTCCCGCCCCCCTCCCAGCCTGCTCCTTTTGCAAGCACTAATTACACTGTTTGTTACAACATTTTTCTTGTTATAGTATTGCTTAAGTCATGGCCTCAGGATTTACTGAGATATGCAGTAAGAGCTGAGCCTTCTTTGTTAATGATTTCACTCATTGAGCTTAGTGGGCTTCTGCTCAACTTACCATCAAACTTTCTTGTTTCTCCTGGTCTGTCAGCTCTGGGAAGTTTGGAGGTGCAGCTGTTAGCTTCAGGGGTTGGAGCTGGACAGTCTGCTGCGGGGGTCTCTCTGGCCTCTTTGACGTCAGTCCTGGAAATTCAACAACTCCGTGTTGAACAAGTGGGATAGGGAGGAAATCAAGGAAGAAATCTGAGGTCTGTCCTAAAGCTGACCAATTCTCTGGAGTGGCGGGAGCTGGAGGCGGGTGGGCAGAGCTCTGGGCCTCTGGTGGGGCAGGGGTTGCATCTGCGGCCATCCTGCCCACACCCAAGAGGTCATGGGCCTCCCTGGGGTCACTCAGCTGCTGGCTCTCCCGGTCATGGTTTCTGTTTCCTTGCTCTCCTAGGCACAGTATGAAAACCCACCACACATCTATGCTCTCGCAGATAACATGTACCGGAACATGATGATCGACAGAGAGAACCAGTGTGTCATCATCAGGTATGGGAGGGTGCCGGGCTGGGGGCGCGGGGCAGACAGTGCGAGCATGCAGTTCTGCCAAGGAAATGCCCACAGCAGCAGTGCTGCAGAGGGGCTCGTGGGTGGGGCAACAAGCTCAGGTCTGCTTCACCTCAGTGTATTTGCTACGTCAAAGCATCAGTGCTTTGCCCCTGCAGTGGGGTTGCCCTTCATCCCCCTGGGCTTAGACACGAAGGCCTTAGGACCCATGGTCTCCCTGGGTCGTGTGCTCACCACTGAAACAAACTAAGTCTCATGAAACCAGACAGCCTCTTCTGCCCCTCAGTCACGCTATGGCTGTACTGTCAGAGCCCGAGAGCCTGGGCAGCCCTTTTCTCTAGAGTCCTCTCTTGTCTTGCTTGTTAATTTAGTAGTTGAGGTTTAAACTTTTTGAAGATGCTTTGCCATTTCCTTTAACTTTTCTGAAGTCATTACTAGTAAACATCAGTATTAAGCATCTCCAGCTCCGTTTCAAAATCCGTTAAACTTGAGGCCAGAGAAACAGCACAGGGGCCAAGGCACTGGCCTTGAACACCACCCAGTTCATTCCCCAAAACCGCCCGTGCCCATCCCCTCCCCCCAACCCCGGCAAACGCTGGGACTGATCCCTGAATGCAGAGCCAGGAGTAAACCCTTTGCTGAATTTCACAGTTTTGATTAGTGTAACATTTTTAAACCTATGGAACATATGGTACCCAAATGCCCATTACTTGGAACTTAGCAGTTGGTTAACGCTTGATCATATTTCAGGGCTGGAGCAATAGTACCATGGGTAGGGCACTTGCCTTATATGCAGATGACCCGGCTCATTCCCCGGCACCCTGCATGGTCTCCTTAGCCTTGCTAGGAGTGATCCCTGAGTGCACAGCTAGGAGTAACCTCCGAGGACCTCCAGGTATTCTCGCCTGCCTCCCTCTTCCCCCCTTCACCGCCCCCCCCCAAATACACTTGGTCATATCTTCATCATTTTTAGTTCTTTTTTTTTCCCATTAGAATCATCTTTGGTTAGCTTTGGGGTGGCCACACCTGCCTGTGCTCAAAATGTACCCCTAGCTCTGTGCTTAAGGATGACTCCTGGTGGGCTTAGGAGACCGTAAGAGGTATCAGGGAATCAAATCCAGCCAAATGCAAGGCAAGTGGCCGAGCTGCTGTACTATTGATTTAGCCCCTCAGAAGCATTTTTGGAAAAGTAAGTTTTTCTGTATATCTACAAATATACACAAAAGTCGAAGGGTTGTGGAGTAGCCCTTGGGTCTCTGCCACCTTGTCACCACCTGACGTCTATCAGTCTGGAGTCCAGTTCCTGTCTTACTAGGGCTCCCAGCCTGTCCCCACTTGATGTTTGCGACAAATTAGGGAGGGCCGTGGCATTGGCCTGAAGCCCCAGGGATCTCCAGCAGCACCTCACATGCTGTCAGTGTCTCCAGGGTGTGCAGTCCCTGGACACTGCAAGGACACACAGAAGGAGAGGAGGGTGCGGTGAAGCACTCCTTTCGTTTGTCAGTAACTCAGAGCCCTGAAATCAGCCTTCTCCTGCAGCAGATGGTCATCCAGAGTGGGACTGCGTTCACTCCCCACGTGTGGCCCCTTTTTGCTCCAGAAATGCGACATAGCCAAGCACCACTTTTCTTCTTGCGCTCTCTCTCTCTCTCTCTCTCTCTCTCTCTCTCTCTCTCTCTCTCCTTTTCCTTTTGTGCTTTATAGTTTGCAATACAGGTGCTAAGAGGTTGTGGTATTTGTTCAGGACATTCAGTAATTTTATTGAGACAGTAAGTCAGGAGTAGCTTTTCAATTGGGTGGTCACTTTGGGGTGTGGTTGTGACTGCTGAGGCTTCCAGAAGTCGGGGACATGGGGGAGGTAGCCCATCCTGACCCCAAGAAAGCCTGGAGATTTCAGTCATAAAACCCGCAAACCAGAATTTTCAGCAGATCATATCTTGGTGAGATCTGTTCTGAGATGGTGGAGTCAGGCTGGGGGTGGGGCAGCAATTTTGGATTGTGGAAGCAAGCAGCTTCCGGGAGGCTCTGCTTGGGCAGGCCCCAGGCTAACCTGCCCCCCACCTATTTACCGAAGTCTGTTCAGCCATGCACAGGTCCAAGATTAACTGCGGCTTTTGATCTCTTTTGAGATTTGTTTATGGGTCTCTGAAGCAAGACTGGTAGTAGAGCTTACATGGTGGTGCTGGAGTTGGTTCATGGGGGTGACTGCCAGTGCTTCCATGAGTATTGGGGCGTGGGGGGAGGTAGCCCATCCCAACTCCGAGAAAGCCTAGAGTGTCCAGTTACAAAACATGCAAACCAGAATTTTCAGGAGATTATATCTTGGTGAGATCCGTCTGAGACAGTGGAGTCAGGCCGGGGATATGGCGGCAATTTTGGTTTGTGGAAGCAAGTGACTGCCGGGGGCTCTGCTTGGGCGGGCCACCAGGCCAACCTGTCCTCCGATTTACCCCAGTCTGTTCAGCCATGTGCTGTACCACAACTCCTTGATTTATTCATCCATATTTTATTTTATTAATTTTTTTAATTTTTATTAGTGAAACACCATGAGGTACAGTTGTAGGCTTACAAATTTTTGTGCTTGGGTTTCGATTATTCAATGATCAAATACCCATATTTTAAAGGGTTGCTATCCAAGATCTCTAAGCCACTCACACAACTGAAAATGAAAAAGTTCAATAACCCATCCACAAATGAGGCAAGGATATGGACATCCAAAAGAAGACGAATGGATGGATGGCCAGCTGATAGATGAAAATGTGTTCTTGATCATTCACAATTAGGGAAATACAAATCAAAACAACATTGAGGTATCATCTCATGCCAATGTGAATAGCACATATCAAAAAGTCTGGCAATAGCCAGTGTAGACAGGATCATGGTGAGAAGGAACCCTCATCCACTGTTGGTGGGAATGTTGTCTGGTTCAATCTCTATGGAAAGCAATATGGGGGTCTCTCAAAAAAAATCCGGGGGGGGGATATAATTACAACCCAGTTCAGCAGTACCACTTCTTGCACACTCAGCAGTGCACAGGGATTGCTCCCAGCAGAGTGCTTGATGGCCAGGGTGATCTGTGCCTAAACCAGGCTGGACACAGAGAGCAGGATGTGGGGCCTGCAGGCTGCTCGTGAGGTGGCATGATGGGATCATGAGGGAAGACAGATGTCAGGCCAAGGACTGAGCATCCTCCAGAGGGCCTGAGCTGAAGAGAATGAAGGAAGTTGAGAAGAGGGAGTGAATGTGGACTGAGGGCAGAGCCAGCAGCGAACCAGCAGGAGACACAGTGACCTGAACAGCCCCTCTCCTGCTCTACCCTAACCCCAAAGAGTGTGTTTTCAGACACCCATGTGTGATGCCTTGAAGTGTCAGAGATTCCTGTGCAGAGGGAGAGGCCTAGTAAAATCATCACTGCGTGTGCAAAGCAGAAGGAGAACCAGCACGTCTTTGATTCATTCCCACCTGCTGTCACCAGCTGAGATCCTGGCAGAGTGAATGGAGGCATTTCTGAAAACTTTGCACACTGACCCCTTCAGAGACTTGGGGGGCCTTGAAGAAGGTTTCTGTGGCAAGTTGTATTGCTGCCATGAAAATGAGTTCTGGTTGCTTTGGGTATGCGTCAGCTCTTGCCACTCTAGACTGTTGTGAACTTTGACCGTGTTGCATTTGGGGATCGTTTCTGGACGTGTGGCCAAAGTTGCTGTGTTTGGGAGTCTCAGACCTTCCCTCAGGCATCCCATATCTGCAGTCCCTGGGCAGATTGTAATTTGAACTGAAGGAATCTTGTCAGGACAAGTAGAGACAGATCGTTCAGAGAGGCATCCTTCACATTTGGTGGCAGGCTGAAATCGGGAATGTTCACAGAGAAAGAGAACAAATTCGTCCTTTCTGTTGAGTCTGAGTTTTTCGTCTCAATCCTGCAGATGTTTGTTTCAGCACCAACCCCTTCCGTAGTGTCCTTCCCCCCCTCCGTACCACCCGCTGACTTTCCTCTCCTCCTCCAGTCTGCTTTTAGAAGAGGTATTTATTTTTTTGGCACTGTGATTTACAGTACTATTGCTGAAAAGGTTCCATACGCAACATTTACCACCCTTCAGCACCACCTCCTCATGGTGGACCACCTCCCTCTATCATCGTCATAGTCCCTCCCTGTCCTATCTCCCAGCCCTCCAAAGTGAATGTTCTACTGAGTACCAGTTATCATATTCTTTATTCTCATTCATTATTCCACCATTATGTTTCTTTATATCGCACATATGAGAGAGATAATCTTGTGTCTGTTCCTCTTCCTCTGCCTAACTTCACCAATACCTCAGCATGATACTCTCCAGGTCCCTCTATGTAGCAGCAAATTGCATGGTTTTATCTTTTCTCACAGCTGAGTAGTATTCCATTGTGTAGCTATTCTGTAGTTTCTTTATCCAGTCATCTGTTCTTGGACACGTAGGATTGTTTCCAGATTTGGGCTATTGTGGATCGTGCTGCAAGGGGTATAGAGGTGCAAATGCCTTTTCTGCATTTTGTTTTGGCCCCTTGGGTTATATTCCAAGAAGTGGAGTTGCTGGTCAAATGGAAACTCAATTCCTAGAATTTTTTTTAACAGTGTCCATGTTGTCGTCTAGAAAAGTTGGATCAGCCAACATTCCCAGAGGATAAGAGTCCTTTCTCCCTGCGTCCACACTAGCACTGGTTATTTTTGTTCGTTTTGATGTGTGCCAATCTCTGTGGTGCTATGATTTGCAGGCATAAGGATGTCGAGTTTTTTTTTTAATTAGAGTCTTTCGGCTCTTTGCTTCCTGCCTGGTGCTGACCCATCTCTTAAGGATTCTCAGTCTTTTCCTACAAAAGGTGTGTTTCAGAAACCTTTGATTAGCAGTCCTGAACTCCTTTTTGGGTTATTGTCCCACCCAGTCTTGTTCTTGGGGTTTTTTTTTGGGGGGGGGTATTTTTGGGTTTTGTTTTCTTTTTTTTTCTTTTTGATTTTTTTTTGTGTGTGTGTGTGTGTGTCATACCCAGTGATGCTCAGGAGTTACATCTTACTCTGCACTTAATACTTACTCCTGGCGGTACTCAGGGACCATATGGGATGCTGGAATCGAACCCAGGTCGACCACATGCAAGACAAGCGTCCTCCCTGCTGTACTATCGATCCTCCCCATGTTCTTGTTTATTCTCCTGGGATTGCCCCTCAGGTTCCCTGCCATTCTTCCATGCTTGGCAAGAACCTAGCACCTACCAACCCTGACCAACACAGAGGGGTCTTCACAAGGATTGGGGTGTGTGGCTTTCCTGCAGGTCAGATCTGTCTGCCTGTGCCTGTTGTACATCTTCCCTTCACCTGTGTGGGTGCTGAGTCCCTCTAGCATGGCTGCAGGTGGCTCACCTGTGTGGGCGCTGAGTCCCTTTCACATGACTCCAGGTGGCTCACCTGTGTGGGTGCTGAGTCCCTTTGGTATGGTTCCAGGTGGAGCAGTCATAGTGATCACAGTACTCCTTTCTGAGAACTCGTTTTGTCTTGTCAACTTTCACTTAGAGCGCTCACAGCATGGCAGTGAGTCTTCCAACCTGGACTGACAGATGCAAAGACCGAGTCCCAGAATTCATAGAATGCATGAAATAGCTCCAGTCAAGCAGGTGGCAAAGCCATGCTCCTAGCCAGGCCCGCCCAGCTCCACCATCTTTCCGTCACTTTCCCTGCAGCTTTGACCAAACAGCTGGCAGGCTTTCAGGTAAATAATTTGCCACCTTGGTCACTTAGAGCAGTGGAAAAATCCCTGAGGTTGACTCGCTGATGGGCCCTTGATTCTACTTTTCCTAAAGTGTGTAGGGCCTTGAGCAATAGTATAGTGGGTAGGGTGCTTACCTTGCAAACAGCTTACCCAGGTTCAATCTCTGGCACCCCCAGATGGCCCTCCAAGCTCCCAAGGAATAATCCCTGAGTGCAGAGGCAGGGGTCAGCAAGGAGCACTGGCCCAAAATCCAAAAGAAGAAAATAAAACGTCTAGCTAGGCAAACTTTCATCCTCTCAGTTCTCCTTACAGAGTTGGGGTTCATACCTTCAGGGTATGTGGAGTGAGTTACTAAAGAAGTACAGGCAAGAGATGACCCTGAACTGTCCAGGAGTGCTCGAGAACATCTACCATTGCATAGAAAGGGGTTTTTTTACTCACTGGCCCACAACAGAGGCATAGCTCATGCTTTAGGCTCTTGTTTTGGACCCAAGGACTGGACCAAGGGAACATTACACAGAACATTGCACAACCAACCTTTTCTTGGTTGGCAATAGATGAGATTTGTGTCGGAGGAAATGACAGCTCTTTGCCCGGTTCACACTTTACACATATGGTCAGGAATGACTTTTTGCCATTTACACATGCTCTTGCCATGTCTATTTGATGGTGTCTTTAGTCTGTTTGTTAGCAGGATGTACTGTTCGGAGTCATGACAAGGTCTGATTGATCTCTCCTTTCTCTCTGGTCTGGGAGCCCTGAGGGACAGCATAAATGCATTGTCTCCCACCAATTTCTTGTCCACATGCTGTACAAGGGAGTCTGTGAAGTAGAGAAGGCTGTCCACAGCAAGTGGCTCCCTGGCTGAACTCTTGCTATGTACGTGTGAGGCCCTGGATTCAATTACCAGCACCGTGAAAAAACAAACCAGAAATTGTAGAGAAGGCTATCTTGTTGGTTGGTTAGTCTAGCTTGGGGGCCACCCCCGGCAGCGTTCAGGGCCTACCCACCTCTGGCTCTGCACTCGGGGATCCCTCCTAGTGGGGCTTAAGGACTAAATGGGATGCTGGGGATTGAACTGGGGTCAGCTGCGTGCAAGGCCAGCACCCTGCCTGCTGTGCTCCAGCCCCAAGGAGGCAGTCTTGAACTCTCTTGGATGTCTTCCTCACACTCCATCACATCTTGTCCTGTGATCACAGGCAGGTGGCTTGCTCCTTGTCAGTTCTAACTGCGTAGGTGTGTTTGGTGGAAATCACACCAACAAGGGTGTGGATCAGAATATTCAGGAGTAACTGAGAATTTTGGTGATTTTGGTCATAGTTATGGAGATTGTTTGGGAAACATCATTGATCTTAATTACTTACCTAACCCATGTGAGACTTTTTAATATACACCCTCAGCTGAAGCAGTGTAGGGCCACTTCCTTTACTTTTTTCACCAAAGAAAATAAGGGTTTACATAACTAACATGTGACAATTACAATTACTGCTACTTTTCTTTTTCTTATCTGCTTGTTTTTGTTTCTTGGGCCACATGCAGCAGTGTTCAGAGCTTACTCCTGGTTCTGCACACAGGGATCACCCCTGCGAGGCTCAGAGCCCATGTGTGTTGGTGGGGTGTGAACCCACGTTGACCAGTGGAAAGCCGACGCCTGCCTGCTCTCTGTCCCCCAGTACTAGATCTTTTCAAATAAATCTCTTCTGCAGCTGACGTTCTTTCTCAGCAACCAGCTTTCATTCTCTCCTATGAAAACTTTCATGCTTCCTTTATAACTTTAGAATTTGAGAAATGAGGACTGGAGAGAAAGCAGAGCAGGTAAGGCATTTGTCTTGCCCATGGTCAACTGGTGTTGGAGCCTTGGCACCCCATAGGGTGCTCTGAGCACTGCCAGAAGGGGTCCCTGAGGCCAGTTGGGTGTGCCCCTCTGTCCTTCCTCCAAAAAAACCCATAAGTATTCTATTTCTTTCTCCTTTATCCTCATATTTGTAAAGTTTCTTACAGACTTTTAAAATTAATTTATTTGAAGTAATTTCCAATAGAGAAAAATAGCCTGAATGACGAAAGGAAATCCTGTATCTTCTTCAACTTTTTTTCCCCTGACATTCTGCCTCATCTATGTGCTCCCTTTTCCTCCCTTTCATCACCCCCGTTACCCACAGAGACACCAACTTATTTCTGTATCCGTGTGTGTATATGTGTGTGTACCAATACCTTGTATACCTTATAGCCAACAATTTACATTGATACCTTTTATACTAATCCAGCCTCTCAGGGATCTTTTCATAGTTACTAATAATTTTTCTGGTAGTCTGGTTTTACATGATTTTCAACATAGTTTCTTGCTCAGTCTGTTCACTTAAATGCTTGATTTAATCCATGCCCCCAGCCCCCAGCCAGTTCCACCATCCACAGCTCATGTACTTCTTCCTGTGGCTCTGCATCATGGCCTGCCACAGCCACTGTCCCAGTACGAGTGGTTCTGTGAATGTCCTTTACTGCTCTGTGTCCTACTCTCTTGTTCGTGCCACAGATGGTTTCCCAGGTATGCCCTGGTGGCTTCTCCTTACTGATAAGATAAGCCTCCTGCTGATTGGGAACCCAACAAGTCATCCTTGTTCCTTTCATGCTCCACTATATCCGGACCTTTCCTTTCCCAGGTTACCACAGACAGACCTGAGTCCACTCTCCCTTCTCCTCGGCACCCCCACTCACTGCCCTTCACCCACCATCCCTGAGACCCGTCTCCTGCCAAACAACTCTCCAGCTACCTGCTCACTTCCCAGCTATTTGCTATTCACTGTGGAGAGATGCATGGGCTTCATCTAAAGTCACGCATGCGCGCGCACGCACACACACACACACACACACACACTCACATGGGTCCCATATTTGCCTGGGTTTCTGCTTCTATCAAGACATGGGGGTCTGGAGCAATAGCACAGTGGGTAGGGCGTTTGCCTTGCTCACAGCCGACCCGGGTTCAATTCCCATCATATCATATGGTCCCCTGAGCACCGCCAGGAGTAATTCCTGAGTGCAGAGCCAGGAGTAACCCCTGTGCATTGCTGAGTGTGACCC
>JAOXYA010000028.1:12579547-12605698 GCA_028565675.1 Sorex palustris | reverse complement strand
GGAATCGAACCTGGGTTGGCCATGTTGGCTACGTGCAAGGCAAACGCCCTGCTCGCTGTGCTATCGCTCCAGCCCCTGTCACGAGCCTTTTTTGCACATGCCATCCATGTGACAAACGCACATGTGTCTGCAGGAGGCGTTATGAACACTTGGCCTTTTACTTCTTTTGTTTGGGGAAGGCCATACCGAGTGGTGCTCCGAAGTCTCTCCTGGCAGTGCTCAGGGCACCAGTGGGCTGCCGAGCATCGATGCTGGCCCAGCCACATGCAAGGCAAAACACCTCCCCGCTGCCCTGCCCCTCGGGCCCCATCCATGGCCTTGGAACAGCGAGGGCTTGGAAGAGGCCTCAGCTTCTCCTACCTCCTTGGAGGGATGTGCCTTTATTGCTGCTCTGTGCTGAAAAGCCACCTTGTGGCCGCCGCCACAGCAGAATAGCCCCGGATGCCCAGGCCCCGAAGTGCTTCATCACGCAAAGAGGGTGAGACGCAGCAGCCTCCACAGCCAACTGGCCCAGGCCCAGGACTGGCAACTGCCGTGAGTTTCGCCAACTGGAGCTGGAGGAGGGCTGGAGGTCACAGGAAACTGTGCATGGAGCCAAAGCAGCCGCCCGAGGTCTCTGCTTTCTGCTCTGCCGGGGACGCCTGCCCTGCCCAGGGCGGGTTCTCCCATCACCCCCTGCCAGTCTGCGTGCCCCGCTCCCTGGGGAGAACGAGGCACTTTGTCTCTCACACTCACTTTTTGCAGATGCTTTTGTTTCAGACTTTCTTTTCCTTCCTTTTCTCTTCTTATTTCCTTTTTCCCTTTCCTTCCCTTCCCTTCCCTTCTCTTTTCTTTTTCTCTCCTCTTTTAAAATCTTAGGCGCCATTGTTCACTGTTACGGGCAGGGTTTCATGCATAGCAACTTCTAGTACCACACGGTCCACCAGAGTGTCCACTTCCCTTCACCACTGCCCCGGCCCCCAAGCCAGCCTCCCAGTGGTGAGGCTAGCTCTCAGTTCCTGTTACCCTTGGACGTTTGTTACTCCCCTTCCTGTTATCTTTATACCCCACGTCTGAGGGACTGTTTTGTCTGTCCCTCCGCTTTGACTCACTTCGCCCAGCACGCTCTTACCCAGATGCATCCTCAAGGCACGGGAATTTGGAATTTGGTTTTGTTTCGTCTTTTCCACCGTTCACCAGCTTCCATTCCTTCTTTACTAACACAGCACAAATGGAGTCTGTGTTTGCTTGCACTTACTGCCGTCCTGAGAATCTAGTTCATTAGAAAGTGCGCTGACGGGGCTGGAGCGGGTAACACAGCGGGTAGGGTGTTTGCCTTGCACGTGGCCAACCCGGGTTCGATTCCCAGCATCCCATATGGTCCCCTGAGCAATGCCAGGGATGGTTCCTGAGTGCAGAGCCAGGAGTAACCCCTGCACATCACCAGGTATGACCCAAAAAGCCAAAAAAAAAAAAGTGCGCTTTTCAGCAGGTACTTTTATGCGCCCTGTAGCTCTGCTTACTGCGCCAGAGTCACCGGGAGTTTTGCAGTGAGTCATGTCCCCACCTCCTCTGTGTCCCCACTGCCTCCCTCTATCTTCTGGGCTGACACTCTTGCCCCTTCTGTGCCCTCTCACGGGAAACACAGCCTGAAAGAGCTTCCAAAACACACAGTCCTGTCATCTCAGCCACAGGGGGTCACGAAAGAAAATAAGCCATAAACACCTACTCTCAAAAACCACACTCTGGAGAGTTTCTAGAGCAAGTACAGGATTTCCTCTTTGTGAATCTTGTATGCCTGAATATTTTTTTAGTGTTGGAGGGAAGGCGGGAGGGAAAGTTGGGGTGACACCCAGCAATGGTCAGGGCTTCCTCCTGGTTCTCTGCTCGGGTTTCTTCTGGCAGGGCTCAGGGACCATATGGGGCTCCAGAAATCAGAAGAGGGTCATCGACCTGCAAGGCAAGTGCCTTCATGCACGCACTGTCCCTCCGGCTTTCCCAGATTCTGTGCCTTGCTTTTCAAACACCTGTGGCGCTCCAGTGTGCTGCTAAGGTAGGGACCGGGATGTGGGAGTGTCATGGGCTGCTCTGCCTGCCCCGTCTGTCTTGTCTCATGTACTCTTTGGCCCTCCTGTTTGCTTGCTTTCTTGCTTTCCTTCTCACACCAGCAGCCCACAGTCTTCCTCCTGATTCTGTGCTCAGGAATCACTCCTGGTGAGACTCAGGGGACCTTAAGGCAGTGCTCGGATCAAACCTGGGCTGGCCACTTGCAAGGCAAGCATCTTCCCCGTTACAGTCTCCATATTGCTTTATTTCTTCATCTCTGTTCATGAATATTTTTAACCTCCCATTTTGTTGTTTTGGTTTTTTTTGTTTGTTTGTTTGGGGACCGCACCTGGTTGTGACCAAGGCTTTCTCCTGGCTAGGCTCAGGGGACCTGTGTGGTGCCAAGAATCCAACCTAGGTCAGCTGTGTGCGAGGCCTATGCCCTACCCGATGCACTGTTGTTCATCTTCTGGGGCTTCAGGGAAGTCCTGTTCACAGAAGAGACAAGTGAGGACAGCCCTCACTGTATACGGTTATTCCGTTTAACTGCTCTGAACCGTGAGGGGTCCTTACTGGAACCACAGGAGAGATGCGTGTCACATTATGGTGGCAGCACCCTCCAGAATTAGAGCTCCCCCCAAATCAGGGCCTCTCAGATGTGAGACAGGTTGTGTCCACCGGGTGTATCCAGCCTGGTGTGTAGGTGTCGGCCCATTGCTCTCTGCAAAGGCGAATTTCCTTGGGTGAAGACATGTCAGATTCCTTAACACATGTTTCTTTTCTGTGTGCCAAGGATCCAGCTCAGATCCTCCCACGGGCTAGGTACATGCCAGAGCCCCGAGCCACGTCCCTGGCCCCAGCCCCGAGCCACGTCCCTGGCCCCACAGGTGCTAACACTAAAAGCAAACTAAAGGAAATGGCTGCTGGCATGTGAGTGCATTGGATTTTGTGAGAAGCCTTCTGCTACTTAAAGTTCTCTGGAACATGTAAGGGGATAATAGATACCTTGTTTCCCTGCAGTTGCACTTTTTCCAAATGTATTCACTGACTTCATCTCATGGAAAACATATACTGAGAAATGTCAGCACGTGACATTCTAGCACCATCTGTGAGACCGAGCGTGTTATCCTTACTGGGGAGTTTGGGACTCGAACATTTTCTCAATTTTTCTTTTCTTTTGTTTTGGGGTCATACCCAGCCATGCTCAGGGCTTACTCCCGCTTCTGTGCTCAAGATCACTCCTGGCAGGGCTGGAGGGACCACATGGGATGCCTGAGATCGAACCCAGTCGACCACGTGCAAAGCAGGCACCCTCCCCGCTGCATTCTGCCCTCTCTCTAGACCCCCTTTCCATGCTAAGCACCCAACAATTACGGAGTTAGCTGTAATGATTCACTTGATGCCATCATGCACCTCAGTTTCTTTGAGAATGGTGTCCGCAGAAACAATATTTGGAGCTAAAGAACTATTTTGTGGTGGGGTTCTTCGGGGCCTTCTCTGCAGGCGTGGGGCATGCCCATTTTCGGGTCTCCAGCTGTCATCGGGGGAAGAGTTGCTCTGCCCTGCCTCTTGAATCACTGCTTTAGTAGTACTTATTAGCTAAGACTTGTCTTTATCTAACAGAATCACTGAGAAAGCCAAAGTGGCCGGGTGTGTGGGGGTGAGAGATGAGCACTCTTACCAGCTGAGGGTCATAGGGCGTGCAGAGGGACGACACATGCAGGGTGGCCATAGAAGTGCGGTGTAAACCAGGGCCTGAAACGCGCCAGTGAGTGTCTGAAAGACAGTCGTGTTTTGGCTTATTTAACCTGATTTACAAGGACTGCTGATGATAGGGTTCCCAGGAATACAGCATTCCAGCCCCCCACCGAGTTCCCCGAGTGTCTGCTCCCCACCATCTCTCCCCTCGCCCCACCGTGCCGCCTCCCTCCCAGTGGGCTCTGTGCCGACTTCCAGTTCCCAGGTTCTGGGCCTTTGGACATTGGCTCTTCCCTTACTGTGTTTCTTTTATTGCTGTTTGGATTTGGGGGGGGGGGGGGCACACCTGGCGATGCTCAAAGGTTCCTCTAGGCTCTGCACTCAGGGATCACTCCTGGCAGTGCTCAGGCGACCAGATAGGATGCCAGGACAAACCTGGGTCAGCTGCATGGAAGGCCAGCGCCCTCCCACTGTAGTGTGGTTCCAGGCCCCTGAGTTTCTTTATACATCACACAAGAGACCACTCTGTCCCTCCCCTCTGGACTGACTTCACTCAGCAGGGCACTCTCCAGATCCTCCTACATAGCAGCAAACTGCGTAATTTCATCGATTCTTATAGCTGAACAGTATTCCTGTGTGTGTGTGTGTCTGTGTGTGTGTGTGTTTAGTGTCTGGGCGTGTGGTATGTGTGTGGTGTGTATGTGGTATGTGGTGTGGGGCAGGGTTGGGGTGATGTCGAGTGTGGTATGGAGGTGTGGGCGTGGTGTGGGGGTGGTGTGGGGGTGAGTGATGTCTATGTAGTGTCTGTGGGGGGTTTGTCTGTGTGTAGATGTGTGGATGGATGTGTGGGTGTGGTGTGTGTGGTGTATGATGTGTATGTGGTGTGGGTGTGGTGTGTGGGAATGTGGCGTCTGTGTGAGAATGTGGTGCAGTGTGTGGGGGTGTGGTGTGTGTGCAGTGTATAGCGGGACTGGGTGGTGTCTTTAGATGTGTGGGTAGGTGTGTGGTGTGTGGGTGATTGTGTGGTGTAGAGTATGTATGGGGTGTGTGCGCATTGTGTGTGTATGGTATGTGGTGTGGTGTGTGGGTGTGGTATGTGTCTGTGTGCAGTGTGCATGTCTGTGTGGTATTTGTGCGTGTGTCTGTGTGTGTGTCTATCTCTGTGTATCTGTATGTGCTGTATGTGTGTCTGTGGGGGGGTGTGTATCTGTGTGTGGTGTGTGTGTGTTTGTGTATGTGTGTGGTTTGTGTGTGCGTGTCTCTGTGTGGTGTGTGTGTGGTATGTGTGTGTCTGTGTGGGTGTGGGTGTGGGTGTAGTTTCCCTAGTTTCCCTATCCAGCCGTCTGTGTCGGGGCACTCGGTTGTCTCCAGGTAGTGTCTGTCGTGAATAGTGCTGCATGAACAGGTGCACACATGACTTTTCTGACTGTGTTTTATTTTCTTCCTGTAGTTCTGGCTTTTCCTGCCTATCTTCTGGGCATCAATCAGGACCGGCTGAAGGAGAAGCTCACGAGCCGGCAGATGGACAGCCGGTGGGGCGGCAAGTCCGAGTCCATCCATGTGACCCTCAACGTGGAGCAGGCGTGTTACACCAGGGACGCGCTGGCCAAAGCCCTGCACGCTCGGCTCTTTGACTTCCTGGTGGATGTGAGTGACCCTGCAGACACCCACGCCCCTCAGACCTTACTCTTAACGAGGAAAGCTGCTGGGGGTTAGCCTTGGGCCAGGCAAAGTGGACAATGCCTTAACCACTGTACCATCTCCCTGGCCCCTCTCTCAAGACTGTTAACTCTGGGCCATAGTGATGGTACAGTGGGTAGGGTGCTTGCCTTGCACGCCAGCCGAGGTTCACTCCCCAGCATCCACTATCATCCCCTTGAGTACAGCCAGGCATAACCCCCCCCAAAAAATACATATATATATTAACTAATAGGATGACAAATAGGATGACAACTTCTTAAGAGCAAGGCTGTTCTTTGTTTTTGTTTTTGTTTTTTCCCAGGAAGGGGCAGAGGCTGCCGGACTTGAGCCCAGGGCTTCACACATACGAGGCAGATGCTCTGCTGCCAGCCCTGCCCTGGCCCTGCTGCTCATTTGCCTCTTGCACTGAAACGCTTAGGCATGTTTTTACCTTTATTGCTGTGATCCCCACTAAGCCTCAAATTCAGTGACTTGAAGTAACCAGCACTTACTTTGTTACCATTTCCATCATCCAGGTATTTGGCCTGGTGATTCTGGCATTGCTTTGTTAGGCCAGGGCTCGAGCACAGCCCACGTGCCTGTTGGCAAGCAGTCTCAGTTGGCAGCTCAGTGGGTGCCCCCTGGGTCTGCGTGAAGGTCCTCCCAGCACAGCACTTGGTACGCCCAAAGTGAGCAGTCAAAGAGAGTCAGGAGAAAGCCACTGAGGTTCCCGTAATTTTTTTTTTAACTTTATTTAACAACATGATTTACAAAGTTGTTTCAGATACTCAGTGTATCCCAACTTCAGGCCCACCACCAGTATGCTCTTCCCTCCACGGTATCCCTGGTTTCCGCCCAGCCCCAAGCCTGCTCCGCGATCAGGCACTAAATAATTTACTTTATACAGCTAGTCGCAACACAGATCTTGTAATGCTATTGCTGAAGTCATGGCCTGAGGACTTACTGAGCTGTTCGGTGGGAGCTGGGCCTTCTGCATTACTGTTCTCACTCACTGAACTTAGTGGCTTCTGCTCAATTTTCCCATCTCATGTTCTGTGCTTGTTCTGGGCTGTCAGCTCTGCGAAGTTGGGAGGCGTTGCGTGGCTGCATATGTGGCTGCCTGCTTCAAGGGTTTGGAGCTGGACGCTTAGCTGCAGGGTCTCTTGGGCCTCTCTGGCCTCTCTGAGATCAGTCCTGAAGCTGGGCTGTTTCTCTCACCACTGAGTTTTTTGTGTTTTTTTTTTTTCTGGTTCTGGGATACACTCATTGGTGCTCAGGGTTTAGTTCTTCCTCTGTGCTCAGGCATTGTGCTATGTAAATAATCCCCAGGGTCTGGCGCCATCAGGGCTCCTTGCTCACAGCGGGTCAGGCTTAGTCGCAGCACCACCAGGCACTGCAGAGTGTGGCACCCAACAGAAAAATAAGGTGGTGGTGTGCAGTGAGCCCTTGCCATTGCTTCCTGCCTGGGTGAGTTCAGGGGCTCACATGTCGGCCACGTCTCCCTGAGGATACAGCGACATCTCTGGGAGCTGCACAGCTGATTCGTGTGTCCCTTGATAACACTCACGACTGCACGTTGTCTGCAGTCAGGCGCCTCTCTGAGACCCTGAGAACAGCATCTGCCCCTCCAGGCCATGACACATAGCAGAAGGGGGTCGTGAATCCTGTTGTGTTGGGCTGTGAAGAGTATTTCCAGGCCTGTGATAGTGGAGTGCTAACACGTTTTATTGTGATCAGACTTCCTGAGAAGTAATAATT
Source organism: Sorex palustris (assembly GCA_028565675.1). Taxonomy (NCBI): domain Eukaryota; kingdom Metazoa; phylum Chordata; class Mammalia; order Eulipotyphla; family Soricidae; genus Sorex; species Sorex palustris. The sequence goes on along the minus strand of JAOXYA010000028.1, from coordinate 12,598,537 downwards.
GCCTGAAATGGTTGGCTTTATCACTAAAACAAACATTTTGGTACCTGGCAGCATCGCTTTGGGCAGTGCCTGGGTGATGCTGGGGTTGAACCCGGTGTTCCCGTTTGCCAAACCATGAACTCCAGCCCACTGTGGGTCCCTGAGACCCTGGCAAATATTTTTTCTTCCATAGTAGTTTTTTGTTTTTGTTTTTCTTTTTCTTTTTTTTAGGGTCTGGTGGTTTCTCAAAATAATTACTGTTGCATTAACTTGTTTTTATTTGGGGGCCACACCTGGCAATGTTCCTCCTGGCTCTGTGTTCCTGAATCTCTCCTCGCGCTGCCTGAAGGATTGAACAAGCCAGACCCCCAGGGCCACACAGCTTGCACTCAGCCGGGGTCCTCTCCAGCCCCAGCATCCCTATGTCGATTATGGAAGAACGGCAGAGAATCGCTGGGCTGACTTTTCCTTTCTTCTAGTCCATCAACAAAGCGATGGAGAAGGACCACGAAGAGTACAACATTGGTGTCCTGGACATCTACGGCTTTGAAATATTCCAGGTGAGACCATTTAAGCCCTGGGGGAGGAGATAGGGTGATGCGTTTCATCTGACTTGAAATCAGGGAAAAGCATAAGTCACTCCAACTCTTATTTTGCACTTTTAAGTGCTTTGAGCAGGACCACAGACAGGATAGCCGATCGGGCACTTGTCTTGCCATGGCCAGCCCAGTTTTGATAGCCAGTACCAGGTATGATGCCCTGAGCACCGCCAGGAGTAATCTCTGAGCACAACCCGAAAGCAAAACAAAGCAAAAAGCTTCATGTACATTTCTTGGTTCTCCTAAATTCTCCTAAATGATGCTGATTTGAGGGCCAGAAAGAGAGTATAGTGGGTCAGGTGCTTCTCTTGCACGTAGCCAACCCTGGTTCCATCCCCAACATCTTCTATGGTCCCCTGAGCATCGCTAGATATGACCCCAAAAAAACTAAATAAAATGATCTTGCAGAAGCAATTACATGCATCTAACACTCATTTTTCCTCCTTCAGAAAAATGGCTTCGAACAGTTTTGTATCAATTTTGTGAATGAAAAATTACAGCAGATTTTTATTGAATTGACACTAAAGGCAGAACAGGTAAGCAGTCCTTCTTTATCTTCTTAAAAGCTATGCCTTTTCCAGGGGGTGAAGATATAGTACATTGAGTTGGCCACTTGCCTTGCATGCAGCCAACCTGGGTTCATCTCCAACCAGTGCATTTGTTCCCCTGAGCCACACCAGGAGTGATCCCTGAGCCAGATGTGAGTCTTGAGCACAGCTGGAAACCCAAAACCCAAAAAGGGAAAAGAAAAGGGAGGGGGGAGCTCATTAACTTGTAGGAGCCATAGTATGACAGGGAAAGCGCTTGCCTTGTACTTAGCCAGCTTGGGTTTGATCTCTGGCATCCCATATGATCCCTGGAGCACTGCCAGGAGGGATCCCTCAGTTCAGAGCCAGTAATAAGTCCTGAACATTGTTAGGTGTGCCCTCCCTCCCCGCCACACACACACACACACACACACACACACACACACTCTTAGGGGCTAGGGATATAGCACAGCATGTATGGTGCTTGCCTTACTCTCAGCTAACACGGGTTCAATCTCCAGAACCCCATTGGTCCAAGAACCCCACCAGAAATTTCCCTGGGTGCAAAAGCCCGGGGTAAGCCCTGAGCACTGCCAGTGTGGCCTAAAAAATAACCAAAAAATTAACATATAAAGTTCAACATTTCCCTCTCTGGATGGTCGTGCCAGTTTCTGTCTTGCATTTGGAAATGGACCGGATCAAGGCAAGCTGAAGCTCCAGAGGTCACCGGACACTGGAACTCATCAGCCGTCCACACCAGCTGCTGCAGTTTGGTCCTGCTTTGAGCAAACTGTGCGGGACTGACTTGTATCTCTCCTGCTCACTGACCCACTGTCAGGAAGAAAATGGAAACCCAGGTTCAATCTCTGTTGTCTGTGGCACTTGCTGTGTATCAAAGGAACAACTCAACTTTTTTGGACTTGCTCCTAAAATATTTGTGTCTAAAGCTGATGTTTTAATTCTGACTCAAGGCAACGTCTCTTACTTGTAGTTTCTTCCAAAAGCCCACCTTTCTTTTTTTCTGAGGACCATATTTCTCTCCTATTCCTGTTATCATTGCAACACAGTAGAGTAGAGATTTCTTCTCTCAGCGTTTCTATGACCAGAAACTGGCTCTGGCCTGGCTCCTTCCTAAGCAGTTAGCCTGGGAGACCTTCTCTGTAAGAGTCTAGCTGCAGAACTAGGCATGTAGCTCAGGATTAGAGCACTTGCCTTGAGTATTCTGAGGCCCTGGGTTCAGTTCCTGGCACTGCCAGTGGAAGAAGGTGTGGTTCAGTGGTAGAGAATATGCTTTGCATGTACAAAACCTGGGTTTCACTTTTGGCACTGCAGAAGCATCCAATAAGGATTCTGCATTATGCTTTTTTTGGGGACCAGAGAAAGGTCCAGTTTCCATCCCCAGCACGAGTGGGAGCAATTCCCATGCACCAAGCAGGAGCGGCCCCTGAGCACTGTATGTATGGTCCAAAAACCAAATGAGTAAAGGTATAGATGCTAATCTGTGCTGCTCTGTGTTGTAGTCAGACATGGTTTTGTTACCATGAATGTATAGATTAAGTCACATTAAGTTCCTTTTTTTTTTTTCTTTCTGGGGAGAGGGAAGGGGGCCTGAGTTTTTGGACCATGCCCAGCTATGCTCAGGGTTTGCTCCTGGCTCTGTCCACAGCTCACTCCTGCTAGGGCTCAGGAGACCACATGAGGTGGCTAGGATGGAACTGATCATCTGTGAGCACTGCCAGTGTGCTGTTCCTACTGTACTGTCTCTCTGGCAACTGAATTCCCATTTTTTTATAGTAGCAATTCCCATTGTGCAGTAGCAATTTCATTTTCTTGAATTAAATATATAATTATTGAACAGGGCTAGGGCAGTAGCACAGCGAATGGGGCACTTGCCTTGCACATAGCCAATCAGGTTCCACCCCTGGCACCCCACAGGGTGCCCGGGCCCCACCAGGAGTGATGCCTGAGCACAGCTGGGTGTGGCCAAAAACCTAAATAAATAAGTAAATAAAAATACTGAGCAATGAAATGCTCCTCTTCTTTCCCTTTCAGGAAAAATAAGTAAGTAAAGATAAATTCCAAGTTTTTGTAAAGGGATATTCAAGGGGCCAGAGCGATAGTACAACTGGTTAGATGTTTGCCTTGCACATGGCCAACCCAGATTTGATCCCCAGTATCCCATATGGATTCACCCAAAAAGAAAAACAAAATATTCAAGTTCAAGTTTTTGTCTCAGGGTGATTCATGTGCTTTAGCTATCATCCACATCGACTTGACTAACCTTCCTCAGTAATAATGTACGTTGCTGGACTCTGTTCTCCAGGAAGAATATGTGCAGGAGGGAATACGATGGACCCCCATTGACTACTTCAATAACAAGATTGTGTGTGACCTCATAGAGAACAAAGTGGTAAGTGTTTGCTCACCCAATGTGTCTCTTTGCTGCTGCTAGTTTATAGTGACATTTTGTTACCTGTGTCATTGTTTTTGTTTGGGTGGGGTGGAGAGCAGGTTTGTTTTGTTTTATTTTTTATTTTTGTTTTCATTTTGGATGAGATTGCTTTTGAGTCGCACTCAGCTATGCTCAGGGCTTATTCCTGGCTCTGTGCTCAGGGGTTACTCCTGGTGTGCTCCAGGGACTATATGGGAAGCCAGACGTTGCACCTGGGTTGGCCATATGCAAGGCAAATGTCCTACCCAGTATACTCTCGCTCCAACCCCGCCTTGCATCATTGTTTTAGAATTGGTGAGTGACAGCTCTGATTTGCAGAAAATTTTAACGATGACATGAATTTTGTGTGAATTACGTTTGAAAAGTAGATCAGGAGAGATTTATTCTTGCAGTGAACATGAACAGTTTTGTATCAGCATACTGTCCACTTGCTAATCCAACTTCCTGATTTCCCAAAGAAGACTGCTGTCACTTAACTTATGGCATAGCATGTGAAGAACCATAAAATCGACCTTTCCTTCCACTTAGACTAGCCGCATGACCTCCTGCAACCTTTAGCTTAGAAATTATTTGAAGGAAAATAAAAGGGCTGTAAACAGCGATCTCTAGTTTTGAGTTGTTTGTAAAAGCCAAAAGCTGGAAACAGTATAAGTACCCAAGGGTCATTTAGTTATTCAATAACCCATTGTCATCAGACCAAGCGAGTATAGCCCTGAGAACAGTAGGCAGAGTGTGCTCCATGCAGCTGTACCAAGCACTGTTGCAGATAGCAGGCTGAGAATGAACATCAAGAAATGAATAAAGGTCAAAGGAAAGTGTTTTTATTTTCCTTTTGTGTTTTAAAACTACTTAGAATAGGAATAACAGATAATGATCTGTGCCTGACTTTGAATAGATCTTTTGGGAGTTAGTGGGTTGTTTTTTTTTTTTTTGCTCTGCGCGGGGTTGGTGGGGGGGGCTGGCTGGAGAGAGAAGGGCATGTACTTTTCTCCATCTTTAGATCTGAGTGATGACTGCCATGAGGGATTGTTATTTGCATTCTGTCCAAAGGGCAGGACTGACTTTGAAGGTGCTATCTTAGGTCTGAGGTTGCTGGTTAGTAGAAGACCCAGTAGACACTGTATTTTAAAGCGTCACTGACCTGGGTTTGCCTCTTTGATTCCGTCAGAACCCCCCTGGGATCATGAGCATCCTGGACGATGTGTGTGCCACCATGCATGCCGTGGGGGAGGGCGCAGACCAGACGCTGCTCCAGAAGCTCCAAGTACAGATCGGCAGCCACGAGCACTTCAACAGCTGGAACCAGGGCTTCATCATCCACCACTACGCTGGCAAGGTGGGTCTGGGAGCAGGCAAGCATGCCCACATCTGTTTGTTTGAAACCTTTGAGTTTGTCTTCTGTTTTCTTATGGGGCAGCTAATAACTGCCTGTATGCCTATGGTTATCGGCCTCAGTACTTTGTTTCATGAAGCAGCCATGCCTCCATCTGTCCATCCACTCATTAGTCTGTTCATCTACCTGCTCATCAGTCCATCTATTCATCACCTGCTCACCCATCCATCCACGCATCCATCCCATCCGTCCACCCTGCATCTATTCATCAGTCTACCTGCTCATCCATTACTCATCCGCTCATTCGTCTACCCATTCATCCATCTGCCAACCTGCTCATAAGCTCATCCATCCGTTGCATCTGTCTGCTCATCCATCTCTTCATCCTTCACGCATGCATTTATCCATCCTCTCATTTGCCCAACCTTCCACTCATCCACCTACTCATCCATCCATACATCCACTCATTGGCCTATCCATCCACTCATCCACCCATCCATCTACTCATTCATTCATCCTTCCATGCATCTATTAGTTGACTCATCCAACCACCCACCCATCCATCCATCCATCCATCCATCCATGTATCTATCCATCAGTCCACTCATTCATCCATCCACACATCCATCTGTCCATAAACCCATTCATCCACTCATACATACATCTGTCTGGCCATTCACTCATCCTACCTTCCTTCCGTCCATTTAGTAACTTGGAACTTTTGAAATATTTGAAGAAGTGAAAAGATTTATAAGCACAAATTATTCTTAATATGTATGTAGGTATATTAATATCAGTATGAGTTATGAATAGAGTAGAAATAAGTACCAAGGGCTCATGGCTGAGGTTTGTTCTTGTACAACAGCATAGGGTTTGGTGAATTGGTTCAACCCTAACGTCACCTGGAGGAGAAATCACAAAACCTCAAATCATCTGTCTGTTGCAATGGCTTCCTAAACATAAGGAGTTTTTACTTGATTCCATCTCAGCTAAGATTTAGGGATAGATGTCAGTTTATCGCTTAGACATCCAAGGTCTTGAGAGTTTGCACCTCAGGTCAGCTGGGCTGGAGGTGTCCTGACCTCACCCCTCCACCCGACTGCCAACACGCAGGCTTTCAGCAGCAAGGAAAGGAGAGCGCTCAGTGCTGATGTGCTAGTCAGGGAATGGGCGTAGTGCTGCACCTGCGGGGAGCCACGGGCTGGCGCCAGGCCCCCTCAGGTCTCCTGTTGAATGCCACACTTGCAGGATGACATAGATCTCTTTCCCTTGTTGGCCAGGTATCCTATGACATGGATGGCTTCTGTGAAAGGAACCGGGATGTGCTCTTTATGGATCTGATAGAGCTTATGCAGAGCAGTGAGCTGTAAGTATTTTTGACCCTAACTGACATGGGATGTAGATTGGACCATATGTGCAGTGGAAGAATTGGTATATAGCATTTGTGTGATCAGTATTTTGTGCCTTTTGAATGGTTAGATCTGTTGGTACCTTGGCTGTCAGTGGTCTACTTGGTTTCTCAAAGTATCTTTTCTCCTAGCCAGAGTGATAATACAATAGGTAGGGCACTTGCCCTACTATGGTCAACCCAAATTCGATCCCTGGCATTCCATATGGTCCCCCCAGCCCACCAGGGGTTAATACCTGAGCACAGAGCCAGGAGTTACTCCTGAGCACTTCCAAATGTGGCCCAAAAACAAAGGGAACTTCTTTTTTCCCCAAGTTCAGCCTCCACCCACCAATGCCAGGTGCTTTCTGTATGCCTGTAGGGCCCCTGACTTGGTCACCTCCAACAGGATTTTTTAATTTTTTTAACGTTTTTTTTTTTCCCCAATTTTCCCCTTACACTTATATAAACTCTGTGGTTGGTTTGTTACTGGCATTCAGTATTTCAACACTAATACTACCACCATTACACCCTCACTCAACCATTATCTCCAATTTTCTCAATCACTCCTTAAGCCTGCCCATATCTAACAGGATTTACTCTCTTGCGGAGACCTGAGTGCTTGGGGCTGAGTTGGAATGGCTGTGCACACCAAGAGTACAATAGTCTGACTCTGTCACACTTTGTTCTTGGAGCATCAGTCATAGAATTCTCCGTGCTCCCTCAAGTCCTTAAAATGGCTAATGGCTTAGCAAGACTGAGTTAACCTGAGTCTCTGGCACACTGGGGAAATGACTTGAGGTGTGTGGAAGAGGCAGTTGGCAGTGACTGGGCGGCTTCCGAGCCCCGGTTCGCCTCTCCCTGTCTCATCTCAGCTCTCAGGGTAGAAGCAGTAAGGAAGTCTCTGGCAAGTTGCGGGCGGCCCAGGGCCAGCCCTGCGAGCCTTTCCTCCTCTCTCCCTGTGAGATCGCCCTGTCCTGGAGCTGACTGTGGTGCGGCTGCTCCACAGACTCAGACACCCAGACAGAGGCACCCCTGATTCTGCCCCAGATCCCACTTTAGAACAGCCTATAAGTCATAACTGCCTTTGACGTCTGCTCCTTAAACCATCACGGTTCCTTTCCTTCACCCACAGTGATTGATGATTCTGTAAGCAAAGCCAAACAGCAGTGCAGTCCAGGCTGACCCTCTTCAGGCCCTTGTCGGAAGTCGGCCGTTCCGCTCTGTTGAAGTCTCTTTCCTCTCCCTTTCTTGCACTTCCTTTGACCCGCACTCCTTGCTGCAGAGACTGACACACCGTCTGTTTGCTCTTCTTTGCGAGCGTCAGGGAAGCCATAGAATCCTGGCTGGAGTTTGGGGCCTGCCATATGCAGACAGACAGTCAGAACACTCGGAGCGACTCTCTACATAGAATCTTTGCTAGGGAGGCACTGTGATTTGCTATACTGTCAGAGATGGTGTCATTCCAGTTACTGCCAGTGACACTCATCATGCCTGAACTATGATCACTCTATGCAGACTTCTTTCATACAGACACACTCTGTTTGGTAAACATGTTTGCTGCAAAAATATAGGCTTCTGTCTGGTCATGTTAAAAGTAGATGGCTGGGGAGACGGACCCCAGACACTAGGAGGTATTCAAAACACTGTTTAGGAACAGTTGCCTTTGCATGTCAGATGGCCTCGTTTGTATATACATCTTTATCCACTAGGTATTTACTGGTCACCTACTGTATCCCAAGCTCTGGTCTAGACACTGGACACTAAGATGACTAAGACATTGTTCCTACCTTGTGCCATCGCCAGGCATATGTATAAAGAAATACAAATCTGAGGGCTAGAGCAATAGTTCAGTGGTTAGGACACTTGCCTTGCACACAGCTGACCTGGGGTGACTTGACCTGGATTGACTCCCCGGCACCCATATGGTGTCCTGAGCCCCACCAGGAGTGATCTCTGACCTCAGAGCCAGGAGTAAGGGCTGAGTACCATTGAGTGTGGTCCTAAAATAAAAATAAGACATACCAAGAAAGAAGTACAAGATACAACCCACTTAGAAAGATTAGTGAGCAGATTCTTCTTTTCTTTTTTTTTGGGGGGGGGTGAGGAGGAACGGGAGGAAGTTGGGCTTTGGCTAACTCCTGGTTCTGTGCTCAGGGATTACTCCTAGTGATGCTCGGGGGATAATATGGGATGCCAAGGATCAAACTCAGGTTGGCCACATGTAAAGGAAGACTCTACTCTTGCCCTGGCCCCTCATGAACAGTCAGAAGTGCAGTAGTGCGCTGTTAACTATTCCACTTGAAACTGCTCATATGTAAGAGGCAGTTTTTTTTGTTCGGTTTGATTTTTGCTTATGGGGTGGGCGACCTGCTGTTGGCACTTCATGGCCAAAGACTGTCAAAACTGTGACGCATACTTCAGCGTGTACCCTAGCCAGAGCAGTAGTGCAGTGGGGAACACACTTGCCTTGTGCATGGCCAACCGTGGGTTCTGATCCAACTCCAGATGGAGTTCCCTGAGCCTGGCCAGGAATGACTCCAGAGCTCAGAGACCACCGGGAATAGGCCAAAAACAAAACAAACAAAAAGATTATGTGTACCTCAGTCCTACACCCCCAATGAAGAATTATCCAGTCTGAACCCCCAGATATCTGCACTATTGCGGGCCACGACCCCTGTGATTTTCTCTTCTATGTAGCGCCCCGCGCAAGGCCTCTCTCAGGGAAGCAAGTACCTCACCCCTCAGCCACAGTCACAGCTCACACAGCCTGCTCGCAAATCAAGTTCACTCTGTGCTGAACTCCGCCCAGAGTAGCTGGTGGCCAAGGTTATGTGCTTCTCAAGGCCCTTCTCTTCCCTCCTCTCTGCAAAAGCTGGGTGTCTGCCCCCGAGGTGCTTTACTGATTGCTAATCCATCCTTCTCCTTCTTTCCTAGACCCTTTATCAAGTCTTTATTTCCGGAAAATCTGCAAGCAGACAAGAAAGGGCGTCCAACTACTGCTGGTAGCAAAATAAAGGTTGGTTCTGTGTGGGGGAGACTCCTAAGTGGGGCAAGACTTTCGAAGGGTCGGCGACTGCACTGAGGCGGAGGGAAGTCAGGGGGAAGGATGGAGGATGGAGAAGAGGCCCAGCATGATTCAGGGAACCGTTTCCAGGATGCAGAGCTGGTCCATGAGCCAGAATTCCAAAGGGATGTCAAGTGCCTCTTCACTTGCGAGTCAGCAGATGGCCATGGGCTGTGAGAGAAAATGACTCGACGCTCAACTCTGGAGAAATTCATGTTGGGTTATGAGAAACGGGGTGATTCGGGGGCCATGTTTTACATTTCAATGGCGGTCTTCCAGGCCAGAGCCCAAAGGGCTGATAATGGAGCTTGCTGTGCCTGGTTTCAGCAGGCCCTGCAGCCTGTCCTATCCGCAGACTAGAGTTGGGAGTCAGGAGGAATTCTCCCAGCTACTGTCCCAGGATGTGATGCATTGTGATGCGCTGTGGCCCTCAGTTACACTCCAGACCAAAACTGTCAGATTTCATTGTGGAAAGCTGAGATGCCTATTTCAAAATTACTTCTGGAGTGACAGGACAGTGGGTAGAGCATTTGCCTTGCACACAGCTGACCTGGGTTCGATTCCTGGCATGGATCCCTGGAAGCATTGCTGTGGGGCCCCAAAACAAACAAAACAAGCAAAAATATCACTTTTGTTCAGTACTGACTAACATCTTTCCCAGTTATGACTCAGCACGTGATTCACACAGGGTTCCACGGTTCGGTCACTTCCGTTGTAGCTCCAGCCCTGTCTTGCACCAGCTGGTGCCTGCCAGTGAGTCTCTCTTTTCTGCCTTGGCTTCATCTGCAGTGTGGAGCTTTAGTACCCATTTCAGCAGGGGCTGTGCTTATAGTGCTCAATGATCCATCTCAGGGCCAACCCAGGTTCAATCCCCAGGTGTCACATAGAACCCCCAAGTCCCACTAGGAGGATTCCTGAGCACAGATCCAAGAGAAGCCCTGTGCATTGCTGAGTGTGGCCTGAAAATCAGAAGAAGAATGATAATGGTCCTTGTCAGACATTTATCATGAAACATTGCAAACCCAACTGTGCAGATGCTCCTATTCACTTAGTCACTGTGTAAAGCTGAATGGACAGTCGTACACCCACGTGAGGTCCCCATGAGCCTCTTCCCCTCCCTTTATTTCCTTTGTCCCCCAGAATCAGCACAGCCTCCTGCACCTGGTTCTTATTTTCTGTTCTCTGCTCCAGCTCTTTCTGCCGAGGGTCGGGCCCTGGTGAGCTCCTGCAGCTGGCAGAGAGACACCGACTGTGACCCCCAGCAGGAGCGCGCCAGGCAGAGGGGTCCCATTTTGGCAAGGAGGCGAACTCCACTGGGGTTCAACAGGAGGGAGCACAGCCTTCAGCTCAGGGCAGGCGGGTATGGCGAGACCCAGAGACGCTGCCTCAGCCCAGGACAAGGTTCTCTGAGCAGGGCTGGGAGCAGAGCAGATGCCTCCCGCCGAGGCCCCAGCTGGCAGCGCCCACGTGAAGCTGCCGACGCCTGCTCCCGAGGGCCTGGACGCGGCTCAGAGTTGGGCGGGGAGGCCAGTCACAAGACGGTCACATTCCCAGCCAGAGGCCCGTCATCAGGCTGCAGTGACTCACTTTTAAGAGTTCTGGAGCTGAACGGAACTCTATAAAGGGAGGGTGGGGCGGCCGTGGTTTCTCCTCAGGAGACTGAGCCCTGTCTCCTGTCTGTCCTTCCCCATGTGAGGCTGCTGGAGGAACATACAGGGGCCACAACATTCGCATGCTGCCAAGTAGTAGCACACAGGGTCCCCGAGCCCGCCAGGAGTGGTCCCTGATCACCGCTGGATATGGCTCCAGACAACAGAGAAAATAAAACCAAAATTTTATGTATCATTGCCCATTCAAATGCGCCATGGCCCCTTCGGGGTCCATACGGTCTAGGATGATGAGAATGGCTTCCGTCAGGGGCCCTAGCCAGAGGCCAGAAGCCTGCTGTGCAGGAGAGGGTCCGGGTTTACAATCACTCGGAGTGCCACAGGCCACCTGTGACCGGCACTGTTCCTCCCTGTGGGAATGAGATCCTCATTTCCTGGGTCTCTTCAGAAGTCCTTGGTGCTATGTATAGAGCCACCTCACGCTTCCTGTCACTAAGCGAAGCTGCCCACAGGATCTCAGGGCTAAGCACTGAACACAATCTCGAGTTCCTGGAGGGAATTTGAGTTCGAGTGTTGGGTGTTCCATTACTTTCTAGTCATTTAACAGTCACAACTGGAGGTGGAGAGTGAGAGGGTCTTGCACACAGCTGAGTCAGACCAGATTATTCCTGGTGGCAGCAGAGCCCGGGCACTCCCAGGATTAATTCCTGAGCACAGAGCCAGGAGTAAGCCTGGAGCACTGCCAGGGATGGTCCCAGAACAAACAGACAAGCCTAAACTGATCTATTGGATTTCACTGATGGAACATTCATCACCAGAACTCCTCTTACCTTGTTTATAAATACGAATTAGATTCTGATGTGGCTTGTTCAACTGACGGAAGTGAGTCTTGATAGGAAGGGAGACTGAAGGTGACCCCAGCGGAGACCCGCAGAGAGACTCACAGCCCCTTCTTGCCTAACTGCATGTTCTGTGCAGCCTTGGTGAGATTTGTTCACCGCGTGCACCCATGGAACATCAGGAGCGTGTGCAGCCAGTGTCCCACATATGCTCTGCTTCACCCTGCACCACTGCTGTCTCGCTTCCGAACACTGGGCAGGAACGCCGGGGAGGCCCACATTCCACGCACCTCAGCAGCCGTCACTAGCGCGTCTCTTGCTTCGCATGTCCCTGAGCTTTTCTCCAAGGTTTCAGATCTCCCACGCCCTTGGAAACAGGAGTGTCAGTCTGCCAGCACGTCCCTTCTGCCGGCTTGCGATACTTCTCTGGCTTTGCACACCCCTTGGCTCCCGTTCCTACATGAAGGTTTCTCACTTCGTGCTAATTTGCTGGGAAGGAGTGCCTGTGTGCCCAGGCCTGCAGAGCGCAGACTCAGACGTGACGTGGCAGGAGGTGGGGTGGGGGGGCACGGCTGCCTTGGTGCCATCCGAGTACCCGGCTGCTTGGGATTTGAAACCTGGCACAGGCCGTGTCAGCTGGACCTCATTGGCTTTTGCTACATGATTCCAGTTCCGCTTTGAGAACCCAGTGCTCAGGCAGCGGGAGAGAGTCGGGGAGGGGCGGGCGTCACACCTGTCGGGCTCAAGGCTTACTCCTGGCTCCAAGCTCAGGGGTCACTCCTGGCAGGGCTTGGGGGATCATGGAGGATGTTAGGGATGGAATCAGGGTCAGCCGTGGCTAGCACCCCATCTCCTTTAACACCTCTCCACCCCCAAGAAAGAGGATTTGATAGTGAATATTGGGAGGAGTGGGGCATGGGATCCGTACCCAGCAGTCTCAGGGCTTACTCCTGTCTCAGGGACCACTTCTGATAGGACCTGGGAACCAGGTGAGGTGCCAGGATCGAGCCCAGGAAGCCCACATGCAAGCAAATGCCCAACTCTTTACTGCACTGGTTCTTATGATGAACTCTTATTTTGTGAAGGAATCAGTTGCCTGCCGCAGCAGAGGACCCTGACCTGCACGTTTGTGTGCGGTTGTGTCAGACGGAGGCAAGCCAAGTCACGCAGAGAAGAATAAGAAATTCTGAGACTTTGTTGGCTCTCCCTTTCATTTCTATAAATTTTCACCGTTTCAGCAAGGTGGTTCTTTGGTTGTGTAGCCAGGAAAGAGGACGATATTTGATAATGTACCCCCATTTTCCCATCCTCCCACAAAAAATATTTATGGGAGCTGTGTTTTTGCAAAGGTCCTCAGTATCAATAACTGGCAAGCTTTCTTTTTTTCTCATAGAAAGTATTGGGGATGGGGGATCAGTAGTACAGTGAGCCCCCCCAGGAGAGATCCCTGAGCACAGAGCCAGGAGTCAGCCCTGAGCACCGCCAGGTGTGGCTCCAAAACAACAACAATAAAATCCTGGCTGGGGGTTGGGGGCATAGCCTGGAACGGAGCACATGCCTGTGTGGGGCCCTGGATTCAGTCCCCCGCCTGGGACGGTGAAGCTCTGGTGTTCCCCAGCATCTGGTAGTCACCCCACAATACCGTGGTCCTCCCCCAAAGAAGAAGCACGTGAGGATTTACCAAAGGTTCTATTTCTGTTTACCTTACCAAAATCATCTAGTTGCTTTCAAAGTCAAATCAAAGCTAATAAAAAAGAAAAAGTAATGTGGAGTTCATGCCCAGTTCAATCAGCTTAATCAATGGCTAAACAAATAGCAGTACTCCTACACTGTCCACTGTCCACTGTCCTTTCGTTGTTCATTGATTTGCTCGAGCGGGCCCAGGAACATCTCCATTGTGAGATGCCATATCGAATACACCATGGGTAGCTTGCCAGGCTTTGTCGTGCGGGCGAGATACTCTCGGTAGCTTGCTGGGCTCTCGAAGAGGGATGGAGGAATTGAACCCGGGTTGGCCCAGTCGACCGCATGCAAGGCAAATGCCCTACCCGCTGTGCTATCGCTCTAGCCCACTCCTACATTCAACAAACTGTCAACTGTCAAACACTGTCCTCCCGTTGTTCATCGATTTGCTCGAGTGGGCCTTACATTATTTAAGAAAAAAAAAAGTCAAATCAAAGCCGTTTAAGAGTTAAAATGGTTGCAGGGACAGGAGCGATAGGACAGCAGGGAGGGCATTGGCCTTATGCGTGGCCAACTCAGGTTCAGTCCCCGCATCCCATAGAGCCCCCGAGCACCACCAAGAGTGATTCCTGAGCGCAGAGCAGAAGTAAGTCTTGAGCTTGTCATGTGGCCTTCCAAACACAGGCAATGGCAACAACAACAACAAAATCACCACTGTAATGAAAGGGCCTGGGAAATAGCTCCGAGGCCAGGTACATGCTTTGCCCCTGGAGCCTGGGTGAACTTACACCATCTCCAGCACTGCCGGTGGCCCCCAAAGCAAGCCACATGCGGCTGGGGAGTGGGCAGTGCGCTCAGAAATCGAGTCAACCCGGCAGCCCCCACCCTCTGAACGACAGCCGACAGTGCTGGAGGCTCTGCTACTCTCTCGTGTCTCACTGCATCTCACAGGTGCCCCGGGAAGGTGGAGCTGTGTGGGAAGCTCCGGGCTCTTCTCACGGACGGTGTCTTCCTTCCAGAAACAGGCCAATGACCTCGTGAGCACCCTGATGAAGTGCACCCCTCACTACATCCGCTGCATAAAGCCCAACGAGACCAAGAAGCCCCGAGACTGGGAGGAGAGCAGGTAGGGGTGCTTGAGCCCTGGGGTGCTGGATGGACGCCTCGACCCCTGGCAGGTGTGGGTGCGGGCGGGGTACTGCCTCCCATGCCCTCTGCTGTGTGAAGCCCAGTTTTCTTGTTGTGACTCTCACGAGGCCTCTCTGTTGTCCATTTTCTTATTGTCCCTCCTTTGTCCTCTTCTGAGATGTTAGCCGCACTGTCAGTTTATAATTAGCCATTTGTGATGTTGATCTTGGCTGGCTGGGGGCCGATGGGCAAGAAAGCAGAAGGAGACAGCAATACCGCAGTGCGGTGTGGTTTCAAAACTGGTTTGCGGCTCTGCATAGAACACAGCTCCCCACTAGCACCCACAGGATGTGGCCTCCCATGCCTGGCTGGAGGCTGAGAGCAAAGGTCCAATGCAGTGGTTGGAGGGGAAATCATCACTCCTGGGATGCTATGGGCACTCAGAGAGGTCTGAAAGTACCTGGGGACTGTGGGCGTGCGCCACGATGGGGAGGTAGCAGGGAACACACTGTGTAAGGGGCATCCTTCCCCAACTTTGGGAAGCCCGCCTCCCTCGCCCCCTGCTGCAGGTGACTTACATGTAGTGGGAAGAGAAGACACTGTCGCTTCCCTCTGCCCACCTGGTCCCTTGGGAAGTACTGGGGGAATCTAGGACTCATGAGAGCTTGCTCTGCTTTGAGCCCCTGCCCGGTGCAGACCTCATGGCTCACCGGCCCTTAAGGCAGCTCTCAAGCCACACCTGAGTCACTTGACGCTCATGGTGTGGGAGATGGTCCGTCACCCGATTTCTCGGGGAGCTGTGGATTCAGACTGGAGAAAGCAGCTGTTCTTGGCAGGAAGGAAAAGCCAGTCCTTAAACCTACCGAGGCTTTTCAGGCCTATCATTCCCCCCACCACCAAGAAGAAGAAGACAGAGAGTGAAGTAAGACAGCTTTGTTGAGAGATGATGAGGAAGAGAGAATGTGGGCTTCTCCAGAGTCGACAGAGCTGAGAGTTTGCACCTCAGCAAGGGGGAGAGGGGATATTCAGGTCACCGCCAGGACAGGGAGGGACCTCTAACTTGCCTTTGTAGAGTTGGTTTATAGGTTTCCCCCAGCTCTCCCACGCAGGGCTTTCTACCTAGCTAAGAGTCTGTTTCTATGGCACTGTCAAGGGGAAGAGCTTAAAACTTTTGGTTTTTGTTTTGTTTGTCATTTTGGGTCACACTGGCAATGCTCAGGGGTTAGTCCTGACTGCACTTAAGAATCACTCTCGACTTTCTGGAAAACAATATGAACAGTCCTTCAAAAACTAGAAATTGAGCTTCCATATGACCCCACAATATCTCTTCTGGGACTATATCCCGAGGATGCAAAAAAGCACAGTAGAAGTGACATCTGCACCTATATGTTCATTGCAGCACTGTTCACAATAGCCAAAATCTGGAAACAACCCAAGTGCCCTACAACAGATGACTGGTTAAAGAAACTTTGGTACATCTACACAATGGAATACTATGCGGCTGTCAGGAAAAATGAAGTCATGAGCTTTGCTTATAAATGGATAGACATAGTGATATCATGCTAAGTGAAATGAGTCAGAAAGAGAGGGACAGACATAGAAGGACTGCACTCGTAGAAGGACTGCACTCAAAACAACATAACATGAGGATGACACCTAAGGATTGTAGATACATGGGACAGAAAGATTACTCCATTGCTGGAAGCCTGCCTCATGAGCAAAGGGGAGAAGGCAGCTGGAGTAGAGAAGGGATCACTAAGAAAATGATGGCTGGAGGAATCAGTCAGGATGGGAGATGTGTGCAGAAAGCAGATAATGGACCAAACATGATAAACTCTCACTGTCTATATTGCAAACCATAATGCCCAAAAGTAGAGAGAGTACGAGGAATACTGTCTGCCATGGAGGCAGGGGGAGGGTGGGAAAGGGGAGGTGTATGCCAGAAATATCGGTGGTGGGGAATGTGCACTGGTGGAGGGATGGGTGTTTGATCGTTGTGTGATTGTAACTCAAACATGAAAGCTTGTCACTATCTCACAGTGATTGAATAAAATTTAAAAAAAAGAAAAAAGAAGCACTCCCGGCTCAGGGATGCTGGGCATTGAACCCGGGTCAGCCACGTGCAAGGCAAACACTCTACTCACTGTACTATCACTTTGACCTTGACCCCAAGCTTAAAAGTTGTGGTGTCCACCTTCATGTCCTTGTTACAACCCTTTGGTCCTGCTGGAGCTTCTCTCCAGAGGGGCTTAGCCCTTGGGGCAGGTGGGGCAGAACACAGAGTACACCCTGTAGCCATGCCTGCAGGTGCCTCAGGGCTCCTGACTCCGGCACTTCTTTTTTTTTTTCTTTTTTTTTCTTTTTTTTTTCTTTTTTTTTTTTCCGGCACTTCTTCAAACCCGGCATTTCTTCAAACCCGGCTTGGTTTTATTGGGTCCCAGGAATTCGTTGACAGGACCCCCCCTTCCCCCTTTCTGCCTCTCCCCCACAGCTGCCACTTCAGTTCTGCTGTGCAGGCTGGGGCAGCGCTGCTGGGCGGAGAACCATGACGGGACGGGCGCCTTCCCAAGAAGCTGGTCCCACTGTCATGGGTCTGGGAAGGGAGGGGGGTAGGTGGGTGTCCCTTTTCTTAGTGCTGGAAGTAGAACCAAGGGCCTCTGCCACTGCGCCACCCCAAGCCCTGCCTGCTGAGGTTTCGGTTTCGGAGACGCCTAGTGAAGTCCCTGGATGCAGTGTGTGTGGGCTTTCTCTCTCTCTCTCTCTCTCTCTCTCTCTCTCTCTCTCTCTCTCTCTCCCCTCTTCCTCTCCCTCTCCCCCCCTCTCTCTTTCTCTCTTCCCCCCCTTCAGAGTAAAGGAGATACCCCCTTTCTCAGCACAGTCACTGCAAATGTCATGCCCTTCCCCTTTTTTTTTCTTTTGCAAATTGTGGGTTGGTTTTTTTTTTTTTACCATGCCAGTATTTCGGGGTTTTTTGTTTAGGGCTGTGCCCAGAGCTTACTCCTGTCTCTGCTCAGGGATCACTCCTAGAGGTGCTCAGGGCTATGTGGCGCCAAGGATCGAGCCCAGGTCCATTGCATGCAAGGCTAGCGCCCTACCCACTATACTATCGCTCCAGTCATGGTATTACTTAAGAATGGGTGTGGTAACCATGCAGTAGCAAATCACGCGGTGAAGGGTCGTAAATTCTTACACGTAGTACTTGTGATTGATCAAGACTGAGCTCCAGGGACTAGAGCGATAGCACAGCGGGTAGGGCGTTTGCCTTGCACGCAGCCGACTCAGGTTTGATTCCCAGCATCCCATATGGTCTGAGCACCGCCAGGAGTAACTCCTGAGTGCAGAGCCAGGAGTAACCCCTGTGCATAGCCGGGTGTGACCCCAAATAAAGCAAAAAAAAAAAAGACTGAGCTCCAGTAGAAAGCTGCTCTGAGTTAAGATCCTGAATCCTAATGGTCTTCAGTGGGAGACCAAGATTGCTAGCTACCCCTCTGAATGGCACATGCTCATTCAATGGCATATGCTCATCCACCTCCTATCCTGCCAGCACGATCCTCCCCTCCCCCACCCAGCCAGCCCACTCGCACTGGTGCCATCTGCTGTCTGGGCCCTGCTGCCTGTCTGCTGGCATCTGTCGATAACATCAGGAATACCCAGGAGGACCTGAGTAGGAGAAATCTCCCTCAGCCTGGCGTCACAGGAAAGAAAAGGGTCCTTGTAAAGAAGTTGCTGGAGTGCGCTTCATTCTACAAGTCCTCCTTTGCATTTTCACCTTCCTGGTGTGGGCTAAGTCCTTTGTCTCTCCTATAGCTGGACTGACGCTTACTTGCGCACAGCTAACCTGAGTTCAGTCCCCAGCAACCCATATGGTTCTCCCCTGAGCCTGCAAGGAGTGAGTCTTGAGTACCAGTGGGTGTGACCTAAGTGCCCCACCCCATAATACTGCTGGCAGGGCCAGAGAGATAGTTCAGTGGTGAGGGTTGTGTGTGCTGCATGTGCCGAGACCCATTTGAACATGGCGTGGGGGTGGTCCTGGTTGTCCCTGGCATCCCTGGATCTGAGCAGCATCACGTCCTCAGCCCTACCATTAAGTCACTGACTGACTCATCTCACCCCCTGCGCACCTCCGGGGAGTCTCCTGCCCTGCTCTGGATCCGCAGTCTGGCTGAGACCAACCCTCCAGCAACCCTGGGTGCTACCCGCTGCCCGCAGCTTCTGGAACGGCCTCTCGGCTCTCTTTGGGACCCGCAGCCTCAGTGTTCTTACTCCTCCCTTTCCACTCTTCCACTCTTCCTGCCAGTCCCCACCCCACTCCCCCCAAGAGGAAAGTCCTCCTCTTCCCTGTGAGACTGAGCTGGGTCACCAGGACTGAAGCTCCTGGACAATATGAAA
>JAOXYA010000028.1:12566108-12579447 GCA_028565675.1 Sorex palustris | reverse complement strand
CGGAAGAATCGAACTCAGGTCGGCCATGTTGGCTGCGTGCAAGGCAAATGCCCTACCGCTGTGCTATCGCAGCCGGCCTGGAGGCGATAGCATCCATGTAGCACTATAAATTATTTTGTTTCACTACAAAGTATTCCATTTAACAGGAGTTTATATCTTTAACCAGTTTCTCATCATTTCTTCATGAGGTTTGCCCCTTTTTCCTGCTAAGATTTTTTTTTTAAATAATGTAGGAGTATTGCTATTTGTTCAGTCATTGATTAAGCTGATTAAATTGGGCATGAACTCCACTCCTGCTAAGATATAAAAAAAAAAATTGAAAAGAACCTGCAGTGTGCATCATTTTGTGCATATCTCTGTATATTTGACTGCTGGTGCTTTCAGAATAAATCGGTAGACATAAAATCATTTGGTCCGAAGTTCAGAATAACACACAGTTTTGCAAACATGTATATCCAGTTTATTGAATATCCCAGGGGCAAGGTCCATGGCCCCATAGGGTGAAGTGACCCAAGACAAGACAGTACTAAGGCCCTTGCCTAGCTTGTGACTGTACACACATCCCCACCCCGTTATATCCCCAACACCATATAGGACCCCCAAGCCCCTAGGAGTGATTCCTTAAGTGCCGAGCCAGGAGTCAGCCCTGAGCACCAACCAGGAGTCCTTCCCCACCCCCCCCAAAAAAAAAGTGTCCTCTGAAGCCACAGGAGTTCATGAACCCGTATGAACTTTGGGTGGTGGAGGTGGTTCATTTTTTATCTTTTAGTCAGGAAAAAAAAAATCAATGAGATAAATTCCAGCTTTTTGTCTTTCGGTGTTTGGGGGTTTTTTGGTGGGTTTTATTTTTTTCTTTTTTGGTTTTTGGGCCACTCCTGGCAGTGCTCAGGGGTTACTCCTAGCTCTGCGCTCAGAAATCATTCTGGCGGTGCTGGGGGACCATATGGGATGCCAGGGATCGAGCCTGGGTTGGCCACATACAAGGTAAGTTCCCTCCCTGCTGACCCATCACTCCAGCCCCTCACCACTGGCCTCCTGACCATGGTGGCAGCTGGGGGCACTGGGTCTCCCAGTGAGGTAGTGGCAGCACCCGGGCTTCAGGGTCATCTTGGACACAAAAGCTCATCCATTTCCAAATGCCAAAGTCCCAGGAATTCTCGAGAACATGCCTGCAGACTCATGAGCCCCGACCCACCTCCCCACTGAGAAACCACTGTAGCCCACCTGGGCCACAGTGGGGTGGCCACCCCGTGTCAGTGGACTTGCTCGCCAAGGCACTGTGTGGGCAGTTGTCGCTTTTCCTGGTGAGGGGAGAGTAGGTTCCAGAAGTACCCAGGGACTGTCCAGCTCCGTGCCCAGGAATCTGGTGCGGGAGGGAAGAGCTGGGCTGGCTGGAGTCTGGGTGTGTCCCCCTACATCACCCCACCCTCTCTTCCAGGGCGTAAAGCGAGACTTGCTCCTCACCCCAAAGTGCCTGTACCTCATCGGGCGGGAGAAGGTGAAACAGGGTCCTGACAAGGGCCTGGTGAAGGAGGTGCTCAAGCGGCGGATCGAGCTGGAGCGGCTCCTGTCCGTGTCCCTCAGGTGAGCCCAGCCACTCCCCTCCACTGCCCAGGGACAGCGGCCGGCGGCCCTCGTGTCCTGAAGGACAGGAATGAGACACCAAGAGAAAGGGTCACACAAATCACCTGTCCCGCCCCGTCTGGGGCAGTGTCGTTCCCTCTGGAGAGGGCGTCCTGTCCCTCATCCCCCCACCAGTGACCCTTGGTCTATTCGGGTGGCCTCTGGTTCCCCCGGGAAGGATTCCTCAGACTCCCTGGGGCCTCCCTGCCCCTGGTCCTGCCCCTGATGCCCACTGGGCCCTGCGCCCCCTCGCCCCAGCACTCAGACAGGGCTTCACTCAGCTGCCCACACCGTGTGGGGTCCTTCCTCCATCCTGGCTCGCCAAGTTTAGGTGATGAAAGAGAATAAAAGGCCCCTGAGCCCTGGGCTTCCTCCTGCACCATCCCCAGGTACTTCAGAAAGTGCCGGCAGACTTCGTTCTGGGGCCAGGGTGCAGCTGAGCTGTTGTGTGGGGTTCGAGCATTCACCCCTGTGGGCTGGAAATCCTCGGCGCTGGGGCGATCACCAGAGCAGACTCGAGGGTGACCCTTGATGACCGTGCCGCGGCAGCCCGTTCTGTCTCCCCACCAGAGAAGCCAGCTCGCGCTTGCTTGCCTGTCTCCTGGGAGGTGCTGGCACCCTGTTACTCCCACCCGGGCATGTCCCCGGTCTGGGGGTGTATGGGGGGGTGGGGGGCGGTCACACTCACATCACCCTCTTTTCTTTCTCCCAGTCTCCATGGTTACGCCTCCCCCTGGTCTAAACAGCTGTTTGGCTGTTGCCCTTTTTTTGGTTTGTTTGGTTTGGGTTTTGGGGGTTTGTTTGGCTTTTTTTTTTTTGTTTAAGTATTCCCTTATTTTTGTTTGTTTGGGGGCCACACCTGGAAATGCTCAGGGCTTACTCCTGACTCAGGAATCACTCCTGGCAGTGCTCAGGAATGACCATATGAAAAGTCGGGGCTCGAACCCTGGTCAGCCACATGCCAGGCAGGAGCGCTCCCCACTGGGCCCCCTCTCTGGCCCTGCTGCTGCCTGTAGGTCAGTAGCCTCCTGGTGACCTCCCCTTGTTTGAGACCGTCCCGAATACCCAGGTGCTTTCCCGAAGCAGAGGCTGGTGTGGGGCTCTAGGAGTCTTCACTTGCCTGCTCGCCCTGTCACTGGTCCTCTTGCCGTGCGTCCCGCTGAGGGGGAGGATGCCAGGGGCAGTGGTGGCAGCCCCCGTGTATGAGTGTCTGGCCTCAGCAGCTTCGTGGCCCGCTTTCCCCAGACCTCTGCCTTCGGAGGCACCCACTGCCCTGCTCTGCGTGGGTGCCCAGCCTGTATCTGGCCCCTGGGCCTCGGGGACCCAGAACTTTCCAAGTGACCCAAATTCACTCCCCCCCCCCATGTTCATTTGTGGCCTTCAGAGGGGCGTGAGGACGTCACGAGCTCCAGGCATCCCTCTCTCTACATGCCAGGAGTCCCAGGCTTTGGGGAGTGACTCGGGTGCTCGCGGTGCTCGGGGTGGGTCGGAGCAGGCACCTGGGGCAGGTGAGGCCGGGAGAGGTGGCAGGTTCGCCCTCGGTAAGCGCACGTGGGAAGCAGTCGCCGCCCTGTCTCCGCTGCTCCCATTCTGGCCGTGGTTTATTTTCTTCTGTCTTAGTTTTTTGGGGTCCCAAAACAGAACAGCTGTCAGCGTTCTGGGGGCCACACGGTTATAGGGACCAAACTCAGGGCTCTCTCCTGGAAAGCTTGTGTTCGAGGCCTGCCCAGCCAGCTCTCCAGCTGACTTTTTCTTTTCATTTACCTCTCTATTCCTAGGTAACTAAAGGGCCATGCAGCTCATAATCAGGGGAGGAAAATAATATACGTGTGTATATAAAGGCAGGGCTGACTGTGAAAAGTGCCATTTCAGCTTTCAAGAACGTGAAATGAACATTTCTTTAGAACTTTCCTCCTGATTTTGTAACTAACACTTTTGTGAAAAAGATGCTGTTTGAGAGAGTAAAGCAGAATTTTTTAGTGTTGTCAGCAGTACAGCAGTAAGCCACAAAGATGAGGGAATAAAAAAACAGGTCCAGGGCCAAACCAGGGACTAGTCAAAGATCTCTCAGCCAACGGGGCCGGGCAAACATCTGTAAGAAATTGCAGCCTGAGCATTTGATTAGATGGGGGGAGTCCAAAGATAAGTCTGGCTTTGTAGCATAAATCAGTGTCAGGGCTTTGGCTTTGTTTTCCTCGGAGCGTGGGCCGAGGGGAGGGGCACGCAGGCTGCAGCCGGCCCGAGGATAGATTTCACTGGGTCACCAACGGGAAGGGCCTTGCAATGTGATGGTTGAAGTCAAAGTGTCCAAACATGTCACTTTGCATTTCCAGACTCGTGCTGACAATTGGCCTTGAAGTGTTGGCCGGCGTGCTCTGTTTCTCTACGGTAATGAAACTCCTAATAAATATGAGCACGTTGAGTTATTTGGGATTAGTTGTGCTGAGCTCCTTTAGTGCTGTTGAATAATCAGTGTCCAGCCTCAAGTCCAGCCAGGCAGACAGACATGGCCAGGCGCGTCAGAGGGAGACGTGGAATCAGGTCACCGAACCTGGTGGTTTTATTCCTCACCCGTACCTGGGAGTGATGTTTCTTGTTTTACTCTTTCTCTGGGTCCAGCTTCTTACTATAGCTCTTCCCTGCATGGATCACTGACTCTGCTCCAGAGAGAGAGAGAGAGAGAGAGAGAGAGAGAGAGAGAGAAAGTGTGTGGGGTATGTGTATGTGTGTGTGTGTGTGTGTGTGTGTGTGTGTGTGTGTGTGTGTGTGTATTTTTGGTTTGGGGCCACACCTGACAGTGCTCAGAGCTTCCTGGCTCTGTTCAGGATCACTCCTGATGGTGCTGAGGGGTGAGCTTTCAAGGGACCCTACACAGCACCAGGGATTCCAACTGGGGCCAGTGGAGTACAAAACAAATCTTTAGGCCCCACCCCACCCTGGTATCCCTGCAGCCCCTCTGGTAAATCTACAAAGCTGTTTTGAGAAGCTCAAAGGTTGCATCTTTAGGAAGAAAATGGAAGCGATTATGACCACTTCCAGCCCAGGAGCTAGAGAGTGCTGGTAGCTTTGTGGCCACACTGTGATCCTTTGGAAAACATCCCAGATGCTGGGGATGGGGCTGGGACCAGTAGTCCCCTGGTGTTGGAGTTGTGGGTGCCTCTCTCTCATTCTGCAGCCTGGCCGCTTTGTTTTTATAATAGCGGCAAGTCACCTCACAGAGAACGTCATTGTTAGGGCAATGAATAGTTTTCACCCTGTGACCCTGCAAACCATGGTTACCCCAAGCACTTGTTGAATGCCACCAGTTTAGAGGCTGTCTTAGCTGTTTGGGGGTGGTGCCAGAGGTCATTGTAAACATGCTTCCTGCTCTGTACCCCACAGCTAGGGAGTACCAATTCGGGCCAGAGAATTAGTACAGTGCCGAAGCTTACCTGGCACGCGGTTGACCCCAGTTTGATCCCCGGAACCCCATATGGTCCCCTCCGAGCCTGCCAGGAGTCAGGCTTGAGCACCAAGTGTACCCCCACCCCACAGAAGGCAGGAAGAAAGGAAAGGAAGGAGGGAAGAAGGAAGAGAAAGAAGGAAGGGAAAGGGAGGGAAGGAAAAGGGGAAGGGAAACAAGGAGGGGACCCACAGGCAACTGGTGGTATAATTTGCATACGTGAAACTCTTATTTCAAACCCCAGCACCGTTTAAAAAGTAACCCGAAACAAAACAAGGACTAAGTGAATGGAAAGTGAGATTTTGCTGTTTTCCACTCTCTTTGCAGTACCATGCAGGACGACATTTTTATTCTCCATGAGCAAGAGTATGACAGTTTGCTTGAATCTGTCTTCAAAACGGAATTTTTAAGCCTCTTAGCAAAACGTTACGAGGAAAAAACCCAGAAGCAACTACCTCTGAAGTTTAGCAATACGTAAGTAGGGTCTGGGCGCCCCTTCTGCGTAGAAGCAGAGCTGGGCCTCTCCCGGGCAGCCCCACTGGGCCCCAGGACCCCATGTGCCACGAGGTCTCTACGGGGTCACACTGGCATTCCCGCAGAAGCTGACTCCACAGGGGGCTCCCCTGGAGAGCAGTCCCACCAGGACCCGGGGAAGGACCAGGCGTCAGCATCCAGGCTCACCCGCAGGCACTGGGCACTCGCCCCACTGCTGGCGCTTGGGCAACACTGTCTCAGGGCCTGCAGCCAGCCACGTCCCCCCAGCGCACTCACTGGCGAAGGCTAAGGCTTCCCAAGGCGGCAACCAGAGAGCAGAGAGGACGTTTGCTGTGGCCCGAGCTCTGGAAGGAGTGTTTCCAGAACTCAACTCTGAGCACAGCTGAGTGTCACCCGAGAACTAATCTGTAGCACTGTAGCACTGTCCTCCCATTGTTCATCGATCTGCTCAAGCAGGCTCAGTAACATCTCCATTGTGAAGACTTGTTACTCCAGAACTAAAAACATATTTTCCATCTATAAGATGGGGTGGGGGCCTCCCCGCACAACTCCTTGTGGGGGCCCTGCCCTCAGAGTGCTGGCTGGCTGCGGACAGGTGCCCCTGGCTGGGACAGCTCGGCACAGCCTTCCCCTGAGCAGCCTGGCCTCTGTGCTGGGGCCATTGTCTGTGCCTGGGACTCTCCTAAGCGGTGGTCACCAAGGCAAAGGGTGGCTAGTCTGGACCCCAGCAGCATGAGTTAGGGTCGACGTCTTACACTGGGAGAAAAGAGGAACTAGCACAGCAGTGTCTGGGTGCCAAAGCCGTAGTCCAGCGGGGAGGTTTGCCTCACACACGGCCAACCCTATGGGATGCGGGTTCAGTTCCCCGCATCCCATAGGGCCAAAAAACATCAGCATGCGTCATCGTTGCACACAGGCATCCAGGCAGCGTGGAGAGGACTGGGTGTGAGAGCCTTGGAGTTCTCGCTTCTGTCTGGACTCAGTTGCCGGAATTTGTCTTTCTTCCTGAGGGAGATTGGGGGTGGGGCAGAAGCCCTGTGCTGACCTTGCTGCTGCCTGCCCTTGTGCAGCAGCAGAGAGAAGAAGGCCCTGCAACCAGGCACCTGTGTGGCCCTTCGACTTGTCCCTCCCCCAGCCGGCCAAGCCCCTGAGTCTCTCCACACATACCACCTGCCGCAGGGCTTCTCGGCCACTCTCCTGCCTCGCCCTGTGACGGGTCCGCTCCTTCATGCCCACAAATCTGCTTGTTACAGGCTTGAGATCAAGTTGAAAAAGGAGAGTTGGGGTCCCTGGAGCGCGGGGGGCTCCCGGCAGGTGCAGTTCCACCAAGGCTTCGGAGACCTGGCCGCCCTCAAGCCCAGTAACAAGGTGCTGCAGGTCAGCATCGGACCTGGGCTGCCCAAGAACTCCCGTAAGTGCCCGCCCTCGTCTCCCCCTGCCTCACGCCACCTGCTCTCTCCCTCAGTGGGTCCCGGTCCCAGTCTGCGGGCTTGAAGCCAGGGGTGGGCTGGGCTCTTCCCCAGGAGTATTCCCAGCACTGGCGGCAATGCAGCGGGCAGGCTCGCCCCGCCCGCAGGGGTCAGTGCTGCCCTAAAAACAAATCAGGGGGCCGGAGTCATAGTACAGAGGGCAAGGCCTTGCACGCCTTGCATGCAGCCGACCAGGGTTTGATCCCTGGCATCCCCTATGGGCCCCTGAGCAACACCAGGAGTAATTCCTGAGTGCAGATCCAGGAGTAATCCCTGAGCATTACCCACTGTGACAAAAAAAGCCAAACAAATAATAATAATGATAAAATTTTTCAAAATTTGGGAGCCCAAGAAATTAGGGGAACGCAGCTACCGAGTTGGACCTCTAGCCCCACATACAGCTCCTCCCCGTGTCCAGACTCAGGCTGTTGGCAGTGCTCACTCCACAATGCTCTAGCTTCCTCAGACATCAGGTGACCCAGGTGCTGATTGTGTTTTGTCTGATCTGTTCGTGTCAGGTCCTACCAGAAGGAACACAGCTCAGAGCAGAGGTTATTCCAGCGGGACACAGAACGCGACCTACCCCATGAGAGCCGCTCCCCCGCCCCCAGGTAAGATGCGCCTGGTCCTGTCAGCAGCTACTGATACTGCTGTGTGGAGGGGTGGGCAGCCACTGGTCCCTAATAACAGCCACTGATTCCAAGGGACAACAGCTATATAGCAGCCTTTGATCCCTACCAACTAGCAGCCAGGGCCATAACTTGCAAACTATGTAGGCTGAGCACCTACTAGCAGATCACTGCATATGTGGTAGCTGCCATGTGCCACTGCACAGCCACAGTTGACTGGTCAGCCATCTGGCTGCCCATGGCCAGCCCCACCGTGACAGGAATGCAAGTGAGTAGACTGGTCAGACCGGGTTCCAGTCCAGTCACTCAGCAGTGTTGCTCCTTTCGGAAGAACACCCACCCCTGTGACTGAGAGAGAAGGAGGGTCCTTGTCCATGCCCGCCTGGATGGGACAGCTTTTTAAGATGCAGAATGCTGCTTTTGTGAAAGTAGGAATTATCCAGGTGAAACCTCCCCACCATCAGAATACTTTGCAGATAGTGAACAGCTTAGCTAGGGTGGAGACATTTTATTTCTAGTCAGATCAGATCTAGGAAAATTACTCCAAAAAATAAAGCTGAATCTGAGAGAAATACAAAATTAATAGCAAAAAAAGAACTAAGTCTCGGACTGGAGCAATAGCACAGCAGATAGGGCGTTTGTCTTGCACGTGGTTCGATTCCCAGCATCCCATATAGTCCCCTGAGTACTGCCAGGAGTAATTCCTGAGTGCAGAGCCAGGTCAGGAGTAACTTCTGTGCATCACCAGGTGTGACCCAAAAAGCAAAAAAAAAAAAAGAACTAAGTCTGGGATAGAGCAGTGGTACAGCCAGTAGGGTACTTGCCTTTCACGCAGCAGGCCTGGTTTAAAAGATTCAGGACCTGGAACCCCACGTGGTCCCCTGAGCACTGCCAGGAGTGATCACTGAGTACCACCAAACATAGCCCCAAAACAATAAGAAAAAAAATTTTTCATTCTTATGCTTCATGTTTCTCATTTTTTATAATTAAAATATAGACCAATAAGAATTATTTTAGACCAGTTTGCCTTAGTGTGTGTGTGTGTGCGCGCACGCGCGCGTGTGCACGTGTGTGCGTGTGTATTTATATTTCTTTGAGGGCCCATGGTTTAGACTTTTGCCTGTAGCTATTTGTTCAAGCCAGAGTAGTTCTCAGGGACTGGAGTAAAGACTCCAGCACCAGCTGGCATTTCTGTGATTTTCATGGGTCTGGCCCCAAAGCAAAAAAAAAATCTGTTCAACCTTGACAAAATACTTTTTTATCATACTCAAAATTCAGTTCAAAACCTCTTCCCACAGGCCAGAGAGATGTAGTACAGCGGGGAGAGTGTTTGCCTTGTACACAGACAACCCTGGGTTTGAGCCTCAGTATCCCATATGGTCCTCCCACCCCGTCAGGAGTGATTTCTGAGTGCAGAGCCAGAAGTACCTCCTGAGCATCACTGGGTGTGGCCATAAAATAAAACAAAACTGAAGGACTTCTCTGAAGGTCTTCTCCCTCACCAATGAGGGGCGCTCCCTGGGGCACCATGTTCTCAGATCAGCGGAGGGCACTTCTGTGGGAGTCCATCCCAGGGCCCCTCGGGGAATGCAGCTCTCACTCTGCCAGGATGTGTCCAGGAAAAGGGCTTGCATCACTGTGCACAGCATGGAGTGATGATGCTCCTGGCCTGCGCCCCGGTTTTGGGTGTGTTACCCTCAGACATTGCTTTGAAGATGGTGGGGTCTTGACCAGAAATGTTGTCTGGCTAGAGAGCTTGTTCCCAGAGGCAGGTCTATGTGTCCACCCGACACTGCCCCTACTGGGGTGGGGCACTTCCTGCAGGGGACATGCTGATGCAGCTGGCCACCGGAGCTGCTGCCTGCCAGTCTCCCGGAGTTCGAACCTTGAGATTCCTAGGCTCCAGCAAGGGCCTGCCAGGGAGCCTGGGCTCGCCTGCCCTTGAACGCGGAACTTCCGGGTTCTGGGAACCCTGCCAGCTCCCAGCATCTGCTCTGTTCCCCGCGCTTCCTGGCCAGTTTCAGAGGGTCAGTTCTGGTCTGTACCAAAGAGGAGTAGACAGGCCCTCCATTCCTTCAAACTGGGAGACCAAGACCTGTCAAGCTCGGTGACTTCCATAAAAGACTTTTGCAGTGGCCAGAGAGTTCAGAGGGGAAGGCACCTGCCTTGCATGTGGCCGACCCAGGTTTGATCTCCGGCACCCCGAATGGTTACCTGAGCACTGCCGGGAGTCATTCCTGAGTGTGGTCAAGGAAGGCAGGAAGGAAAGAAGGGAAGGAAGGGAAGGGGAGGATAGGAGAGGAAGGGGAGGGGAGGGGAGAGCAGGGAGGAAAAGCTGTTTAGAAAGCCTGTTAGCATTGGATTAGAAAGTTTAACTTCACGTGTAGGAGGAGTCCCAGGTTCTATCTGTGGCAGAACTGGGAATGACCCCTTGAGCACTGCCAGGTGCCACCAAACCAAGAAGAAGGAAAGAAGGTGAGAGCCATGTCCCGTCTCCTCCCTCTCTGCAGGGTACCATCAGAACGGAGTCATCAAAACCCAGTGCGTGCCACACCCACAGGCCCCAGGAGGTCAGAGGCTGAACCAGAGGGCCCTGTACACGTCCATGGCCCGGCCACCCCTGCCGCGGCAGCAATCCACCGGCTCCGAGCGGCTGTCACAGGCGCTGGACAGCTTGGACTTCCTCAGGGTCCCGGACCAGGGCGCTGCCGGGTAAGGCCCTCCCCTGGGCAGCTGGGGCACCTCGCAACGTGCCAGGAGACAGGCCCCTGCGGGCAGCTCTCTCCCCTCGAGCTCACGGGCCTCATTCCTCTCAGCCTCCCTGACCTGCTGGCACTGAGCTGCTCCGGCCAGCCCGGGGCACCCAGGGCTATAGCCCTCTCGCAACACCGTGCCGCTGGTGGCCACAGGGTCGTGGGGCTCCTGGTCACTGGGGGTGATGCAGAGGTTTCCGGGCTGACCAGTACACTGAGCCATAGGGCCTCTGCTGCTGGCTCGCTCCGGGGTCCTCTCCTGCCCAGAGGGTGTGTTGCTCCCTGCTGGCCACACACAGTGCTAGGACCCTGGGCACCTGCCCCCAGCCCTCCTCCCACGGCTAGAGCTGAAAGGCCCGTGGGTCTGTGCAGATGACCGGGAGGGGGTGCACTTTCCTTCTTACTCATGTGTTTATTTTAGCTTTGGGGCCACACCCAGCAGTGCCCAGGCCTCACTCCTGGCTCTGAGCTCAGGGATCACTCCCAGGGAGGCTCTTGTGGGGTGCTGGAGATGGAGGAGCCCAGGTTGGCCTCACGCAAGGCCAGTGCCCGCCCACGATGCTCGCCCATTGGCCCTCAGGCTGTTTCCTTATTAGCTCCCCTTCCTCCCCACTCCCATTACCCAGATGTTCTGGTTCTGGTCAGGTGGCCCAGGGATGGACTTTAGCCATGTTCTGTCCTCCGGGCTGCCATGATGGAGTGAATGCTGGGCAGTGGGGAGGTGTCGGGTGTGCCTGCAGGTAAGGGACAGCATCTAGCACCTCCCCGCCGGGAGTGGCAGCACACAGAGTCGAGTGGGGCCGCGGCTGGTCTCTCGGTTCTCCACCCGCCTCCTGCTGTCTCTGGTCCTGGCACATGGAAGCGCCTCTCCAGCCTGCTGTCAGCCACACTTGCACCGCGGCCAGGAGCCTCTGGCAGCCACGGCAGCGCAGAGCAGCGTATCCCAGCGCCATCGCTCCCTTGCAGCCCTGCGTGTTGGCGCCCCGTCTGTGCATGCTCGCCGACCGCCCAGGCCCACGCTGCTGTGCGTCTGTCCCTCCCGGCACTGGGCTGTCCGTGCGCATCCCGTCCAGCCACATGCGCTCCTAGTCTGTGGGAGCATCCGTCCGCACACCCTGCCTGTCCCCTTGCCCTGGCCATCCCCTGCCCCGCCGTGGTCCCTCCCCTGCCTCCCTTTCCCGCCTCCCGGCCCTGCACACTGCATGGGGGCTCTCGACAGGTGGGTGCACCCCTGGTCCAGCCAGCGCCGCCAGCTCATTTGGGAGCGTCTCTGTTGTTAGTTTCAGTTCACTGGGGGAGCGTGAAGCCAGGTTTCCTTGGACCTCGCACTGCCCCGACCCCCACCCCCACAAGGCACTCCCCTCTTGTTACCACGTGCCAACTACTGACTAGGAAACCGAGAGGGGCTGGGTAGGAATCTGGTGTTGTGGTGGCCCCCTCCGGCCTCTTTGGGCTCCTGCAGGCTAAGGGTCTGTGGACACGGGTGGCTGAATGAGGTCAGTTTCTCCTCTGCCGGACTTCTGGGAGCCCCACCCGCCCCCCACTCTGCCTCCGGCACCACCATCTTTTCTTTTGTCACCGAGATGTGCCACGACCCACCTCCAGCTCTTTGCTGGGAGCTTTAAGCCCAACTTGGACTGCCTTTCCCTAGTTATTTTATTTATTGGGGGCTGGCGGGTAGGGTGTTCGCCTTGCATGCGGCCGACCCAGGTTCGATTCCTCCGCCCCTCTAGGAGAGCCCGGCAAGCTACAAAGAGTATCTTGCCCGCGCGGCAAAGCCTGGCAAGCTCTCCGTGACGTGTTCGATATGCCAAACACAGTAACAAGTCTCAAAATGGAGACATGACTGGGCCCGCTCAAGCAAATTGATGAACAACGGGAGGATAGTGCTACAGTGCTATACCTGGCTGTGCTCAGGGACCACTGCTGGCGGGGCTCAGGGCCAGGCCCCAGGTCGGCGGAGGGTAGGGCAAGTCTTGTCCCCACCGTAGCATCTTCCTGACCCTCCTTTTGGCATTTTTAGTCCTAGAGTTCACTGTTGCACAGGAGGATAATTTCAGGAAATTCCATATTCCTCTGGAGATGTCCCAACTCTGTGGAGAGAGAGTGTAAAGTGCTCAGCGGTGCCCGTGGTCCTGCCGCCTGCTGGAGGGGGGAGAGAAGTACAGCCGCCGCCTGTGTGTCCCCACAAGGCTGTTCTCGGGAGTCCTGCATTCTCAGGCAGTGTCCAATAGCAACATTCCCGGCCCATAAGCCGCAGGAGCGACGGCCGGGTGCGGGCGGCGGAGGCTGAGGAATGCCTGGCACCCGGCCCTGCACTTCCAGTAATGTTTATAGATTCAACCTTTTGGAATAGAGCGTATTTTTAAGAGCCAGGGAAATAAAATGCCATTATTTTTCCTTCTTCAAATTTCAAGACATAAATCTCACATCTGCAGGACAAACAAGGGGTATTTGAGAGCTTGCCCCAGCTTGCCTGGCATGGATGGGGTGAGGACTGCAGAGTTGGTACGGGGAGGTGGTGGTGGTGGTGGTGTGTGTGTGTGTGTGTGTGTGTGTGTGTGTGTGTGTGTGTGTGTTTGGGCTTGGGGGTCCCATAGCATCCCATATGGTCCCCTCAGTACAGAGCCAGTAAAACTCCTTAGCACCTCCAGGTGAGACTCCTCCCCAAAAAAAGAACAATTTAATATATTTTTTTAAAACTTAATTTCCAGGACCGGAGTGATAGTACAGTGGGGAGGGCACTTGCCTTGCATGTGGCTGACCCGGGTTTGATCCCCGGCATCCCATATGGTCCCCCAAGCACCACCAGGAGTGATTACTGAGCATAGAACCAGGAGTAACCCCTGAGCATTTGCTGGGTGTGACCAAAAAAGCAAAGATAAAAACCCCTAATTTTCTTCTATAAATATTTCTCTCTCTCTCTCT
>JAOXYA010000028.1:12481420-12498773 GCA_028565675.1 Sorex palustris | reverse complement strand
TAGTGTCGTACAGTGTCTTAGGGCCAGAGAGACAGTACAAGTGGGTAGGGTGCTTGCCTTGCCTGAGGTCAACTAGAATTCAATTCCTGGCACCCTGTATGGTTTGTCAAGCATAACCAGGAGTGATCCTTGAGTCCCATTTGATGTGTGACCCCCATATTAAAAGTTCATACAGATACACATTATATGACATGCTAGCTTTAGTTATCCACTCGTGACAGTATTCCAGCTTTACCTCCATCCATTCACTTGACCTTTTCTGTATTTTTAAAAACAAATCCTTGACATCATATTTTGTTTAAAGACGGGCACCAGTGAGATAGTACAGGGGATATAAAGGGCTTGCCTTGCACACAGCCAACCCTGGTTCAATCCCTGAGCACCACCAGATGTGGCCCACCTTACTGCCCCTCCAGTTTCCGGTATGATTTCTTTAAAGAACTCTTTTTTTATGACATAATTTCAAATATGACTTCTAATATGAAACATATGGTTATTACACAAATGTCTAATTTTCTTGATTTTTTTTAAAATAGGTTTTAGAATATACAGATAAACTTAACTCAGTGAGGTTGATATATTTGACTCTATATATGTTTTCCTGCTATCCTTTTGGCCCTGTTTTGTTGAAGAAGCTCTAGTGTTTATCTTATATAGCAAGATTTGGCTGGAGCGATAGCACAGAGGTAGGGCGTTTGCCTTGCGTGCAGCCAGCCCGGCCAAGCTGGGTTCAATTCCTCCGCCCCTCTCGGAGAGCCCGGCAAGTTACCAAGAGTATCTCGCTTGCGGGGCAAAGCCTGACAAGCTCCCTGTGACGTATTCGATATGCCAAACACAGTAACAACAAGTCTCAAAATGGAGACGTTACTGGGCCTGCTTGAGCAAATAGATGAACAATGGGAGAAGAGTTTGTTTGTTGTTTTGACAGCAAGACTTAGCAAAATTTTTCTCTTCCCTTTTTGCTTTATTTTTACTTATTTTTGTTTCTGTTTTCTTTGTCCCCTTCTCTTGTGACTACTGGTCAGCTGCTTGTTTGTCGTGCTCTCGTCTGCAGCGAGGTGTTGTCTAGAGCCTGAACCTAGATGAGACTTGCAGTTTCCTTTCGGACGCAGCCTGTCCCACTGAGCTGTCTAGGGGCAGGGGGGTTGGGGGTGAAGGGTGCAGCCCTGGAAAAAGACTTTAGGCTTTGTGGCTCAGAACTGTTCTCTCCTGCCTTTGGTGTGATGGCAGATAAGAGAGTATAGGTAAATGAATGGCATAGCTGTTTGTTTTCAGTAAAGATACTTGCAAGAACTAACGGAGTTGGCTGCCCTTTGCTGAGGAGCTTCCAAGGCCTGGATTTGGCTGGTACATTCCTGTGGAATCGTTCAGCATGTCCTCTGTTTATGCTATTGCCTGCAAATGCGTAAGTTGGTTATTGGATTATGGAGACTTGCATCCTCAAGTCAGAACACCTGATCCCCAGTACTCACTTCATAACTACTGTATAAGCCTGGCAAGCTACCAAGAGTATTCGATATGCCAGACACAGTAACAACTGTATAAGTAGTGTCATTTATAATGTCATATTTCTCCATTTGTATATGCAGTAATGTCAGTGATGATATTGGTCATTGATTATTTATATTGTATGGATTAAGATCATTGAAAGGTACATTAAGATCATTGATGTATCATTTTCTCTTTAGTAGCTGACAAGCTTCCAGAAAGAAAAGTTTATCTACTTTGCAGCTGTTATATCCAGTGGTACAGTTTATAAAGGAAAGCCAGGATGTAGAAAATTGATAATTTATCCCCCCCTTTTTTTTTGCTAACATCACTGTAATGAGCTAGCTTGTTAGCATCTTCAGCAGTGACTGTACTTCCTCCCTTAATTTTCTTTTGAATTCATGAATTTAAGTATATTTAATGTATTTCAGTTCAATGTAATTGTTGTCTGTAGCTTGTAAGAGCCTCTTTGATGGGCTTCCCCCCCCCCCTTGGTTTTTGGGCCACACCTGGCTGTGCTCAGGACTTACTTACTCCTGGCTCTGCACTCAGAGTTCACTCCTGGCAAGGCTTGGGGGACCACATGGGGTACTAGGGATTGAATCAGTGTTGACTGGGTGCAAGACAAGCACCCTCCCTGCTGTACTAATGCTGCAGGCCCTCCGTAGACTCTTCAGTTCTCGCAGCATGATTCTAGCAGTCTCTGATCACCTTCCTGAGTGTCCTTGTTCACTGTTTCCTGTTCCAGACCCATAGGTAGTCATTGTTTTTATTTTATTTTATTTTATTTTTCATTTTAATGATAAGGTTTAGGCAGCAGTCTAAGGAGAGTTTATTACTCCTGAGTTGCTTCTGTTTTCTCAACATGTTTAGTTTATAGTTCTAGAAAACATTTGTGGTTTTGTTGTTTTTACTGTAAAAGTGTAGTAAATTTGAACTCATAAATACTTCCAGTTCATC
Source organism: Sorex palustris (assembly GCA_028565675.1). NCBI lineage: Eukaryota > Metazoa > Chordata > Mammalia > Eulipotyphla > Soricidae > Sorex > Sorex palustris. Next base: position 12,496,325 of record JAOXYA010000028.1, on the reverse strand, counting down.
ATTTCATTTGTTGCACAGTATAATTACTGAAAATACTTTTAAGAGTTTTGCCCCAAAGATATCTGCCCGAATGATACGTTGCCATTCACAAGTGAACAGATTACTGTGCTTTGGATACTTCCACCCAGTGTAATTACGCCCTAGGCTAAAACACTTTATCTTTTATTATTTTTATTATTGTTTCATTCAGTTACTATGTGTTGTTTAGGTAAATACTTGATTAATTTGTTTTCAAAATTGAAGTAGCCCTTTTGAAACTTAATTTTGATCTGCAGCTTCTCTGTAATTATTTCAAAATAAAAAGTTTGGCTCCTCCCCTCCAAAAAAGAACCCAAATGTTATTACAGGGTAGGGGGTGGTGGATGGGCTCAGTAACCCTGAAGGTCCCTCCAGATGATTCTCACAATGAGGACAAGTTGCTGATGGCAGCCACACCCAGGATTCTGGGGGTTCACTCAAGATAAACACTCAACTTCTGTGCCATCTCTTCAGCCCCCATCCCCCAGGTTAGAAATCTTAATTTTAAAACTTAAAATTTCCCCTTAATTATTTCTTGGTCTTTGGGCTGCACTCAGCAGTGCCCTGGACCTACAGCGGAGGGCACGGGGACTCCCAGGCCTCCCTCCCGAGGGCTTTGGGCCGCCCTTGTGCTCTCCCTGGCCACCGCGGATTCTGGCTTAGTTCTCTACAGTAGTTATTGTTTCTCGGGGTCCGAGCAGTCAGACAAGGTTTGTTGAGAGTGCGCCGTTGCGCCCGTTTGTGACCTGAGACAGCCTTGTCCTGTAGAGGGTGGGGTCCTGGCTGGCCCCCCCTTGCACTATCTCCAGCCCTGCACCTCGGCATTTAGGCCTCAGCCTGGCACCTTGTCAAATGAGATAGAATGTGGTTCAAGTTCCACTTCTGTTACTTACGTAAAGTAGACTCTGGGCAGACTTTCGTCGTTTCCTCAGTCTATGAATGAACATTATACAGACTTCCTGCTTGATTGTTCCAAGGATCCATCAGTTGTTGGCCTAGTGGTGAGATGGCTGGTTTGTTTGTGATACTTGACTGTCTTGAAGATCCCAGTTACTTGAGTATTTTCCTTATTGTTTTCTCTAGAATATTGTATTTACTAATGTTTGTCTTCTAGTCTCAGTCAGTACTGCTGGTGTTTCGCGGTTTTGGGGGGCGGACAGTGAGGGCGAGAAACGGAGTGCTTGGGCTGGAGCCTGAGCTTGTGCCTGTTAAGGCTTGTGGGGCCTTGAGCTCATCTCTTTACTCCTCCTTTCTCTGTTGCCCTTCATATACTCAGGTGTTCACTAAATTTCTCAAAGCCAGACTTACCTCCTTGAAGCTTTTGTACCTTTTTTGGTTTGTTCTTTTGGGGGATTGTGGGGAGGGTTGGTTTTGTTTGGTGCTGTGCCTGGCTGTGCGCAGGACTTGCTCCTGTCCTCGGAGGTCTCTCCTGACAGGGCTCAGGTGGACCATAAGGGGCACCAGAGATCTAACGGAGATCAGCTGTGTGCAAGGCAAGTGCCGTAACCCCTGGACTGTTTTTCTGAACCCCCCACCCCCCGAAGCTTTCTCTGAGAATTTTCTGCACCCATTTGTTTGATATCTTATATTTAATATCTTATTTAGGTCTCATTTTATCTCAGTTTTATAGGCAAAATTTGGTCGCTGTCATCCAAGCCCTGTGCCTCCCTCCATGTGACTTGATTCTTCACATCCTTTGAATAAGAGCAGTTCTGTCTTTCCTCCTAAGACCAGACAGTTCATTCAGCAAATAGTTTCTACTTACTGCATATTTGTATTTGATGTTAGCCTGTAGTCTAACAGGACATAGCCATCAGCAGTTCAGGTTTTTTTGAAGGTTTATTTTAAATAGTCTGGCTAATACAGTGTTTACATCCAGTTTTTAAGGGAAAGGAAATCTTCCAGTTCTTTCTACATAGTATATGTGCATACGCACGGCACACACGCACACACACACAGTCACAGATTAACCCAGGGGACCAGGGGTAGAGTAAGTGTAGTAAACACTTTGTTAAATGGAAAAGTAAGGCATAGGCTTGTCTTTGTCTCTTAGAGCCACTGCTCTTCAAGGGCGGGAGGAAAGTAAAGGAGCTTCCTCTGGCTTTCTATGGGAACCTTGGGTTTGCATCAGGGCCAGATAAGAATTGGAGTGTTACCTTACGGAAAGCTTTAGCCTCCTTTTCATATGTGAAGTCACCTTATTTTTTTGAGATAAGTTCAAAAAGTGAATTTTATTATTGTTGCTACCTGTTTGTTGTTTTCTTTAGGAACAAAAAGTTCAGTGGGAGTGAATTGAATTTTTTTTATAATTTATTTATTGAATCACTGTGGGAAAAGTTACAAAGCTTTCGGGTGTAGGTCTCAGTCATGCAAATATCAAACACATTTCCCTTTACCAATGCTTGTTTTTAACTACGAACCCCAATAAAACACCACCTCCCACCCCTCCCAATGCCTGTGAAGCAGATGAGTTCTAGTTAACACTCTGTCTACTTTGACTAGATTCATGGTTTTGATAAAAGATGCACCATTATTATTTAGAGTTTACCCCCCTCCCCCAATCAGACGTGCTGAAAAAGCGTTGTGAAATGATTTGCTTTCTACAGCTAGGTTCAAGAATTAAATGTTGTCGCGGCCGCGTGGTTTTAGATTTCTGCTATTTTACTTATTAACCCTGGAAGTATTTCTGCTAAAAGTCAGATAATTAAGAGATTGGTTTCTGTGCTCTGGAGTCGTGGCTGTGCCGGAGAGCCGCTCGTGGCGGGCAGCTGGTGACCTCGGTAGGACGTGAAGGATGGGCCAGAACGCCCCCCTTCCCATGAGGTTTTCGTCGCCCCCAGGCCCCCGGCTCATACCTGCTGTCCACAAGGCTCCCATGCGGCCGCCATCTTTCTTTCCAGAGAGCTGAATTGAATTTTTTAAAAGGTGCATATCACTTTGTGAAAATCTATTCCTTAGACATGTAAACTTTCCCGCTTTCTCTTACTGCAAAGATTAGGGCCTTCCTTAGGATTTTTGTTTGAAAACTCTGGGTGTTTGCTGCCTGCACTGGTAGACCTCCTGTACGGAGGACAGATATGTCCTGAGCTGAGCCTCATCTTTTCTACTAACTCTGTTTTTTTTTTGTGCTTTATCCTCACTGTAACTGGTTTTCATTTTCAGAGCTGGGTCAGACTTTCCTAAGAAGCATTTAAGTATATGTTATCAAACTAGTTTTGCCACTGTTTTGGGAAGCTAAAGTTACGAAAGCCTTCGAAGACATGTTGAGTCATGAGGATAAAATATAAAAATGTATAGGTTCTCATAGCAGCTAGAAATAGCATTTCTAATTGGCAGAAACGGTGGTCGAAAGGAATACATTTTATGCATCATAGTATCTTTTTGTTTTTGTTTTCTTTGAATCACCATGAATTACAGTTAGAAAGATATTTATTATTGAGTGCATCATGGTATTTCTTAAATATCAAAAAATTTGTTTTATTCTCCAGTCTATTAATATTATATCTTTAAAAGCATACCTTGGTTTGAATTGTGCTGTTGGCATCACAGGTACAGAAAGGAGTGACAACTTGTACTTTTTTTTAACATTTGTTTTTTTAGAATGAAAAAGTTCAAAGTTAAAATGTTCAAGTTTATCCCTCCACTTAACTAAAAAAGAATTTTGGAGAAATGTTTGGTAATTTCAGAACAAATCATTCTTTGTTGCCACGGCCTACCATTCTCCCTAAGCTAAAGCATTTTTCTTTTCCTGGTTTTGTAGGTTAGAAACAAATTTCAGTACCATTCATTGATATATTCTTGAGGACAGTATAAAGAACTTATTGATTGGATTCACATTTCTGTCAACTAAAAGTTTCCTTGTTTTGGACTATTCCAATTCTTAAGCTTGTGGCTTATTTGGTTTTTTGTTTGTTTGTTTGTTTTCAGCATCTTTGGTTTCCTTCAAGTTACTTTAGTATGTCATTCTCCTGGGGTACTGTGTTAAAGTTGAGAATAATTTAAAATGACTTCTTAGAATGTAATGACCATAGGGAAAATACTTGACAGATTTTAGGGAATGATCGACTTTAGGAGCCAGAGTGATGTTCAGTGGGCAAGGTGCTTGCCTGAGTGCAGCCGACTCAGATTGGCTTCTGGCACCACACATGGTTTCCTGTGCCCTGCCAGGAGTGATCCCTGAGTGATCCCTGGAATAAACCCTGAACTACCGGTATGACTCAAAAAACAAATGAGCAAAAGAAGAGAAAAATACCACGTGACTTTATACAAATCTAAAATTGTGTCACCACTTTTAGATGCTGAAATTTTATGAGAGTGGTCCTTAAAGTGTGGTCCGTGGATGCTCAGAATCCGTGCAGTCCAGACACTGCACAGAGGCTCAGGCTCTACACCAGAACTCTCTGTCTCATAAGTTTTGGCAGACCCTCCAGGGGATTTTGTGCAGATTCACTCAGATGTGATTTGAGAGCCATGTAACTTGATAGCATCTTGCAGAAAACTGTTCTCAGCTTTTATTTTCAAGCTGATGAGCTATGGTGGCCATAGGATGCAGCTCAGTGGCTGGACAAACGTCTTGGATTTGATTCTTAGGACCCTTTTTCTCATTCCCACCTCCTAAAAGTTACATTTTTTTTCTAAGATGACTGTGCATTACTTTTTCATTATGACTTTTGAGTAAAATATTGGTTTTGTCTTCATCAAATACTTCACTGATTTTTACAGTATTTTAATGGTAAATAAGAGAAATTTCCTTTTTTGTCTTTTCAGACTAGGACACCTGTTAGTTTTAGATTCGGTAAAGATAACACCTTTTAAATTTGTAGTCGTTTTTTAAAAAAATATCAGTTTCTTGTCTTGATTGCTTGCAGCATAAATACCATTGAAAAGTGACTGGAGTTTGTGACTGCTTTAAATTTATTTTTAGCAGATCAAAAGGAATGAGTACTTCGACTCACTTTCTCGGAGTCACCCTTGACACTTCCGAGATGCCTCAAAAGGAGCATTTTTTGCTTGTTTCATTTGTAAAACACATTTGCCTTTGAAAGTATGTCTTCAAGTTAAGACTTTCAGGACTATTTTGTTGAATGAGTAATACCCTAGCATTGCCTCCTGTTGAGGAGACTAATCATGGTGACTAATCATGGTGGTCTTTCATTGGCAACTCTTGATAATGATTCAAATGAATATGATGCTGTTGAAAAGTAGTTCAGTACATGGTTTAGCTGATCGTTGATAGGTTGGCCCATCTCTTCAATCCCGAACATGGACCACATTTCTCTTACTGAGTTCTGAGTTTGATTGGATTATCCTATATTTTGTTAATGATGACTGTCCCTAATATTATTAAATTATAGATTAATTTGGTTGATTTTATACTATTAAACAAAATCAGTATTCTTTGTATTTATTTTACATTTGATTATTTTTTAAATTTCAGGATGGTGAGGAAGAAGAAAATGAGAAAGGTATGTTTAATGCTAAGTAGAGTTTAAGAATGGCTGATGTTTAGAAAAACAGTAAATTTTATGAAGTAACTAATTTTTGAAATGCATTTGCTTTTAAAGTTATCTATTTAGTGAATTAAGTTAGTATCTTTAGAATTTTTTTAGTTGATTTCAGTTTTCATTTTAACTTAAAATATATTCTAACTTAATGGTGCATATCAGTTACTGTAGTGAACAACGCCATTTTAAAATTTTAACCCAGTTTTAATTTATTATTAAGAAAAACTTAGCATACGGTAAGTTAATTGCATTCTTAAGACTGGCACTGCAGTAACTCATACGTGCTTATATTATGGATAATGGATTTTACTGCTGGTTCAAAAAAAAATGGTGGGCAACCAGGAGACTGACTTTTCATTTGCCACTTGGAGGAATTGACGGTCTTCTGACAGTCCTAGCACTGTAGCAGAGCAGTCTCGTCCAGTACGGCCACAGAGATGCCAGTAGCAACACTTGTGGTCAGCACAAGACTACGGAAGAGCTTTTGGACAGAAGCCACAGGATTCTGGACTGGACTTGGAAGGACGCAGAGCCGGGTTCTGAGCACAGCGCCATGAAAACCCTGGAGACCAGAAGAAGCCAAGCCACTGACTGAAAGCCTCCCAGGCCCGAGGCCGCTGTGTTGTGGGGGAACGCAAGACATCTTCGGAATTGGCCATTCCTGGACTGGCTGGACTGGATGAAGACTGGAAGCAGCCCATTTCCTGGACACTGGGGAGCAGTTCACCTGCGGAGCCTCAGATCGCCGTGTCTTACGGACGGCATAGGAACTGACCCAGAAGACGGAAGATGAGGGGCCCGGAAATGCCTGGAAGGCCGATTGAGACCCTCAGACTGTGACCTTTGAAGACATCATCATGGGAATTCCTGAAGGCCACAGGGTTAAATCCCACAATGGGAACACTGAATAACAAATCTGCACACTTGTCTCTCTCACGGAGGAAAAAAGTCTTCTCTGTGCCATTAACTTACAACCAGAAGTGAAGAGCTGGTCTCCCCAGATTGGAACCACTTTCCCCCTTCCTTGTTTGGTATTTGTGTGTAAGAGGTCATGTTCTCCATGAAGAATGAGTGATCCGGGGTACAGGATTGTTTCTCTCAGTTAATACCCTTGTGTTTCTTTCCCCTAACCTTCCATCAGTGCTAATAACTGGCTTTCTATTTTCTAGGTCCTTTTCTAGCTTATGAATATGAAATTGTTTAAACTTCTTGTTTTGCCGTATTTATTCCTGTTAAATCCTCTTAGATATAGCAGGTTCTGGTGATGGTACACAAGAAGTATCTAAACCTCTTCCTTCAGAAGGGAGCCTAGCTGAGGCTGATCACACAGCTCACGAAGAGACGGAAGCTAATGCAACTGTGCGAGAAGCTGAGGATGACAACATCTCGGTCACAGTCCAGGCTGAAGACGCCATCACTCTGGATTTTGATGGTGATGACCTCCTAGAAACAGGTAAAAATGTGAAAATTACAGATTCCGAAGCAAGTAAGCCAAAAGATGGGCAGGCCCCCATCGCACAGAGCCTGGAGAAGGAAAGCAAGGACTGCGAGATGAACGCGAACCATAAAGATGGTAAGAAGGAAGACTGCGTGAAGGGGGACCCTGTCGAGAAGGAAGCCAGAGAAAGTTCTAAGAAAGCAGAATCTGGAGACAAAGAAAAGGATACTTTGAAGAAAGGGCCCTCGTCTACTGGGGCCTCTGGTCAAGCAAAGAGGTTTGTTTTCTATGTCAGTTCTTTACGATACTGAATTCCAGCATTCAGTAAGATCACTCTACATTAAGGGGGTGGCTTCAAGACCCTGTACAGTAATTAGTCCTTATGATCCTGCCTATAATATTTTTGACCGTCATAAGTTACTTTAAAAAAAAAATTCAAGATCTTCGTAATATGCAGTGTGTCCTGATTGCATTGTCGAATTGTCAGCATACATTTGGTTTTTTTTTGTTTTTGTTTTTTGTTTTTGTTTTTGTTTTTTTTCCAAAATTGACAATATTTTTGTGTTTTATTTTTAAAAATCCTTGTGATGATGGTTAATGAACAACTATCAGTCCTAAGAACACAAAATGAAGTCAAGTCCCAGTCCTGAAATCTGGAGAAGATGGCCATATATCCACTGAATAGAATTGTCAGAAAAATCTAGATCTTCAGGCATCTTGGGGAAATCAGTGCAAGAATCTTAAGGGAACCATTGGTTCAAATAACCTATTCTAGGCCTCTGCAATTTCTAATTTGTATAAATAGCGGTAGTTTGAAATAGTCAATATCAAGCTGTTCGATTTTTGTTTTTTGTTTTTTATTTTGAATATTCTTCTGGTGATTTGCTTCTTCAGCTCTTCAAAGGAATCTAAAGACAGCAAGACATCATCCAAAGATGACAAAGGTAATGGATTGTTTTCTGTTTTAATTTGATTACTCAGGGTTTTCTTTATTCATTTAATCCTTAATAACTGACAAAACTAAACTCATTCAGTGGGTGTTGTATAAACTGGAATTGGAGCTTTCAGCAAACTTTTTGAAGCATTAAAATTTAATGTATCAGCTGAAATGAGTCTGCTGAAAACCCGGTATGTTTTAACATTGTATTCTAAGTAGCTATTTGGGCTTGAATGTAGATATTTTCTTTTCTTTCTTTATAACTTCAGAAGCTTTTTTCTTTCATAGTCTTTTAAAACCACTACATATCACCTCCCAGTTTCCCTATGCTGTTACTAATATTTGTGAAATATATATATAAATACGGAGTTTGGTATTGAGAAGAAAAATCTGTGCCTACTGTGAGATTTTCATTCTTCAAATCGGCACACACTTCTTTTAACATAGCCAGTATGTCATAGTTTCATCTTCAGAATTTACTTTCTAATTTGATCTGTTTGGGTTTTCTGATAGCTTAAAGGTAAACAATTTATTGCTTTTTGTTATTGGAGAGTCACTGATGATGTCATGGGATAATGAACGTCTGATTGTATCTTTATACAGTGCATATGTTGTCTACTTGAAAGATACTTGTTTCCTAAAACTTATTTTAAGAGAACATAGCACCCTTTGGATACTGCTGAGTTCTAAAATGTCTCATGAGTGTTGCTAGGAGGGGTGTCTCTGTGTCCTGTCATGGGCATTTTAAGATGTTTTTCACTCAACTGCCTTTTAGCCTGAGAGATTTTTGTGGGATCCCAGGGTACATAGGTATGTAAAATAGGTATGCGTATCAAACATTAACTGATCATGAATCATAAATTTATTTTAAAAGTTATGTGTGGCTGGAGAGATGATAGTACAGTGGCTCTGCGTTTGCCTTGTACACAGCAAACTCCGTTTGATTCCGACACTGCGTAAGGTCCCTGAGCACACATACAGGAATAAGCCCTGAGCATCAAGCACCTCATATAGCATCAAGCACCTCATATAGTCTCCTGAGCACCTCCAGGAGTGATCCTCAAGCACAGAGACAGGACTTAAGCCTTGAGCACTGCCAGGTGTAGCCCAAAAGCAAAACAAAAGATAACATGTGATAGTTAACATTTCATAAGCTAAAACACTTCAGTAGATACTTTTGAGAGTAGAAATACACAGTCCATTAGTTAAAATGAGTCAGATACCTGTTGTATCATAAATTGATACTGACAGTTTTTCAACAAAAACTTGTGACAAATGTTAAAGTATTGAAAAATATGTTCTAAGTAGACATAATTTGAAGTTACAGAAATCATTACTATTAATTGCTTTGTACACTGTTGCTTTTAGACAAGGTAAGGAAAAGCATAAAATTCCCCTTTAGAGCAGTATATTTGAAGAAAAACACTAAAAGTGACAAACTAGAATACTGTATTCTAGGAACTGGCATCCTTCTATTTGAAACCATAATTTGTGGATGGAAGTTGTATAGGAGTGTCTCATGTACCCATTTACTTAGTCTGAAGCATCTTCTTAAAATGGACGTACTTTAGAAGATCTTTTTAATTTTAAGGCCAGAATTACCTAGCTGCAGCTGATTCCAGCGTTCTGTTAACTGTTGTTTATAATAGAGATAATAGAGAATGAAAATGACTGGTTGGTTAGTCTTTGTTATTAACCCTTAAATTCTTTTTTTTTTTTTCCTTTTTGCGCTTTGGGTCACACCTGGCAATGCTCAGGGGTTACTCCTGGCTCATGCACTCAGGAATCACTCCTGGCGGTGTTCGGGGAACCATATGGGATGCTGGGAATAGAACCTGGGTCAGTTGCATACAATCTGGGTCAGTTGCATACAAGGCTACCACTGTGCTATCACTCCAGTCCATAAATTCTTTTATTTTTTTTTAATTGAACACCATGAGACACAGTTGCAAAGTTGTTCATGATTGTAACCCTTAAATTCTTGAAAACAGTTGATCCCGTCCCCTGACTTGCACCTCTCAAACTCCTATTCCTCAGAATGTATAGCCCACAGCACATGTGGGTTGGTACACTCCCAAACAATGGTTTTCATGGTCACTTAGATGCAGTGCTGTGGAAGAGTGTGGTTTATTAAACTTAGCAAACTCCAAGGCACAAAATTGCTTTCTTACACATTTTCACTCAAAATTCGTGCACCAAGATATGTATAAGTTGGTTCACACCTGCTTCCCCACAGGTTGTATTGTCTGTTACTATGTTTGATGGTGTGTGTGCATGCATGTGTGTGTGTGCGTGAGCGTGCCTGTGTGTGTGTATGCGTGTGTGCGCGCGCGCACGCATGCATATGCACTCTGAGGTACCTTGAAGAAATGGTATAGGTAAAGGATGGTGTTGATGTTTGATTGATGTTAATAGCCCATTCATGGAACTTGGTGTAATAAAGTTAAGGTGTCTAAATGATTGAATTTTACAATTTTGAAAGAAATTGGCCCTATATTTTTGTAAAAACTAATTCTAACCCAGAAAGTTCAATGTCTGGCATTAACTGTATTCCAGGGAGTGCAGGCAGTGCCAGTGGCAGCGGTGGGAGCTCCACGAGGAATATCTGGGTCAGTGGGCTTTCTTCCAACACCAAAGCTGCTGACCTGAAGAACCTCTTTGGCAAATACGGAAAGGTACATTCTTACACCTTTGATCTCTCTCACATCTCCATTTGAGGCTTGTATTCAAGATAGCGTTGTATAAAGTCTTCTAGTTTCTTTTTTTTCTTAGCACTGGTTAGGCCTGGTTTTGAAGGTCTGTGGTAATAGGTGAGTTTGATTATTATTCTCATGAGTCTTGGGAAGTCTTTTATGAAATAGCACAAGTTCAACCCCTGGCAGCATATTTGTTTGCTGAGCACTAATGAGAGGTCTGGTCCAGTCACAGAACCGGGGAATCCTCCCCGCAATGAATCAGTAAATGAAAGTTTTATACATAATGTGTGTGTGTGTGTGTGTGTGTGTGTGTGTATAAGTTTGCATGTATTTGTGTCTGTGGGGAATGGGACGGGAGGCTTGGAGCCATGCCTGATGGGATACTCAGGTCTTACTCCTGGCTCTGCACTCAGGGATCATTTCCGGTGGGCTTGGGGAGACCATATGGGATGCCGGGTTTGAACCCAGTTAGCCACATACAAGCTCCCTACCCTCTGTACTGTCTCTGTGACCCCTAAGGGGCCACACTTAAATCCATAATAACACCTAATGGAGAGAATTTTAGTTATCACCTTTATCTTGATTTTTCTAGCACTTAGCTTTGTCGCGGCTAATTTGATGAAACTGGGAAATAAGGTAGATGAGTATTAGGCATTGGGATATAGAATTAGGGGAACAAAATAACTGATGTGGTCCCTCTTGTTTAGATTTCAGGCAGAAGTAGAGAAAACAAAAACTTACACAGATAAAATCAGAAGTCATACTAGGCGCTCTGGAGGGAGTGCAGTTGCAGAGTTCGAGAGGAGAAACTTGCTACTGGGTCAAAAGTTTTGTGGCACACAGGGAAAGCTGAGAGAGGAGAGCACTCAGGATTCTAGGAAACCCAGTGGGTTGTCTGTATCCTTCAGGGCCCGTGGTCTTCTACCACACATTTGTTAGCTTTTAATCTGTGTCTTAATCTGCACCAGTATAAACCTTTTCAGAGCAGGGACTTACACATCTGTATTTTGTATGTACTTGCTTAGATATCAACTAAGTAATCAGTACCACACAGATGTTTAGATTTTAGGAGTCTTTAGAGAATTGTTGGAGCGTGAAGGTGATTCAGATTCAGGTCAGAGAAAGAAACATAGCAAGGAGTCCATTGCGGCCTCCCAGATGTCCCCCTGAGTGACTCCAGGAGCGCCTGGAGTGACTCCTGAGCACAGAGCCAGAAGTAAGGCCTGAGCATTGCCAGGTGTGGCCAAAAGCAAAAACACAAGAAGAATGAACTGTAGTTGTTTTTATTCTTCTTCTCTCCTTAGCCACTTATTGTTAGAACTTAAACAGTATTCTTTTTTTGGGGGGGGAGGGGGGAGGAATTCATACCCGGTGATGCACAGGGGTTACTCCTGGCTCTGCACTCGGGAATTACTTCTGGTGGTGCTCAGGGGACCATATGGGATGCTGGGGATCGAACCCAGGTTGGCTGCATGCAAGGCAAATGCCCTACCTGCTGTGCTGATAACTCCAGTCCCAAAAACAGTGTTCTTGGGGCCAGAGAATTGGTAGGTACCGTGGGTAGGGCGCTTGCCTTTGTTTGGCCACTCTGATTGATTTCTGATCACCACTGGGAATGATCCTGGAGTACAGAGCAAGGAGTAATAATCACAGTTGGGGCAAATTATCCTTTTTGAGGGTCAAGTTTCTACTCACTGCCATTGTAAACAACCCTGTTTGCCTCTATCTGACATTGTTCCTTCCTATTCTGTATGCTTATGTCCTCTTGCTTTCCTGCTTTCTCACCCCTGTTCCTACACAGTTGAGACTGTCTCCCACTTCCATGCTGGTACATGCAGTAACACACACGTTTACTTGGGTTTTGGTTTTGGCAGTACAGAGATTGAGTCCAGGTCTCGTGCTTGCCAGGCCTGTGCTTTGCTGCTGAGCCTCATCTTTGGTTTGGCATGACTTTTCAGAGCTCCTTAGAATGAAATAATATTTAGATTGGGTTTTGTGTTGTGATTGCTGATGTTGGTTTTGATTTTTGGCCACCCTGGCTTGCTCAGGGTCTTCGTCCTGGCAGTACTGGGGCACATAGTACTGGTGCTGCTATCAAACCATGGTTGGTGTCAGGCAGAGCAAGTGCACTATAACCTTGTGTTCTCTCTCCAGCCCTAAGGTCTATTTGTAAGCCTGCAGTTTTCTCTTTTTCACCCAGAAATTTTCCAGGGGCCTGCGCCTGGCTCCTGCATGCCAGAGCACCTGCTCCAGGTCTTTGAACTGTCTCCCTGACTCTTCCGTTGCTTTTTCTCGTGTAGGAGGTGAATGGGGCCTCGAGGGGTGCTCTGGAGGGGCCAGTGTTGTTTGTACAAGGTCCTGAAGCCTCTCCCTGGGCACAGGGGGCCTGTTGTGGAGGCCCTTGGCCCTGTGCTGGCTCTCTGGTCCATGGTTGCTCTTGGAAACACAGGCTTGGTATTTTAATTCAGTAGACTATATTTGGGCCTATGAGATAGACGTTTTTCGGTCCAAGTCTAATTGAAAATATTATGTATCTGCTTTTGGAAATTATAACATATATACTCTAGTTACACCATTACTTTGTTGATGTAACATTTTAGCCATATATTTGAAGGAAAGCAAAGAAAATAAGTTTTTGGCAGTTTGATTTATTCCCCTATATATTTTCCAAGTGCTTCTAATCATAACATAAAATGTAATACAGGTTTTCAGTAGCAGAGATCCTAACTTTACCCTTCATTCTGAGTTTGTGTATCCTGAATATTTGAATGGAGTAGTTCCAGAACAGTGTTTCTCGGCCTTCCTTTGTTTCTGTTTTCCTCCTGTATCTGTGCCGTACCTGCTGTGTGGTCTTCACCTCTGGCGTCCTTGGACTGCCCTGCCCGCAGTCCCTGTGTGAGGAGTGCTCATCTAAAGTCGACTCTTCTGTTACAGGTTCTGAGTGCAAAGGTGGTCACAAATGCCCGGAGTCCTGGCGCCAAGTGCTATGGCATTGTCACCGTGTCCTCCAGCACGGAGGTGTCCCGCTGCATTGCCCACCTCCATCGCACGGAGCTGCATGGACAGCTGATCTCTGTCGAAAAGGCAAGTATGCTGGGCTCTGGATGGTGAAGAACGCCTCTAGTGTCAAGATGCCAGGGCCATAAAGATGGAACTTTGACAGGTTTTTTTTTCCACCCCCAACTTAAATCTTTCAGGTTAAAGGCGATCCTTCTAAGAAAGAATTGAAGAAAGAAAATGATGAAAAGATCAGTTCAAGATGTTCTGGAGACAAGAAAAATACAAGTGATAGAAGTAGCAAGTAAGAATGATTACTTTTGAAGCTACATTTTTGGTACATTGATTAGGAAGTTCTCATTTTCTTGGTTTTCTTGTATGGGGTGATGTGGTCAGGACGCAAGCGGCTGTCAAAAAAGAAGAGAAGAGGTTGTCTGAGAAATCTGAAAAAAAAGAAAGCAAGGATGCTAAGAAAATAGAAAATAAAGATGAGAAGAATGATAGTGGAGCAACTGGCCAAACTTCAGAATCAATGAAGAAAAGTGAAGACAAGAAGCGAATAAGTATGTTGTGCTTATTAGTCTCCAACCCCCTCAAATGCAGTTCACTGTTAAGGTTTTTTAGGTACGAAGGAAGAGTTGAGCAGATAGTGGGATGATTGTGTCACCTTTGGTGGTAGAAGTCACTTTGGGGGAAGGAAGTTGGAAAAGAATGACATTCTACTTGTGGGCATCAAATACAGTTCTTCACTGTTAAGTCTGGATGGGCTTAAAACTGTCATTAATATGTAGCTATGGGGCCCTGGCAATAGTACAGCGGGGAGGGCATTTGTTTTGCGCACAGCCAACTGGGTTTGATCTCCGGCATCTCATATGGTCCCTCAAGCATTGCTCAGAGTAATTCCTGAGCATCGCCAGGTATGACCCAGACATGAAAAAACAAATGTAGCTGAGTAGTTGAAGTGGTATATTTTGGTGTCACTGATGGTATTTATAGTTACAGATTGCGCTTCATTTGGAGGGGGCCAGGGGGCCAGTACTGAATCGGGGGCTTTACCCTGAGAAGTGTGTGCTGCTCCTAGACCCCAGACTCAGCTTTTTCTTTTTCTTTTCCTTTTTTTAAGAAAATGTTCATTTTCTCAAATGCTTCTGTTCCAGTTTTCAGCTTTTTCAGCCCACTCTGGTGGAACTTAGGGGACCATTTGGGGTACTGGGAATAGAACCTGGGTCAGGTATGTTCAAGGCAAATGTCCTACCTGCTGTATTATCACATCAGCCCCAAAAGCTTTTATTTACACTAATGGTGATGAGTGGTT
>JAOXYA010000028.1:12456592-12470721 GCA_028565675.1 Sorex palustris | reverse complement strand
TGTTTGACCATTGTATAATTGAAACCCAAGCACAAAAATATGTAAGTCTGGAAAAAAAATAATAAAATAAAATGGTAAAAAAATGTATGTATTAGAACTATATTAGAAAAACAATGATGAGGGCAGAGCAATAGTACAGCTGGTAGGGCATTTGACTTGCATGGGGCAACCCAGATTCAATCCCTAGCATCCCATACGGTCCCCCGACCACTGTCAGGAGTGATTCCTGAGTGCAGAGTGAGGAGTAATCCCTGAGCATCACCAGGTGTGATGCAAAAAGCCAAAAATTTGAAAAAAAAAGAAAGAAAAACAATGATTTTCTTGATCAATTTTGCCAATTGAGTTCTTAATCAATTTATTAAGGAGTTACCATTCGATTTTACTAATTTTTTATTATAGGTAAAGGTAAAGGCCCTCCCGTTGATCATCGATTTGTTCAAGCGGGCCCAGTAACGTCTCCATTGGATATTTTATTATACATGTGCTTTAAATTACTATGCTGTTTTATTGTTTCTGTTACTTCTATTAATTATATTACTATCTTTATATTATTCCATACTTATTTTGCTAACTTGCCCAATAAAATGTCGGTTTTAGTAAATCTCCTTCTTTATCGCCCCTAAAAATTATGACAGTGTAATTCAGAGGAAGCTGATCACAAAAATTTTATCAGGAAACTGAACATATCAATGGTTTAATTAAGTTAAAAATGTTCCTCAAGAATTTTATTCTTCCACCAAAATTATATTTTTCCACGGAAGTCATTTAAAATAAGTTATATGAGAAAAAGAAATGTAAATTATCCCACATTCCAGCTTGTTTTTTAAAATTCCTATTAAAAATAACTAGGAAAACTCCAAAAGATACATCACCCCAAATTATGATATTCCTAAGAGACCAAATTTACCCGCTCGATGAGTTCTTGAAAGAAATTATTATAAAGAGCCCGAGAACAGACAACTGGTTAAGGAAACTCTGGTACATATACATAATGGAATACTATGCAGCTGTTTGGAAAGATCGGTCACGGTCACGGTCCTCCCATTGTTCATCAATTTGCTTGAGTGGGCCCAGTCACGCCTCTATCATGAGACTTGTTGTTACTGTGTTTGGCATATCGGATATGTCACGGGTAGCTTGCCAGGCTCTGCCGTGCGGGCGAGATTCTCTCAGAAGCTTGCCAGGCTCTCCAAGAGGGGCAGAGGAATCGAACCCGGGTCGGCTATGTTGGCCGCTTGTAAGGCAAACGCCCTATGGCTGTGCTATCGTTCCAGCCTGTTTGGAAAGATGAAGTCAGGAAATTTGCTTTTAAGTGGATGGTCATGGAGAGTATCATGCTAAGTGAAATGCATCAGAAAGAGAGGGACAGACATAGGATAACGACACTCTTTTGTGAAATATAAAATAAAAGAATAGAAGACTGACACCCAAGGACAGTAGAGAGAGGGCCAGGAATATTTCTCCATGATTGGCAGCCTGCCTCATGAGCTGGGGGAGAAGGCAGCAGGAAAAGAGCAGGGATCACTAAGTCTGTGATGGTTGGAGGGATAGTTCACGATGGGAGATGTGTGCTGAAAGTAGATAAAGGACATGATACCCTTACAGTATCTGTATTGCAAATTATAATGCTCAAAAGTAGAGAGAGAGTATGGGGTAAATTGTCTGCCATAGAGTTAGAGGGGAGGGGTGGTTTGGGAGTGGGGGGGATACTGGGGACATTGGTGGTGGAAAACGTGTACTGGTGGAGCTATGGGTATTTGATCATTTTATGACTGAAATTCAAACATGAAAGCTTTGTAACTATCTCACCGTGATTCAATAAATTTTTTAAATAAAAAATAGAAATGACTAGAGTGAACTGAAAGTTACAAATAAAATTATTTTTAATTTAAAATTTTTATAAAAAGAATTTTACATTGGCTAGAAAGAGCAAACAGTGCCTTCAACTCTCTCTGAACATGAAAGTAAGATGATATCATGTTGACTTGTAAGCTATAGAGATAAACCACCTACAGCTTAATATAGTTCAGTGTTTAATCAATAGGCCAGAAGTCAAATGGAATATTCTCCACCCATGGGCCTTTTGAATCATTTTCTAAATGAATGATAAGAATAAAAGGAATCACTGAGGGGTGGGGGAAATCTTTGAGACCAGCTTTCCTAACAGATTGAATCATTTCCCTTAACTCCTGAGAAGTTTCTAGGAGTGCCTAAATACTGCTAAAGTTCCCCCATGTTCTCCTAACAATTCAGAAAAACACAGTGTATGAAAATAAATAATTGCCCAACTACCCATAAGCTACATCTGAAAGAACAAAAATACTTGTTTTCTGAGAGAAATTAAGAACTCTTAAGTATGACAATGTCCACAGTTACTACTTTAGCTTTTTAAAAGCAAAATGCATTTCTTGAAGGTATTTAATGAGAGAAATAGTCTTTGGGAGAGTGGTCTGTTTTGAATAAATAATTTCTGCCTAAAGGATTATATGTATTTGAGAGCAAGGACAAGATATTAGAACTTCTGCTTTCAGCTTTGACTCTGCCTAATTACATCAGCAGTATATTATTTAGGACAATTTAATTAGTGGCTAATACAAACAATCCCCAAACTCTTAGAAACATAACATTATTTCCTGCCCGTGTCACAGTCCCACCAGTGTCCAGCCTTCTGTGTGATATTTTAGTGATCCCATTTTCTTGCATTTTTTTCATGGCAAACTTTCAGGATTTCCTCTATCCACTGCAGGCTCACTACATTCAAAGTAGTGAGAGAAAAAGGGATCATGCCTGGCGTAGAATGATATACTTGACTTTTTCCGTGCTTGTAGATAGTCTCATAACCTTATTCTAACCAAAGGTTTGGTCTATGCAGTGTTCCAGGAGGAACCCAAGACAAATGGATGAAACTGAGGTAGTATAGGCCAGCAGCCAAAGGGAGGAAGCTCATCTTTCTCTTTCTTTCTTTCTTTCTTTCTTTCTTTCTTTCTTTCTTTCTTTCTTTCTTTCTTTCTTTCTTTCATTGAATCACCAGGAGAAAGTTACAAGCATTCATGTTTGGGTTATAATCACACAATGATCAAACACCCATCCCTCCACCAGTGCACATTCCCACCACCAATAACCCCAGTATACGCTCCCCCTTCCCACTCTCCCCCTGCCTCCATGGCAGACAATATTCCCCATACTCTGTTTACTTTTGGGCATTATGGTTTGCAGTACAGACACTGAGACACATCATGTTTGTTCCATTGTTTACTTTTGGCCACAAATCTCCCATCCCGACAGATTCCTCCAGCCATCATTTTCTTAGTGATCCCTTCTCTATTCCATCTGCCTTCTCCCCTTCACTCATGAGGCAGGCTTCCAGCTATGGGGCAGTCCTCCTGGTCCTTGTATCTACTGTCCCTGGGTGTCAGCCTCATGTTATATTATTCTATACTCCACAAATGAGTGCAGTCCTTCCCTGTCTGCCCCTCACTTTCTGACTTAGCTTGATACTCTCCATGTCTATCCACTTATAAGCAAATCTCATAACTTCATCTCTCCTGACAGTTGCATAGTATTCCATTGTGTAGATGTATCAAAGTTTCTTTAACCAGTCATCAGTTGTAGGGTACTTGGGTTGTTTCTAGATTTTGACTATTGTCAACAGTGCTGCAATGAACATATAGGTACAGATGTTATTTCTACTGTGCTTTTTTGCATCCTTGGGATATATTCCCAGAAGTGGTATTGTGCGGTCATATGGAAGCTCAATTTCTAGTTTTTGAAGGACTGTCCATATTGTTTTCCAGAAAGGCCAGCCTTGCTTTAGCCCTATATGACTCTCCACCGCATATACTGGGTTTTTGTGGCATATTTTTACTAGAAAAAATTTCAACTTTTGCGTTCTTGATTGTACCGCTACATGCATGCTTGTCCAGACCATTTCTGGGGGGAAAAAAAAATGAGCCTGGTAGTATTGTGAATTTTAGTATTACTTTTTTTTCTTTGCATGCTTAGGGCCTGGGCAGTACATGCAAAGCCTGTGCTGGCTTCCTCCTGTGCTCCAGCCCTCTGAGCACCGCCCCAGCCTGATTGAAGTGTTTCTCAGTAGAAATGTTTGCTAGAGCAGTTCTTTGAGTTGTTCATTTACCCGGAACAGTGTTTGCGACTGGACCTGTAATCAGAATATTCTTTCACAATAGACTTCAAGGCAGTTGCATAGATTTCTGATTCCTTTTTTCCTCCCTTGGACATTTTGTCTTTTGGGTGCTGGAGAGAGTTGGCATGATGGGCCTTACAAAGTCCTGACCTGGATTTGATCCCTGGCACCACATATGGTCCCCTGAGCACTACCAATTATGGCCTCTTCTTAGCTGTCTCCCCTCTCCCCAAAAAAACCCCAAGAAAATTCTGGTATTCATAGTTTGTCTGTAAGTCGTTATTCTGCGGGTAATTTATCTTTGTAGGAGATCTCCGTCTTTGCTTTCTGTCAGCTAAGTATCCTCCATTTTTTGTTTTCTTTTTCTAGATGCTTCGATCTGTAGATTTTGTTTATGTTTACTGCTGATTGAGTCATGGTTGTGTGGGACTTTGTTAGAGTTGTGTTTCTAGTACAATGTGAAAGAACAAGGCCTGTTTCCACTTCTTGTTTGCATGGTGATCATTTAATCTCTCCTGATTTCTTTTAAGGTTTGATCTGTCATTGTATCTTCTTACATATCTTCGTAGAGCAACTTAATGACTAGACTCAGGCATTGTATAGATAACCTTGATGTAGCGATAGCATAGCAGGTAGCGCGTGTGCCTTGCACATGGCTGACCCAGGTTCGATTCCTCTGTCCCTCTCAGAGAACCCAGAAAGTATTCCGAGAGTATTCCGTCTGCACAGCAAAGCCTGGCAAGCTCCCCATGACATATTCAGTATGCCAAAAACAGTAACAAGTTTCACAATGGAGACGTTACTGGTGCCCGCTCGAGCAAATTGGTGAACAACGGGAGGACAGTGCAGTGCTACAGTGCAGTAGAAATATTCAGGACTGTGAAATTCTGGGTATTAGAAGATATCACTGTACCACTGTCTTCTCGTTGTTCGTTGGATTTACTGTAAGGAAAGGTCTCCAGCCTGGACAAAGGCCCGGAGGCCGAGGGTGAGATCACTTCTCTCTCTCTCTCCAGCACTATCCCGAGGAGCGCCATGTGGTAGAGCGGCACGGTCGGGACACAAGTGGACCAAGGAAAGAGTGGCATGGACCACCCTCGCAGGGGCCCAGCTACCATGACACACGACGGATGGGCGATGGCCGGTCAGGGGTGGGGATGATGACCCAGCACGGAAGGTGAGTTGGACGCTGTGGCTTCCTGGCCAGGCTATCCCACTGCCCTATTTGGCCCCCTCATGTGCTTCCTGAGCACCACCAGGCGTGACTCCCCTAAAACAAAGCAAAATCCAAAACTTCTCCAGCAGAGCCGCTGCCCCTGGCAGGGATATGGCCTGGCTCCTGGGAGGCCCTGCTGGAACCACCAGCATGTAACCTTTCTCCTTTCTTAAAAGTGAGTACGGAGGCCACAAGTGTGACTGTGGCAACACTGCATTCCCTGCTCATTACAACTTCTGAGACCTTGAACCACAGTGAGGAACAGCCCTGACCCTGCTCAGAATCTCCAAGCCAAGGAGCACCGAGCAGAATGAGTGCTGGGGAGCCCGGGCCGAGCTTGGTAGTCGGCACCCGTGGGCACTGGGGTTAGCACTTTCTAGGTTAGCCTATGTCTAAGACTATTGGCCTTCCAGCTGACATAGAGAAAATCTCATTCATAGGTCAGATTTGGTGGGTGGGCAGTTAATGGGGTTATTTATTTATTTATGAATTTTTGGTTGCTGTTGTTGGTTTTGGGCTGCACTCAGCAGTGCTGAGGACATATTCCTGACTCCATGTTCAGTGGTCACTCCTGGCAGAGCTCTGGAGACCATATGGGGAGTGGGGGACCAGTCCCTGGTTTTTTGGAAAGGAAATTCCCTGTCCACTGTACTTTTTCATATTAATGTACTTGTTTAATATAAAATCTCTCCCGCCCCGCTGGTTCCCTTCAACAGTTGTTTTCTGTTCCTGACTCTAGGTGGTGCCTGTACATAGACCTTGGCTTCAGTGTCCCAGCAGACTTGTTCCCCTTCTGGTTTTCAGTGCTTACGGGGGAGGCGGGTGCTAGGGTTAGGCCTGGGGCTAGGGAGGCATCGTGCCCTCCCTTCTGCTTCCTGTCAGGAGCCTCCATGGTGCAGTTCTCGCAACCGCTTGCTTTTCTGGCCTGCTGGTGCCTCCTGCAGCTCCTTGCCAGCTGGGCTGGAAGAACGGCTCGCAGCACTCATCCCCAGCAGGTGTTTCAGAGTTTGCAGTGTACCTGGCCACTGTGCATTTTCACTTCAGCTCCTTCACGGTGCTGGGATTGACCTCACACATGCAAGATGGGGGCTGTACCACTGAGCAGCATCCCTCCCTGTGTTCGGTGACTATCTCGTGCTACCCTCTACTTGCTCCAAAACCACAAGCAGTTTCTCTGCTCCTCTGTTTGGGGGCCACACCTGGTAATGCTTAAAGCTTCCGCTGGCTCTGCATTCAGACATCATTTTCGGGGACCATGTGTGATGCTGGGGATCAAAGCCGGCATCTGTGTGCATGCCAAATGCCCTCCACTGTAGGTATCGCTCCGGGCTCATCGCGGCTTTTCTGGCTCACGGGATCCAGGGGACTCTGCCTTCAGGCTGGGTGCTCCACACCATGGCTCACTCTAGTTAAGCCATTTCACTGTTTTTCCCATCGGTACCTCCTGTGTTGCATTTTACATATAAGGAAATCCAGGGTCTGTCCTGGCATTCCATATGGTCCCCCTGAACACCTCCAGGAGTATTTCCTGAGTGTAGAGCCAGGAGTAACCCCTGAGCATTTCCAGGTGTAGCCCAGAAGAAAATCCAGAAATAGTTCTGGGGCGGCATCATCCCTGGTCAGCGAGTGGGGGCGCCTGGCACCCGTCACTTCAGTGGGACACACACCAGGCACTGGCACTGGGGCCATGCTTGGGAGTTCTCTGTTCTCTGACTTTGCTTTCTCTAAACCTTCTTTCCAGCAATGCATCCCCAATCAATAGAATTGTACAGATCAGTGGCAATTCCATGCCAAGAGGGAGCAGCTCCGGATTTAAGCCATTTAAAGGCGGACCACCACGGCGATTCTGAAAAGAGCTCATTGCCGTGGTTCAAGTTAATTTATCGAAATCTTCTATGAACTTGATTGACTGCTTACCAAGAGGACCTCTGGGTTGCTTGAGAGTTTGTCAGACATTTTTTTTCTTTTTTATTTTTTAACATGATTTTCTCAATTTTGGAGAAGATGTTTAAAGAGTTCTGTTGTAACTTTTAATAGTTTTGTGTATCATTCGGCTTTTTATCTTGCAGAACTGACACACATTTGAAAAGATTGGAATCCAAACCATTTTGTTTAATGCTGTGTGAATATAAAGAGTAGTTCCCAACCGTGCGGTAGTAGTTTGATTTGCAGCATTAGCTTTGTGGTATCCGGTCCTGGAATTCTTCTCTCCAAGGTTGTCAGCCTCCATTTTGAAGGCTGTCCCAACTTCAAAGGTCTTCTGTCTTAATTTTTAGAGAATAAGATTGTTCCTTGCATTTCTGAGTATTATGTAACCTATTTTTGCAGAAGGTACTGTTACATTAAGTGCATCTGTGTATCCTGGTTTTAAAAAAAAATGTACTCTTTTTTGAAATAAACCTTCATATTCTGTATAGCTGCTGAAGCGTTGGGAACCTTTTTAATTGTAAACGGAAATCGATGTTGAGTGCAGTGGCACACTTGTTCCGCTCTGCGCGGCCTGGCCAGGGTGCTTGGCGGAACCTTGGCCAGGAGTCTTGTGCCCGAGGCCCTTAGACCAAGTGGTGCAGGTAAGTGCACTTTTAGGTCGGCTGTACTATTCGATGGGAAATTCCAACTCTCGGAATTGTGTGGGTGTTACTGTTTCCATGTTCCCAACTATGTTGAGAAGTGGAAAAAAAAACCCAGGTTCTGAATTGGTGAATCAGTTGGGTTTTGTAAATACTTGTATGTGGGAAGGCATTGTTGTCTCTTTATGAAAATAAAAATCCGCACTTGGAAGTGTGTGTGTCTTTGCTTCCAGCTGTCGGGTCTTCGCCCTCCTGGGCCCTGGGGCGGGCAGGGCGGGCAGGCGGTCTGGGCTCCTGGCCTCTGTTGGAGTGTCAAAGCCCTTCTTACTGCCTTGCTTTTCTTTCAAGGTCTCTTTTCCCAGGAGCTCCTCCAGGTAACATGGGAAGATTGCCTTTGACTTTGTTCCTGGGGGATTTGAGGGTCTCATCAGCATTGTCAGGAATCTGCTTCCAGCTGGGTGTTAGTCATCTCTGTGAGTGGTTCCCGGATTGAGCCCACAGAGAATGTGCTCTATCCATTGGGCCATCACTCCTAAAAATCCCCTTTCTCACAGCAGGGCGGGACACGTCCTCAGAGTCACTTGTTCTGGCCTGACCACAGTTAATACAGTGTAGCACAGAAATGACTGAAGATAGCATGTCACTTTCACTGTCACTGTCCCCCCGTTGTTCATCGATTTGCTCAAGCGGGCCCAGTAACGTCTCCATTGTGACACTTGTTACTATGTTTGGCATATTGAATACGTCACAGGTAGCTTGCCAGGCTTTGCTGTGGGGGCGAGATACTCTCGGTAGCTTGCCAGGCTCTCCGAGGGGAGCGGAAGAATCGAACTTGGGTTGGCCATGTTGGCTGCGTGCAAGGCAAACGCCCTACCCGCTGTGCTAAAAGATAGCATAGCCGGTGTAAAATAGGCAGACTGGAGCCTGGGGAGACAGTGCAGCCGGTAGGGTGCTTGCACGTGGCCAGCCTGAGTTCAATTCTCAGTACTGCATATGGTCTCCTGAGCTCCACCAGGAGTGATCCCAGACTGCACACAGTTCTAGGTGTGCCCCCTCTCCCCAGTCTCCCCCCCAAAACACTCAAGTGGCCAGAGACCCATAAAAACTTTTCTTAGTCCTGTTTAAAACTTCCCATATTCCTTCATGTAAATCAGTGATGAATAATGCAGGTGATCTAGATTTTTAGGATAAATTTAGCCTTTGTGGCAGATGGGCTGGGCTGGAACCCGGGTGGAAGCTGATGGCATAGGAGAGGCCTGGCACGGAAGGCTGGAAGCCAGCATGGATGTGAGGGGTGCTCTGAGACTCCCCACCCCTGCCTCAGGAGAGGTGGCACCCCAGCTCGTGGGATGTGCTGTGGTTTCTGGCCTTCCGGAACCTGTTGCTGGTGAACTGCTCCAGGGCCCCTGGCGGGCTGCAGAAGTCCCAGAGTTAATGTTCATCAGCTGGATGACCTGGGGGCCTCTATGTCACCCTTGTCTTTTTCCTCACTTGGAGGGTGAGGCTGTATTTAACCGCAAGCACTGGAGTGCTGGGCTGGGGGCAAAGTGTCAGTTGGCCTCCTGATGCGGGGGGGGGGGGGGAGGGTGCTGAATGGAGTCACCCCCACTCGGCCTGAAGCCACGGTGACTGTGAGGGTCCTTTCCTGCTGTCCAGGCATCCAGGGAGGGCATGCTTGGTCTCCAGCTGCTGCTGCTGCATCCAGAGTCCAGCCGGGCAGGATCGCCTGTGGATCTCAGCCCTGTGTGCATCGGGGTGGGCAGGTTCATCGAGTCACTTTGTGCAAACCCACCTGGCTCCGGGGCAGTACTGAGATCCAAGGGAAGTTGGGCTTGTCAAGGCCAAGAGAAGGGAGGAAAGGGGCTGGAGCAATAACACAGTGGGTAGGGCGTTTGCCTTGCACGCGGCCGACCCGAGTTCAATTCCCAGCATCCCATATGGTCTCCTGAGCACTGCCAGGAGTGATTCCTGAGTGAAGAGCCAGGAGGAACCCCTGTGCATTGCCGGGTGCAACCCAAAAAGCAAAAAAAAAAAAAAAAAAGGAAAACTGACCATAATTTCGGGGCTAGAGATGTTTCCAACCCTAGTTTGACCCCCCCCACCACATCCAGTCCATCCCTCCCTGCCTGCCCTCCTCCCCCTTCCCCACCCCCGACACACACAGAAAAAGAAAAGACCAATCTTAACCAGTTGGGCAAGGCATGAAGTCGGGAAGTATACATGCTAAAAATAATTGAAAGAGGCTAGAGACGTGGTACGAGGGTAATGCACTCTGTGACCACGGTTTGATCCCCAGCACCCCGTGTGGTTTCCTGAGCACCTCCAGAAGTGATGCCCGAGCAATCGGGAGTCAGCCCTGTGCACCACAAGGTATGACCCAGCCCTCCCTAGGGAAAAAAAAAAATCTACCCCCCTGCCCCCTGTAAAGCTTTAGAAATAAAAAAGGAAAAATATACAAACTCATAAAGGTGTCAGGAATATGGGCTGAAGGGCTGGAGCAGAGACTTTCTTTGCAGGACCCCCTGACTGACCCGCAGCACTGCAGGGAGTGACCTCTGAGCACCCTCAAATGTTGCCACAAGCAAATATAAAAAAGAGCATAAAGGTTGGCTTTTGGTGTTTCATTTTTTTGTTTTTGGTGGGGGTAGGGAATGGGCACAGAGGTGCTCAGGGCTTAGTCCCAGCTCTGCACTCATGAATTAATCCTGGCAGGAGTACCTCTGGGATGACTAGGATTGAACCCAGACCGGACATGTGCAAGGCCTTACCCACTGTGCTCTCACCTGTCCCAAAGTTCTTACCTTTGTGTGTCTTGCTAGACTGCCGCTTTTCAGTTCCTTCATACTGAAGCCCGGCAGACACTGAATCCTTCCTGGGAAAATGTCCTTGACTATGTCAACACATAGTCAAGCATCTCCTCTCAGGCTGGAGTCTGTGGCCTTTAAAGTGGCCAACCTGGCTTTGATCCCAGCACCCTGTTTGGTCTTTGAAGCTCGCCAGCAGTGATCCTTGAGCACCATCACCTGTTTCCTCTCACTTGGTTGTATTTTTGTAGTTTCTATCAAGTTTGTTCTTTTTCACCTGTTGCTTTATTTTGGGATTGATTATTACCAGCCAACATGCTGCTGCTTTTGACTTAAGACAGCCTTGTTTTCTGAAACCCTTTGGTGCTTCCTCTTAAAATGAGCTTCTGTTCTTGTTTTTGTTTTTGTTTTTTTGTGGAAGGGTACACCCAATGGTGTCAGGGATTATTCATGGCTCTGTGCTTAAAGGTCACTCCTGGTGGGGTTTGGGACCATATAGGGTCCTGGGGATTAAATGTGAGTCTGCAAGGCGCTACCCGCTAAAGTCCTACCCCGCTATACTGTGGCTCCAGCCCCTTCTATCTTTTCTTTCTCTCGTATAACTTGGGCTAGAGGGTCAGGTGTCGTACAGCCGATTTTCACCCAGATTTCGTTCAATCAAGCCCGCTTTAATTTGCTGCCAATCAGACCATTTATGTTTTTCTCTCCCCTGCTTTCATCCCCCTCGTCCTCTCCGCCTCCTGTGAGACAGCCCCAGCGTGTGCAGTGATCCCTTCTCTCGCCTCTGCTTTAGCAGTTGCTTGGCCTCTTCCCATCTCCCGACTTCAGTGCACAGCTCTGACTTTTGTGCTTGAGGACACCCTAACCTGGAATGCCCAACCCCAGATCTGAGAATCTCATTTCCGGTCTTCATTAGCTCATCCATCTGCACTGATGCCCTCCCTGCCATTGAAATCTCAGTGTTCCTGCCCCCTGCACTGGACAGATGTGTACCTGTCTGTCACCAGTTGGATTTAAGTTGCAGGAGAACAGCCATTTGTGGGGGTTAGTTTGTTTGTGTGTGTGTGTGTGTGTGTGTGCGCGCGCGCGCACATGCGTGGCTGTTCCCATATCCCAGCACTTGACGAAGAGTAGCCCTCATTAAGGATTTGCTGAATAACCGTGTCCAGAAATGAACACTCACAGTGGAAGCTAAGGGGCAGCGATCTGATTGGGACTCTGTGCTTTGTCTAAAAATTGCTTTGGGGGCTGGAGAGATAGCACAGTGGGTAGGGCGTTTGCCTTGCATGCAGCCTACACGGGTTTGATTCCCAGAATCCCATATGGTCCCCTGAGCACCACCAGGAGTGACCCCTGAGTGCAGAGCCAGGAGTAACCCCTGTGCATCACCAGGTGTGACCCCAAAAAGCAAAAATAAATAAAAATTGCTTTGGTGTAGGAAATGCTCTGTCATAAGAGTGAATGACAGAGTAGATGGTGAAAATTGGGTTAAGGGCTTGATGAGTGTCTACAGCTGCCCCTAGGTATCCTTGGGGACCATCTCTAGTCTAGTAAGAGATCTCTGTCTAGTAAGAGATGGGAACAATATTCCCTAAGCCGTGGTGAGGTTAACTTCAGGCCTGAATTCACTCCGAAAGTTCTGTTTGCTCTCAACCCATGTTCCAAAGGATGCGTTTTCCTCCCCACTTGAATTTGCCAACAGGGTGAGCAAACACGTTTTGAAATTGGCTTGGTAGTTACTGGTGTATTTGTGATGATCCGCTGAACTTTTCCGGTGAACCTAGTTATCAGATGACTGGAGGCTGCTGCCGGGCTGGCCGGTCTATACTGCAGGACCTGGCCTGGTCTGGGGTGAGCAGTGCCACGTACTCGAGGTGGGTTCCAGACGTGTGGTCGCATGTGCTACTGCATAGGGTTGAGGTGGGAGCATGTGGAATACAGAACATTTGTTCATCTAACAGACTCGGCCTTGGGCGAGATACAGAGGGTTGTTTGCTTGCCTCACACGTGACCAATCTGGATTCAATCCTGAGCACCCTATATGGTAACTCAACTCCAGGAGTGTTCCCTGAGCACAGAACCATGAGTTAGCCCTGAACACTGCCAGATGTGGCTCAAAAAGAAAATTTTTTAAAAAATTTTTTATTTGGGGCCGGGATAGGACAGTGGGTAAGGTACTTCCTTTGCCTGCAGGGTTCAATTTCCAGTACTCCAGAGGATCCCCTTAGCCCTGCTAGGGGTGATCGAGGAGCAAAGAGCCAGGAGTAAGTCCTGAGCACCAACAGGGTGGCCCCCAAACCCGAAAAATGCATAAAAAACGTACTAATTATACTGTGCACACACTGTAAGTGTATTGTTTAATGAGATTTGACACCCAATGAACCACTATCACCTCTGAGATGCAGAGTATTCCTGTCTGGGAAAGCGTTCCTTGTATTCTTGTGGTCACTTAGTGGTTACAGGAAAGGTCTTCAGGAAAGGTCTGATGAATCTAGAGACTTTTGTAAACAATCATACAGTAAATGCTACTGTATATGACTTCTTTCATTCAGTGTAAAGTTTGTACCATTAAACCACTTTGCTTTGTATATAAATTCCCTTTTGTGGCTGCAGAGTATTTCTCTGTATGAGTATTTCCGTAACTTTTTGTATGATTACCTCTTGATAAGAGTTTGGGTTGTTGGCTGTTTGGGGTTATTATGAGTAAAACTTACGAATATTTAAGTGTAAGTCTCTCTGTGTACATGCTTTTTTCCTTTTAAGAATAACATCTAGGGGCTGGAGCGATAGTACAGCGGGTAGGGCATTTGTCTTGCACACGGCCGACCCAGGTTAAATTCCCAGCATCCCATATGGTCCCTCCAACACCGCCAGGAGTAATTCCTGAGTGCAGAGCCAGGAGTAATGCCTGAGCATTGCTGGATATGCCCCTCCCCCCAAAAAAAATAACATCTAGAGGGCTGGAGCAATAGTACAGCAGGCAGAGTGTTTGCCTTGCATGTGGCTGACCTGGGTTTGTTCCCCAGCATCCCATATGGTCCCCCCCAAGCACCACCAGGAGTAATTCCTGAATGCAGTCAGGAATAACCCCTGAGCATAGCCAGGTATGGCCCAAAAAGCCAAAGAAGAAGAAAAAAAAAAGAATAGCATATAGGAATAAAAATGCTGGGAGATGCTATGATGCTGTTTATATGTTATCTGATTTACACATATGTGTTATGCTTTATAATCATCACAGTGATGACTGTATAAGTTGTGGGTTTGTTTTTTGTTTTTTTGTTTTTTTTTTTTGCTTTTTGGGTCACACCTGGTGATGCGCAGGGATTACTCCTGGCTCTGCACTCAGGAGTTACTCCTGGCGGTGCTCAGGGGACCATATGGGATGCTGGGAATCG
>JAOXYA010000028.1:12419301-12433322 GCA_028565675.1 Sorex palustris | reverse complement strand
CCCCAAGGAAGTGAGCTGGATGGTGACTGATGGAATATACGGCAGGACATCACCTGTGCTGTCGAAGTGGAGCTTGGGTGTGGGCCCAAAACTACATACACACACAAAATGAATGAATTTATGGCAGGTATTAGAGTTTCAGATTTTCTTATTTAAAACATTTTAAAAAATTCTGATTTACAATACTGTTATTAGTGGTTTTCCATGCACAGAATTAGAGTCCCAGATGTTTATCTTTTTTATAACTTGTTAAGTTGGAACATCATTACTGCTAAGAAGTTTCTTAAAATTTCTCTGATTGAATAATTTTGGTGTTTGGAGGACTGAGGTAACAGATGTCAGCTGCTATGTGTGTGAAGTTTGCAGTCAGTCCTGCCTTTGAGCTCTTCCTGCCACTTGTCTGATAGTTTCACTGATATGTGTGGTTTACCTCATTGTTTTTGGTACCTGTGATCACTGGTTGCCATTTAATCATCTGTTTTCCCCTATTGGTGACATCCTAGTTACAGAAATATAATGAATTATTTCAGGATGTATAGTAGTTTGTTGATGATGAGTAGAATTTTGTTGATCTTGTTTATTTTGCTGAAAGAGGACAGATGAAATTTAAAAAAATGAGATATAGTTGATATAGTTTCATATATATAAGTAATGATTTGTTGCTTATCTGTTGTGAAATGATTACCACATTGTCAGGTTAATATCTATCACCATGCATAGCTGCAGATTTTTTTTGTGTGTGTTTGATGAAAACTTTTCAGGATCTACTCCATTAGCAGATTTTAAAGATGGAAGACAATATTACTGAAGACAGTGGTGCTGCCACTGGGCAGTGTACCACATCCCAAGGGTTTATTTTAGAATGGAAGCTTGTACCTTTGGAACCCCTTTGGGATCCATCTTCATCCATCTCGCCCACGTCTACTCTCTTCCTCTGCACCAATTGTTTGTCTTTAGTTTAAAATTTTTTTTTTTTTTGCTTTTTGGGTCACACCCAGCAGTGCTCAGGGGTTTCTCCTGGCTCTGCACTTAGGAATTACTCCTTGCCATGCTCAGGGGGACCCACTGGGATGCCCGGGATCGAACCCGGGTTGGCCATGTGCTATCGCTCTGGCCCTATGGTATGTATTTTTTTGTCTTTATAAACATGTCTGTGTGTGTTCGTGCATGCATGTGTGTATATATGTGTGTGTGTGTGTGTTTCACATTTCACATGCCAGTGAAATCAGATGGTATTTATCATTTACTTATTTTGCTTAGCATTATGCCTTTAAAATTCATGTTGTTTTGATAGATGAGTAATATTACATTTCATATACATATCCATATAATAAGACCATTAAAAAATTAAGTCATTTATGGACACTGGAGTTAATTGTATAGCTTGTCTATTGTAAATAATGCTGTAGTGAACTGGGGAGGGGTATGCATATATGTTGACTTAATATTTTATTTTCTTTGGATAAGTACCCAAAAGTGGAATTGCTGAATTATATAGTACTTCTCTTTTTAATGTTTGATGTACCTCCATGTTGTTTTCATAATGGTTGTATCAGAATACTTCTTTTTTATGGTTTGTTTTGGTTTTGGGGACACAACAAGCAGTGCTCAGGACTTATTCCTGGCTCTGCAACCAAGAATTTCTCCTAGC
The DNA here is from genome assembly GCA_028565675.1 of Sorex palustris. NCBI lineage: Eukaryota > Metazoa > Chordata > Mammalia > Eulipotyphla > Soricidae > Sorex > Sorex palustris. The sequence goes on along the minus strand of JAOXYA010000028.1, from coordinate 12,431,671 downwards.
AGTCTCAGGAGACCATATGGGGTGTCATGGATCGAACCAAACCAGGGTCTGTGGCGTGCAAGACAAGTACCTGCCCACTGTGCTGTCACTCCAGCCCCAAACACCTATGCTTTTCAATAATGTATGACCCCTTTTCCTGGTTATTTGCTTTTAAATTTGGGCACTGTGATTTCCCATACTTATAGCATTACTATTTCAGTATTACAGTGTTGCTACACCACACACACACTGTCAGACTCTCAGCATCTTTCCACCAAAGTCTCTAGGTACTACCTTCCTTTCCCTCAACTCTGTAGAGAGGTTCTCAGGGTCTGTTACTAGTGTTTTGTTATTCCCTTACTGTGTTTCTTATTATGCTCCACAGTGAGAGGAATGATTTTACTCACTGCACAGCCTGAAACCCTCCAGTCTATGCAGTTACAGCTAACTGCTACCCAGTGTCATTTTTCCTTTGAGCTGAGTGGTATTCCTGGTGCACATACACTGCCATTTCTTGACTCATTTGTTGTTGGGCACTTGAGTTTTTGACTGTTGTAAATAGTGCTTGGTTGAGTGCAAATTACTTTTTTTGGTTAGTGTTTTTGTGCTTTTGGATTAGATGCCAAGAAATATAATTGTTGGATCACATGAAAACTCAATTCTTAGATTTTTGAGAAGTCTCCATACTTTTTGTCAGAGGTTGAAGCGGGTGATGCCTCTATGCAGAACAGTATGGAGACTTCTCAGAACAGGGGACGAGGGTCCTTTCCGCCCACATTCCTGCCAGCACTGGGTTTTTCCAGTCTTTTATTTTTTTTCCCCCTTTTTTAGTCACACCTGTTGATTCTCAGGGGCTACTCCTGACTCTGTACTCAGGAACTACTCCTGACAGTGCTTGGGAAACCATACGGGATCCCATGGATTGAACCTGGGTTGGCCGTGTGCAAGACAAATGCCCGACCCAAGTGTGCTATTGCTCCGGCCCTGTTTCCAGTCTTTTTAATGTATGCCATCCTTCCTGGGGTGAGGTAACATCGGATCATCCTTTCTGACTTGCATTTTCCTGTTGATTAGTGATGAAAAGCACTTTTTCATATACTTAAATTGGCCACTTACTGGCCATCTGTCTTCTTTGAGGAATTGTCTGTCTACGCAGTTTCCCTCATTTTGATGTAACTGATTCAAGAAATTAACTTGATATAACTTCCATACAATAAAATTCAGCCGTTATTTTTTTGTTCTTATTTTTGGGCCACACTTTCCTGTGCTCAGGGTTGTTCACAGCAGTGCACACAGTGGTGGTGGGGATTGTCCGGGGTCAGTGGTGGGGATTGTCCGGGGTCAGTCACATAAAAGGCAAGTATTGTAACCCATGTACTCTCTGACCCCTGAACAGTCAATTTTAGGTGCAGACTATTGTTAGATTTTATAGAACGTTTATGTTAGCTCATAAAATTCTTGGTGTTCTTTGAAGTTAATTCAGAATATCTCTTTTAGTTTCTTCTTTGACCCGTGGACTATTTATTCATTTAATTTTATTGTTATTTAGAATTTTTGTGTTCTGTTGTAGTTATGTTCCAGGGGTTGCACACTACTACTGTTGCTTAGAGTTGTACCTGTGGAGCCAGGGCTCGCACCCTGTGGGGGCAAGGTTTCCCTCTATTTTGTTTTTGGGTCACGTTTCTCAGGGGCCATGAGGTTCTGGGAGCAGAGTCCTGGCTTCCCACACATAAAACATGGAGCCCCCGCCCTCTGAGTCACCTCCAGCCCAGTTTCTGCCCTTCATTGTGTTTCTATCACTTATGATTGAGTTTAATACACCATCTTAACAGTTTCCTGTTCTTCATATTAGTCTCCACCCTCACCCCCCATTTTCCTGCAGTCTTCGGAATTATTTTAAAAGATGGTCCCTTTTTCTCTCTGCCACTGGCTTATGTGTTATGCCTGTTACAGTGTTGTACAGTAGATCTGTCACTGTCCTCCTGTTGTTCATCGATTTGCTCAAGCGGGCCCAGTAACGTCTTCATTGTGAGACTTCTTGTTACTGTGTTTGGCATATTGAATACTCTCGGTAGCTTGCCAGGTTCCCCGAGAGGGGCACATGAATTGAACCTGGCTCGGCCAGGCTGGCTGCGTGCAAGGCAGACGCCCTACCACTATGCTATTTCTCTGCCCAGTAGATCTATGACTTACTATTGTATGTCTTTCAAGTAGAATAAATTCAGAATATTCTTTCTTATTTCCGTATCTCTTTCCTTTACAGTTACCAACAAGGTAACTCACTGTCTCTTGAAGTTAAGTGCTTGCTTGGGATGGCACACACTGTGCCCTCAGGACTCAGTCTTGCCCTGGTCAGATTCTTTGGTTCTTTGGTTGTGGTGCAGGTACATGCTTGGTTGCAGTGCTTTGGAATCACATTTGATACGTATGTGATCAAGCTTGTGGTCTCTACCACTGAACCACATTTCCAGTCCTCAGAAGTTAAAAATATTCTGTTATAAACACAGTGTTGTACTGAATGAAACTACTGAGAATTCCTTTAATTCCTTTATACTATCATCTAAGACTCTTTTTTTTTTTTTTTTTTTTTGCCTGGGATTGTCTTCAGATTTTGTTTCTTTGGCCACACCTGAGTCACAGGACTTGGACAGGACTTACTCCTGGCTCTGTGCTCGGGGAACACTGCTGGCAGGGTGCTGGGGACCTTAAGTGGTGCTGGGAATTGGACTGGGGCAGCTACGTGCTGGCCAACTGCCTTACCTGCCTCGTACTGTCTCACCCGCCCTGTACTATCTTACCTAGTTTTCAAGATATTTTTTTTTGTTTGTTTCCATCTCAGTTGGGTTCTTTTTATATTTTAATGTTTTGTTTCACTATTTTGTCTTAGTATGTGATTTGCATCCTTATGTGACTCTTCTTTGTCCTGTTATTTTGCATGATATATGGGTACTTTCTGTTTTCTTTGAATAGTGCTTTCTCTCTCTCTGGCTCTCCTCATTGATGCTAGAGCCACACCCGGCAGTGCTCAGGGATGACTCCTGGCTCTGTGCTTAGGAGTCTTTCCTGCTGGGGATCAGGGGATTCTGTGGCTTTGAACTTGGGTGGGCTGCTCGCAAGGCAAGAGCCTTACACACTGTACTGTTTCTCTTGCACCCCTCCTTTTTCTTCTCAATTCATAGTTTGAGGTGCTAATTACCTGTGACCTGCTAGTTGTTCTGCAGTCATGGGATTTTGGTCATATACAACCTATTTAGAAATTTTAGAACTGTTCTCTTTAGAGTAAAAATAAAGTGGATTGTATGGCTTGGTGGGTCAGGGCCAGTGCCCGGAGTTTGGTGCGCTATACCATCCCACTTCCTTATCAGAGTATTTTGTTTATTTACTTGCCTTCCTGTTGCAGAGGCTAGTCCTGGTGTTGTGAGGATTCCTTGATGTGTGACCTTTCTGGTCTCAGCAGTGTCACCATGTCCACAGCTATAGCGCAGCTCCATCTTTCCTTCACTAGGGTTCAGTTCTTGGGTTTTTAAAAAACCTGTTGGAGTGGGAGTGGGCTGATATTAATAATGTAATATTAAAAAAGTTTTGTTGGGTTCTATTCTTGTGGGGACCCCAACATGCTGTAGCAGAGGGCCTGGGGAATGACTCAGGACCTATTGAGCCACATCCTGGCCCCTGGAGTAGGCTGTGTTCCTGGTTTTTTGTTTTTGTTTTTGTGACTCCTTCTGTTTCATTAGAAATTAATGGAGAGAAATTGGAAGAGTTTTGATGTATTGTCTTAACCGGTGAATTTTTTTTTTTTATTCTCTTTGAAGCATACTGAGATCTTATAAAGATGGATCTTCAGGCATAGTTAACACAGAAACAAAAGTCTTCTGTAGAAGATGGTAATTAAGCGGTCTTGGTAACTGTGTCCCTAGGTAGCATTTTTCACTTCCCCAATTAAAAGCCATGAGTCATGTTATATCTCACTTCGAAGATGCAGAAAACTCAGGTTCTTTTCTAGTAAGCACTATGTTGCTTTCTCAAAGTCCTTTCTGCGTGGGACAGAGCAGAGATGGCTTCGTCTCCTAGCTCCCAGTAGTGTTCTCTCCATGCAAGTGCTGGAGCTTGTATCCCATGTGCCTTCCCAGAGCAGCATTAGTTACTGTTGGAATGTGCAGAGGTGACACAGTCTTTCCTCCGAACTCTGAATGGAGAAGTTGGCTTCTCAGGCTGGGAGGGCGGGAGCACTTACTCTGCAGGCTGAGCCTGAGATCCGATCCCCAGGGACTCTGGGTCTATGGAACACCCCCAGAGTGCCAGAATGGCTGTGTGTAATCCAGGACCACACCAAAACCACGCCAAAGACTTGGGGCTTGGGGATGTGGCTCCAGAGCCCTGGGTGGTGTCCCGGCCTCTCTCCTCCCTGTCCACCTCCTCCTTCCTGTAATTCAGTGCCTCAGCAGAAATAAAACATTTGATGTTAAAATGAAAGAAACTGGCCCCAATTTTTCATACTAGCTTCCTTGTTCCTGATTTCTTGAGTTCTCTTAATGAAGAAAAATTCTAAATCCAGATTTAAACTTAAATTTATTAAGCAGTATGAAAAATGGATTGTTATAGTACTTTATCTCATTATTTAGTTTTTTAAATTGCTGTACTAGGCTATTACTTCTTATACTTATTTCATTGTACATTCTTTTTTAGTTGTGTTTTTGACTTAATTATTGTCACCTTTTTTTTTTTCTTTTTTGGGTCACACCGGCAATGCTCAGAGGTTAGTCCTGGCTCTGCGCTCAGGAAACACTCTTGGTGGTGTTCGGGGGACCATATGGGATGCTGGGAATCAAACCCGGCTCTGCTGTGTGCAAGGCAAACGCCCTACCCGCTGTGCTATCACTCAAGCCTCTTGCCACTGTTTTTGAGAGCATTGTATTCAGAAATATGGTGAAGTGACTGCACACCTTTTGAAAATATTGTTGTTTTGTGTTGCTTGAGGTCAAACGCAAGGTCTTAGATGCAAGGCAGGTACTCTTTTGTTCAAAATTCCTGGACCCTGAAAAACAGTCCAAATTGAAAGTCCTTGCGTAAGCAGCCTTCATGATGAGCAGTTTGCATGTATTTTAAGATGGGTATTATTGCTTATATTTTACATATTAAAACAAAGACCATGAAACCCAAGCACAAAAATTTGTAGGTCTATAACTGTACCTCATGGTGTTTCACTAATAAAAAAAAAAGTCCAAAATTTTACAGAAACTAATTTATTTTCAGTTTTCTGGTTATGACCAGAAGTGCAGAATTCATATTCAGTTTGGTCTTTATTCCTGGTTTTGTAGTATAAATTCATGTAGGTTGATATCAAAGGCAAGTGTGGTAGAAGGAAGTGGTGGAGAGTGAGAAGATAACAATATGTTGATGATGAATAATTTTGAGCTTTTGATGTATGGTCGACTGCTAAATTTCATATATGACTTTAAATCATTTAATAATTTAGTCCACATAACAGCCTTAAGAGAGATTTATTCTATTTCTCTTCATTAATGGATGAGAGAAATAGATGTTTTAGATGTTTTCCGTTTGATTAGGGAAACAAGATAATAATTTGGATTAATGGGATTCAAACCAAGATAATTTTTTATTTTAGTAAAAAAGATTTCTCTTGGGTTGGAGCAATAATGCAGTTGGTAGGGTGTTTGTTGTGCATGCAGCCAACCTGGATTCAATCCCTGTACCCCATATGGTCTCCCTGAGTGATCCCTGAGTGCAGAGCTGGGAGTCAGCCCTGAGAATAGCCAGCTGTAGCCCCCAAAGTAGAACAAATCCAAAAGTTTACTATAGGGGTGGAGAGGTAGGACAGTGGGTAAGTTGCCTGTCTGGTATTCTGCCAATGTAGGTTTGATCATAGGGTTCCCTGAGCACTGTCAGGAGTGATCCTTGAACATAGAGTGAAGAGTTATCCCTGAGCACTGCCAGGTCTGGCTCGAAAAATAAGCAAAAATGTCACTATAAAATTTATAATGAGGGCACATTTCTAAATGTGCCACTCTGTTGTATGTTTATTTACTTTATTGTATAATTTTTCTTGGAAACTTAAACCCAGATGACTTGACAGAAGGGCTTTTGCCCTTAATCATATTGTCACCAGTCACTGACTGCATAAACAGAAAGCATAATGCTGAAACATTTAGACTTCGATCAATTAGACAAGCCATTGGTTTTTAAGTTTTTTAATTAAAATTTTAAATTAAAGACATTTTTGGGTCACACCTGGCGGTGCTCAGGGCCTGCTCTTGGCTCTGTGCTTAGGGATCACTCCTGGCAGGCTCAGGGGACCACACGAGGTGCCAGGGATTGAGTGCCCTACCCGCCGTACTGTTGTTCCCAACTACTTTGTTTCGTTTTTAAATTTGGTGGCTTATTTTATAAGACAGTTTTCTCTCAGAGACATTTTACTTGGTTTCTAAGAAAGCACGGGGTGGGGGGGCCAGAGACTTCGCAGCTGGCAGTGCTCAGGGATGATCATGGCGCAGTGCTCAGGGCTCTCTCCTGGTGGTGTCGGGGGACCGTGTGAACGCCTGGGTTGGACTGGGGTTGGCCATACCAGAGGAACCTTGCGGTCCTGTCTCTCCGGGACCAGCAGACACTGGCTTTGACTTCTACTCATGAAGACGATGGAGAAATCAGGGCTCGGCTTATCTGCTTTCCTTGAAAGCAAGTGAGGGCAAACTCAGAAGCAGCTTTTTTAAGTCACCGTCCACCCGCAGTGGGGATGAGGGAGCGGCAGCAGTGAAGGGGGTCTGGGCACCGGCTTTCAGCTGGTGGACACAGGGCTGAGGCAGTGGTGTTACGGGAGACCAGTCAGCCGAGTTGCTTCTGGGGTGTGGGAGTGAGAAGCCTGCAGACAGAGACTTCCTGGGAGCTGCAGAGGGCTCCCTGGAATGTGCAGCTCAGCGGAGCTAGCGGTCAGCCGGAAGGTGGTCTGACCAGGGAGAAACAGGTCAGTGTTCAGCTGAGCAGGAACTCGGGCTTGTTTTGACAGGCCAGGCTGGGAAAACCGCGCGGTGACTCTCCCCTCAAGTGGGATATGCACATAGTCTCTGCCCTGACCGCCGCTCCAGGCTCGCCCAACACCATGAAAGCGGGTCTGTAGAGTAGTAGACTCCCAACCCCTTTCACTCTGTCCCATCACAGAGCCTGAGAGAAAGTGTAGGAACACACAGATTGTCACAATATATTGTCTGCATATGGTCCCCGGTCCCGAGCACCGTGCACTGCTGAGCATGGGTCACTCCTCCAAAAGAAAACAAAAAGAAATGGACTTTGTAGTTAAGCTTTGCTTAAAGAAAGTGTGCTTCAGTGGTGAAAAATTCCAGTTTTTCATAAATCTCCCAAGCTCTCTTTTTCTCTCCTATTTCCTTCTCTCTCTTCCTCGTCCCTCCCTCTTCCTCTCCTTTCATCCTTCCATCCCTCCGTCCCTCCTCCCTCTGTCTACCTGGCATGTGTGTCCCGGATGCTCTGACACCTGGCTGACTGTTTGGAGCTGCTCAGGCCCAGGGGTGCAGGGGTGGCCCCCAGGGCCGCCCACACAGTGCTCTGGGCACAGGCCACACCTGTCACGCCTGTCAGTGCGTGGGCCCCCAGCTCTGCCCACTGTGCATGGTGGAGGGGCTGAGCATGAGTTCTGACCCTGGAGCTTTCTCTCTGACCAACTCCTATTTATTACGTTAAGTTTCAAAACAGACTGTGTACAAATGTGTGCATTAGGTATAATACACATAATACACGTATATAATGTGTGTATAATACAATGCGTGTGTTAGGTTTAGTGAGAAAATTGTTCCTTGTGTAGTTGTAGGTATTTGAAGAATCATGGAATCATATTAGAACTGGGATGTGCCTTCAAAAGAATATTAAATTTGAACTGTTTCTATTTTATAGGTCAGTATGGAAATCCATTAAATAAATACATTAGACATTATGAAGGATTATCTTATGATGTGGATTCATTACACCAAAAACACCAGCGTGCCAAAAGAGCAGTTTCACACGAGGACCAGTTTTTACGTCTAGATTTCCATGCGCATGGAAGGTGAGTAAATTTATTGCCGTGTCTGAAGTTCCCCAATGTTCCCTTTAACTTAAAAGAAATTTATATCCTTAATTTTCCTTCTTAAATGGAAAGGTCCCTATTTTGAAATTCAGCCTTTGCTGGCATTATATATCAAAATGTGTTTTCTTTTTAGAAATAGATTTCCTTTTCATATTAAGGGATAGGGCTGGAGTGGTAGCAAAGTGGGTAGGGTGTTTGCCTTGCATGCGGCCGACTGGGCCAACCCGAGTTTGATTCCTCTGCCTTTGATTTCTCTGTCCTGCCCCTCTTGGAGAGCCTGGCAAGCTACCTGTGAGAGTATCTCGCCTGCATGGCAAAGCCTGGCAAGCTACCCGTGATGTATTCAATATGCCAAACACAGTAACAACAAGTCTCACAATATTACTGGGTCTGCTTGCGCAAATCGATGAACAACCGGAGGACAGTGACAGTGATTAAGGGATAGTTAGATTTAGATGGTTTAAATCAGATTTTCTGTTGTATTATTAGGGACTGCATTTTTTTTTTTGGCTTTTTGGGTCACACCTGGCAATGCTCAGGGGTTACTCCTAGCTCTACACATTACTCCTGGCAGTACTCAAGGGACCATATGGGATGCTGCAGATATAATCTGGGTCAGCCACATGCAAGGCAGATTCCCTACCTACAGTACTATGGCTCCGACCCAGAGGCTGCATCTGTGATGAAGAGTCTGTGTTCATAGATTCCTGCTCCCTCTTACATGTTTTTATGGTCAGCTTATTTGTCTTGGTTGTCAGCAGTGAAGTTTGCTGATTGTATGTCCTGGATAAGTCATTTTTCCTATGTTGTTAACAGTGTCCTCTTCTCTGAAATGACAACTTGGAGATAGATCACCTCCTGTTCTGCTCAGTGGTCAGTATTTATTTAGTCATGCCTTGCAGTGCTCCGAGCTCTTTCCTGGCTGTGTGCTCAGGTCACTGCTGTGGGGCTCAGGGGGATGTCCATGGTGTCAGAGACCGCATTGGGGTCAGCTGCGCCCGGCAGACGCCTCCCTGTCATGCTCTCGCTCTGCCCATGTCACCGTTGCTCAGGAGTAAGGAAAGGGAGCCGAGGGAGAGAGGGAAACAGCATTTTTTGTTTAATCTTTGTCATGTTCAAGGTACTTGAAAATGCCTTATGTGCATTTTATTTATATATATATTTATATATTTATTTATTTATTTTTAAATTTTTGGGTCGCACCCGGCGATGCACAGGGGTTACTCCTGGCTCTGTACTCAGGTACTACTCCTGGTGGTGCTCAGGGGACCATATGGGATGCTGGGAATCGAACCTGGGTAGGCTGTGTGCAAGGCAAACGCCCTACCCGCTGTGTTATTTCTCCAGCCCCAGCAGTTTGAATTTTTATAAACGAGATATTTTTGATTTTCCTGCATTTTTAATAGAACCACAAATAAGGAATAGTTCACCTTCCTAACTTTTTAGTGGACATCTTAAAGTAAATAAAATATCTTTTGGCTTTTGGGGTCACACGTGGTGCTGCTCAGGGGTTACTACTGGGTTACTCCTGACTCTGCATTCACAAATTATTCCTGGCGTTGCTTGGGGATGCTGGGGATTGAACCCGGGTTGGTTGCGTGCAAGGCAAATGCCAAACCTGCTCTGGCTCTAAATTTAATTTTTTATTTTAAATCTAGATTGACTGCCAAAAGAAACAGTTGAGATCTTTAGAACTGCCTTTGGTTTTAATACCCACATTCCCATTACATCATTAGATTTTTATTACATCTGTCACATAATTCATATTGAGCATGTGGCAAGAGAAAATGTGTGTGTGTGTGTGTGTGTGTGTGTGTGTGTGTGTTTGTGTGTATGGAAGAGAGTCCATGAGAATGTGCATGCTTCTGGTGCACGCTTTTAGCTATTATTTAGTTGTCCAAAAGATACTTAGGCGCTGAGTTAGAAACTTTCTTTGTTTAGGCTGTGGGTGATAGAAACAAATCATAACTGAGGTTACAAGATGATTATAAGTCATTGTATAAGATGATGCCGTTTTTTTACAGATAAAATGATACTGATACTCACAGGAGGTAGTAGTTGACAGCAATCAGAATTTACTTCTGGTTGAGTGTCTCACAAAGTAGCTAGAGCCTGGAAATCTCATGCTTGTTTATAAAACTGCTTAACTAAATAAAAAGTACAGTTTTAGAATAGATCTAGATTCAGTCATTCTATTTTGTTGTGTCAGGGTTTTTGTTTGCTTTTATTTTGCTGTTTGGGCCACACCTGGCAACGCTCAGGGCTTACGCCTGGCTCTGCTCTGGGATCAGAGCTCAGGGGACCATATGCAGTATTGGGTATGGAACCCCGGGCAGCCATGTGCAAAGCAAGTACCCTACTTGCTGTCCTAGCTCTGTAGCCCTCTTATGTTAGCTTTAATACTTATGTACTCATATCTTCTTAGAACTTGTGCCCCAAACATGGTCATCTGATATACTTTGTATAAAACTATTTGATGATTTGATAATTCTATTTCTCTCTTTCCTTGAAATACAGGCCTACGTGCGACCTGTATATAGAATAGTAATAGATTTCCTGTTAAAACTAGCAAAGGTTAGAGTGCTTGCCTTGCACATGGCCCACGCTGGTTTGATCCTGGCATCCCTTAAGGTTCCCTGAGCCCAGGTGATTCCTGAGTGCTACGCAAGGAGTAAGCCGTGAGCATCATTGAATGTGGCCCCCCAAACCAAACAACAGTAACAACAATGAACACCCCCCCACGCCAAAAAAAAAATCCAAACCCAAATCTCTCCCCTCCCCACCCCACCCCACCCCAAAGCAAACCCTCCTAATGGGGATTTTCATCTATGTTTCAATTTGGTTATTTGGAGCGATAGCACAGCAGTAGGGCGTTGCGTGCAGCCAGCTTGGCCGAGCCGGGTTTGATTCCTCCGCCCCTCTCAGAGCGCCCAGCAAGCTACCGAGAGTATCTTGCCTGCACGGCAAAGCCTGGCAAGCTACTCGTGACTTATTCAATATGCCAAATACAGTAACAACAAGTCTCAAAATGGAGACATTACTGGGCCGGCTCAAGGAAATTGAACAACGGAGAACAGTGGGACAGTGCTACGGTGCTACAGTTAATTATCATTAATTATACAGATTTAAAAAAAGTGATTCTGAAAAGTCATAATAGGTCAAGCTGTGCGATTGACTTAAAGACCAGGCTTACATGAACATTTTTTGGGTGTGACTGTGGGCTTGTCAGTCACTACAAGGGCAGCATAAGGTGGTGCTACTCGGGCCCTGCAGTACTGGGGATGCCCTGACCCCCCCCCCGCCCCCAGTGGTTCTCTGGGCCTCCAGAATCACATTCTGCAGAACTTGGGCTACTGTGGTGCTAGGTACAGAGCGGGATCAGGTGTGCGTTCACTTTCACCAAGCACTGCCTTCTGTCCCTGTTTTTATTTCATAAATCAGCTCGTGAACAAACGTTCAGTCTAGCTTCCACATTTACTAATAAAAAAGGGAACCTTGCTTTTTATGTTAAATGAAGTATTGTAGCACTGTAGCATTGTAGTCCAGTTCATCATTGATTTGCTCGAGCGAGCACCAGTAACGTCTCCATTGCGAGACTTGTTACTATTTTTGGCATATTGAATCCGCCATGGGGAGATTGCCAGGTTCTGCTGTGTGGGTGGGATACTCTTAGTAGCTTGCCGGGCTCTCTGAGAAGGAGAGAGGAATCGAACCCGAGTTGGCTGCGTGCAAGGCAAACACCCTACCTGCTGTGCTATCACTCTAGCCCCCATTTTAGAGGGCTGAAATGAAGTACTAAATAAAGAAATGCCAAGGTTCTCTAACTTGAGATTATTGCCTTTGGAATAAAGCTCTTCAGAAACATAAGTTTCATCCAGGCCATTTGTCAAGTTGCTGAGGAAAGGCAGATGTTTTAATTTCCGAGTATCCATTGACCGTGAACGTACTGGTAACCTCACAGCCACCCTGGAGGGCATATGTGTGCTGGAGCCCTGGGCTTGCTTCCTGGGGCCACTGCCAGGATTGATCCCCAGCGCCAGGCCAGGAGAGGCCCTGAGCCTCAGTGCGTTTGGCCCCAATACTCCTTATCCCTTTTTTTTTGGGTAATTTTAGGAATAAAGCACATTTCTGAGCTTTCCAGAGAAATGAGGAGTTTCCATGATTTTAAAAATTGCTTCACTCGAAATGAGTCAGAAAGAGCAGGATAGACACAGAAAGATTACATTCATCTGGGGAACATAAAGTAACAAAATAGGAGACTAACACCCAAGAGTGGCCGAGATTAGTACCAGGAGGTTT
>JAOXYA010000028.1:12320802-12331321 GCA_028565675.1 Sorex palustris | reverse complement strand
TGTGTGTGTGTGTGTGTGTGTGTGTGTGTGTGAGAGAGAGAGAGAGAGAGAGAGAGAGAGAGAGAGAGAGAGAGGGGTGTTTCCTTCACTGACCATTTCCCCACCCGTTCTCCAGCCTGCCTGACCAAAGGTCACCTGGATCCTTCCAGGTCACTGTTTGCATTTCTCTGACTAGGCTAGAATGTTCTGTTTAGCTGCTCCCTGTCCCAGGGTCCTGACAGAGCTGGTATTTCTCTCTGGGTCCCACCTGACTCTCATTCTGGCTCTGTGCCTTTGGGTGGCAGCGGGAATCTCATTAAATCCCTCCTGTGGAGGCACCAAGCAAGTGATTTAACCAGTGCCTTTCTCCTTGTGGTGAGCAGAGTAAGAGGACGAAATTCAGAGTTTGTCTGGCCATGGGGTTCCTAAACCCAGCAGGAGTGCTCAGTCTCTCCAGTACCTGTTGGGACTCCCATCTACGTGAGAGCCACAGAGAGCAAAAGGGTGTCTGGCCCCCTGGTCACCACCACTGTGCTCTGACAGAGTCCGGCAGCTCCAGGTGGGAAAGAATTCAGGTTCTCTGCAGATTCTCCCCAAAGCAGAGGGGCTCCTCTCTCTGCCCCTGCCATCCTCTGCTGAGAAGCCACCCCTGTCTTGGGTTAGTCCCCAGCAGAGAGGAAGCCTTGGAGGGGGCCTGGCCACACCCAGGGCTGTGTAGGCGAGAGGTGGAAATGTGGAAACTTGGATCCGAGACTGGCTGGTGTTTGCTGCCACTCTCTGGGGCTCGCACGGGGCCGCCCCACAATCCACAGTGCCGACAGCGGAGCTCATGCTTTCTCCTCTGGCTTTCTGGTTCAGGCACCAGCAGGGGCTGCAGCACCCAGGAGCTTGTTGGAAGGGCAGCAGCCCCTGCGTCAGCCGGCTCGCCTTTCAGCACAGTTCCTCGATGATTGGTGAGCACATTAAGGGCTGAGAACGTTGGGATGGAGCACATCATTAGCAGAATTAATGCATCTGCTTTCCCTAATTGGGTCCTGGAGTTTCTTTGTGCTGAAAGGCACAATTCAGATTTTTTTTTTTTTGCCTTGGGGCAGTGACTCCCAGTGGCCTCCAGAACTTTGATGATACCTAGGAGGGACTGGCAGCGAAAGCGATCAGGGAGCTTCTCAGCTGGGGGATCCCCATTGAATCAGTGGCATCCCCAATTTCGTTGCCACTCCCAGCGGTGCAGCTCTGCACAATCTGGCTCAGGAAAAGCAAACTAAGGGGCCAAGTTGCAGGAAGGAAATGGACTTGGAGCAGGGTCCCGGACAGCCCGCAGGCCTGAACCAGAGAAGACCGAGTCATTTTCTGCTGGGACAACGATCAGCCACATCCCGAGCCCTGTCCCCTTAGTGACCTGTGGCTGAGTCTTCAGAGCTGGTCCCACCCAGTTGGACAGACGTGACACCCTCCACCCCCACCCCCCTCCAGAGCAGTGTGTGTGTCCACAGGAACTCGATTCCTCCCTTCTCACTCCTCTCCTTCCGGCCATAAAGATATGACCCACTGGAGCATCGGTGGGGGTATTTGGGACACTGGCAGGGCAAGAGACAGCAGACAGACACCTTGACACAGAACCCACTTGAGCTCAGCAAACAAGACAGAGCTGACTCCCCAAAGAGCTGTTCTTAGAAGTTACAGAGTCACGCAAGGGGCCAGAGCCAGAGTCTGGTGGGGTTGGGGGGTGGGGCGCTTGCCTTGTATGCCACCAACTTGGGTTGAATCCTTGGCGTCTCATATGATTCCCCAGTTCTGCCAGGAGTGATCCCTGAGTATAGAGCAAGGAGTAAGCCCTGAGAACAGTCAGGTGTGACTCCAAAGGGGGGAAAAAAAAGTCATGCAAGAACCTCTGAGCATCTAAAAGGAGAGAAGCGCTTTAATTGGCTCACTGACCCTGTGGAGAGACCCTGCCAGGCTGTCATCTGGAAGGAATCTGGGGTCCAAAATCTGCCTTGGGACGGCTGCAAGCCCTGGGGTATGGGAGGAAAAGGGGTATGGGGAGCAGCTTTCAGGCTTTCCTCTCTTCTGGGAACAAACCTAAGACGGATGTGGCTTCTCAGCAGAGGATGGCAGGGTCAGAGAGACAAGCTCCTCTGCTCTGGGGAGAATCTGCAGAGAACCTGAACTCTTAGGGGGAGCTGCCAGACTGTCAGAGCACAGTGGTGTTGACAGGGGGCCAGACACCCTCTTGCTCTCTGTTGGATCTGTTGGGTCTGCAGGACCTTCTTCCCTGCAATCCTTGCTCGTCCACGGGGTATCGAGGCCATGAGAGATGTTAGTGATGCAAAGCAGCCTGTCTTAGGATGATTGAATTGGGCCACCTCAGCATCTGAAGGCTGTTTCTGGTTTCATGGACCATCAATGAATCAGGGGTTCTCTGGAGGGGGAAATACATCTGCATCCATAAGAAGTTTCCCAGCTGTTCTCTTTGCACTTATCTTGAAAGGCATCCCAGAGGGAGGTTTTGCAATTGGGATTCCTTAGAAGCATGTCTCTGGGTAAACCGTGGAAGAAAGGAAAGGTACCCAAAGGTACTGGTCACAGCCCATGACCCAGCAGCCTGGACAGTGCCCGTTGATCTGGCCTCCTGCAGAGTTTGAGAAGCCCTGGGCTGGCAGCTCGGGTCTTCAAGTCCCGCAAAATGGGAAGGGACAGGCTGGGATTGGGAAGTGCTGGAAGCCAATCCTTGTCCTTCTTGTGGACACCACATAATATCTCACCTTCCTGAACATCTATGTGCCTATCACTAGGACATCAGGCCAGACTGAGTGTGAAATTGGGCACGGGCTGTCTTTAAGGGGCTAGGTGCCCACTAGACACAAGGAAGAGCTGGAAGTGGCACTCACCTTTTCTGGGTCTCTCCTGCCTTGATCCTGATGTTCGTTAGGATGAGGCCTGAGTACAGGGGCCCTTTGCCCCAGGGGAAAATGGTCTGGACTGTGTTCCACACGTTGGCCCACACGGCACTGTTTTCCCACTTGAACTTGATCATGATGATCTCACCGATGTCCGACTCCAGTGTGATGAGAAGGGAATAGGTTTTATTACTGATGATGCCCTCACCCCTGGAACACACGCAGGAAACAGCTGATTGTTCATTTGTCACAACAAAGTATACTTGGACCCCTCCAGGTTCATGCAAATGGGCCTTTGGCTCCATTTCCCAAACTGCTCCTGGTCGGACTCTTCACAGAGGCAGCAATAAGGTTGGAGCAACAGTACAGTAGGGACTGCTCTTGCCTTGATGCCGCCGACCCAGTTTCCATTCCTGCTACCGCACAAGGGTCCCCCAAATTCCACTAGAAGTGATTCCTGAGCACTGGCCTAGGAGTAAGCTCTGATCATCACTGAATATGGCTGCATCCCCCCCCCCAAAAAAAAACCCCAATCCGATATAAATAGATGTACCTGGCTTTAAAAAGTTCTTCATACTAGAAATCATGGGAAAAACACATTACAATTCACGTTAGCTAGGGAAAGTGTTTATTTGGGGGCGGCATACTTGTGGGGCTCAGGGGTTCATGTGCATAGAACCATTGAATTTTCTCTCTGAGAGTTTTGCAATAATGAGGCTGTTAATGTTGCCTCATGCAGGCTTGGTAGTTTCTGAGTAATCAGGAAAAAAAAAAATAAACCAGAAGAAGCAGGGACTGTTGGCTGAAGCTTTGGGATGGCTGGGTTGGGGTCAGAGTAACATGTGAGCCACCCCTCATTTCCTCTCTCAACAGTGCTCCTCCCCTCCCCAGAGAGAGAGAAACGCCTGCTTAAATGGCAAAGTGCAACTGTCAGAGAAAAATCCACTAATGCGAAGATGCAGCTTAGAGCAACATTGACACGCAAGTTTAGGTGAGAGAAATGAGCTACGTGTCTCGCTGGTCCTGGAGATGGAAGGACCCTGCACTGGCTGGCAGCTAGATGCGCTTCTGGGTATTTGTGCCAGTCAGGGGGAGATGTGGGCGGTGCATTTGTGGGCTACAATGGTGGAGAGGCTCCTCAGCTCAGCTCCTCACAGCTCTCCTTGCAGTAGGTTCTAAAGAAACCCTCTCCCCAACATCCCAGGCAAGTGAGAATCCCAGGACAGGCCCCCCTTGTGAAGCACAGAGCCTTAGCAAGTACTCGCGGGATCACGGAACAAACTAGAGTGAGGATCAGTCTGGACAGCCTCAGTAAAGCTAAGGAGTACGGGGGCGGGGTGTGTATGCGTGAGGTGGGGGGGATGGGCTGACCCATGCTGAAGGCCGAGACGAAAGGGTCCAGTCATGAAAAAGGCCTTCAGGGACAGCTTGTGGCACGTGTTCAGTCCACGGTACCCCTCCCTGCTCAGACACCTGCTTTGGCTTCTGCACATTCCAGCAGTACTGAGTCCATCACAGCCCGGGGTGGGTGTTGGGGGCGTCCACATAAAGCCAAGGCGGCCCGGTGAGGCTGCTTAGATGATCTGGTGGTGGGGTGGGGGGGGAGTTGGGGGCGGGGTCTGGAGGCTATCCCAGGTGATGGAACTTGGGACGGTGAGAATATGGGAGTAAATGGTGTCTGGTCTTACCCGGGAAAACTTGGTGTATATTGTACCCTGTGAGAAAGGCCCTCGGTCAGGCTGCACCACACCCGTACTCACAGAGTGATGGGGATTTTATGCACTTCATCTTTCATTCCGAAGAGGGACATGGAAAAAGTCGGCTCCACGGGCTTCTCAACTTGGTTGATGAACTGCATCTTGAACTGGTAATGATAAACTAGGGGTGGGAAGAGGAAAAGAGAAATTAGATTTAAATTATTATTGATTTTTAATTTTTGTGGGGGAGGTGCACACCTGGTTGTGCTCAGGGTTCACTCCTGACTCTGTGCTCAGGGATCACTTGTGGTGGGCTTGGTGGGCTCATATGTGGTGCTAGGGATTGAACCTGAGTGGGTTGTGTACAAGGCAAGCAACTTACCCACTGTACTGTCACTCTGGCCCCAATACAGTCTTATTTAATATCAGTAAATGCCTCTTCTTCAGCAGGGGCGCTTAAGCACTGCTGTTGTTCCATTTGACTCTTTGCAATAGGTAAGTATTGTTATCACCATCTCTACTCTATGACTAAGAAAATGGGAGAGGTGAAGAGACAGGCTCCAACTTCCAGATCAGAGACTTACTGCTGAGATTCTTAAAGATGGCCATGGTCACAGCAGTTAGACATGGGTTGCTCATTTCAAAGTGACCCCCAACTCACTCCCAAATTGCTGTTGGCTGACTGGATTGATTGAATTGATGTTCTTCTCTTCCTGTCCTCATAGTCTTTTTTTTTTTTTTTAATAGAAAGTAGAAAAGTTTACTGGAAAATAGAAGAGAAAGGAAAAGGGACTTTTCCTGTGAGGAGGAACAGTATAGAACCAAGTTCTGTTCTCATATTTTTAAACCATTTGTAACTGTTTGACTGCTACAAGATTACAAACAGGTTTAATATGTCATGTCAAACTCAAATGATTGATGGTGACAGTGCACAACCTACGTGAGTGGGCTTCTAGGATTGAGCACAGGCTCTTGGGAAATCAGTGTTTTCCTTGAACAAATAATAGGTTATTAATAGTGTGATTGATGCTAATTTGATTTTTTTCCCCTGGAGAATGATGAATCCACTAATCCTGATAGTGTCTTGTAAATAGTAGGTATTTAATAAACTTGTGTGGAGTGAATGGATGGTGACTGTTTTCTTAGAAGTATCAGGATATTTATTAGCACGATGGAAATCCTTTTGGAGAATTCAAAACTGACTTTCAAGTTTTGCTGATCTAGTGGAATTAACCACTGGGTCATCTTGCCCATGCACAAAGAATGGAAAATTGTCATTCTCTGGAATCAATCTACCAAGTCTCAGCCATGCTGACTTCCTTTGGGAGTTGGCAGCTCCTCAAGGACCAGGCATAGCTTCTCTGAGTGGTATGTTGCCCACATTACAGCAGCAGTGTCTTAGGCATCTTTTGGGTCATTATCCAATACTACCTTTGGGTATAAATCAATCTTCCCTTTGGATTTTAGCCAACATGTTCATGTACTTGGGGTTGATATGACTTGGGTTTTCTGAAGCACCGAGTGCTGCTTTGCACTTATTTGTGTTCATAACAGGAACCAAACACTAAGTTGACTTGTAGGCCACTAGCTTTAGACTCTTCGCCTCTTCCATTTTGGGAGAGGCGAAGAGACAAGCTTAAACTTCTGGATCAGAGACTTACTGCTGAGATTCTTAAAGATGACCATGGTCACAGCAGCCATACATGGGTTGCTTTCAAAATGACTGAAGGAAAGTTCTAGCAGGGGTCACCTAGGCCACCCAGGATAATGTCTGGTACTGAAAGACTCACTGCTCATATTCTCAAGTCCGAAATAAGGAAGGTTAGTGCTCTCAAGACTAGGAAGTGGAGGGTGAGAAATAAGAGAAGCCTGTGTACCCCAGTCCTGGGAAGGATTGTTAAAACCTTGAGTGGTTGTGGGGGAGAAAGGATGATCTGTCATTCCTTTCCACCCAGAAACAAGTGGAGAGGCCTTACAGTCGGTGCACAGGCCAAAGCTTTTCAACAGTTCTATCCACGATTGAGAACTTCACAAACTCGGAATGCTGGAGTGTGAGAAGAGACGTAAGTTAAAAAGATGTTAAAATTAAAAATAAAACCAGAAACACGCTAACTAGTTCCTACCAGTAGAATGAGTGCAGATCCCGAATGACAATGATGATGAGTACTGTTTAGCTTGGTACTGTGTCCGGACACTGAGCTAAGGGTTTGCCAGAATGATCTCATTTCTCTTTGCAACACCCTTGCACGAGGCCTTCTTTCCCTTCTTCTGATCATCCTACTGGATGCTGAAGTGGAGAGCAAAGCAAGTCGCTCACTTCCCTGCGGCTGAGCTGGCTGGGGCTGCCACTGTTTCCATATTAACTGTTGCAGCCATGTGATCCATTCTTGTGAAGGCATTGAAAGATGTTTTGGAATGATTTAAATGCCTGTGTGATGGTTTTTTTTAATTGATAAAAAAACAAAAACCCAAATCTCAAACAAAAACCGGGATACAAATTGGATATGTAATATGCAACTACTTATAAAATGGGAACATTTATGGAGAGGATTCATAAAACATTTAACAGAGATAACAATGCTTATCTCTGGAGAAGGGACATTTTTATTCTCCTCTGTATGCTTTTCTGCCGGTTCCACATTTTCTACAATAAGCATGTACTCTAATTAGAACTGAGAACTTTTTTTTTTGGTAGTGCTGGGCTGGACCCAGGGCCTTATGCATGCAGGGGAGGGCTCTGTCCCCGAGCCACACCCCAGCCCATCATTAGACTCCAGTTGGAAAAAGCTTTTAATAGCACTGAAAGAAAAAGCAAGAGACCTCTGACCCTGGCCTTGGAGGGACTTCCAGCTGGGAATGAGTGTTTCTCTCCCAGACCGTGGATAAGTACTTCTCATCTCCCAGAGGGCAGGCAGCCTTGGGTCATGCTAATACTTGTATCACCCCACCTCCTGAGCAGGCTTCAAAGGAGAGTCTCAGGGGCTCCCTGTGTGAAAACAGGGCAGGATACAGGCTGCCTGATGAAGACCCTAATTGTGAGCAGGAGTAATGATGTGGAGGTTCTAGTTTGTACGGGCCTCTGTGCTAAGTTTGTTCACTCACTGTACTTCTGGTCCCCATAATAAGACTCAGTGAGGATCGAAAGCTGATTGAAGCCCAGACTTACTTTCTTTCTTTCTTTCTTTCTTTCTTTCTTTCTTTCTTTCTTTCTTTCTTTTTTGCTCTTTTGTGTTACACATAACACTGCTCAAGGCTTACTCCTGGCAGTGCTTAGGGGAACCCTATGTGGTTCTGAGGACCCAGTTTGAGTCAGCTACCCATGATGTATTCAATATGCCAAACACAGTAACAACAAGTCTCAAAATGGAGATGTTACTGTGCCCGCTCTAGCAAATCGATGAACAGTGGGAGGACGGTGTGAGTGGCAAGTGCTCCACCCACTGTATCATCACTCTGGCCCCTGAACTCCATTTTCTGTACATTCCATTTTCTGTACCCACTCTGCCATGTCCTGAACCTCAGGATGTGAGCCTGGGATCCCCTTCTCTCAGACTTCCTTGCCATGTGGGCTGTAGGTGGGATGAGCATGGTGGGTGAATGTGAGGCCAGCAGCAGGGGTCAGAATGGCAGGGGCAGGAGCAGCCCCTGGAGAGAACATCTTCTCTGAGGCTGACCTGAGTTAACTGGCTCAACGCTGTCTCCCTCTGAGCTGGACCCGAGGCATCAGATGTAGTGAGCAGAATGCACAGTGCAACCCTGCAGGGCTTATTCTCCAGGCCTGCCTGGTTCCTAGGGTGCCCACCCACCCTACAAGCCCACTTAGCCCTTTGGAGGAATAATACTGGGTGGGCAGAGAGATGGGATAGAGGCACCTGCCTGACATGCATCTGACCTAGGTTTGATCCCCTGAGCACTGTTGGGTTTAGCCCCCAAACCCAATAAAGGGAAAAAGCAGCAGAAATGCAGGGACTCCGCCTCTGAAAGAGAAGCTGCCTGGAACAAAGCCACCATGACACGTGCCCATGGCTGCCTGCCCTCCCTGGCCCCCACCCACCCCTCATGCCCTGGCCCTCATGTCCAGTCCCTCTGTGTGGACATGCGACTCTTGAACTTGCACTGAACTGGCATTTTGTCTTCTGGTGTTGAGTACCCAGACATGTCGTGCTCCCGTGATTCAGACACTGTGCTCCCCAAACCCAGGCAGGGCTGAGAGGTGGCAGAGGCCCCTGGGTCATCCACAGACTCCAAGAAGAATTTCAGGCCCCCACGGGGGTCTCTGGGGATGGGCCCTTGGTGGGACACCAGCAACCCCTAAGCTGATTTAATCACGAGGAACCCCAGTGAGCTCCCCAAAAGCAGGTGCTGTACAGGGTGTGGAGATCAGTGAACCCCATCTGAAGAAGCAGGACTCAGCAGTACAGTACTCCCTGCAGTAGGAAAGACTCTTTGGATCACAGTCTAGAAATGACTGTAGGGTTCGATTTCCAGCATCCCATATGGTCCCCTGAGCACTGCCAGGAGTAATTCCTGAGTGCAGAGCCAGGAGTAATCCCTGTGCATCCAGGGTGTGACCCAAAAAGGAAAACAAAACAAGACAAAACAAAACAAAACAAAACCTTCAAATAGAAATGACTGTAAAAAAGATGTGAGGGAACGTTTCCTATTGAGAACTAGAGATTTAAACAAATATATTATTTTGAGTTTTTGTGTTTTTCTTTGAAAAACAAAAGACAATTTGCTGGCTCCCCCTCATCTCCTTCCTTCATGCTTCCTCTTCAGCAGGACAATGGTATGATACAAAGGGGAAATTGTGATGAATTTTGCACACTTTGCCTTCTGTCAGGTTTAATAAGGATTAAAACAAATTATTTGGTGAAAATACTTTCATTCTGTGAATGCTGAAAGGCCAATACAAGGCAATCCTCAGTGCAGGAGGAGAACAAAACAAAAATCTCAGGTTTTATAGATGAAAAGCATGAAACAGCCCATCAGCACTGAAGAAGAGTGGTGAGCCCATGGAGCAGGCCAGCAGCCCCCCCCCCTCCCCCCAGCCTCTCACCAGAGTCCACTCCGGCCCAGGGGCCCTAACACTCTGGAGTCTAATCCCGTGTGGATCCCACTGTGCCCCTAGAAGAAAAACACTTGAGCTTCTTTTCACAAGGCAGCCCTCGTGAGCATCAGGTTGGGGAAATTTATGAAAAGAGAAATTGTTCTCTTTTTCCAACTCATGGGAAAATACAAGGACACAAATCATTAGCTATTGGCTCTGCAAGTCCTATTGTTACTGTCTTGGCCAACATCAAAGAGGCCTTTCTGCCTGCAGGGTTTTCTGTGCAGCTGAGAGGAAAGAACTTCCTGGGATGTCTTGCAACACCACAGGCTTCTTCCCTCACAGGAAATGCCTCTGACGGAGAAGGAGGCTGAGGACCACAGGAACCAGGGCCCGAGGCCAGTCTTGGCGCCTGTCTGACCCACCCGTTGGGCTCAGTGGGTTCCCCCATTTGTGGGAGGCTGAGGCCACACAGACTGGATGTTTGCCTCCCCTGTTGGTAGGGCAGGTGTGTGTTGGTGGTGTGTGTAAAGATGTGAAGATCAAGAAGTATTGTGTTGTGTGTGTGAGGACCTTGTGTGAGAATGTGAGGGGAAGGAAATGTGTGTGCATGAGTGTTTATGAGTTGAGGGGTAAGGAGAGACGTGTGAATGTGTGAGAAGTGTATGAGTGGGTGAGGGGTAAGGAAATGTGTAAGAGAAGGAAAGGTGTGTGTAGAGTATATGTCTAAGAAGGCTGTGTTTGAGGACTGTGTGTGTATAGACTGTGTGTGTGAGGACTGTGTGTGTGTGTGTAGACTGTGTGCATAAGGACTGTGTCCATTTGAGCTGGGGAACAGGTGGATATTCAAGAACTGACCCTGGCAGGCTTGTAGCTACAGTGACCCCAGAGAGATG
>JAOXYA010000028.1:12263731-12275862 GCA_028565675.1 Sorex palustris | reverse complement strand
AAAAGAGGAATTTCATGGGGAGGAGGCCTATATCCTCAGGGTCTGCGGATGGTCTTGGATGGTCTTATCAGGCCTTTTTTTTTCTGTATCCACAAGGTGGGTCATTCCTAGAATTCTTCTTCCATGAAACTTTGTTTCATTGCCAAGGGCCTTTCCCTATCTACCTGTCTACATCGACAGTACCTGTGTACTGAAGGACCTCAGTATCAGGGTATGGCAGCCTGTTGGACACCTTAGGTCTCTCCTGGCTTCACCCCAGGAAGGGTGCGCCCTGCCTTAAGCTTCAGACCCCTGCTCCACCTGCCCTCACTCCCCTGGCAGGGGCTCTGCTCTTTCTCACACCACTGTCTGTTAAGTGGCACAAACGTCGCTCACATACTTCTGATTCCCTGTGTCCATCTAGCCACTTTCTTTTAGACACAATTGGGTTTCTCTCAATGAAAAATTTTATGTCAATGTTTTCTTTTGAGATGATTGTAGAGGCACATGCATGATGTGAAATCACTCAGAGATCCTCTGTGTTCTGCGCCCCTCTGACCCCATTCCTAGGTAAGTGGAGTCACTGCAAACATGAATTGAATATTGAGAAGTAGGTAGTTCTATGCTGGGCACCATGGAGTAATGAGGTGAACAGCAAAGTGGAAGGTCAGAAATGTGCCACAGCACACACCCTCTGAGTGCCTGATCCCTAGTGGCAGCCCTGGAGGGAAAGTTACAGGGGAGAGTCAGTGCACACAAAGTTTTCACCCACCAGGCATGTAAAGCATTTCCTGAAAAAAGATGCTTTGGTCCACGGACTCCTAACCACTCTCACCCAAGCTTTACTTCTGTCTTGGTATAAACATATTTATTTCTTCTCATGAAAATGAGAAACAATGACACAGAAAAATCAAACCTGGTGAGGTGGCAGAGAGTCAGCAAAGTCTCAAATGTGGGAGGAAAAGATTTTCATGCCCTAGACAGCAGCACATGTGGGTCGTACTTGAATTCTTGTCTCCATCACCCAACCTTGCCACAACATGTCTGCAGCACAGGACTCGGCTGGGTCTTTCTTAGAGATGGCCCGTGGACCCAGATGGCTTCCTTTAGGGACTCTGCAATGCCTCATTACCTCTGTTCTGTACTAGCGTGTGCATGACATGTTAAATTCACGGCAGCTTTGGTGCCTGGGTAATGGATTGGCAAGTTACTCTCTCTTTCCAAGCAGTTTCTCAGGCTGGCCATCTGGCGCGCATCTAATAACCAGGTGGTGAACCTAAATAACCTCACTTTGATGGGGGGTGGGAGGGGCCCCATTTGGCCCTGTCTTGCCATCTGCAGCCTCTTTTGGAGTGAGGGGTTCAAAATTTTAGAGTCAAATTATTTCTCAACCAAGTCACTGTTTGTTAACAGAAATATCCCCACTTGACTTACGCAGAACACTGCACTCAAGCATCTACACTGACTTAGATCACATCCAGGAGCCAGGAGGTGATCCAAGAGAAGCTGTGTGGGGCCCAGATGGCAAGAAAGCCCTTGTGCCAGAGCCTGTACATATTCCTGCATAACAAAACTTCTGAAGCCTTTGCAAAGGAAAGGTTTCCTCTTTCTTGACACCTGGGATATCAGAACCACGGGGGTAAGTTGCTGCCCCAGCATTTAGAGATGGGAGGCTGCTGAGGATAGGAGGTGGAACAGACACATTGAAGACTCTGAAACTGTTGACTCATTCACTGCTGATGGGAATGTAAACTGGTCCAACCTCTTTAGAAAACAATATGGACATTTTTTCAAAAAATTAAGAATTGAGCTTCCATGAGATTCAGCAATGTGATTTCTGGGTATCTACTTGAAGTCCCAAAACAGTGTTTTTAAAAGACATTTGCGCTCCCAGGTTCATTGCAGGGTTATTCACAATAGTCAAAATATGAAAACAACTCCAGTGTCCAAAAACAGATGACTGGGTAGAGAAATTATGAACATGTATGCAGTGAAACACTAGTTGCCTGTAAGAGAAGACAAAATCGTGCAATTTTTAGCTATGTGGATGGATCCGGAGAGTATCTTGCTGAGTAAAGACAGACATGAAGAGAGGAACAAGTACAGAATTATCCTCATATATGGCTTGTTAAGAAACAATAAGGGAGCAAGGGAGCAACAAGTGGTCAGAGTAACAGAACCTGAGAATTGTTCTGCAGAATGAGCGTCTCATGGTGGGGGGGAGGTTCCTAATGGTGAAGGGTGTGGTGCTGGAACATTGTATGCACAAAGCTCTATCATTAACATGGTAAATCATGGTGTCTCAAAAAAAAAAGTGGATGCAAGAACTATGATGACTGTAAACTGGAGGTGTGAAAATTGAGGAAATTTAGCAAAATATACAAGCAAAAAGAAGAAAATAAGACAGTAATATCTCCCCCTGGAAGATATTGCCAGTGTCAATATTTTGCTTGCTTTCTTGTTCTGTCTTCACATATATTATGTTTTAGTTCCACACCTCTATCCGTCATCAATGTGCCTACCTATCTATAACTAGCTGGCACTGATATATATGAAGCTGAAACATCTTACTTCATAATTTGCATTTACTCCTACTTAATGCAAAGAATAGCTTTTCATATGAATAAGTAGGATCCTCCATTATCATTTTGATGACTGCATTGTTCTCCATGACATGATAGCCATTCAAAGTATATGGTAATTTAGTGGTTATTTATTGCCCAGAAATATCTGGAAAATAAAGAAGTGTGATCATTATGATCCAGTTGAGCATGGAGATTCTTCTATGACCATCATGAAACAATTTTGCTGCTCTGGAATCAGAACAAAAAGCTTCAAAGC
Source organism: Sorex palustris (assembly GCA_028565675.1). NCBI lineage: Eukaryota > Metazoa > Chordata > Mammalia > Eulipotyphla > Soricidae > Sorex > Sorex palustris. The sequence continues at coordinate 12,273,042 of JAOXYA010000028.1, read as the reverse complement.
AAAGCCCTTTACCCTTCATAAACCACGCTGGCTGTGTGACTCTTGCCAGGTTGTTAGAACCCTGTCTCTGTTAAAATGCTGGACTATAAGTAACAGAAAATTCAATTTAAAGAGAATTAAGTATTGAGAACTACTATTTCACAGTCTAAGAATTTTGGAGATAAGGCCAAACCTTACATACTAATGCAGGATCCAGAGGTGTTTTTGATCTTTCCCTCTCGTAGGGTCCCAAAGTATGGACATTATAGTATCTAGAGGAAGAAAGGAAATGGTTGATGTTTTCTGTGTTTTTGATAATAGTTATTGGGCCATTGAGTAAGGCACTTGCCTTGCATGTAGTTGACACAGGATTGAACCCCAGCACCACAAATCGAGTCTTGCGAAGGTTGACCCCAAAGTGCAGAATCAGAGTAAGTCCTGAGCATAGTTGGGTGTGGCCCCAAACCAACCAACCAACCAACAACAAACAAACTAGTTATTTTGGGACCAATTCAAAGGGCTGGTGTGAATGGAGTGAAACCCATATTTGGCAGTGGGCACTGCATTTTCCTCTGAGTATTGCCAATAATGAACTTCCTTCCCTCTCTCCTGTACAGAGCTGGGAGTAACCTCTGAGCAGCTACTATGTATGGCCCATCAAATAATACAAAGAATACAAAAAATGTTTTAAAAATTGCTTAATTCTTTTTAATTGAACATCACATGCATTTTACCATGTTGGCCATTCCTGACCACACAGTTCAGCAGAATTCATGGTGCTGTATAGCAGATTTAGAGGGCTCTTGTGAATTACAGAATTGGAATTGTATCTCCATTAACTATAACTTGTATTCTACCTTCATCCCAAGCCCTAGCAACTGAACTTCTACTTTCTTTTTGAACTACTCTATATTCCTTTTGTAATTAGAATAATAAATATTTGTGTTTTCAATGTCTGGCTTCTCCCACTTAATATACTGTCATCAAGGTTTATCCATGCCATCCATGCTCTAGAACTTCCTATTTAGGGCTGAATAATATTCTATTGTCTATATATAAACTGCATTAGTCTTCTCCAGTCATCCATGGATGAATTTGGGTTATTTCTATCTTAGCAAGCTTCTGTGCATGTGAGCATAAAAAGCATGTCTTTGTGACATGGTTCTTATTCTGCTCTTTGTTCTTTTAGCTATATATCAGAGGTAGATTTGTTGGATCCTATGGTGATTCTATTTTTAATGTTTTGGTGTCATATTGTTTTCCATTGTACCTTTCCTGCTAATAGTGTAGAGAGGCTGCAATTTCTCTATGCTCTTGCCAATACTTTTTTTCTTTCTGTTTTCTCTTGACAATATCTGCTCTGATAGGTTTGAAATATTCTTTGTGTTTCATTTCAAGACTGAGGAAAAACACTTACTTACTTTTCCTGTCCCATTGGTTACACTTATTTCTAAGACCAAATAAATCTCTTAAAAAAACACAACAAAAAACTGATCCATCATTCATTTACTTAACATATGTCTTGGGTCTGGAAGTGGGTCAGGTCACCACACCATCCCCAAGCAGGGTTGCACTAGGGTGGGTTGCAGGTTCTGTCAGGAAAAGGAAGGAGGGATGGGTGAACGGTAATCACCTGACCTCCCCTGAAGGTACTACTTACTCTAGATGTAGGAAGCACTGTAACTGAACTCCTTTGCTCAAGGTTGAGAGAGCAGCACTGGTGAATTTGTTATTTGCCTCAACTGAGTGAGAAGAGTGCTTTGAAATATGCTCCATTTGGGTAACAGGATAAAGGTCTTGTAAAAGTTAAAAAAATAATGAACAAAAAGTTTGCACACTAAAATATAACAAAGTGTGTGTGTGTGTGTGAGAGAGAGAGAGAGAGAGAGAGAGAGAGAGAGAGAGAGAGGGAAGGGAGGGGGAGAGAGAAAGAGAGAGGGAAGGGAGGGGGAGAGAGAGAAAGAGAGAGGGAGAGAGGAAGTGAAAGAGTGAGGGAGAGAGAGGGAGAGAGCAAGCAAGAGAGAGCTATGCTTACTTGCTCACTCCTTAAGAAACCTGGAGCATACTTACCTTCTTCCTTCCTAGGTGATCTACTCCAAGCTGTCATACACTCCCAAATCTTCCCGCTCAGGAAACACACAGGAGGTTAGTAGTCCTTTCCCCACATGCATGAGAGGTGCTCATACCTGCACATTGGAGGCAGCCCAGGGCAGCATCATGGAAGGCACTGGGTCAGGGAGTGAAAGCTTTGGCTCATGGGATTTGAAATCATCTGTCCAGCAGAGCAGCTCCTTGGTCTGTTCTCAGAACCTGTCCTCAGAAAGTGCCACACACAGCAGCTGGCTTGCTTGATGTCTGCCCTGATGTGCAGTACACGTCCAGTGGGGATCAAGGGCACACTTAAATGGAGGAGTTGGTGACTGCCACCACCCTTGGGGGGAAGATCCAGTATCAAACAGGTGCCACAAGCACCAGGGCTAGGAATTCCCTTCTGCCTAGCTGGAGAGGAAATTTGGAATAAAAAGTTTGATTAACTTGTCTTAAAAAGTTTGTAAGATGGGTAGTGTTTGCCTTGGGACAAGTTTTCTAAATAATTTACAAGTTGGGCTTCTTTAAATATTTTTTAGACAGTTTAGACTGCGATTTTCGAAGTTGTTTACAACAGAGTTTCAGATAGATAGTGTTTATTCCCACCTCCAATCCTGTCACCCAGTGGCCCCATCCCTCTACCAATTCTTGGCCCCAGGATCCCTCCCATCCCCCATCTTTGTCCTGACTTCTTGACAGATACATTTTTAAGTTTGATTGTTGTAGCTTGTGTCCCATTTTTGTCAGTTGTGTTTGGGCAAGCAGTTCATCTGTGTGCAGATCCACGCTTCTCCACGACAGAGAATCCCTCTACCCATTCCAAGTTGGGCTTGTTGAATGGGTAGAGGAACGAAGTTCAGTCCTCTCTGAAAACCCCACTTACTTTCTGGTCATAAGGCCAGAGTAAACTAAATTTCATAAGGTGCCAAATGTTTTAGACCTCACAGTGGAGAGCAAGGCTCTTTTTCCTTCTTAAACTCTAATGTATATATCAGTTTACTCAGAGATCACTTAATCAGTTAACTTAAGAGAGATGCCAAACACAAATTCTAATGCTCCAGGCATGGCGGGTTGGAAAGTCTGCATTTTAATCAACTCCCAGGTATTGCCAGGCAGCGGGGCTGAGTCCTGAGCTGATTTAGGGAGTCTGAGTTGGGGCCTAAGATTTTACTGACAGATTCCTTCTAAGGGATCCTGGTGCTCCTGGTTCAGGATGGATACTTGAGAAGCACAGTCGTAGAGGACAGTGTTGACTAGCATGATACCTGGAGGTTACTTTGTTCCCGTTTGACCTTGGCAAGTTGCTCAACCTCAAACTTCTGTTTCCTTTGTCTACTCAGAGAGGTTGCAAGGCTCTCATTCGTTCCAGAGCAGCGATTCTCAACCTTTTTGTCAACTGTAGCTCCCTTCTGACCTTGCTTCCTTCCTGTGGCCTCCTGCCCTACTAGTTGGCCCCACCATTTTATGCCATCACCCCCTCCACTTACAAGATTTTCACCAGTGGCTCCCTTGCAACATCCTGGCGGCCCATGGGGCAGTTCAGCACCTGGGTGAGAAATGGTACTCTCTCAGACATTACAACTAATCAGTCTTTGCCATTCCTTTCAGTCTTGTCAAATCAAAGCATTCTCTTCTACTCTTCAGAAAACCTTCTGGGAGATGTTGCCATCTCTAGATTCTGGCAGAGCAGCCATCTACTTTCACCTTTGTAGCATTTGAAGGTCAAAGCTCCAGCTTTCTACACTGCTAATTCCTCATTAGGCACCAGGAATGCAGGGCACTGCTCACCTTTAACCTGGAGCCTGGGAAGCCAATATGAATGCAGCAAAACCTAATGAGAGCAATATTATCTCAGGCTGCAGCTATGAGGCCTGGTTCCCCTTGCTTCCCTGGGGGGATGTGTGCTCCAGTGTCTGTTCTGGCTATAAAGAGCAGTTCCCAGCCTCCTGGGTGGTGACATGCTGTCTGAGAGCTTTCATCATAACCAGGGCTGAAAGAATAAGCAGAAAGGAAGCAGACCCCTGCAGCCAAGCTCTTTAGCTGCCAATGCCTGGGGGCTGGCAGGCTGGCTTTTCAGAGGAGCAAGCTGCCAATAGAACCCAGAGACCATAGAAGCACTAAGGTTGGGGCATGGCCAGGTAAGACACTGCATGCCCAGGACACAAGTGGACAACCAGATTGGGTCCTAGGTGTGTGGGCTCATGAAGGCTCTTTTGGGGACACTGGAAGATTCCTCCTGAGAAGTGGAAAACAGGCTGAGGACACTTTTAATTGTGTAACACAGGAACCAACTAGCTTCAGCCTCCACGGAAAAGGTTTCTAAGGATTGGCTGGTTCATACAAGCCAGGACAAGGTCGCTGTGTTCATGGTGGGGAGCGAGAGGGACTTCTGGCAGTCAACCTTGTTATTATTATGAGTTTGTTTTTTGGACCACACCTGGTGCCCCGCAGTGCACAGGACTTACTCTTGGCTCTGTGTTCAGGGATCACAAATTTGGTGGTGCTTGGGGGTGCTGGAGATCTAACCCAGGAGTGCCTACGTGGTGCCAGTGATCAAAGGTTGGCCATGTACAGCTGTACTATCTTTCCAGATTCTCTAGCCTTATTTTTTCCCTGAATTCATTCCCTGTCCCTCACAGCCCACCTCCCCCCATATATATTTCTTGTCCATATGGATGATCAAAAATGGCTTCCATCTAATAACAGATATACTGACGAATGACAAACCCTTGACATTGAATCCAGGACAAATTACTAGATGAGGGGAGAGGGAAGTTTTGAGGAATTGAGGAAGACCAGATTAAAAGAGACATAAAGGCCATGGTGGAGGGTTGTGAGCCCTTTGGGGGCTGTTATAGTGGGGACCCTGGTAAATTTGTCTATCATCACCAGAAGTTTGAACACCACTGTAACTTCCTAAACTATAATAAAAAGAAACAAATAACTAGAACCCTTTCCACTACAGGAAAGTAAAGACATCTCCCATGGCATCCAGGCTGACATGCTGACCCATTTTGGGGATTTAGCCATCTCTAGAGAGACCCGTTCTTTTTTGGTTTAAGTGTCCAAATTTCAAGGAAAAGGCTATAATTTGCCACTGTGATTCTGTTCAGCACTGGTCTAAAATACTGTTATTGTAGCAGGGAGCTAAGACATACGTCACAAGCCTAAAATATGCCAGACAGGGGCTGGAGCCTGGCCAGGGTCTACCCAGGTTTGAACCCTAGCATGCCATATGGTATCCCAAAACCCCACCAGAGGATTCCTGAGTGTAGAGCCAACCCTAAGTCCTGAGTAACTCTGAGTGTGATCCTCAAACCAAAGGACCAAAGTGTGCAGGATGGGGTGGGAGGGGGGCAGGGGTGAATGAGGGTGGGCCACCTTCTTTGTGAAGCAGTGGACATTCCTGATGGACAGCAGAGAAGGTCTAAGAAAGCCTCAGCATCTCTTCCTACCCCACCTGGCTCTAAGTGGGTCTGATGCTCAGTTCCTCTTCTCTTCTGCTCAAGGGAAAGGGAGGCAAGCAAGCCAGGGTCTAGGGTGATTATAGGTACTGAGAAGGTGGGGATGGGCATAGGCTGTAACCATTTTGGAAATGGCAACTTGTGCTCTGTAAGGGGAAAGTCTAAAAACAGCAATGAGATCAACCTGGTGAACAGCATCTGTGAGGCAAGAAAAAGGCAGGCCAGCTAACTTCAGGCCAATAGTCCTTCCATAAAATACGAAGCAACGCTGCCCTCATGGGATGCTTCTCAAACACCTAACTACAAAGTCATGGAAATGGAAGGAGCTCACCAGTTCCTTTGTTCACTCCTGCTGCAAATGTGCACACAACGTCGTGCTCAATAAACATTTCAGACCTATGTGAGGGCATGCACATGCTGCCTTGTGCTGTTGTCGCTGTCTTTGTCCATATGCCAAGCTGTATATAAGTACCTTCAGATTTCCTTACTACATAATCAAGGTTTGATTTAATATGTGAGACTGTGAAACTGGAGAGAGTCCTAAAAGGTCACTGAGACCAAGACAGAGGAACCCAAAGAGCAAATGAGTACCCAAGGGTCGTAGAGCTGATTAATGTCCAATCTGGATATTCCACTTCATCCTAGTTTGGGTCAAACAGAGACTCATGATCACCCAATCGATGTCAGGTAGTGGGTTATGAATTTCAGCTCATTTCATCCTCTTTTCACCACATCCAATGACCTGATTAACATTGGTTGATGGGAGCCATTTCTTACTTTTCTTAACATCAGGAGGAGAGCCTTTTCAACCTACTGGCAGGGAAATAGAGGTTGCAAGAGCTGCAATGACTAACAACTACTTTAAATCAGGCTGGCTTCATGACGGGTAGCTATGTCAGCAGGCAAAGACATTTATGTTTCCCAGACTTGGCCCGCTTTCTTGATGCCCTTTGCAAACTCCGCAGGGATGTTAAGCTTTAAGTCTGGTTATAAGCTTATGCAAGCTGTTAGTTACCTTTTTAGATGAAAGGCACCCCAGGATTATGCTTGAAAATGTTCCCTGCCTCACTAAAGATACCTTTGGAGTAATTGAGTGATGGTATGATTTTGAGGGTGAAGTGATTGAACGGATACATTTCGAAACACATTTGCATTTGAAAACAGGGTGTATCATCTAAAAGAACTATTCTTGAAAGGTACACATGCAGGGCATATTTAGAGCAAGAGGAACTATTAAAACATGATGGCTGTTGAGTTGCCCAAAAGCTTTAGAAGGCTGGGGTTTCTTGATCATGCAAACTCCTGGACAGGGGCTGAATAATGAATATCTGATGTTTTACCTTGGAAAACAGATTGGAAGAAAAAAGTTAGGAACTGCAAACTTTTCACAGATCATTTCAAAATGCGTCAACAGGATTGTACTGGAATTCTGAAAACAAATTGCTGAGGAAAACTGAGTTTTGGGTGCAGAGAAGAGGGTAGCCCTGGAGGTGAGCCAGCCTAGCTGGGACGATGGTTCTACTGACAGGTGAGGTGAGCTTGGCTGACTCTCAGTCTGTTCCTCAGTGAAATGGGAGACTATTCTTTCACTTAGAATGGTTATGTTGAGCAAATTGTGTGAAATCATGCAATACGATGTTCCTCAAATTAAATGGGCACACAAATCACCTGCCACCTTTGATGAAACAAATGTCTTCTGATCTCACATCCCAATGAACTCTACAGAAGCTAAATTTATCAGAGTCAAGAGTAGACTGTGTGCTTCCTTTTAAAATTTTCTCTTATTGTTATATGTTTGTTAAGTATATAATTTCTTATATCTTTAATTGATTATTGAAATAGATAAGACCAAAAGTGAGTCCACAGATCAGAAAAAGGTTAAAAATAAGATCTAACTAAAATGTAATGGAGTAGATTAAGATTATAATAGCATGATTATGACCTTGACTTAGTGTTGTATCATCAATTTTTTAGCAAGGATAATCTATGTTATCACTTTTAAAAATTATAAGCACTTCATTTGATTTTTGAGGCGTTATGGTTGACTGCATAATAATTGTTTTTCTTTTTCTTTTGGAATGCTAGAGATTTAACCCTGTGTCACATGTGAAGCAAGCCCTCTACCTCTACCATTGAGCTATCTTTCTTGTCCTGAGTTTGGTGATAATCAAATAAAAAGAGGAGAGATTCAAGAAAAAAAAAAGACTAGACTGTGGTTACCAGGGGCTGCAGTGGAGAGAAAGGGAAGTATTGGTTTTTTAGGAGTCTCAGAGGAATACATGAGGGTGTTCTAATTATAGCATGATGACTATATTTAAAAGAAGTGCATTGATTACTTGAAAGTTACTAAGGAAGCCAATCTTAGATGTTCTCATCATAACAAGAATGGAATGTTAATTATAAAAGGTGAAGGATGTATTAACCATATTGTAGTAAACATTCAGCAATATATGCATGCACCTTATTACACAACTCAAACTCCACGATTTAATGCCAATTATATCTCAATAAAGCTGGGGAGGGGTGAAAGAGAAAAAAGGTTTTATAGGTTTATGCAAGACAAGTGCTCTACCATTAGCCATATTCCCGACTCTCTGCATTTCCATTTTGTTTGTTTGTTTGTTTTTGGGTTACACTCCAGCAACCATGCAGTGCCAGGAATAGAGCCTGGGGCTTTCACATGCAAAATATCCCTCCAGCCCTTTGAAGCTCCAGGGGAGGCCTGCCCTGCTGGTCATTTCTGGACAAGGAAAGAAGATGGTCCCAAGAGCAGCATCAGCTTCCTAGTGTTCTTCCTGAACACAGACTTCTTTTTTCCTTTATCATCTCATCATCATTGCTTTCACTTACTCCATTCTTTTCTTTTTTTCCTTCTGTTCTTGAGAAGAAGACTTTTCCAGTGCTAGTTACTCCTTGCCAAGTTCTTGTGGTTGCTTGTATGTGTTCAGGATGAGGAGTTAATGGAGACAGTAGAGATACAGAAATAGTTAGATTCAGATTTGGAAAAGCAGACACAGTCCAGTTGTGCTTTAGACATAACAGAAAGAAGAATTTCAGTCCTTTCACTTCATTTTAAAACCTATTAAAATATTTGAAGCACTGTGGTTTAAAGTCCTATTACTGATAGGTTTCATGCATATAATATTCCAACACCATTCCATGCACCAGTGTCCACTTCTCTCTGCCAATGTTCTGGAACCCCTTCTGTTCTAACACCTTTCTCTCCAGGTAAGCTCACTTCTATGGACCAACTAGTTCTGTTGCCTTTGGTCATTTGTTGGTTTCTTACTATGTTCTTTATGTCCCACATATGTGAGATCATTCTGTATCTGTCCTTTCCTATTGATTTTACTTAACAGTTCCATCCATGTAGAAGCAAGCTGAGTAATTTAGTCTTTTTATTTTTTAAACACAGAGTAGTATTTTATTGAGTATATGTACCATAGTTTCTTTATTTAATCATCTGTTCTTGGACATCTACATTGTTTATAGATCTTGGCTATACTAAATAGAGCTGCAATGAATATAGGAGCACAACTGTCTTTTTTGAACAAAGTTTTTGGGCCTTTATGATAGATGCCAAAAAGTAGAATTGCGGGGTCAGATGAAAAGTCAATACTTAGTTTTTGGAGAGATGTCTGTATGGCCTTTCAGAGTTGTTATCATTTGATCACTTGACCTCTAGACATCCCATTACTCATTGATTTGCTCGAGCAGGTGCCAGTAACATCTCCATTCGTCCCTGTCATATGCTAGTATAGCCCAATGGTGTCTGCTTGC
>JAOXYA010000028.1:12182646-12193313 GCA_028565675.1 Sorex palustris | reverse complement strand
GTGTGTGTGTGTGTGTGTGTGTGTGTGTATCCTTCAGGATGTACAACTTTTGCTTATTTCTTGTATTTGTCAAAGATTTGACAATTTGGGGACACAAGTGTCTGGATCCCAGTCTCCTGGGATCACGTTCCTTGAGGAACAATAGGAAATTCTATAGTTTCCTCAAATCAGAGGCATCAGGGCTCTGCTATCATATTTTGAATGGGAGTTTCTCATTGACTCTAAAACATATGTTCAAACTAGCATTTAGAGGCACACCATAATTCCCCTCTTGGTTCTAAGACCCATTTGGTAAGTTGATGTGTTTTCACAGTCACCTTCTACCTCAAGCAAGAAGAAGAAAGGTATCTGCCTGCAACAATGCTGAGGCCTTTGCTTCTGGCCAGGCAGACAGTACATCTTGTATTATTGTTTTATCACAAGCTCAACTTTCTTAATGAAAATCTCTCATTTCTTTGGTATTTTTCCAGGTACCTCTGATCTTTCCTGAGAAGCTAGAGGATTTAAAGGCAAACATCCTTCAGTGTTAAGAGGGTACAAGGAGCTACAATGAAATATGAATTAGAATAGCGCTCTCATAAAAAGGTTTCATAAAAGAAATCTTATTTGGAATGCCTGGTTTGACTTTGGAACTCTCTGCTCTCCATTTATGCTTTCTGCTGGTTTGATTCTGATCTGGACCATTGACTCAGTTTTTGGTGCAGTGTTTCACATTCCTTTTTAAAGGGAACAGAAGCTAATAAGAATCTTCAGTGAATTATTTTCCTTTATCAGACAACAGATGACATCACTCCCTCAGTGGTTATTTTTATGCACCTCTCCCTACTCAGCCTCACAATAAAGATATTAATCACACAATCTTAAAGCTGGAAGGAGATTAATGATCATCTCTAACCTTTTTCAAAAGGGTGATACCACCTCCCACGGAGCTCTAGACAATCCAGCGAGACAGCAGTGGCCTCACATGAAATTGAGGGGTGTTCTCTGTTCGTTCACTCAAAGAAGTAGATTTTTTGTTAGTGTTTCCTGATAAGGGGACTGTTCAGCCAAATAAGTTTGGGAACCTCTAACCCAGACCTACTCTTTGACTTTACAGATGAGGAAACCATGAGAAAGGAGGAGTTAGAGTCCTCAGTAACCACAGATTATATTTCACAGGGAGTTGATAAAAACCATAGTTCTGAACCACTTGATTAAGTTGTGGAGAAAGGGCTGGGAGAGAGAAGTTTGAGATGGCAGAACGAAGTTTATGATAGAAAGCGGAATAGAATGGCAGATAATGGAAACAGAAGCTGATCTGTTAAAAGAGACCCAAATGATAAGTTAGGTGTGGGTCCAGACATGTGGGAGGAGCATGGGAGCCCCTTGAGGCTGTTCGTAGCATGGTTTCTTCTCAAGGAATGTAGGAGCACAACAGCCTGATGTGTGGCCTAGTGAGCCCTCACAACCGGGTACATGTTCTACCTCAGTAAACAACCACCAACAGCAGGAAATGATATGGAAGGTGAAGAAAGGGAAATAGATGTGTGGAGAGGCATCAGTAAAAGGAAAAAAATTGAGTTGCGAGTTTATTTCCACTATAGTTGGTAATATAACAGTAACTCTGAAATTGGGGTCCTAGCCGCTCCTGGCCTCGCCTTTAACTTCATGTGAACCTGTTCATATTAAGGATAAAGAAGATATGGCTGAAGCCTATGAAAAAAAGCCCCCTGTGTAGGCTGCCACCAGCAGCCTTCAAGGCTTTGGAGGGGACATGTCCACTTGTGTTCTGTCTCTGTCACACCTGCTTGGCTAACCAGTCCAGGACCACATGGAGGTTCCATTTTCATGGCACCTGACCCTATATCTCATGACCTGTCTTTCACTGCTTCCCTAAGAATTTCCTGTTCCCACTTGAGATGAGACTGTAGACGTACCTACCACCCACATGTTCTCTTGGTATTCTGGTCTGAGAAACTGCACATAGACATGCAGCACAAGAGTGTTTATTGCACCCATCCCATTGCCTGGATGGCATTGCTAAGGGAAGGGAGGTGGTGACTTATGGAAGGTTAGAAGGAGCAACACAGAGGTTGCTGGGTGACCTATGAAAGAGTGACCTGGGTGACCTATGGAAAGGTTCCTGGGTGACCTACGAAAGGTTAGAAGGAGCAACACAGAGGGGTGGAACAGGGAGAGTATCAAACCCATGGACACCTGGAGTTCACATTTATCAGACTGTCAAGAGGCTAAAAAGCCTCATCAGCACTTGTTATGTTCCAGGGTCAATCAGGAAGAGGCCTGTGTGGTGGCTTGTCTTTGCTTCTCCAGATTCTTTCCTCTTCTCTTCACTCCTGGATTCCTGGGACTCACTGGATATGAAAAGTCAGCAGGTTATCTTTGTTCAGTTTCTGAGGGTGCTCAAGAAGATGGCCTCTGGAGCCAGTCCCTGGGCTTGGACTCCAGTCCTGGCTTTGCTGGTCATATCACAGGGCTTTGTAAATAATATAATAATGTACTTTTCATGCTTTTATTTTCTTCTCTGAGAAACGGGGATGGTAATAGAAGATACCTTGAGATTACTTGGGGATTAAATGAATTAATGCCTCTAACACACATAATAGTGTTAGCTATTGTTATTTGGCTCTGTGAATTTTTCAGGATAATTTTTGATCACTCCTTTCTTTTATGTTCTAAATTCTCCTTTGACTGAATGTCTGTTATGTGAATATTGATCTTCCTGAATTGGTTTTCTACACCTTTAATATTTTCTGTCATTCAAAAAAATTCTTCGACTCTTTGATACAATTTTTAAAGCTACAGTTTTACCTGTTACACTAGTTTAACACTGTTACACTAGTGTTACCATATATGGCTTCGATGTATAAAATGATTACACCTTTACCACTACTGAAGTACTCAGGACCCTCCAACATTGCCCTTTTGCTTTGTCTTATTTTTAAAATATTATTATTTGTTGAGTGGTTTGCACCACACCTGCAGATGCTGAGGGTGGTACTAGGGGATCATATACCAAGGATTAATCTTGGTAGGCCAAGTGCAAGGCAAGAGCCCTACCTACTGTACTATCTTTTCAACCCCTGGCTTTGTTTTATACATGTAACCTTATCTGCCATCAGCGTCAGGATTCCTCCCCCTTTATTCCAATGTCCTCTCCCTTCCAATGCTTTGTCATGCACAAATCACAGGACATTTGGTTCTATTTTATGAGATGCCTTCTTTGTACTTTAAACCTCCTATTGATTTTTTATTTTGGTACCATGCTCAAAATTTCCAAGAGTACTTTTTATCCAGTTTTTTCATCTTAGTCATATTCTCTTTTTGAGGGGAAGGGGGAGGAATGACTATAAATATCTTCTCATATATCTGAAGACATTAATTAGAAGCTAAAAAGTTTCCCCTCTATCTCTAATCATATTACTTATTTGTCTATTTATTGCTTCCCTTCCATCCCTCCTACATTCTGGCTTATTTTGGTCTCTTTTATAGGTGAGTTCTGGGAGGAGAATGGAACATTTTCTCCAACAGTTGATGATTCTTGGGTGGCTGTTTATAGTTGTGACTGTGGCACCAATAAAAATAATTGGAAAAATTCCATGCCTTATGCTCATGTATTGGGCAGAAGGAAGGTGGCCTCTGGCCTAGTAGGGGCTCATCTACTGAGTCCATTTTCTTTCTCTGCAGGGGAAGCAACCCTTCCTGACTTGGACCACAGGTACTCTTCAGTTTGTGTCCAGCACAGACAGGGTGCTGGAAGTGGCCCCTCCATTAGTGAATTCCCATCACTCTGACGGTGCCAGCTCAGTGACTTACTCTCTGCAATACCTGGAGTTCCAGCAGATTAATGCCTTTACTTTTTTGGCTTTAGCAAAGAACAATCTTCTGATCTCCCAGTGATGCCTAAGGCATATTGGTTATTGGTTCTCATTAGTAGAGACCTCCAAACAAACCCCACTTCCTCTCCTCTGCTTCCCTGGAAACTGAGCTTCCTCAGGGCTCATGGAGAGTTGTCTCCTCTCTTCCACTCATTGCTCTCCTCCTCCTGGAAATATGCTAGTTTCTTTCCCTTAGTCCCTCATGTTCTTTCAATCCTTTAGGGTTTATAACTGCCTCCCCCACTCGCCTTTGCTTTCATTTAAATGAGCCTTTATTCTTTTATTTTTAATTTGATACAAAGCAAGATCTACTGGTGGGGGACTCAGGGAAGGTAGCTTTGAGGTTCTCAGAAGTACAGGGCCTACCATTTTTTTCCCCAGGAGGCCATGCTTATGTTTACTTCTATAGCTGTATGAGTGACTTGCTTTTAAGCCACCATTTCCTCAAACTCCTCTGAATTAAGGTTGATTAAAGCCCCCTTCTTAGACATTCGAATCTTTGGGTGGCCAGAAAACTTGAAGCTGACTCTACTGAGAACTGACTCAGGCAGCTGTCCTGTTGGCAAGAATGGACGCTACAACTTGGCCAGAGTGGACTCTGGTCACTGTGTCAGGCTTTCCAAAGGTACCACCCATTCTTGTCTATAGCCAGACAGCACCAGTGCAGGTCAGTCAGAATCTTGTTGATGAAGATGACAAGGAAAGGGATGGAGTCGCACTTGGATATAAAATATGCTTACACCAGTTTCCCACCATGTCCTTGATATAAAAGGGTTGCCTCCAGGGCTTTGGAAGAGAGCTGACACCAGAGTGTGGGAATTCATCCACTTTGACCTTCTCCACTTGTTAGAAATAAAGTTGGTGTAGATCCATTTTCAAGACAAAGTGTTTAATCCTAGAAAATGACCGGCACCATGTCTTCTTAATGACTTGCCAACTAGCAGAGAATTTGAACGAACAAACTGTGTATTAGGAGGTGGGGTGGGAGGGAGGTCAATGTAGAAACTCCATACTGGCTACAAAGCATATACCTAGGAAAGTCTTCTAGCCATAAGAGAACAAAAAGAGGTGGAGACAACAGCAATAACAAAAGCAACCAATCACTAGGGGTACTTGAGTTCAAACTATCCAATAAAATTTAGGTGACTTTTGATAAGATTGTATACTCCATGATACTCACCCAATGAATAACAGTAGATGGGATTTGCAAGTTAGGGAGTATGATGCACATTCTGGCAACTTTGGGTATATGTTCTCCTTAGCAACTCAATCCTGCAAGACTCTAATCAATAGCTACTAAAGCCTCACTTTTGTGGATGCATTTTAGGCAGGTGGAATATTTTTCATAATTCCATGTCAAAGTCATGAATCTTAGCATTAGGTTAACCAACAGAAGCAAGATTTCGCACACAACTAGTTCTTGTGAGTCACCATGGGAGGGGTGGTGGGTCCTAGCAACTCTAGGATCCAAAGACTTCTGTGAGTCTTTGAATGTAAAAACTTTACTTGTTTCTTTGGATAGGTCAACCTTTTGCCCCTAAAAGAGAACTTAACTAGCTCTGACATAGCCAGTAGAATGTTTTTTACTTCCAGGATGGTCACGTATAGAGAAGCAAGTGGAGCTGAAAATAAGAATATTGGGGAGAGGAGATCTTGGGAACATCTACTAGAAATATACCAGACACAGTAACAACAAAGTCTCCAATGGAGATGTTACTGGGCCTGCTGGAGCTCGAGAAATATACATCATTTCTTTTTCAAGCTCCTAAATCCTGCACATCTCTTGATGCTGGTGTATGGCATACTGTTTTGGGGACTCAGAGGAAGAGGGAGCATGGGCAGAGAGTCACTGAGCTTCCCTGGGAATCTTGCCTGTGTTGGACCAGGAGGGAAGGCAAAATCAGTGTTGATCTTTGCATTCTTGTAGAAAGAATTTTCAGAAGACAGTGAAGTAAAAACAGATTCATTATTATTAATATAATTATAATAGCCTGGCAAGCTCCCCATAATGTATTTGATATGCCAAACACAGTAACAACGAGTCTCACAATGAAGGCATTACTGGGTCCTCTCGAGCAAATCGAAGAACAAGGGGATGACAGTGACAGTGACAGTAACAGTGATAGCATATATAATTATAATAAATATAATTATGGGAGATAAAAGAGCTTTGGAAAGTACCTAGGTACCCAGACTTGGGTGGGTATGTTTGGGCAACCCCAAATTGGAGTGCACAGGGTTTGCTTTTGCAAAGACCTTCTCTAAGCTGTCTGTGCAGATAAGAGTCCATAGCTAAGGCATTGTCAAGAATAACGGACTTCCAAAACCTTGTGGTCCTTATTTAATGTCTTATCACAGGCTTGGTTCTTGCTGAAACATCTCCAAAGGAAGTCCAGCCATAGGCATCAGTCTGGAGATAGATGAACTTCCTTTTAGATCACATCCTAATTCTGTGACTTGGATTGGCATTGCCAAGAGCTGCCCTTGCCTCACTACTTTATCTTTCTCTTTTGGGGCATACTAATGCTAGCCCAACTTCCTGTTTCTTTGTAGGACAGTGGGCCTCTTCGGGCTCACACTTTATTCCTTTTGATTCCGACGTATAAGTTTACCAGATTTAGAAAAAAATAGATTCATTAAAAAAAAAAGCAACAAAATGAGCAGCTCAATTTGAACTTCAGATGCACAGTGGGGGGGGGTGTACTTTTAATACAGGTAGGTTCTGGGCACCCTTGGTGACATTCACTAAAATGTTTTCATTGTTTATCTGATATTTAAATGTAACCAAGTGACCTGTATTTCTTCTGGTAACTCTATCCAGGTGGCCTTTCTTAATTCTCTGAAGATCTGGGAGGTACTCGGTCAGCAGCACAAAAGGGCTTTCTTTTCAAGCCTTCTCTTGTCTTAAAGGCAACTTCAGCTATTTACATAACATATGGCAGTCTCACACACCCATGCAATTGTAAATTAGAGCCGCTTATTCATTGTCAAGTAAGGAACACAGCCCAGCCATATTTCTCAGTTGTCTTCAGTTCTGTAGCCTTATGTGAAATAAATGCATTGCTCTGTCTTTGTATCTGTACTCCAAGGGTTTGCGACTGTGTGTGTGTGTGTGGGGGGGGGCATTAGAGAACCCTGACACCCTTCTGGGACACTCCTTCAATATCAGGCCCCTGGTTTATTGTTTGGATCCTTTGGAGGGAATGCTTTCTGGGTGTTGCTATTTCAGAAAAAAATCCCTCATCCCTTCAGCCTCTTCACTGAGAGGGGCTGACAGGTGACAGGTGTTCATAGCAGGATTTGTTCCTACCATGTGCTCAAGAAAATGAACTTGACAAAGAGCCCTTGTTCACAAAGAAAGGCTAAATTGTGATGGAACCAATTACATCAAAGGATAGAGAAAATGAACACAACAAATGAAAAACTGCTCAAGAGAGCAATTCACAAAATCCTGTGAATACTTTCGTCTAATCCCTTTTCTTTGAGGTGATTTACATAAAGACATTCTTCATAAAGTCATAAACCTGATCGTGTTCTTTCACCCCTGCTACCCCTTCTAGAACTCTCGAAACCACATTTCTGAGAACTGGTTGTGATCCACGGAATCTCACAGCTCCTTTTTGTGAGCCTCCACCTGAGAGTCCATTCCCTGTTACCTTGGTTCTCTCAGAGTTCAGAAGGGAATGCAGAAGGCAGGTCCTGACACATGAAGAATTAACTCAGAACCAGGACCAAGCAATGACTAGGACAGTGAAAACCCCCTAGAAATGGCCTGTTGGAACCTACAAGGCCCAGCACCAGATTCCTATTTAACACCAGGATTTGGGGACATTGGAAAGGGAACCGAGTATAGGCACCAAGCAAGCTGAGTGAACCATCAACCCAGAAAATCTATCCCCCTGAGAATCTGTTAGCAACTCCACGCCAAGAGGCTGTTGTAGTCTCCAGATTCCCAGTTCTCTGCTCAAGGTAGCTTTTCAAGAATAAAGTCTTCCCCTTTGTCAGTATTTAGGACTCCCCAAGCTTTGGGGGTTGTAGAAGGGTACCCTAATGGCATCATTAGGATGCCATTATCTTTTTACTGTTGTTTGGTATTGGTGGGGGAGGGGCACACCCAGCTGTGTCCTGACTATACTCAGGGATCACTACTGGCAGGGACTGGGGAGACATATGTGGTGGCTGGGATCGAATGTTGATCAGCTGCATTGCAAGGCAAGCACCTTCCTACTTTTCTACCCCTCCAGCCTCTGAGACTTTGCAAAGCCCTGTCTATGCCCACTCCCACTGTGTCGACAACACACAGTCCCTGCTTCCATGTAAATTATAAAGTGCACTCCTAGTTGAGCAGCAAATCCACACCACAGGAGGATGTGGGGTCTATCACGTGACACGGTGTTCTGCTCCTTCTGCTCCCCAGTGGGAAGATGCAAAGGTCTGGAGTTATTGCCCTATCCTGAGAGAACAACAAGGTCAGCAGTGAACCAAAATGTGTTTATTTGGGGTCTCAGAGCATTGCCACTTGGGGATCAAATGGTTAGAAACCCAGACGTATCCTGGGGTGCCCGAGGTGAGAAACTCTGAGGGATGAAGATGGATGCGGTGAAGGAAGTGGCAGTAATGGTCAGATGCAGGACTCACAGGTCAAAGGTCGGGCAGAGGACTCAGGGGTACATAGCTAGAAACTCCCCACCAGCCTCATCAGCAGACTGTCTCACTTCCTGCTAGCTTCTTGGAAAGTTGCCAGGCTGATACGCAGGGTAAAGAGGAGAATAAAATGGGTTTTTTTTTTCCTGCAATGACTTTCTCTGACGCTTTAAAAATTTGGTGTATTTAATTAATTTTTTAGAGGAGCCCCTTCCAGTAGTGCTGAAAGTGTTCCCAGGGCGACACCTGGAGTGAAGGTACTCGAGATTTCGAGCTATTTCCTGGTCTCTCTCTGGCCCAATAATTTGTTGTTTTTGAGCCACACCTGGGGGTATCAGGACTGGCACCCAGGGATGCCCAGGGATCATGCATTTGCTAGGGTCCAGCTGTGAGCAAAACAAGTGTCTTACTCCCTGTACTATCTCTCCAGCCCACAGGCCCTGTTTCAATGCTTGCACTGATAGTGTTTTTCACAAAGCAGAGTCTGAAATGGGAAGTTACACTTTTTTCAGTTTGGGGGGACTAAAGGAGCTTTTCCAAGAGTGAGATTTCAGAGATGCAATTGGGATCACCTTGGAAGACCTGGACAGGTGTCTGTCCTCTGCTTTGCTGTTCCTTTCTCTCTCTCTCTCTCTCTCTCTCTCTCTCTCTTTCTCTCTCTCTCTCTTTTAAGTTTCCTTATTTACCATTTTATGTATCTTGCACACACATAATGTGATTTAAGTCTTCTCTCTCTCACACACACACACACACACACCACACACACACACACACACACACACACACACACACACAGTCTCCCTCCCCCCATGCCCTCATTCTTATTGGGTTGGAGGTGTATGTTTTGCCAGGCTGATCGTGGCATTTTACATGATAAATTTGTGAAACAAGTGAATGTTTGGAACCCCTTGCTGGTGTAAGGTGCTACCCCCACCAAAAGCCCCGACAGCAGCGGGAGCAGAATCCCAGCCTGGCCGTGAGGCCGCCCTGCCTCCTCCCGCGTCCCCTGGGTTGAGCCCACCAGCGCACCTCTGTGCAGGGGGGCTCTGGCTGCTGCAGTGGCCGTGCCCAGCCCTGCTCTGTCCTTGCTGTTCTCTGCACGGAGTCTCGGTGGGCACAGGCACTGGGCAGGCTGGGCTGTGTCTGCTCCTGCCGTCCTTCCAGCCTGCTGGACCAACAGTGGGAGCCCAGATCCCGGAAATCTGCCTGAAATCTGGACTGTTTCTTGGTCCAAGCCAACAGATTCTTGCTTCTGCTACAAAAACCACAGGAAAAACCAAACCAAGAACCATTCTCCCCGCCGGGATGACTGTCCTGCCTGAAGCCCGGCGCATGTCAGCTGGGCATAAACAGCACCAAAAAAAAAAAAAAAAAACAACCTCCATTTTGTTTTTCAAATTAATTTTTATTGCCTGGGCCACCCCCAGTGGTGCTCAGGGCTTCCTCCTGGCTCTGCACTCAGGGATCACTCCGGCAGCTTTGGGGAACCGTATGAGGTGCCAAGGATTGAACCCAGGTTGGCCGCATGCAAGACAAACGCCCTCCCTGCTGTCCTCTTGCTCAGGCTCCTGATGTCCATTTTCAAACCGAGGACAGAAGCCGGAGATACGGGAAATAGCCTGTGTGTGGACGGCTGGGCCAGCAGTTCAGGGTGGCCAGGCTTCTCTGGATTGACTGTCTCCATGGTTCTTGTCACACCGTGGCAATGGGTGGCAGGGGCTCCCTAATGCTTGGGGACTCTTTTTGCAAAGGTTTTCAAGAATCCTGTTATTTGAGACCCCGAGGGTTTTTTCTTTCTTTTTGGGTCACACCCAGTGATGCTCAGGCGTTACTCCTGGCTCTGCACTTAGGAATCACTCCTGGCGGTGCTCAAGGGACCATATGGGATGCTGGGAATCGAACCTGTGTCAGCCATGTTGGCTGCGTGCAAGGCAGACGCTCTACCCGCTGTGCTATCACTACAGCCCCGAGTTTTTCTTTATTGCTACAGAAATGAAGTTTCCGTTCTGTAAGAAGGCATATGTGGTGTGTTTGTGTGTGGTGTGTGTCTGTGTGTGGTGTATGTGTCTGGTCTGTATGTGTCCATATATTTGTGGTGTGTCTGTGTGCTTATGTCTGTGTGTATGTCTCTGGTGTGTGTATATGTAG
>JAOXYA010000028.1:12145288-12156869 GCA_028565675.1 Sorex palustris | reverse complement strand
CTCCAATGGAGATGTTACTGGGCCCGCTCGAGCAAATCGATGATCAACGGGAGGGCCTTTACCTTTACTTTACTTTATAAAATAAAAAACTTATTAAAAATAAAAACCATAATTAGAGGCTGGAGAAATAGCACAGTGAGTAGGGTGCTTGCCTTGCATGTGCCAACCTAGATTCAATCTCTGGCACCCAAGCCCCCCCATAAGTGATTCCTTAGTATAGAGCCATGAGTAACTGCTGAGCACCACCCAGTGTGGCCCCAAAGCCAAAGTAGATAAATAAATAAAAGTGAAAATGAGCTGATAATAACCTCTTCCTGCTGATCAATTCCCTTTCTCTAGTCCTCAATTTTTAATTTGACCAAAACGAGGCACTGGAAACAATACAATAAATATATATTAAAAATTATTACGATTTTAAGCTCTATATTATAGATTAAATTACATGGGCATGTCGGCATGTCTATTTTTTCTTTAAAAGGTTTATAGAAATCAATGGTGACACTCTCTATCTTTGAATTTAAGATATTTGATCCTTGTTATGATTTCTGTACTTGTATTGATCTGTTCAAACTTTCTATTTTTTCAGGTTCATCTTGCTTATAATGGGGTTATTCTAAAAATTTCTTCTTCTAGGTGGTTCAATATTTTCTCATATATTCTCTTCTTACTATTTTTTTCATGATCCTTTGTACTATATGTAGTAACTTTACCTCTTTAATTTCTGGTTTCTTTTACCTTCTGTTATTTATTTATTTTGGTGAATTTAGTAAGAGGTTTATCAATCTTATTGATCCCTTGAAAGAGCAGATCAGCATTTCACTGATTTTTGTATCATTCTTTTTGTTTTATTTCATTTATTTTCATTTAATTTTATTTAATAATTATTACAAATATTTCATTTGCTTTTAATAATTTCCTTCCTTCTGCTATTTTGGGTTCTATTTGTTTGTGCAGGTTAGTTCATTTGAAACTATTCTTACTTACTGATGTGGGTTTGTACTGCAATGAACATCATTTTTAATATTGTTTTTGCTGCATCCCGTGAGATCTGATATATGTTTTTGTTTTTACTGTTCTCTGGGTAACAGCTTTTTAATTTCTCCTTTGATTTTGTCACTGAGCCCAAAGTTATTTAGAAACATGTTGTTTAGTTGCCATATGCTTGAGACTTACTTCCATTTTTGTTGTTGTTGTTAATTTCTTTCATTTTATATTTTAGTTTAAAATCTGTTGTGTTTTTTGGTCCACACCTGACAGTACTCAGGGCTTACTCCTGGCTCTGCACTCAGGGATCACTACTGGTGGGCTCAGGGAACAATGCAGGGTGCTGGGGATCAAACCCTGATTGGCTGCTTGTTTTGAAAGCACCCTACCTGCTCTACTATTGCTCTGACCTCTCAGACTTCTGCTTCATTGACTTCTTGTGCCATGTTTCTCTGAGAACATTAATCATCCTCAACAAGGCTTATGAACTGATTGATACAGGTAGAGCCTTCTGTGTCATTATTTTCACTTACTGAGTTTTGGGCTTCTAAGTGTCCTTCGTGTTGTTTTTACTGTGCTCCTGCTGTACTGAGGGTGAATCTTTGCAGTTAACTGTCTTGGGAATTTCTGAGGGATTCTGTTTAGTGTTGCTCCTTTTCTTCCCTGTTAGACTTCACCCAACAGTAGGAGGTACAAATATGAGCAGTGTGAGCTGTGATGAGTAAAGCTGTTGTGTGGCTCTGTGTGCAGAGGGACTGTGGTGTGGGGCAGGTCAGCTGAGAGGTAGAGATGGGGCACCGAGGCTGTGGAGACCCTGGAAGGGAGGAGATCTGTTTCAAGTTCTAAAAGGCCCTGGAGATGTCTATCAAAAGCTTAACCTCACCTGGAAGGTTGTGTAAGCAAGCAGAGGGTCTGAGATGTGGAAGAGGGCCTGATGAGATGGTGGGGGGAGTGGCTGGGGGGGGTGCTGCATCTATCCTATTTTGATTGGCCAATTCAGACCATTCACATTGAAGGTGATTGTTGGTAAGTAGGACTTGTTACTGTCATTCTACATCTTATTTTATGACAATTTTATTTCTTTCCATCCCATCCTTTGTTTCTAGAAAGTTACTTTTATTGGGATATTAGGTCCTCATCAGTTGACTCTACAGATCCTGTCCTTTTCTCCCTCTTCTTCTGTTAGTTGTTCATGTCACTGCTCTTTGTGTTTCTGTTATCGTATAATGTGTTTTCATTTCTTCTTTTTATGTAAAAAAAATTTCTTTCAACGTTTCTTGTAGGTGAGGTGATGGTGAACTCTATTGTTATGAGAAACTCCTATGATCACTACTACAAGACGCTACAGATACACTAGCTGACAGAAACTTATGCCAGACCTGGTGCAACCAGACAGTTCAGCATGCTTGGATCCTCAAGTTTCCCTTTCTCAAATGCGTCAGCCCCACTACCCTGGGTAAGATACCACAGCCAAGCACTGTAACAAGAGTAGCATATGTTTCTTTTCTAAGGAAAATATAAAAGGTTTTGCACTTTACCCAGCAACATGTACCCACTTGAAGAATCCTGGATCCTTGAAAAACTTGCCTGATGACATGTCTAAAAGAAAAAGGGTATAAAAGCCCTTGTTTTTCCTATATTCTAGGCCCAGAGCATGAGATTTGAGTTGCTTCTCTGGGTCTTTGCCAGTTATAAATAATTTCTGCTATTATTACTTTTTTTCCCCATGAGTGCCACTTGTTCCTTTCAGTTAAATCAGGCTAGTTTCCATAACACTATTAGCTTTTGTTTGTCTGATAAAGTCTTATTGATCATTGATCCATCATACTTAAAGATTTTTTTTCTGCTTACACATCTGGATTAGCAGCGAGAATTATGGGATTAGAGCTGCAAATCTGTTTTGATGTCCATAAAGGGAAAGTGGTGATGGTGATGAGGAGATGTGCAATGAAGTGGTGTTGACAGTGGGAGGTGGAAGGGAAACAATCCACAGAGAGAATTCTAATGCACCTCTGCTCTCAGCACTACTCCTGACCTCACCTTATGTCAAAAATAAACAAAATAACAACAA
This sequence comes from Sorex palustris, assembly GCA_028565675.1. Taxonomy (NCBI): domain Eukaryota; kingdom Metazoa; phylum Chordata; class Mammalia; order Eulipotyphla; family Soricidae; genus Sorex; species Sorex palustris. The sequence goes on along the minus strand of JAOXYA010000028.1, from coordinate 12,153,814 downwards.
CAAAGCTGTAAACCAGTTGCTTTGCTCTTTCCTAAAGGGGAGGTGGAGAGAATTTGGCTGGTCCAATTATTGCTAACATAAAAATCCAGACTTAATTTTTCTGGGGTTGGATTGTTTGCATTTGGTCCCAGGGTCCATTTTCTGCCAGCAATTAAATATTTCAGCCTGTCTGGAAGCGGAACTGTGCTTTAAACAGTCTCTGTCCTCCTCTGTCTGCTGGGTCAAGCTAACAAACAGTAATGATGATTGGTATGCCCCACGACATGCTGGGGGTGGGAGTCTCTTTACTAATTGATCCCGCTCCCTCTCGTTTCATGCTGCAGTCACCAACTTCAGATGTCTGGATTTGTGTGTCTCTCCATCAAACCAGGCTCTGAGCTGATTGTCTTTTCTACGTTCTGTAGTTGTTTTCAGAGGTATAGTTACCCCCTCTGGATTCCCATCGCAATCTGACATTATTTCTGCTGGGAACCTGACTATCTCAAGAGAGTAACTTGTCTGACTGTCAACAGCAGGATTGAACTCTTGGAAGAGAAGAGACACAGACCTGTATGCTAATTAGTATTTACTGGGCAGTAAGTCCTTACTAGTCCAACATATAATTTCTTATTAATTAAATTATAGAATATGCTAATATAATATTAAAACAAAATAAGTGAATAATCTTGGAAGGAAGGTGACAGAACTATGGCTTTTTTGTCCAAGAGTTGTGTTAGGTGTCCACTGACAACTGGTAGTTGTGTTAGGTGTCCATTGACAACTGGTTCTAGCCTGGACTATCCTCAGAACCTAAGGACACAGAACCTTCAGAGACTGCAAGCACTCAAAGCACCAAAATCAAGGTTTCTAATATTATATTTCTCTACATCTACATATATCAATGTATATATATTAACTGGTTACAACTATGAACACTTAAGGAAGAATGAAGAACAGTGAAATAAACTGAAGCAGTGATATATGGATGAACACCACGGAAAATATGATTAATCTTCATTGAGGTTGGATCACTGCTAACCAGAAGAACAAATTTTTGGGGGTGGGAAGATGCTGATAAAACATGTCTACAATAGTAATACGGAAAGGTAAAAGTCTATAAAATTCCGTGGAGGTGGGGTGGGAATAAAGATTAGAGGGAAGAGAGGAAGGGAGAAAAAACTAGCTTGGGGCAGGAAAAGATCAGTTCAGGAGAGTGGATTCCAGAAACCTGAAATTAGAGTCTCCTGGCCACCCTTTCTCTTAGAGAGATTGATACCCATAGACATCAGAAAACTTATCATTTTCCTTTTCTCTCAGTTTTGCCTTCTCATGTTTTTCAAGTTTATAAAATAATTACCTTCCTTACCCCTTCTGGCACCAGTTTACAAAGAGTGGAATCTAAAATCCTTGAAAGGCTCTTAAAGGTGCCTTATTTAATACTCTCACCCTAGGGCACTGGAATTTCCTTAAGAGTTCTTAAAGAATCTCTTCCCATTCCCCTAAAGGCCGTAAAGTAACATCCTTTCCTGTCTCACAGATTTATAAGGCTATAGTGATATTCCTTTTATGTGATGATGTCTTTCCTCAAAGTTAGGTCCTTGTTGAATGTCCACTTACTTGGTCTGCAAGTGCGTTCGTCAGAGACAGATATGGAGATGGGTATGTTGCAAAAATTTGAGCTGTTGCATTTTCTCCCTCGATGAGCAGTTTTCCACCAGCAAAGGACATCAATCCATCTATGGAAGGACAGAGCTCTGACAATTAGTGGACCCTGGGCACGGGTGGGACAGACTTATGTCAGGTTTTATGACAAACAACAATACTCAAACATACAACTTCAAATCAACAGAGCCAGATAATTTGCATATTTTGTTCACTTTACAAAGTCATTATTTTAGATAGGTGCAGGAAAATCTCCAGAGGGAAGTCACAGATATAAGCCCTGCCTTGACTGAGTGGTTCCATTAAAGAGACCCAAATACTTAGCCACTGTATCCTGGGAATAAATCTTTTGGGAGAATTCTTGGAATTTTTAAAAGAGAATCTTGGTGCTGAAGAGATAATAGGACTTAATCATCTGCCTTGCATGGGGGTGGTCCCAGCTCAGTTCCTAGAACCCCATAATATAACCTAACTTTTGCCAGGAGTGAGCTCTAAGCACAGAATTAGTAGTAACTCCTGAGCATTACAGGTGTATCTCAAAGAACTGTAGAACTCTAGCAAAGTTATCCCATTGTTCATGGATTTGCTTGAACAGGTACCAGTAATGTCTCCACTGTGAGACTTATTTTTGGCATATCAAATATGCCATGGGGAGCTTGCCAGGTTTTGCCATGTGGGCAGGATACTCTCGGTAATTTTCCAGGCTCTCCGAGAGGAACAGAAGAATGGAACTCGGGTCGGCCTTGTGCAAGGCAAACTCCCTACCCTTTGTGCTATTGCTCCAACCCATCTCAAAGAACAAGAACAAAAAACAAAGGAGGGGTTTAGACCTATGTTAGGAAGAAATTCATAATTTTATGAGTCTTCACAGCAACCCCTAGTATAAGTCCAAAATTTGAAAGTGCTATGGGGAAGTAAGAAAGCTCTTAGAATATAGATCAAGGAGAACAGTAGGCCCACCAGAGCAGACCAGGGTACTCATGGAACAGCGGCCAGTTATCTGATTTCTTGTCTGGTCTAGAACTAAACATTGGTATTTTCGAATCTGCCTCTTAGAATGACACTCTATGGGAAAGGTTCCTTTTCTAAAACTTGGCTTATAATTAAAGTCCCCCAGTTGGCTTAGACAGAAGGTGCTTTGATAGCCTTGGTTCATATAATTCCCCCACACATACACTTCCTTTTTTATTTTCTTTTAGTGGAAGGGCCTTGAAAGTCAGCTAGTTCCCAGCTTCTTAAACTGTGGGCTGCAGTCCCATATAGAATATGGGAATCATAAACAATCTTAACATTTGGCTCTAGGGCCAGAGAGAGAACTCAACAGGTTAAGCACATGCTTTGTGTGTAGAAGGTGCAGGTCCCATCCTCATCACTGCTTGGTTCCTTGAGCACAATCAGGAGCAACTTCCCAGGAATCTTCCTGAGAGAGACCCTGAACACAGAGCTGGAGTAGCTCCTGAGCACTGCTGGGTATGGCTTCCAAAATAAATTGTCTTAAAATAAGTTTATGATTAGTTATAAAAACATGTTTTATTTGGACCCCTGTTTTTATATACTCTATATATCTAGGGTTGTATACAGGTTGAGAAATTATAAAATTTCTCTGATGCAAAGGCATTGTAAATGCACAAAGTTTAAGAAATCCCTATCTATTTCAATATACCTCATTTCCCAGAGAAGAACATAAGGTCATATGAGTTATTTAAGTCACACAGCAACTCACTGACCCAGCACAAAACTCTATACTGATCAGAACTGCTATCCCCAGGACTGGTACAGTGAGAAGGCCTGGCCGTTAAAACAGAAAGCAAATGAGCTGTCCAATGAGCTCTTTCCTCTGCTAAGCTTTTACCTGCAGACTGCTCTGGATTCCTTCTTTAAATTCTCACTCACCACATCCTTTGCCAGTGTCAGTGCCCCCTCTGCACAGCGCTTCAGAGAAAGGTGTGGAGAAGCATAAACTCACTGCTCAATCTGAGCATGCAGAGCCCTGCAGCCTTGGCTGGGCCTGAATAGAGGCTGCCTTGAATATCTTCCCACCTCTACCCCCACCCTCCCTCACCCCTACCCCAAGCCCCGCCCCAGCTGTGTTTAAGTATGGCCATTTTCACAAAGAATTTGCTTTCCTTCTAGTAAGGTTGGCCATATTTTCAAACTTAGAACTGTCAGTTTGAAAATACGCTTTTCAATTGTAAACTGCTTCTTAATCTTGCCTTCTCTCATTTCTTACAATCAAATCATTCTGATTTTCCCACTATTCCCAGCTCACTTCTAACCCCTGGACTGCAGACCTTGCTCACCATAATAAATGCCAAAGAGGGTGGCAGCCCCTACAAAGGCTCCCAGGAACTGGGCTCCTACATAAAAGGGCAATTTATACCATTTCATTCGTCCAAAGAGACACATTGCAAAAGACACAGCTGGGTTGATGTGGCCACCTGTAAGGAAGATAAGATAGGAATGTCAGAATGTGGCCAAGGAGAATTCATGATGAAAAGGATCTTATCTAAATACCTCAGGTTGAACTCACCAATCTTGGTTATCTAGGGAGAGAACTGTATCTCAAAAGAAAGTTGGCGTGTGTGTGCGTGCATGCGTGCGTGCGTGCGTGCGTGCGTGTGTGTGTGTGTGTGTGTGTGTGTAGAAAAGGAGAATTAGTATGCCATGGCATAATTTGACATTGTTTAGAAATTCTAGTTTTCTGCAAATGACACATAGAGAAAAAGTTTTATGCTAAATAGTTTTAATCCATCTATTCATTTATCAACCTACACAGTTTTAACAATCAATAAAGCAATAGCCCCAATGAGATTTTGAAAACTGTTACCTCTTTTGCTTTTAAAAAACTCAGAATACTTATACAATGTACTAAAAGGTTTTTGTCTGTACTTAGCAACTGTCTGTCCATGTCCTGAGATTGGAAAAGACATTGCTATCTCTGTAAGGGCAAATGATCTTTGTTTCTCACTATGCTCTCAATGAGAGAAGATGCTCCACTCATTCCGGGGTGGCACAGTCAATATGAGTGGATTTTGCCCAGGTCTTCTGAGTGAACAATACATTTTCTCACATACAGGGAAGTAATAACACATGCATTAGCCCCATCTCAACTGTGGCAAGAGAGACCAGCCTCCTGAAGTCTCTTCTAGTCATAAGATCAAATAGGGGGTCTCATCTATTCTGGATCAGCAATTTCACCAACACTTTACTACCTTAACCTAGTAGTACTGGCAATACTACTAGTAATCTGCTCCTTGTACTAGTAGTAAGTAGTACTACTTTGATGGTAACAATGGCAACCCTCACATGAAATGGATGCTATTGCAGTTTACATGAAAGAAGACCTCTCGGTCTTCAGGAACAAAGCATCCTTTATAAAGATTTCCTGGTTAGAAAACAGGGGTTAGGAGGACTGGTCAATGGTTGGAACTAACCACAAGTGTGTGTGTGGGGGGGGGGGCTAAGGGAAAGTAAGATAGAGAAGAGACCAATATGACAATAATAGCTGGAAATGATCATTAAAAGTAGGTAAAGGGATATTCTTGATAACCTTTCAGTATCAGTATTCCAAACCAAAGGAGGGAGGGAGAAAGAGAAAGAGAGACAGACAGAGACAGAGACAGAGAAAAAGAGGGAAAGAGAGAAAGAAAGAGAGGTGCCTTCTATAGGCACATGGGGGTGGGGGGACACTGGTGCTGGGAAAGGTACACTGGTGGAGGGTTGGGTTTTGAAATATTGCATGACTGAAACCCAATAATGAACAGCTTTGTAAGGGTCTATCTCACAGTGACTCAATAAAAATGTTTTTAAAAACAGATATTCTGGTTAATTAGTTATAGTACTAGGATTACAAAAGAGGTTTGTCTACACTTGGCACCTATACCTTTTCTAGGCCTTCTTCACCATGTTTTTGGAAGATTCTTTTCCTTTAAGGGAAGGGAGAATAAAGAATTTCAAACTCCATGTCTTGAGCTTAGGGGCTCACTCTGGGATAAAGGATGTTCACTGGGAAAGAACAAATGACATTTGTGTGAAAATGGATCCTTGGTCCTGTGCTCGTTGAAATATGGGACTTCAGACTCTAAAGCATGGTATAGATGAGCTTATTGGTACTTGACTGTTTGACTCACATGACTGCAGAGGAGCTTTTTTCTGGAAACCTTTCCCCTGTAGAGAAAGAGGTGTTCTTTGGGGCTCACAGAAGATAGCTCTGCTGCCAAGTAAACTAGTGCTATCTTTCTTCACCTATTCATGCCACTCAGGGGTTAACGTAAGCAAGACAAAGCCAATATTTCAAAGCAGAGACCATTGCCTGAAGCATATAAACACAGCAACTGTTTTTATTTTTACTTATTAATTTTTTTTTGGGGGGGTTGGCCACACCTGGCAGTACTCAGGGTTCTGTGCTTAGGAATCAATCCTGCTGAGGCTTAGGGACCATATAGGATGCTGGAGATCAAACCAGGGTTGGTCACATGCAAAGTAGTGCACCCACCCACTGTAGTATCACTTCAGGCCCTTTTTAAAAAAATATTTTAAATTTATTTTTATTTTTTAATGTATCACTCACAGCAGAGTCTGGCAAACTCCACATGGCATACCCAATATGCCAAATACCAGTAACAATGATGGGTCTCATTCTCTTAACCTTGAAAGAGCCTGGAATATGGCACTTTTTAAAAAGTCTCAGGGCTAGGATGAAGGAGACGTTACTGGGGCCTTCTCAAGGCAATCAATGAACAACAGGATGGTCGTGATCGTGGTCGTGATGTGTAACTATTCACCCTAAGCTATTTGAAAATTAACCCCAGACTTCTAAATAACTAAATAGTACAGGGAAGAAATCCCTATATTCATGTAAATAATAAAAAATTTAAATTAAATGAGGATTAAAATATGATTTATCAAATATATGTGGAATTTATCTAAATAAATTCTTAGATTTTTAAAGCTTTAAATAAATATTTAGATAAAGAACTAAAATCTATGATATAATTATAAAACATATTATTTAAAACATATAATTGAGCTTTGACATTTTATAGACATCAGTCTTAGAAATTTAGAAAATAGTAAATATAATAGAAGTAATATAAAAATAATGTCAAAATTAAGAATTCTTTAAAATAAATGTAAAATCATTTTTGAGAAAATTCTAAGTCTCCTGAAGGCAAACTTAAAAACACAAAACTGGAGTAGGTAGCAGACAAAAGAAGGGAGAAAAAAATATGATAATAAAAGAACAAATTTAGAGAATTTCACCCAAAAGCTAAAAGAGCATGATATTAAAGATATTTAAAATTTTCCAAAGAGATTCTGAGAATTAAAGTACCTCGATTATAGGTATATGACAAGAAGAGAATATGAGAAATTACCTCAAAGGCACTTCTGTACATATTCTATGAAACCAAAAAAAATTTCCCAGGATCATGTTCATTTGTAATCTAGGGACCGAGAAAAGCCAAGGAACTAGAGAGATAGAAGGAGGTTCAAGCATTTACTGTGCACATGACATTCTGGTTCAATCCTTGGCACTGCTTGTGGTCAACTGAGCACCACTGGGGAGTGCCCCCCTGAGCAAAAAACTAGGAGTTAGCCTTGAACCCTGCTGCATGTGGCCCAGTAATCCCATATGTAAGCTAATTAGGGCTAGAGAGATAGCACAGGGAGTAGTAAGGCACTTTGCCTCGCATAAATTCCACCTGGGTTCAGTTCTGGCATTGCAGTCCCCCATGCACCACTGGGGTGACCTCTGAGCACAGAAAGCACACAACTAAGAATAACGCCTAGCACTCTCAAGGGAAAAACAAAGCAAGAGAGCAAGGGAGCAAGGGAGGAAGGGAGAAAAGGAGGAAGAGATGAAGGGAGGAAGGAAGAAAGAAAGGGAGGAAAAGAGAAAGGAAAGAAGGTCAGAGGGAAGAAAGGAGGAGGGGGCAGGAAGAGAAGAAGGGAGAAAGGGAGGAAGGAAAGAAGGGAGGAAAGAAGACAGGAAGAGAGGAAGAGAGAAAGAGAGAAAGGAAAAAGAGAGAAGTCAAATACAGCATCAGGGAAAAGCCCTGGCACCACCAGGGGTGGTCTAAGAAACAAAAATTCTTTGTTTTTAGATGATATGGAGTGACAAGCTTTAGCAAGGACTGAAGGCCAAAAACTGTGAAAGGACTGAAAGGCCAAAAAATGCCTCAAATAACACAGATTATCTCTGTCCTTCACTAGAAAAGTGATGGATTCATCTGCAAAGCTCCAGATCATAAATATTTTAGGCTTTGAAGACCAAGAGGCAAAAAAATAATGGGTGTAGAGGATACTATGTAGTAATTTTAAGAGAAAGCAAACTCCCATTACATTTGTATTCAGAATTTAAGGCATAATAATTATAATTAAGTGTGATTATAATATAGGTCAAATAATGACAGAATTTAAATTATTTTGCCTGTGTCAGTTTAATTGGGGTTTAGAATTAGTGCTCCCTGTTATGAAATAAATTGCAAGTGTTTATCTATAAAACCATTTTTGTCTCACAGGCCTTGCACAAAGGGCAGCAGGCCAGATTTGTCTCCCACTCTATAGTTTTCCAACCCTTGAATGACAAAATTCATGATCTAAGCAGCTTTTCTTGGAACACCCTTGCAACTAGATGCACACACCAGGTCAGTGCTATTGTTTTATATGAGCTTTTTATTGGCTTGCTGCAGAGCAGGGAAGATCTACAAAAACTTGGTGATTACTGATATACAGTAAAGAAAATAAAAAGTTCTGCTTTTCAGGATTTTCTTTATGTTTTATTTTCTCACATTTCTTGACTTTCCTGAACACCCAAGAATGGCAGAGATTAGTACCAGGAATTTTACTCAGTGACCTGGAGGCCAACCACACATGTTAGGGGAA
>JAOXYA010000028.1:12125865-12136465 GCA_028565675.1 Sorex palustris | reverse complement strand
TCTCTCATCACCACACAATCTGTAAGTGTGCCCCATTTCTCAAAATGTTCTCTTAAACTATCATCTGTAGTTTCAAAAGCTCAAATCTCCAATAAACAATTTTCTCAACTGCTTTGGTTCCTTTGGATCATGACCCTCCTCCCCCTGGCCACGGCAGTGACTGCTGGAGTCCGGCTGGGGCCTACCGGGTGGTGGTTTTACCTCCATTTTGAGACTGAACTCGCCTCTTCCAACTCGAGTTCAATATCTGACAAAGTCTCTTTGCAAAGAAATCTCAAATTTCAGAAGATCTCCAAGCTCTGAAGACACATCTATTGCTTTGGAAAGGTCTAATCCACAGTAGCGCAACAATAGAAGTTCAATGTATACACAGGCATGGTAAGTTCACATCAGGAGAAACCAGTTACTTGACACTAATCCTTGCTCTAACTCAGCTTGGTTCCTGGGCTATTTGCTGAATTTATCACTTCCTCACATAGAAAAATAACAATGCTCTTATCTTGTGAGATTTGTTGAGAATTAAAGGCTCTCTGGGTGCTAACTCTTCTGTCCTCATGATTGTATTTGAAGCAGGGAGCCATGTCTCTTTAGCCTCCTGCCTTTTTACTGACAGTGCAGTAGACCCTGCAGAACCTCAGTTTTTCTTCTCCCACACTAGCAGATCCAGAGTGTTGGGGTTTGACAGCTGTCTTATCCAGATGTATGAATTCTCAAAAGGCTGAGTTCCAGTTATAAATCATTACAGATGCCAGCAAGTCTGGGGGATTGACAGGGAACATTCTCTAGAGTACAGCTGTGGTAGAAAAACATTTAGTGGACTTCTTGGACAGTGTGCTGATATGTCCCCTACTATTGGGGTGGCAGGGTTGGACAACAAAGGACACTTTACTTCCAAGCCAGTGTGTAAGGCTCCAGGACACAGTCAGGATAGGGGCATTGCATTGCAGGGACATCTCTAGATCAAGCCTCATAAAAGCCTCAGTCCTGGGCATCCCAGGAGTGGAAGGATGCAGCTCACACCAGAAGCAAACAGAGGGGAAACTGAGAAAGGACAAGGGCATTGTTGTACCAGAAAGTAAAAAAGGTGTCAAAGGGTCTCGCAAATCCTAGTCTCTGTGAGTCCTTTGCTTTGAGCCACAGGTTGGTCTCAAGGAGAATCCAAAGGAAAGATGCGGTAGGAAGATGTACAATGAAATGTATAGTCAACATGTGCATTAGAGCCACAAAGGCATAGCTCAGCTCCCTGGTATTGGATAGCACTTGACTGTCTCACTGAGATGTCTCCTGCCTCTCTGCTTTTATTATTACTCTTTAGTGCACTGATTCACATCTGACATGTTAGGAGTCTTTGCATTTTTCCACTATGGAGATCTCCCCTAAAGAAACTCTCTCTTATGAAAATATGACATGGTGAGGAAAACATTTAGGGCCGTTCCTGACAGAAGACTAGACAATCTCCACTTGTAGGAGGAAGAAGCAGGAGGCTGAGCATCATCTGTTTTCTGAATGCCTGCTATGAACAGCATTTATTACCCCAGAGAAAGTGAGGACACTTACTTTGGGAACAACCAGGGGCCTGCCTTTATCAGCACAGTCTGATTTCATCAGAATAGCCCATGTATTGAACCCCTATTCCCAGAAGCAACCCATTAGAATAGAGAGTCTGATTTTCTCTGCAGGGTATTGTGGTATTTGAATTCTGGGAAGCGTTCAGCTCTGAAGATCAAAAGAACACAGTTCCACACTATCCTGGTTTGGACAGAGTTACTTCCTCTCTTTGCATTCTCACTTCTCTAGAAGTACTTATAGGTGATTATCAAGAATTCTGAATGCAGCTAGCTCTTGTTTGAATGAAACAAATGTATACAGATGTGTACAGAAACTAACAGAGGGACAGTACTTGATATATGGTGTTCCCCATCTTGCAGCCTCTTCTCTGTGGGAGGGAAACTTGCTCTCTGGCACTAGCAGAGGCTAACGGGTCACCCACATCAAGGTCTAAAAGGCCGCATTATAATTAATTCTCAGGTGTTTTTGCTTTCAGTTGGAGCTTTAAATGAATTTTTATGAATCATCTCTCTCCTTAAAGCAACCAGTGGACTCTATCAGTCATTTACACAATGGTATAGATGAGTGTGAGATGCTTCCCCTGAATACAGAGTTTGTGAGCAAAGGGTGGAAATGGCACCAGAGTCCCAGGGCCCGGGTTGGCTGCGTACAAGACAAATGCCCTACCTGCTGTGCTATTGATCCAGCCATGGAGACAAAATAATCTTATCTAGAGAAATTTACTTAGAGAAATACATGGAGGAGAGAGAGATGTATTTAAGAGAGAACATAGGTTTCTCTAGAGAGGGAAAAATCTCAGGTAAAGATGGAGCTAAATCTCCAGGGTAAAGATTCACCCTCTTGCCCTTACAATGTCTGGCTTCAAGTAGGAATTTTCCTAAACTTCCCCCCTACCTGGGGGCTTTATATGTCTTTTAGGGCATTGCCATGGGGAAGAGGTTGAGCTGCTGATGGTCTTATTTTATTAGGACCTTTAGATTTTCGAGATTCTCTAGAAGCTTATCCTTTTCTAAGGGGAGGGGGCACCCTTCTCTGGGTGCAGCCATCTTTTCGGTGGTGTTTCGTTTTCTCTATTTCTAAAGAGACCAGTATTTGCATCTCTAAGGAATTTGATCTTCTTGCCCTTAGGCTCTATCAGGGCTGCTGGGTAGGCAGTTGCCCAGTAAACTCATTACCAGGCACCCAACCATCCCAGTCAACCTCCCTGACCCCTACCACCCTAGAGATTTCACTCCTTTAAATCTTTTTTTTTCTAAGATAAAGGACAATTTTTATAGGTACAGGTAAAAGTTAGATCATTAGCAACTGGATTAGTATTAGGAACAAATATTGTGATTGCCTTCTGGATTAAGAATTCCAGATCAATGGTATAAATGTCCTAAGTTGTTCAAACTATACATTCTTTCAAGTCTAGATAACATTTAATGTTGTATTTTGAATTTTTTTGCCATGTAATTCTTAATTTACCATCTCTTCCTTTTACTACAGAGTTACTATAGTATTTGTTATTTTATGTTTATAGAATCTTTTATGGACTAACTTTTAAAAAAATTTTATTGAATCACCATGAGATAGTTATAAGCTTTCATCTTTGGGATACAATCACACAATGATCAAACACCCATCCTTCCACCAGTGCACATTTGCACTACCAATATCCCCAGTACGCCCCTCTTTTCCCACCCTCCCCCTGACTCCGTGGCAGACAATATTCTCTACTTTGGGGCATTATGGTTTGCAACACAGACACTGAGAGGTTATCATGTTTGGTCCTTTATCTGCTTTCAGCACACATCTCCCATCCCGACCAGTCCCTCAAGCCATCATTTTCTTAGTGATCCCTTCTCTATTCCAGCTGCCTTCTCCCTTTTGCTCATGAGGCAGGATTTCAGTTATGGAGCAATCCTCCTGTCCTGTGTATCTACTATCCTTAGGTGTCAGCCTCGTGTTATGTTGTTTCATACTCCTGAGCTTCCATATGATCTCACAATACCACCTCTGGGAATATATCCCAGGCATGCAAAAAAGCACAGTAGAAATGACATCTGTACCTATATGTTCATTACAGCACTGTTCACAATATGCAAAACAAGTGCCCTAGAACAGATGACTGGTTAAAGAAACTTTGGTACAACTACACAGTGGAATACTATGCACCTGTTAGTAGAGATGAAGTCATGAACTTTGCTTATATATGGATAGACATGGAGAGTATCATGCTAAGTGAAATGAGTCAGAAAGAGAGGGACTCCTTTAAATCTTGAAGGAATACTGGATGAAGATCTGTCTTCAATAACTACTTTCTGCTATCTGTCATCTTTTTAAATGCTTCCTCTCCTCCATGTCTTATCAGCACCTGAATCTTTTCATCAGTAAAAGATAAAATATGTTTGCTTTATAAAAGAGCAGAAACAATTATGTTGGATACCATTGAGTAAAAGTATGTGGATTTATATTAAAGATTACTATGTTTAGGCAGAAACATCCCCATGAGACTCAACAAAATTGAAGAGTAGGACTGAACAGATAGCACAGAGCTCAGGGGCAGCTTGTTGGGTCCTTTGTACCAGGTGCCCCCCAACCTAGCAGTTCGTGGCCCTGGAGACCCTGAGCCCTGCAAAGGTGTGATAGCAATGCAGCATCACATTATGCTCATCCACCCCCATCTGGCTGCGTATTTCTGGGAGGAGGCCTGGAGTGGACCCTGAGCTCCTAAGCCCTGCTTGGGAAATGCTTCTCCTCAAAGTTGAAGATTCGGTGCAGAAAGATAAGTGTAAGTGGTAAGGCATTTGCCTGGCTTCCTAGCAACTCTGGTTCAAATTCCCAGTTCTACATATGGTCCCATGAGCACTTTCAGGGGTCATTCCTGAGCACACAGCTAGGAATAGCCCCTGAGCACCCAGTGCATGTGACCCCCAAACCAAAATAAAATAAAATAAAATTGAGGATTGTAGTTACTAGTTATATTTACTTAGAATTCACCTCAGTTGGGAGCTTGCCTCATGAGCTGGGGGAGAAGGCAGCTGCGATAGATTAGGGATCACTAAGTCAATGATAGTTGGAGGGATCACGTAGGATGGGAGACATGTGCTGAAAGTAGATAAAGGACCAAACTTAATGACCTCTTATTATCTGTATTGCAAACCACAATACCTGTAAGTAGAGAGAGAGAGAAAGAGGGAAACTGTCTTCCACAGAAGCAAGGGAAGTGGTGCGACGGGAGGGAGGGATACTGGGGACATTGGTGGTGGAAAATACACACTGGTGAAGGAATGAGTGTTCGATCATTGTATGATTGAAACTCAAACATGAAAGTTTTGTAACTGTAGCTTATGGTGATTCAATGAAAAAAAAGTTTTAAATGATAGAAATAAGGTCTTTCAGGAAAAAGATTGGCTTTCATCAGAAGAAACTGTCTTATTTTTCTATTTACAGTATTAACCCTATTTCTTTCTCTCTCACTTGAATTCTAGGGGAAAACAAGCATGATATAAGCAAAGCAGTGACCAGCTGAAAACCACTTTCCCTTACTCAGCCCTGGCAGGATAGGGTAATGAAACAGGATCTCATTAAGAAACAGAGGTTTAAACTTAGGCAGGGGTGGGGGCCAGGTTGTGAAATGAATGTTTCCTTCACTTCCTCCTCTGTTTTGCCCAGCACTCAGAATTTTGACTGCCTGCATAATCCTTACGTCTCAGTCCTCTGGGTAACAAACAATATCGAGTCTTTGAAATTGTGGTGACACTGTTCCTCTCTTTGGGTCAAACCGTCAAGTACATGACCCTGGGGTTTCTGGCTCCCAGAGGGCATTTTCCCAATAAACAGTGACTGCAATCAATGGAAAGACTAGTTTTTATTTTTCCCCCTTTTTTCCCTTTAAATTCTTCCCTAACTAAATTGAACTCCCTCCCCTCCTAACCTAAGCCCCCTAAGGGCAGTCAAGGATATAAGAAACAGTCACAACACCCCAAAAATACTTGAATAAATTCATTTGAAAGGGGGATTTTGGAAAACAAAAATTTTTCAACTTGCTACTCATTTTGCACAAATTTTCAAGTACACATTTGTTTCTCAATCTTGTGTTGGCCTCCTAAATTCTTACGTAATTGTTCAGAGTAAAGCATTTTTAATGACCAAAGTTGATGGGCAGTTCTCTATAACAGTAAGAAAAATGAAATTGCTTTTACCTGCAGTAAAGACTCTTTGAAGAAGTTTTGGGTTTATTTTGGGGGTTATTTTTATTTTTTTTTGAAGCCCATTAAAATCAGTAGCTGTTATGCATGAGCGTAATTAAACTTTGAATACGTGGTTCACAAAGGTCTGGTTCTAGCTAAGAAATCAGAGGCAAGAATTCAAGATTCAGCAGGATGATAAAAGCACAGGAGTTAACTTTCCAGTATTTATTTAATAGCTGTGACACTGGACAAAATCCTCGAGAGATTCTTAGAATCAGTCTTTCCTTAATATCTAGAAAGTTCTCTTAATTATCTAATTAAATATCTTGAAAGATTAGTTTGAGTCAAAGAGAGAAAACACGATACCGTGGTATAGTGGATTATTGCCCAGTACATAACTTGTGTCTCATGCAATTTGCAGTTTATTAAAAGTCAAATTATCTGTTAAGACAACCTTTGCCAAATATATGTAATATTAATGAGCAGGTTTTTGCTCATCATATTTATTGACTGTCAATACTTATTTTAAGTGACTGAGTCACTTCAAGTTTTAAAGAAAACAAGGTATAAATCAATTAAACAAAGAGAACAATTTCCAGCTGCTAGCTGGAATCATAAGGACATCTTAGAGAAAAAATCTCTGAAACAGAAAAACACTCCCCCTTAGCGTGTATCAACTTTTATGGTAACTGAAAAGAATACATAGAAACTTAATATCATGGCTACTGAACAGACAAACAACATGGAAATAATTTGTCCTTGTTTCCTGACAGCTACGAATCTAATGAAGAACTTTATGAAAACAGCAACCCAAAACAAAACTCTCCCCCACCCAGTAGTAGATAGGGAAGCATTGTTGGGTCAGAAAGTCAGGAAATACTTACAATCATTATGAATGTGCCCAGGAACTCAGAGATGGTTTCTTTAGCTAAACTGCTTTTTAAGACCAGTCTCTGCTTGAAGCTTTTTCCTTTGTATTTCTTCTCAGGCTGCATCTTGCGGTTTCTCCAAGGACCACTCTTCTGTTGGAAACTTGCTTTTTCAGGCTTCTACTTCACTTGCGTGTGTTACAGAGGTTTTGACAAGTGCTCAGAGATTCTTGGAGATGTCTGGTGAGATTCTCTGGCTGCACCAACTAACACTCCCTATTACAGCCCGTGACTTAATCCTCTCCTAGTAAAACTTTCATTCCCTGTTCCCTGCTGTTGAACTGAATTTGCGAGTTAGAACCTGAAATCCTCAAAACAAATCTTTTTTTTTTATTGTGCCTGGTAGATTAATCATTACCTTTATTCTCAAGGTATTTTTTTCTCTGCTTTTTTTTTTCAAGAGATGAGAAAAGAGATGTTGTGCGATCGTGTTGCCAAACCACAGTGATGGGCCTGAGTCCAAAAGAGATTTACATGTTTCACAACTGCAGCCTTCTGATTTTTTTTTCTTCTTTGAAAGTGGGTGGCTAAAGTGTTTGGGATTGTCAAGGATGCGTATAAATACATCCAGTGTAGACATTATTTTGTAAAAGAACTTTTCATGAAAATTGGAAAAAATAAATAAAATAAAGATATACTATTTGCAAAATTAATCACACATTTTCCTCCCAGTATCCTTTTAGCGGTTGAATGACCTCTGCGTCCACTTGGAGATGAAGTTAACACAAAGGGAGATCTTTGCAAATATCACTTAGACTTACATACTTGTAAACTTCCTTTGCGGCTCATCTAATCTTCCTCTGCTGAGACTGGTTTGAATCTTCAGAAGATGAAAAAGGCAAATTGTTGAGTTTCTTCTTCAGAAGAAACACAATTTGAAAATCAAGTTATACACCCCTCATTGAAATATGTAGAAAACAGAAAATCAACAATAGCAGCTTGAAACTCTAAACAACTTTGAGATTACCAAGCCAGAAAGAGATTGGTTCCAGTATACACCACCACTTAAACAAGAGTCCGAGGCTAGACCATTTAAGTTAAAATAATTAACATCCTTGCCAGTACAAACTATGTTTAGGACTTTTTGTCAAGGCAAATATTTCAAGCTTTGTTTTTCAAAACTACTTTGAAGAAATATAATCCAGCAGTAGTTTGTAACTAGCAAGGCAGCCTCAGGGAATTAGCACCCTCATTATATGCTTTCTCCAACCCTCCCACAAGGGAACAGCTCTGATTCCAGTCCACACTTACCTTTGCAAGGGATCCGCAGTCATTCCCAGCCAAAGAGGCAGGCAGGCAGAAGAAGTGTGAAGGGAACAGCTGTTGAGGGTCCAAGAGCAGAGGATTAAAAAAATCACCTAATATGGAAATATAGAATTTAGCTCTAAAAAGTTGTAACTTGCTTGTGGACACCAAGGACAAGGAGGCAGCATTAGCCCTCTAACTCTGGCTAAGGTTTCATGGAAACTATACTCTAGACAACTTAGCTATAACCACAGTAATCCCATGCCCAGTGGATGGACCAGAGAAACAGGGCTTTATTTCTGTAATACACAAGGCTATTCTTTAGTTTCTTCATTCACTCATGGAACAAATATTTATGGCATACTCATTATGTGCCAACCACTACACTTAGTAGAAGTGTATGGGATTATTGCCTCTCACAGACTTATAGTCTAGGGAGGGAGACAGACATAAGTGAAACAATCACACTCAAACACACACACACACACACACCAATAAAAAATCACTACTGAGGCATATGATAGAAAGGTAGAGAAACTGATTTTTATGAGAAAACATAGGTGGGTGATTTCATCTTGCCAGAAAGCTCTCTGACAAGGTGAAAAATGTTTTTCTCTAAGGAAACCAGGTCTAGATCCAACTGGGAAGAATTTGTAGGGGTTAACTATATGAAATGGGGATGAAGTGTATGTTCAAAAGGCCTTGAGAGTGGGAATGTGAGCATCATGATATACATCCAAGAATGGAAGAGCCCCCTTTGACTCCAGACACCATGAAGGAACCTGGAGTCAAAGGAGCCTGGAGCCATGGGCACGAATCAGACCATTCTGAACATTGAAAATAATGGTTAGAGCTAATAGTAATAAGCTCATGATATGGTTTTAAGAAGGAGAAAAATACTGTGATAAATGACTTTTAGAAAGTCATCTTGGCCATGATGTGATGAAGGGATTGGAGAGGCCCTAAGGTAGTCAGTTATAGGTATATATTCATGAGTAGATATCATAAGAATTCTAGGACAAAGTAGTGGCTGTGACAATGGGGAAAATGGATATAATTGAGTATTCTTTATATAGTAAAACTGGAACATTTTAGTTCATTGACTATGAAAGATCAGGAAAAGGGACTCATGGAAGTTGGTTGATATCTGTGTACTCAGGTGTCAATTGAAATTATTAATAAAAAGGAGATTACCTAGGGCATTTGAAGAGAGTAGAGACTGTGATTATGGAATGAGACATTTCTTGTTTAAATGGAGAAGTAAAGCCTTAATATTTCTTTTATTCCACTTTCAGGTGCCTATCACACTTGAGACTCCCATCACTATGAACAATTCATTCTCAAAAACAACTCACTCGCCAGACAACCAGCAAATAAAGTACTCCAAAGCATACAGCCCAAGTAAGTAATAGTCATCTTTACCTGATGTTGCCAGTGTCAGTGTTGTGTGGGGAGAGAGGGAGGCAGACTCAAGAAAAGAGTTCTTTTGTCTCACTGCTTGACCCTCCTTAGTCACCAGTACTCAGGGAAATTTTCCTGGCTTGGGTCAGGACTGGTGAAGTCAGCAATGAACACTTACATGGCAGAGCAGCTCACATCCAGCTTGCCCCAGGAGGCAGTTATCTCTGCCTGAAACCCACTTTCTCTGCCCAGTGTGGGGAATGATCCCTGCTGCCCATTCCTTGGGGAAGAAAGTGAGTCCTAAAATCGGCACAGGCATTCTAGGTCTGTTGCCTTTCTCTCATGAAAAGAATTTCATGAGAAGGCTAAATAGTAAAGCAAGATCATTTTTAATTGAATGAAGTTTTCTTAGAAAGATGTGAGAAGGGATAAAGGGAGAAGTATGTGTTCAAAAGAACTTGGACATCTCCAGAGTGGGGGAGGGGGAATCCCACAACAACCAAAAACCCAAGCACAGAGATAAGCAAGCGAAATACCTGTTCAAAGGAGAACAAGGACTTAAAGGGCAAGTCCCGAATGACTTTTGGAAGGAGATTTTATACAATTTTTCCTAAAGGTATTTTTCATACAGGAAAACTGAGTTTTGTATACATAAAAGTCAATCTGGGCCTCATCACAAGAAAACGTTACACTGTGGATTATCCTCTCAAAATCTCACCCCTTGCACTGTGGATGCTCTCTTCATAATCTCATAGATTTTTCTGTAACTTCTCCTTTACTAAGTCCATCCTTCTGTGTTAGGTACTAGATTACTGCATCTGAGTGGTGCCTCAGTTTCTCCTCTTTAAAAGCTCAGAATTTGTATTTCAGAGGAATTTTTTTTTTTGCCTTTGGGCTACTTCAGGAATAGGCATACTCTTTTTAAGTTTTACTTTTCCCCCAAAGTACAACATCAGGGCCCTCCTACCAATCTGTCTGCAACGAAAGGAGCCATTCTAAAACGTCTTTACACAAAATCTTCTTTAGGAGGGCTGGAGCGATAGCACAGCGGGTAGGGCATTTGCCTTGCACGCAGCCAACATGGCCGATGCAAGTTCAAGTCCTCTGCCCCTCTCGGAGAGCCAGGCAAGCTACCGAGAGTATCTTGCCCTCACGGCAGAGCCTGACAAGCTACCCCTGATGTATTCGATATGCCAAATACAGTAACAACAAGTCTCATGATAGAGACGTTACTGGGCCCGCTCGAGCAAATCGATGAACAACAGGAGTACCATTACTTCC
>JAOXYA010000028.1:12099101-12109451 GCA_028565675.1 Sorex palustris | reverse complement strand
TAACAACAAAATCTCCAATGGAGATGTTACTGGGCCCGCTCGAGCAAATCGATGATCAACGGGGGGCCTTTACTTTTTACTTTTACTTAGCAGAACTGACCATACACATTTTTTTTAGGTCACACCTATTTTCTCTGAATGCCCATATTACTTAATTGCACTACACTTAAATGGGACATTTTTAACCTTCTGTTATACATTTTTTTCCTGCATAACTTCTGTGGTAGTATTTCTAAAGTATCTAGCTTACTACTAAATGATGTAACTGCTTGAAAAATGCTTGTTAAATGAACACTTATTATAGTTGATTTGTGCAAATAGTTACAAATAGCTGAACCGTTTATTATGAATGCAACAGTTTTCAAATGATTACATCTTTCACATATGACTACATTTCATTAGTGGTCATACTGTGTTGTAAATATTATATTGATATTTGCATTTTACAAATGAGAATATCAAGCACAGTCAACTTACTGATTCTTACAATAGTAAGTGGCAGTTCTGGGACTCAAATAGTCCTCTTCCATTTTTGCTCATAACAAGTGCAAGTATAATAATCACAGTCTAGATAATAAAATGTAAACTGTTACCTAAAAGTCCACTGAGCATTTCACAAGTTAATTCCAATCCATGACTTAGTTCTTTGGGCATTGTCTACATTTACTTGAAGCCCACGTCAGCCGGGCAAAGATGAGAGTACACATTCCAACAGAAAAAAAAAGTGGGGAAGGGATGATTGATGTTTAGGTATGATCACCTGGTTGTGATTCTTTAAGCTATGGTATGGAACTGTTTGGTTTTTTCCCTGCCAATTGGACATTAACCCCATATCCTTGTTTTTTTTTTTATTCAAAAATTGCTTTTGTTTGCTATGGGCATCCTTATTCAAAAGTTAGGATTATGAAGTTTTTTTTTTAAAGTATTTCATGTTCTTTCTAATGCTTTCTTTAACCCCCATAGGCCAGAATTTTGGTAATGTAATCATAAACACTGTGGGAGAGAACGTTGGCTGGGAAGAGTTGAGTGCTTGCAGATCTTGTATTTCTTTCTTTTACAGGCCATCATTTCTCACAAAAATTGAATAATTACCAGGTTTGTCTATTGCATGAAACTTGGGGGGAGGGGTTGCAGAATATAAAAAAGAATATTCTTCAGAAATTCATGCATTTTCCAAACAAATAGAATTTGGTGTTAGAATATGGTCGCTGGTATGCAGCGATGTTTTATCACAAATAGTTGAAACATCCTATCTAGTGGCCAGTGAGATGAATCAAAGGGCTGAAGGACATGCTTTGCACGTGGGAGTCCTGGGTTTTATTCCTTTTGTTGTATGATCCCCTGAACATGAAGCAGAGCCAAGATTAGTCCCAGAGCACTGCTGGGTATGACCCACATACCCCCACGTCTTTAAAACACAACTGACAGATTGTCACCTTAAAATTTGTTTAGTCGATTTTTTGGCCATAGCTATAGCATAGTTGGTAGGGCATTTGCTTTGCACGCGGCTGATTCGGGTTCAATTCCTTCTCCCCTCTCGGAGATCCCAGCAAGCTACTGAGAGTATCTTGTCCGCACGACAAAGCCTGGCAAGCTCCCTGTGACGTATTCCATATGCCAAAAACAGTAACAACAGGTCTCACAATGGAGATGTTAGTGGTGCCCGCTCGAGGAAATCGATGAACAATGGGAGGACAGTGCTACAGTGCAGTGCCACCCAGCTGTGCTCAGGGCTAATTATGGTTCTGTGCTCAGGGGTCACTCTTGGCAGGGCTCAGGGAATTATATGTAATGAAGGAAATTAATCTTAGATTGGTTGATACGTACAAAACAAGTGCCCTACCCACAGTATTATCTCTGTCTTCACCTTTAAACAGCACACATTTCTTTATTCTTTACTCAACATATCTCCTCTTCTCCTTTCTTTGTCTTTCTAAATTATTTTTGTTGTTGCTGCTTAGTGCTTCTTTCTTAGATGTCAGACATCTTGGGTTCACTGCTACATGTATTGAATTTCCACTTGAGGCATTTCTGACTCTAAGATCCTGATGATGGGACTCTTGGGAATGACTGTTCCAGTAAGTATCCCGATGCCTCAGGTCACTCCACGTCTCAGCCAGTGATCTAGTTCACTCTTGCCATAAGTTGATCATTTTAAATCTCAGCTATCTGCTCACTTCTTTGCTTTCCTGATTGTCTGTCTCAGGAGTGGCCCTTGATGGCCCTTGCCCCTTATTTACACTGTCCCTAAAACGGTTCACTGTGCCTGGTTAGTCTGGCTGTTTTGGCCAACTCTTCCAGCTGTTGGCCAACGTTATCCTTAGGGAGAGCAGAAGAAATGATCCTATAATAACTACATTTGACTTCTGTGAGCCCTCCTGAGAATTAGTAATTAGTTAATGGATTAAATTGGCAACATATACTGTTCCAGATAACAGCCTGGGTTGCATTAAATTAACCTCTACAAATGAGTATTTATTGGTGTACTCGGGAAGCACTACATGTGTTGTCTTTAATTACTTCTCCGTGCTTCTGCGGGCTGATAGATATTTGTACTGAGTGAAAAAAATTCTCAGATTGAGTCTGGGTGGTAGTTCTAGCCATCTAGTGATGTGTGTCATTGTGCTCAGCACATTGAGCATAAATCCTGTCTTGTAAACAGCAGGGAGACTAATGAGGTTTGCCCACATTCTGGTATCATTACCAGGAATTCCAGCAGAGAAAAAGAGAGGCTTAGCAAAGAGTACACAAAACAGTGAGTTTGGAAATTCTTGTTGGTCTAATTACCAGAGGGGTTATTGCTTAACATTTAGTATAGACATAGATATACAAATATGGGTGCATAAACTGCATTTATCTAAGAAAAATCTGTTTTGCTTTTAATGAATATTGGCAAAGCCACCGACTTAGTTATTCAGAGAGCTAAGTAAGGGCTCATACATGAGCCTCTAATTGTGTGTGGTATAAAGGGAATAGTTGTTGAAAAAACGCAGCTGTTAAAATTACAGCATGTATTTTGCTTTCTCAGAAAACTCATCTCAGCCAACTAAAATTTTCATTCAGCCTTAGTCTTACAACTTTGGAGTAATTATTCTGTTATTTTTATAGTTACAAATGACTTCTAAACACACCAAATCATTTGAAAGAAACTTTACAAATATTGGTTGCTTAGATTTGTATCAGATTTGTACTTTTATTTTTACTGTTAAATAAAACATGTAATTTGACCCTGTCACCCCAGGAAGTCCAAGTATTGTCCTGAATACTTAAACTAGTTTTCTTCCTGGACTTGAATTTTCATGAAAACTTACATCAGGGGTACTTTGCTACCTTTGGGTTTGAATGAAAGAATAAATAAATTTATGTGAAAAAAGATTTTTTCCATTTGCAGAGGTACTAGTAGGCACAAAATTGCTTCAGGGTAAAGTGTTTTGGAATTACCAGGCTACTACTTTTAAAGAAAGTACCTATTCTCCATTTCTCTCCCTCCATCTCCCTTTTTAGAATGGAAAAGTCCCCTCCTCCCACCTCAGCTTCCACTCACTCACCCCTTCCTTTGAAGTAGAACCCCTAAGGGTGCATTGTGGAGCAGTGTGGAAGCCTCAGACTCGGCCTTCGAAGGCCTGTGTTGGGTCCCAGCTCTTCCACTCTTGTCTGCTCCTTTAGAGCTCCTGATGCATGTTACACAGCAAACATTCATCGAATTACTGAATGAACAAACCACCTGACCACATCCTCAGGGAATATGAAAATGCTTTGTGATGCTGGGTCTGTTACTTAAATTACCTGGACATCAGTGTTACTATTTATACATTTACCGAAATAAAATGATGATTTTACTAACTACCTACTTATAAATTCACCCCCAATGAGTTAAAGGGACTGGATTTGATTTACTATACCATCCTGACTCTTTGGAATTCTCCTTTAATTTCTATGGACCAGAATCAGGGATTTTGAAGATCACAGATGGAAAATATCAAACTTGTTTGTGTATCTTAATTCCAGTCTTTCAGAGACTCCAAAATTGCACTTAAACAACGTTGTTTAAAAGTTTCAAAAGGATGCCCCTATAGTTATTTATCTTATACCTTACATAGTTATATAGTCCTTATACCTTATAGTTATACCTTATAGTTTCAAAAGCCTGTCTTTATAGTTAGCTACTCAAGTATCCCATAAGAATCTGTTAGTGATTTTCCTTATAAAAATGAGCATTTATCATTGTTATAAAGTTTCCCTGGAAATGAGATGTTTTTGTGTTTGCCAAAGACTCGCAGTACTGAAAATTAGACCAATGACTCCCAAAAGAATTTACTCTGTTAAATCACAGGGAAATTGGTTGTAGACCTTGGTCATAGTGGTAGAAAGAAAATGTTCCTTGGCATTTTCCCTTCAAACCATCTCAGCAGTTTGTCAGCCCGAGTGCGTGAAAGCATGGTGGGTCGGGTAAACTCTGTGGAGAGGGAACTTGTCAGAAGCTTAAGGCTTTTCACTTGAGTCTAATAGAGACTTAGCACTTTGCAGGTCAGTGCCACTGCTATTTGTCTCTGACCTACGAGATCTGGAGTTCTTCACATCAAAACCACATCTTGCTGAGCAGAGATCAAACGTAGGAAGGTGCGGGTTCTGCCAGTGATTTATCATGGCAGGGAGAGTGATCAGGCCATATGGGCCACTGCAAATGAAGTTGACATTCTGGCAGTTTCTCAGAGAGGGCTCTCGTGTACTTAGGGCTAGTTTTTCTTGTAGAGGAATTCCGGGTCAAGTGGCAGCTTTCAGTGGCATTTCTTAGCAAGACTTACCTCCAGCATGAGGTTTATTTCAAAATGTAGTCCTTGGAAGATTTTTAACGACTTTAAAAATTTTTAAGCCACAGCTGGTGACTTCTGGACCAAATGTTTGCAGGTTAATCGGAGCTTTTCATATGATGCATCTTTCCTTCTTGTCTCAGGGATATGCTTATTTAACAAAGAGAGAGGGGGAAAGTACTTTGAGATCTACAATTTCTCAAACTTTCTAAATGTTAGATGTGATTTTAAGTGATGAAATTGATTCTATTAGCTGAACCTGCCTGTGTTTACTAACTACATCACTTCATTTTATTAACTTTGGGGGTTCAGGAATAAAGTACTACACCACTATCAACACCACCAACAGCAATGTTGAATCTGTTCCTGGAGTAGAGGGGACATTGCATATAGACCTTGGTACACATTTTTAATGACTGATATCAAAGGGAGAATGCAGTCATTTTAAATGCAAAATACTTATAAATATGGTTTAAAAGTAATCAATAAGTTTGAATGAAAGGCAAAAAATTTTATTTTAATTAAAAGAAAAGTGACTTTTAAAACATAGCAACACATATATGAAAATGATGTATGCACTATAAAGTTCAGTTTGTTTATTCCCTACTTGTCACAAAGAAATGTTTAGTCTCTTCTGGCGAAATCATTCCTTTATTGGTTTAAAGATCTGCAATCCCTCTTTGTACCAGAATATTTGCTTTGTAACAAAAGATGATATTAGCAATTAAATGTTGTAGTTCATGACTTTAACTTCTAATTCAGGTGCAGATAACAGTTTTCCTTTAATGTTTTATAATCTCTTAATGAGAAAAATGACCAGAAATGAAGTGGGTTTTAGTGGCTAGCCCATTTAATTTTTTAATCAAAATGCATTTGGTTTTCTGAAATTATTGTTGTATCTGTATATCTAATCCTGGAATTATTGTTCTGACTAATGAAGTACTTAAATTCTGCGGGGAGCAAGTTTGAATACAATAATAAAATGAAATGGAATTTTTCCTAGTTTTTACTGAGCAAACTTGGAACTTGTACAGCATCCATGAAAATCTGATATGTTGCCAGATAAAATAGAAAGCTGAAAAGTTATTTTTAGGTGAATAAATACATTTAAAGTATAAGTATGTCTCACAATTTGCCAGTTATTTAGAATATACTTAGACTAAAATTTTATTCATTGCTTTCTGAAATTCATACTTAATAAGTCGTTCAAAAATACCTTAATGGTATTTTTCTTTGCTGAGATGAGTTGTACTAAATCATAGTACACATGACTTGTGATTTTTATGTGATCACCAGATAAACACCATTCTAATGTAAAATTAGTGGGCAATAAAATTAAAGATCAAAGGAATCCTTTAAAACTGCTACCTTCAAATAATGAAGAGGAGTATAGTAGACCTTAACAACAAAAAACCCCTAGTAGTACTAATGAGTAAATAGGATAACTGGGCCCATTGTAAGGACAGCTTAATCTCCTAAATGAATTGCTCCAACCTTTTAATTCAAAATCATACAAACAAAAACATTGAGATAAGCTGGGTGCTTTTTCAAATGGGGAACCCCGTGGCTTTGAAAATAAACACTTCTGCGGACCCCCCCCCCCCCCAAACACCCAGACCCACACTCTCTCTAACGTTCTGATGTCTTCTATTTGCAAATGAACAGGCTGAATTCTGAGAAAGACAGAAGACTAATTAAATCTAGGGAAGATAGGCAAAGGAGCATTTGTTTCCAAGCAGAGGACAAAAAGAAATCATGTTACATTCCAGTTTCTCAAGAGGGCAGGGAGGGCTTTAAAGTTCTTACCCTGAGTGCCCTTTTAAAGCACGTTTCCCACCCCACCCCACAGCGCAGACTCTCTCAGGCATCCCGAGGTTGTTTGAAACAAATCAGAAAAGGGTCGCAATCTGGAATTCTGGCGGATTGGTTAATATGTTGGATGGCCTTCACCATCCTTTCCTTCATCCCCCTTCTTTTAAATCTGTGAGTCTCTGACCATTTGGCAAAGGAGTCTTTGTTATTGGCAATAGAGAGAGTAAGTGGGTGGGTGAATAAACAAATTCAAGGAATTATTAGCTTTGTAAGAGCACTGATACATGGTCCTCAGTTGTTGATGGTTAGTATCAATATAAATAAAAAATTTGAATGCACTCTGCTAGACTCACAGTCATCCAAATCCTTCACAAATACCAAATGAACTGATTTTACTATCTTTACAGATGACAAAATTGCATCATAGAACGTTTCAGTGACAGAGTTAAAGTCACACCATCTAGTCATCTTTCACCATCAGTGCTAGAGTTTGGATCATTAAGAAATGTGAGAGCAATATGGAGGAAGAATTTGGTTTTATAACATTTTTGTCTCCTTGTGGCCTCATGAAAGACTTTAAGAGATGTCCATGAGATTAAGCCAGGTATCAGTCAAGCCTTGTCTTCATGACTCATGGAAAATCACATCTATTGTGGAGATTTGCTTTAACCCTTGGAACCTCGAATCTGATGGAGCTTTATAGTCTGCCTGGCCTAATCTGTTTGTCAGGCCCCTGGGTTCCCCCAAAGAAACCCTTAACCTGCATGACTCAAGCGGCCTCATTCTTGTAAAGAGGCCAGTCTCTCCTAGTCTCGCTATTCCTCTCAGGCTTTATTCCCACTCAGCCTTGTCTGCAGAAGACTGCCTGTACTCAGCTCCCCTCTGGGAAACATGCCTGATGACCCTTTGTCCATCTTGCCTCCTCAATGTCCTTTCACTTTCAGAAACAGACCTGGGAGTTTGAGGATCTGAGAGGTTGGGAATCTTTGCTACCTAACACTAAAGTTCTACCATCATCGCTTACAATCTTAACAAAATTTGTGCAACATGAGTGTAAAGTGTTGGGTATGTGGCATTTATTTGGATATGCTCTGGATATTGGCCGTTGATGGGATTCCCTAACAGCAGTGACTGAAGACCTCCGGAACCAGCCATAGCCATGTTCAAGAACACTCTCCACATGCTTGGATGAGCCTTAAGCATGAAGGAACTGGCAGAGGAACCCAGGTGTACAGGACCCAGGGCTGAGACCTCCAAGGTTGCTTGGATCGGGACTGGGCCTCCTCCATCCAGATCCCCCATCTTCCAGTAGTTAGATTAAAATTTTAAAACTTGGAAATAGACTGATTTGTCCTTGAGAATCTTCCTGCTACAGAAGAAACCAAGCGATGAATCTTTGGATGCTTCTATGGTGAAGCATTCAGAAAAAGTGAGGAGCTTTCAAAAAGAATCTGAAGCAACTTTCTCTCTCTCTCTCTCTCTCTCTCTCTCTCTCTCTTTCTCTCTCTCTCTCTCTACACACACACACACACATATATCCTGATAATATTTGACTGTCATGCTGATAAATCAAGCAACTCTGAGGCATCTTGGAGAGAATATATTTACATGTTAGATTTACATGTTACCTCTCTATCTTAATCGAATCTATATTGTAAAACAGTCATATGCCCAATGTAGATGAATGAAGTATAATGGGATACTACTCTAGCTATAAGATGAAATCTTGCCCTTTGCTACAATTTGGAAGGTGTATTATTAGGTAAAATAAGTCAGAGGGAAAAGGATAATTCCTAAATTCTATCACTGAAATATGTGTATAAAGAAACGCAGTGTCCAGTGACAGCAAACCTTTGAAACCCTGACAGCAGAACCGGGATAAGCAAGCAGGGGAGGGGCTAGGAGGACCCCAGAGAAGGGAGGGGTGGCCAGAACGGACCTAAAAGGTGAAAGTTTGGGACATGATGGAGGTGGAGTACCTTTTTATGTCAAAAGCATAAATATCAACACTATTGAAAGCATGCTATCACAGCAATTAAAAATAAACTTGCATAAACCAGTCCAGTCACCTTGAGTTGATTTTCAAAACACCCACCTTCATGATCTGTACGGTTTTGACAATCAAATACTGCATACATAAGGCCATTTCTCTTGGACACTATGAATTTCTATTCCTTTCAGTTTTACAAAGGTGTATTTCAGTTTGTCGTTTGTCATTCTACTGTAGTTGCACTACGGCAGTAGAATGATTTTCTTGTAATCATTTTTTTAAAGGGAGGATGAATGTGTGTGTGTGTGTGTGTGTGTGTGTGTGTGTGTGTGTGTGTGTGGCGAGGGAGGTGGTTGGGCCACACCGAGCAGTGCTCAGGTACCATATGTGGTGCTGGACATTTGAACTAGAGTTGGTCACATGTTAGGCAAACTCCTTAACCCCCTACTAAGTCTCTGGCCCCCCATCCTGAGAAGCCTGAGAAGAATTTTTAAAGCATTCTATCGGATGAGAATAAAATTTCTGACACAGGGAAATACGTTTTTCCTACCCAATTCCCCAGATTCTAGGATATTATGAAACACTGATGGAAGGACATGGCTTTTACTGTTTATTTTTTAAATGACTATGTGGAGTTTCTCTAATAGAGTGCTCTTATGCATTTTTGTTTTATTCTCTTAGCTGGTAGAAGTAACTGCCAAACAGCTGTGACCGTTTCATAAAGTCTTTGGCATTTGATGCACTCCCCCCCACACACACACACCTATTTTTTTGTATTCACCCTGAATGTCTATAGTCTACAGGGAGTGGAACATTTGAGAAAAGGAATCACTGCAACTCAGTGAAGTTGTAACCAGTTCCTAAATCACTTGATATTGGCTTTTCCCATTTTCCTCTGCTCATCCCAAACCAGACCTTTGGAGGAAAATCATTAGGGATTGGTTTCAAACTTCTCTTCCTAAACCTCAAACAGAGCCCATGGTTATTAGAGCACCAAAACTGTTTTTTTTACAAAATGTAGGCCAAATTTCTTATGCTCTGCTTTGTTCAAATATCCTACAGATCACTCTCTAGTTTCCTTGCTCTCTGTCCCTCTGGCAAAGTTTCTGCTTTTGAATTTAGGGAGACAGTTGGTGAAGTCCCAGGACCTCATTTCTAAGCAGAATCACAGTAGGAATATAAATTACCACTCTTTTCCTGACAGTTTTCTTTCAAGCAAGGAAATCGAAAATTGTTTTGTTGTCACTTTTGGTGATTGTGCTGAAGATAAAGGGGATTCAAGCACAGCACACAGTTCCTTATGCTGAATAACTTGCACAAGACTAAATTAAGATCTGCAAGGATTGTTCAGAGTCCCTGGTCAGCCATCAAATCTGCATTCTAAAGACACATCAGCAAAACTTGAGAAAATGGATACAAACATGAGCCAGGATTCAGAATCTGTGGATCCTAGTTCCTGCTCTGTGAATAAATAGTGGAATGTGTGGAGTCACTGGACTTCTTTAGACAAGTTTAACTATAGAATCCTTCTATTTGTCTGTGTTGTATTGAAACCCCTTCCAGATCTATGACTCTATTCCTAAATAAAATGGACTCTAATTTATCTAGACCAAGAAAAAGATAAGTATTCACTGTGGGGTTTAAAAGAGGAGTGCTCTAATAAGATGAGGTGAAGTATAAACTTGGAATACTGTATAGTTTCACCTAGTTAGAAACTGTCACTGGCTCTGTTCTCCC
>JAOXYA010000028.1:12069577-12082221 GCA_028565675.1 Sorex palustris | reverse complement strand
CGCCCCCTCCAGACACTTTCTCTCTCTCTCTCTCTCTCTCTCTCTCTCTCTCTCTCTCTCTCTCTCTCTGTCTCTGTCTCTCTCTCTCTCCCTCTCGCTTGCTCTCTCTCTTTCTCTCTCTCTCATTTTGGTCATTATGGTTTGCAGTATAAGTACTATAAGGTTATCATGTACATCCCTTTGCCTGTCTTCAGTGCTCAATTCTTGTTCAGAGTGATTATTTCCAACTGTCATTGTCATTGTGGTCTCTTCTCTATCCTAATTTCCCTCTCCCCCTTCTCTCTACTTATGACAAGCTTCCAACGATGGGCCAGTCCTTCTGGCCCTCATTTCTGTTATCCTTGAGTAATTGTCTCATACTGTGTTTTTTTTTATATCCCACAAAAGAGTGCAAACATTCTATGTCTGCCCCTCTCCTGATGTTTCTCACTCAGCATGAAACTCTCGATGTCCATCTGTTTGTAAGCAAATTTCATTCTTCCTGTTGAATTGTAGTATTCCATTGTGTAGATGAGCATAATTTCTTTATCCAGTCATCTATTTTGGGGCACTAAGGTTGTTTCCAGGTTCTGGCTATTGTTATTAGCTGGCACTCCCTTTTGTTCCCCAGAAAGATGTTGTCTCATCATTCTTGGAAAAACTATCTTTTTTCTATTGACTCACCTTTGTACATTACTTAATTATCAGATGCCCTATTTGTATGAGTCTCATTATGGATTCTGTTCTGTTCTCCCAGTTGTGTTCATCACAGTTACAATCTCTTTTTATTACTGTAGCATTTTTATTACATAGAAATTTTTATTAATATAGGAAAGCATTAAGAACAAAAACCCATGATCTTCATAAGACGCAAATATTCAGTATGTGCATGTGTGTCAAAGGTTGAGGTGGTAATTGGGAAGATAGGAAAAGAGACCAGGGTAGCCTGTAAAATTTTGGGCTGTTACAGAAACTAACTATAGTACAAAGCATGTTTGCAGAAAACAGGTTTCAGGTAAGTTTTTCTTACCAAGTCTAAGTTTGATATTTTTCTCTCTAGAGAAATTCACTTGGAGAGGAACAGTCCTAGTCCTCAGAGACATGGTCTAACACCTTATCTTGAACAATATAATTGGGAAAAGAGGACCTAAGTGAGAATTATTTATCTAATATAAGAAAATTAATTTCAACTTATCATATTGAAGGTAGCAAATGAGAATTTTCCCAAGCAAAATCAAATATCATGTAATTCCTGAACTTCTTTCCAGGTTGTATTTTTTTTTACTTATTTATCTTTTTATCTTTTTGGTTAACTACTTAGGAAACTGTACAGATTCTTCCAGAGGTGACATCTCTTGAAATTAGATTTTCCCTTACTTTAGGGAAAGGATATCTAATAGCACATCTGTAATAACCAGCCATAATAAGTAGTATTTTAGCTTTTTGATTTCTCTTCACTTTAGTACAATTCTTTAAGGAGCAAAGTACCTTAAGACTAACAGAT
Source organism: Sorex palustris (assembly GCA_028565675.1). Classification (NCBI taxonomy): domain Eukaryota; kingdom Metazoa; phylum Chordata; class Mammalia; order Eulipotyphla; family Soricidae; genus Sorex; species Sorex palustris. Next base: position 12,080,738 of record JAOXYA010000028.1, on the reverse strand, counting down.
AGGACTAATTTCTTGTTATGCAGCTAGATATTTAAGCAGTGAGTGTAAACATTTAATAGGTGGCTATGAAAGAGCTCTAATAAACAGAGTCAATAAACAACCTCAGTAAAGTACAGGAAAGCAGTTTGCGTTTTGCTTGACATGGTGTTTCCTTTAGTCAGTTGGAGGCACAAACCATGACTTCATCATTAGTCAACACGATGGTGGAGACCATCAAAGCAAACTGCAGGAGAGTCCAGATTGATTCGTGCCAGACAAATGTTTGTTGCTCACAGCTGTATTATCACGGATTCTGACGGGTGCAGCTGGGCTTCTCCTTTCACTTCCTGGGGAGCTGGATGTTATGGTGCCTGAGACAGACGCCCTCTCTGTAGTCACGAGTCAGCCCATCTTCCTTGAGAGTGAGATCCTTGACCAGACACAGTTGTGGCTATTTTGTAAAGCAACCACAGCCCCCTTCGAGAGGTATATGATATATTTTCGCTACTTCATACCCTTTAGCCATCAACCCCTAGGTTTTGGTGAAAACTTTGTTGGTTATAGAAGGGGAATGATGGGTGGACATAAGAAGAATGAGTAGGGGGCCACTCAGAGGGTAGGGTGGCAGAATATAGAGGTCTGAGGCAAAGCTCCTGAAAAATGATAAATTAGTTTAAAAGGGGAGACATCAAAAAAGAAATAAATTATGTTGAGTCAACCAGTAAATCATATAGTATTTGAATCAAAAAGATTTGTTTGGTGTGTTAAGATGATTGAAGTGTTCAAGTTGTAAAGCCTTACTCCTCTTCGCTGTTATTCTTTTGGTTTGGTTTGGGTTTGGGTTTGGGGACCACACTGGGCAGTGATCAGGGGTTACTCCTAGCTCTGTTCTAAGGAATCACTCCTGGAAGTCGTGGGGAACCAGATGGGATACCAGGCCAGCTATGTGCAAGGCAAGCCACCCTATCTACTGTACTATCTCTCCTGCAGAGGGGCAATGTGAATATGAAAAGAGTAAGAGAAGTATTCTGGAGACCCTCATTCTGCTAGCTTATATACTTTTCAGCAATTTGCTTTCCTTTAGGTCTGATACCGGTCCTTTCAGTTCATCCAGCTGGTAGAATATGAGGTGCCTTTGGCTGAGATCAGGCTGCTTCCTCTCATAGCGGACCAGAAAATTCAAATTCTCAATTCTTTAAAAAAATAATTCAAGCAGAAAAGAGGAGTCTTACATAAGAAATGAATGGCGAAGTGTATGCGACACTCAGTGTGATATCTTAGCTGTGAATGGTGTGTTTAGCTGTTGGGATTCTACTCAAAGCAGATGGGGAACCTCTGAAGAACATTCTGATTTGGCAGAAAGAGCCCACAACTTGGTGTGGGCATGATGAATCAAGGCCACTCTGAGGCCTTCAAGCAGCACATCATTCTTTTAAAAAATTATTAATCACGATGAGATATACAGAAAGTTGGCTGTGATTGGGTTTCAGTCACACAATGTTCCAACACCTATCCCTTCACTAGTGTGCATTTCCCACCACCAATGTCATCAATTTCCTTTCTTCCACCCCCCCCCACCCCCAGTCCGTCTCTATGGAAGAAATACAAATGGCCGAAAGGCATAAGAAAAAAATGCTCTACCTTGCTATTCATCAGGGAGATGCAAATCAAAACCACAATGAAATATCATCTCACACCACAGAGACTGACACATATCAAAAAGAACAAGAACAACTAGTTCTAGTGTGGATGTGGGGAGAAAGGAACAGTCAATCATTGGCAGCACATCATTCTTGGTATCTCTGAATTGTGGGTATTTTCACCCAAACTATGAAGTACAGTAACAATTTTTGTCTCACGAGATTTTCATGGAATTTTCACTAGTATTTGTAAGCAGCACAGAACATAAACTAATAAACAAAAAACTAAGCACTTTGAAAATTGAACCAACAACAAAAGATTAGAGACTAGTTTGACAGAAATGCCCTTAAATATTCTTTCATTTCATGGTACTTAACCTTGGCAGTATACTAGAATGTTCTTGGGAACTTTGTAATACCCGCACCTTCGTGCCCTGCTACTAAAACTGTTCAGAGGTCGACCACAAACACAGAATGTCTTTAGGCTTCAGGAACTACGGGTGCAGCCAGCATCCGGACCTGGGAGGCTTCCTCTCTATTAGAGAACAGGTGGGCCACTAGAGAGCCTTCTGCTTGCTGGGTCAAAGCTACGCCTTGAAATTCCTGTATTTTCCTTTCTCACCTTGATTTCCCTAAAGACCTCATATTTTCTGAATTCCAGAACCTTCTAGAACAGTGAGTTTTAGTCCTTTACACCTGTGGAACAGTGGTTGTCAGTTAAGTGACAGTAACAGTATTTTGCATACTGACAAAATATTTCTGTCCTATTCTGACTCATCAACTCAATAAATATTAGCGAAAGTCTTCCATGGTATATTCATCTATTATTTAAAAAAGACCCAGTTTTGCTACTCATACATTCAGCATAGTGAGGAAGACAGTTTCAATGCCAGGAGGATTTGCGACCACATGTGGCATGCTCAGAGATCATTCCTGGTAGTACTCAGGGGACCAGAGGTGGTGCCTGAGATTTGAGCCAGGACTGATTGCATGCAAAGAAACTGCTTTAACCAATGTACTGCCTGTCCACATCTGAAGACTTTTATTAAATCACAACCATGAGATAGTTATGTGGGAGGAAAAAGAACACCAAGTCCTATGAGGAGGGTAATCTGAGGGATGGGTGTATTGGTGACTAAGAGGTGAGAAAGAAGTGATGGGGTAGAAGCTAGATTGATTTCCATCTTTCGTATTCTACCACCTTTTGAAACTAATGTTCCCACTTGAAGTACAGAAAGTTGTTAGGTATCTTGGTCCTATTGCATTCTTAAGGATATCTAAACAGATTGAATTGGCCTTTCATTTCTGGATCTTTCAGAAAGACAAGTAATCACACATATTTTGGGCATTTCTATTTCTATCATAGTTGAAAGCAGTAAGTCCAACAAAACAAATTAGTAAAAGGACAGAAGGGGCTCGAGAGGCACTCGCCTTGTGTGTAGCCAACCTGGGTTCTATCCCCATCACTCTCAAACTCTCCAAGAGTGATCCCTGAGCACAGAGCCAGAAGTGAGTCTTGACTACTGCTGACTGTGGCCCAAAATTTAAACAGAGAGAGAAGCATGGAGTAAGCCTGAGTGTAAGTTCAGAAATATATTGCAAAAAGAGGCATCTTTGGCCAGTTTCCTGAGATCACCACAGGTGCCATATCTCTGGAAAAAATCATCCACCCTGGTGTGTATAGTTATAAAGAAATATCTCTGAGAAGGAATCCATCTCAATGTGGATCATTAAATAAGAAAAAGGAAAATTTTACCCTAGTTTAGATTCTGAGTCTAGTTATGAATAGCCTTGAATAATAAGGGTGTGAAAGAAGTCTTATGTGTTCTTTTTGTCATATATAACAAATTATTTTCCTTGCCAAGCACCAAATTACATTTCCCTGCCCAGCTGCATTGCTGGGAACATGATTCTGGTGAGCTGAGGCTCTTCCAGGGATACTCCGATATCAATCTTAAAAAGCCTTTTCAAAACAAGCATGGGAGTCGTAGTTGGTCTCTGCCAACATTCCTGCTGAGAATTAGCCCAGTTCTATTATGTGTGGGGGAGCCCCAGCTCCCCAGCCTTGTCTATTGGGGTACAGAGATACAGCTGGGAGACTGCATGGAGTGCAAAGTTAAGAATCCACAGATAGGATGAATATCACTTCCTCTTTAATAATAAACTCTGCAGAGAAACAGGGACATCAATTTTTTTCTTTTATCATTCCATGTAGCAGTGAAACTTTTCTGCAAAGCTGCTTCTGCTTGACAAACAGAACTGCAGAATAAATAAGAAAGAAACTCAGAATTCACGGGGTCTAAGGTGTCTTTTATGATCCCCTTCAACTGACTGGAGTACTCAAGGGCAGTTTTGACTGCTTGGGTCATGCCTTCATTCTGATATGAAACAATTGAGACCCAATGAGGTGATGCAGCTCCCCCAGATCGAATATTCCTTAGAAGACAAACCAGAGTGTATGCTTCCTATGTCTCCGATTCCTGTGGGCCACGCAATAGTTCATAAGTCCAAGCCGAGTTCTCATCATCTAGGTTCTCTGTCTCAGAATAAGGGACATAACATGAGTATACTGTTACATCTTTTCTGATTGGGAAAAACACCCTCAAAATCTGTGTCTTTATCCAATTTAACTTATATACAAAATTTACTTTTTTAGGCTGTTCGATGGTTTATCTTTTAGTTGCCTGTTTTATCAGAGCAGGACTTGATTTTATGAGTTCTGTCACTATATTTTTAAATTTTATTTTCATAAAGTTGTTCACAATAATGGATTACATTCAATATTTTGACACCAGTCCCACCATTATCACACCTTCCCATCACCGTTATTTTGAATTTTCCCACCATCAATGAAACTTGCCAAACAGGCAGTTGCTAGATAATTTATTTTGTACTGCTTGTTATGAATAGCATAAGCTCTTCTAGCCACACACTACTAGAATTCTAAAATTTTAGATAATTAGATCTGGAGGCATCTCTGCAGTGAACTGTTCGGTTACAAGATTCTTCTGTGTGTCTCTGTATCATCATCATTAACGAACTTAAATAGCAGGTCAAGGCAGTTCATGGATGTGACATCCAGGGTCCCATGGGGCAGGGAGATGGGAAGGGCCAGTCTATCCCCTTTCCTTTGAGACTTGGGGTTTGCTGTCACTGATCCCACATACCTGGGCTTTTCTTTAGGTTTTGAAAGTTGGCGGCCCCTGGGATTCCTAAGAGGCAGGTTGAGGGATGATGCCCGTTCCTGTCTGAGGCACTCCAGTGAAATTGGCCTGGTGCAAGGTTCAGAGGCATCTCTGCAGCGAACTGCTCAGTTCCAAGATTCTTTTGTGTGTCTTGGGTCTGTCACTATTGACTTTTTAAATTTTAGTTTTAAAATGCTGTCATTGGTAGGGTTTCATGCATACGACATTCTGCATACGACATTTCATGCATACTGACATGTCACCATAGTTCCCGTTTCCCTTCTTCTTTGTCTCAGGGTTTCTTCCTCCCCTACCACCATGCCCCCCTCGAACCCCTTACCATCCCCACCACACTTTTTCCATCCTTCCCATCTTACTTCCCTAATAAGATTCACTTTGGAAATCAGTTCATAGATTGTTACTGTGGGCCATTTGTTGCCCCCTTACAATGGGTTCTTTTTATCTCACATGTGAGAGAGATTATTCTATATTTATCTCTCTCTTTGTCAGTAACTTCTCTCAGCATGATCCCCTCCAATTCCATTCATGTAGCAGCAAATTAATGATTTAATCTTTTTCTTACAGCAGGGGAGTGTTCCATTGTGTATATGTACCATAGTTTCTTTATCCAGTCATCTGTTTTGGGGTACTTGGTTGTTTCCAGAGTTTGACTACTATGAATGGTGCTTCAATTAACATAGGAGCTCAAATGTTTTGTTTTGTTTTGTGAGTAGTTTGGGGGCCATTGGATAGATGACAAGAAGTGAAATTGTTGGAATACATAGAAGTTTAAGTCTTAATTTCTTGAGAAATGTCTATATTGTTTCCAAAAAGGTTGAACCAGTCAGCATTTCCCCCAGCAGTGTGAAAGGAGGGTTCCTTCTTTCCCATGTCCATGTCAATATCAGTCGTTTGTTTTTATCTTTGTGACATGTACCAGTCTCACTGGTGTGAGGTAATATCTCTTTGTTTTTATTTGCATTTTCACGATGATCAACATACCAATTGATAATCTGATGACTTTTTGGAGGAAATTTCTATTCATCTCTTCTCCCCATTTTTAATAGGCTTGCTGGCTTTTATTTTCTTCTTAAGGTCTTCCTGTGATTTATGTATCTTAGAGTTACTGACTTTATTTTTAACTACTCAGAAGACTGAGCACCCTTGCAACCTCCGGTTTCTTCTATGAACTTGCCCCATCTGACCATTCTGTAGATATAGTGAAGAGATTTATGTGGCCACACATTTCCACTGAATCTGCTCCTCACTGCCTTTTCCTCTCAGAAGATCCAGTTCATCCTAGATTCTATTGTTTATTCTTTCTTCCTCAGAATACCACTCTTAATTTTAGACATTTGCCTAGGACTTACACAAGTAAAATTTTTTAGGTAGATTTGCACTAGGCCCACTCTGTTTCATGAGTTCACAGTTCAGTTCCTCTGTAAACACTTTGTTTTGAACATACTATCCTTTGCTCTTAAGAATCCCTGCTTTGCAATTTCATATGTTCTACTCCTCAGCACCACTTTCCTCTCCATGGGAGTGAAATTATGGGGGCCTCATATCTGGGGATACTTAACCTTGTTCCATTCAGTGAATTCAAAGGTGATAATATGTTCTCCAAAGAGAATCTGAGCTGGAAACTGACCAAGTCCTGGGAATTCATTTGGTGCTTGATCCTATTATTAATGAAGTTTGATCCAATTATTAATGAAGGATAACTTACCCTAATTCCAGGGGTAAGGTCTGGGTGTTCTGACTATAGTGAAGTGCTGCATAATCATCATTTCACCAGTTTAGATGCAAAATTAAATTAGAACCTGAATTTTCTCTCCATAAACTGCAAAGCCATACTTGCTGAGTACATGCTAGGTACACAGGATAGTGTTTTTAGCTGTGAGTTTTCAGTAAGGGACTGTGCCCTGAAATGAACCTAGCCCACAGGAGGAGGACAAGAAAGAGTTTTTAAATGAAGAGATTATGAGAAACTTTTTTTTAGATGGAAGTTGTTCTAGTATAGTCTGACGTGTCCATTTCTTTCTCAAGACAAGGCCACAACTTCACTTTCCAAAAATGAAGAGAAAATACATTACTAATCTGAGATTTTCCTTCAGTGTTTAGCACAAACTTGATTTCTGAAGAAAGACTGGCAAAACGTTGGAATGAGGAAAGTTATTCTTAGGGTATTCTCCTATTATCATAGACTGAGCGAGATTGTTACATAGTTACTGCTGTAGCCATGAAATAATCACTAACATTCTTAGCGGCAACACATAGACTGTTAGGTTATATGTTAGGTAAATATTATGAACTGGGACTAACAAATTTAATGCCAGCCAGGAAAGTTCTATTTTTCATAACTCTAAACATTTTTCACTTGTCTCAGAACGTGTAAAAACCCATGATTTTGCTTGCTCTTCCTTATGTTTTGAATGCCTGACAGAAATTAGTTACAGATTTTGTAACTGATTTGTGAGCCTCATAATGTCAAAGAAGGTGGTGTTCCTACTTTTTTTTAATTCCTTTGAAATTGAGGGAGATGGTATGGGAAGCTTATGGCAGATGCTAAGTGCCCAGTAAACAGAGACAGGAAGGAGAAAGGGCAGAGGTTGGAAGGGAGGGGAGAGGAGAGGAGTCACCTACAGAGTCCCAAAGGCTTTGCTAATAACCCCTGAGAACCTGCAGCTCCTGTGGCATCTAGTGCTCAAGTTGCTCACCTGTAGAGTAAGATATATGCTTTCTTAGAGCTGCACAATATTCCACTGTGTATATGTACCACAATTTCTTGATTCACTCAACTGCAATTGGGCATTTGGGTTGTTTGCATATCTTGGCACTACAATGAATATGATATGCCTGTGTCCTTTTGAATCAATGTTTTTGTGTTTGGGGAGGGGGTTGATGCAAGAATTGGTATAGCCAGGTTAAAAGAGAGATTTTGTTTCTACATTTTTGAGAAATCTCCATATTGCTTTCCATAGCAGTTGAACAACATTTTGACCAGCAGCGAATAAGGGTTTCTTTCTCACCATCACCCCACCAACACTGGCTGTTTCCAGACATTTGCTGTCTCACTGGTAGGAAATGCTGTCTCACTGTGGCTTTTATTTTCATCCCCCTTATCAGAAGTGGATGATAAGCACTTTCCCAAATGCCTACTGGCCATTCTTATTGCTTCTTTTGTGAAGTCTGTACATATCTTCTCCCCATTCTTTAATAGGATTATTGGATTTTGTTGTGTTGTTGAGCTTTGTATGGGCTGTAGCAATAGCACAGGGGTAGGGTATTTGCTTTGCACACAGCCAACATGAGTTTAATTCCTTGCTGGAGAGCCCAGCAAGCTGCTGAGAGTATCCCGCCCACATGGCAAAATCTGGCAAGCTACCCATGACATATCCGATATGCCAAAAACAGTAACAGCAAGTCTCACAATGAAGACGTTACTGGTACCCACTCGAGCAAATCGATGAACAACAGGAGGACAGTGCTACAGTGCAGTGCAGTTGAACTTTGTGAGTGCTTTATAGATTCTGGATATTGGCCCTTTATCTTGAGTGAAAATGTTTTCTCCCGTTCAGTAGGATGTCATTTTATTTTTGTTCTAGCTTCTTTTGCTCTGAAGATTTCTTATTTGTTTAGGTTTGAAGCCCCATTTGTTTAGGTTTATTTTTGTCTGTTCCTCTGTGCTCATCTCATTAAAAATACCTCTGGGTCCATTTCCTGGAAAGTTCTGCCTAATTCTTATTTGATGTATTCAATGGATTCTTGTTTAATCTTGATGTTTTTAATACACTTTGAGTTTGCCTTAGTGAATGGTATGAGGTACGGTTTCAATTTCATTTTGTTACATATGGCTGTCCAATTTCCCAACCCATTTGTTCAAGAGGTTTTATTTGCTCCCCTTATATACTAAGCTCCTTTGTTCTGGATTAACTGCCCCTAAATCTGGGGGTTTAACTCAGAACTCTCCATTCTGTTCCAGTGGTTTGTGAGTTGATATTTATTCCATGTATTTTTGATGTTGTATGTCTTTGTAGCACAAAACATCCAATTTTCCATGACATGGATGGAATTATAGAGACAGATACCTCTGTTATTCACTGCTGTGTTTCTTTATATTCCACACAAGAGAAAGATCATTCTAGAGTTCCCCACTCCTTCTGACAGACTTCATTTAGCAAAAACAATAAGCAATATTGAAAACTGTGGAGAAATTCAGGAAAATGTGAGGTGGTACATTCTTCCTTGAAGAAACACTTCTCTGTTTCTTTTTCGATACTTTGAATTTTATTGGAAATGGAATTGCAACACAATATATGCATGGTTTCTCCAAAATTTACCTGTAGTTTGCTTAGTTCTACATAAATAAGTATTGCACAAATAAAGTCTTCCAACCATCCAACTTCCTTATAGCTATCTGGATATAGGCTAAACAAAGGCAGAAGAATTACAGTCTAATCTTTTCAAATCATGTAACTAAAGTCTTACCTGACATTTCTGGAGATACAAAAGCTTTTTTTACATCCATTGTGCTTTCAGGAGAAACCATTTGTTTTTTTCCCTGGAAATCAGAATCCAAAGCTAACAGCACTACACAAGCATCACTGGGTACAGTTTTAGAGGCCCCAAGAACCCTGAAGTATCTGTCAATGGTGGATCCTCATGTCACATTTTGTTTGCCAGATGTCTTCACAGAAATTTTTTCATAATTAAGTTTCCAAATTTAACCCTATTTTTGTTGATCCCACGAGTATCACAGAACTAAAGCAATCTTCCAGCTGAATGAAGCATAGATGTTAAACTGTACCTCGGCTTCTGTTATCCACACAAGCTGACCACAGGAGTTGTTCCTGTGGGCATTCAGTGAGTTGGTTTGCCTTGCAGGGTCTTTGATTGCCACAGCTGACTGCTGCCAGGAGCAGACTCTGCCCACTTTTTCTGCCAACAAGAAGGCCTGTGAGACCTCACCCCATCTCCTCTCTTTCAGGTTGGGAAGCTTATCCAGGAAGCAGCTGGGAGAAGTAATCTGAAGCGAGTAACCCTGGAACTTGGAGGGAAAAGCCCCAATATTATTTTTGCTGATGCCGATTGTAAGTCAGCCCCACATAGCTTCCCCAGTGCCTCCTGCAAGAGCCTTCGTGTGTCTACTTTAACACCAAGGGGCGGGGTGGAGTGAAGTGGGGAATTAAAGTAATAAAAGGAGAAACTCAAGAAGAAAAAAATCTTCCAAAGGGAAAACATAGATAAATATTTTAATAAGCACTTATCAAAATTGGAGCAAGTTTGTTTTCTAGAGACGAATGAGCCACTTGACTCTGTGTTGTAGGCAAGGGTGAAAAGGCACAGCTCAGTGCTGAATGGTGCCAGGAGAACTGGCATCAGCTTCTGAACACTTTGTGGGAGTCTCAGCTGGAAAAATCACTGTGCCTCAGTCCTCCTTCCTGATAGCTTTGTAGATCATATGAAAATTTCTGTTTTACCAACCCTCCCAAACAGAGCCCACACTCACAGCCTTTCTGTGTTTAGGCATCAGTGTCCCTTCTGTCTGTTTCATGTAAAAGGCATGTGGGTCACTTCTGAGTGAATAGAACAAAACAGAGAAGAGTGTGCCCCAGAGCATACTGGGGAACCTGATGTCTGCAGCAGCAGGCACAGCTGCGGGGATGCTGGTCTGAGACACTTTCCAGGGAACAAAATCCCCAAACCTTCTCACATTCTCCTTTCCCAGTTTGCCCACTTGAAGAGATCAGAGAGTAAATCACCTGATCAGAGAGTAAATCAGCATTCACTAATTTGCAGAGTTCAGCTTTATATACTGGCTATCAAAAGGACCCGATTTTCTCTATCGGAATTTCTGTTTAGATGTAGGCACTGATTGACAAGATGATATTGATGAACTGAGTGACTCATTTGTTGCACATGAGATTTATTAGAGCTATCTTGAAATGTAGGATGTATGAGATGAAAAATGGGTTGTCCTATCTTGTTGCCGAATTTCACATAAGTATAAAGGAAATTACTGTTTTTTGAAGCTGATACACTACTGTTATACAGTTTGATAAATTTGCCAAAATACTAACTAAACTAAAAGAGCTGGACTGATAGCAAAGCAGGTAGGGCATTTGCCTTTCACGCAGCAAGCCGGGTCGATTCCTCCATCCCTCTCGGAGAGCCCAGAGCCCAGCAAGCTACCAGGAGTATCCTGCCCACATGGCAGAGCCTGGCAAGCTCCCTGTGGTGTATTTGATATGCCAAGAACAGTAACAACAAGTCTCACAATGGAAGTATTACTGGTGCCTGCTCAAGCAAATCGATGAGGGCAGTGCTACTAACTAAACTAACTAAACTAACTAAACA
>JAOXYA010000028.1:12039011-12069477 GCA_028565675.1 Sorex palustris | reverse complement strand
ACTAAACTAACTAAACTAACTAAACACAGAGTTACAAGGTTCTATAAATCCAGTGCAGTCAGGTTCTCAGTGTTTGTAAATTGGTAGTTAACAAGACAAATGCAGTATGGAGATCACCTAAATACTCTCAATATTACAAAGTGTTTTTAAAAAGTCAACTTTACATTAAAAATTATATTTTTCTTAAAATTGGCAGCCTAACAGCCATTGACCTTATAGTCATATATAAATTAACAGCCAAAATTCAGTGGCTTTCTTTCTTAGTTTCCATTTGTGTGTTATTTTTTTTTAATTGCATTGCATTATATTTTGGGTCCCTTGACATGTTACAACTCCTACTGTAGAAGGCATGATCCAAAGAGATACAGAGAAGTCAAATTGTCAGAGTCCCTCCAGCAAGTGATGGGAGGGTGGCGTCTAGTTAGAACTCACCTGTGCTTTCCACCCAGTGCTGGCACTGTTCTGCGTTGTGAGCTGTGAACAGGGAGGGAAGTGGCCCTATGGACAAGCCATGCTGTTGGCTAAGAAGTGTTGAATGTATGTCTGTTTGCTCTCCTAGTGGACTATGCAGTGGAGCAGGCCCACCAGGGTGTGTTCTTCAACCAAGGCCAGTGCTGCACGGCCGGCTCCCGCATCTTTGTTGAGGAATCCATATACGAAGAGTTTGTGAGAAGAAGTGTGGAACGGGCCAAGAGACGCATAGTGGGGAGTCCCTTCGACCCCACCACTGAGCAGGGACCCCAGGTAGAGAAATTATAACCCTCCCGTTCTTAACCCTTGGTAAGCACAGAAGCTTGACCCTGCAAAACAGCATCTTCATGCTTTTCTGCTGCTTTCCTACTCTTCTGCTTTATTCGCGACTTTAAGAATGGCCAGTGTAGGAGGACTGGTCATTGGTTGGAAATAACCACAAGCATTGTGGGGGGTATGAGGGGAGTTAAGATATAGGAAGGTCCAGTATGAAAACAATAGTTGGAAATGATCACTCTGGACAAGAACTGAGTTTTGAAAGTAGGTAAAGGGATATACATGATAACCTTTCAGTAGCTGTATTGCAAACCATAATGCCAAAAATGAGAGAGAGAGAGAGAGAGAGAGAGAGAGAGAGAGAGAGAGAGAGAGATGGGAAGGGGGTGGGGAGAACGACACTGGTGGTGGGTAATTACACTGGTGGAGAGATGGATGTTGAAATATTGTATGAATGAAACCCAATCATGAACAGCTTTATAATGCTTTACCTGTGGTAATGAAAGAAAGAAAGAAAGAAAAAGAGAGAGAGAAAGAAAGAAAGAAAGAAAGAAAGAAAGAAAGAAAGAAAGAAAGAAAGAAAGAAACAGACAGACTAGTGAAGCACTGTGATTTCTTAGGCTTCTCTTTCCCTTTCTAAGATTTTTACCTGAAAAACTAAAGAACTCGAGTTGTGTCAAGGCTACTTTGAAGTTTGGAAATAAGTTAGAGTATCTTAAGCTCCAAAGAAAGACCTGGGAAGATAAAGTATGACTCTTGGCTCTAGACCCACTCCCAGCCCTAAGCACTGAGTGGAAGAGGTCCCTAATAACACCACAGTCCAGTAGAGTTGGGCTGTTTTCTTCCCAGAGTCATTTATCCTTTTGTCTGCTGCCAAGAAATTTCTTCATCAACTTGACCTTGCTTTAGGAAGACTCACTTGTGGCTTACAAATGCTCTCACTCTGAATGCTCACACACTGTTGGCTGGAAGGATCGTCAAAGTTCACTCTTTAGGAGCCAGAGCAGTCGTGCAGTGGGTAGGGTGTTTCTCTTACATGTGATCAGCCTGAATTCAGTCCTTCAAACCCCATATGATCCCCAAGGCCACTAGTAGTGAGACCAGAGGGCAGAGCCAGCAGTAAAGGAAGACATCCTGCACTCATCCTGCACTGTGCCCCTCCAAACAAAAAAAATACAAAAAGCCCCCCTCATTCCCTCTTTAGCTCTGCAGTTTCTCTGTAATGATTAAGAGATATTTCCACATAGAATTCCTATGTTAAACTGTAAATGAATTCTGTAAAATTCTGAAAATTTTAATGTTTTGTTAAGACACTGATTTTCAAAGTTATTCATAGTGAGTTTCAGTCATACAATGTTCCAACAGCAACCCCATCACCAGACTCAACCTCCTTCCACCAGTATCCCCAGGTCCCTCCTGCCCTCCAGCCTGCCTCTTTGACAGGAACATTTTTGAGTTTGGTTGGTGTAGTTTGGATCTCCTGTTTTTAGTCCTGTTGACTCTAAAGCCATACCACCCTTCTATGTCACCAAATGTACCCCAGTCCCTTGATCCCTGACCCTTGTTATCTCCCTCCCATTTCCTGCTTCTCCCCTCAGGTCTGAGAATGTTTTTTGTTTGTTTGAGGGGCCATAGTTGGCTGTACTCAGGGCTCACTCCTGACTGTGCTCATGGATCAATTCTGGTGGGATTCTGCTGGGGATCAAACCCAGGTTGGCCTCATGCAAGTCAAGCATCCTACCTCTTGTACTAATCACTCCAGCCAGGATTCTAGTAATTTTTAAAGGAATATCTGAACTCATCTCCTCCGGGTCATTAGATCTGTATTTTTCCCATCAGAAGCAGCATCTCTCAAGTTTGAGGACCTCTTGATTGAAGGTTAATATTCTAGCGGAGTAGATCGAACTCAAGTAAATTTAGGTTTTATGGTTTTACATTATTTACCATAATAATAGAACAATAACTGTAACTTTGAGGGGAGCAAGACTGTCCTTTATTTGCTTTTAGCCCTTTTATCTTTGATTTATCATTGATTTGTAGTATTGCAGAATTTCAGAGGCTTAATTTAATTTTACCACTCTGTTGTAGTGGTAAAATGCTCAGAACCTCTATTACCAAAGTTTCTGTGCCATACTACAGATTTCCGTATGATTCTTCCCACACCCTTCCACATTCTCTGCTAACCACTGTAATTTTCACCAAGAGGCTCACCTTAGTTTATGGAGTAGGAAGCTAACCCTCATTCTTTAAATATGATCATTTCTGCTACATGTAGTAGGAGTTTCATTAAGAATAAGTCCCAGTAGATTTGATGTGTAGCACAATGTGGCTTATCTGTTGTTTTTATCGTTTTGTTTTTATTCCTATCACTTGCTAAAACTATTCATTTCATTGTTGAGGTTAATTTTTCCTCTTATAAATAGTAATCAACAAGTCTGTCTGTCATTATTTACAAAAATTACCAAAATTTACAACTGATGATGCTGATTTGGTGGTATCCTCAAAGCTGTGCATTTATAGAATTTTTAATATTTAGGTTGAGATCATACAAAATCAACATCTTTCAATGGTCAAAAGTCGGTTGTGTTCTATTATGTTAGTTGACTAGATGTAGTTATGAATTGAAAACAGTCACAGATAAAGTGCTTTCCTTTTTTTTTTTCATTTTTCATGGAAGCTTTCACATGAATTCATTGGGTGATTTTTTTCTGTAGATTGATAAGAAGCAATATAATAAGATCCTGGAACTCATCCAGAGTGGAGTGGCTGAAGGTGCCAAGCTAGAATGTGGAGGCAAAGGGCTGGGGAGAAAGGGATTCTTCATTGAGCCCACTGTATTTTCCAATGTCACCGATGACATGCGGATTGCCAAAGAGGAGGTATCAACTTCATATTTCTAACTAAATCTATGCTGTTCCTGGGATGGCCTACTGGGCCATCTAGAAATTAGAGCTATAGCTCTTTGGATTATGTGCATTATGTAACAGCAATAATGAGTTTAAAATTCTTACTCTAAAGAGGAAAAGATTAAAAAGGCAAGTGTGCATAGAGCTGAATAGTCTACCGGTGTCAAGTGTATGACATAGGATTGGTTATTAGACTTGCCTGTGCGTACATCATCTCAAGTATAATATGGGAATGATAGTGGTCAGTTCCTCTTATAGTCAGAAAGAAAACCGGTACATAAGTATTTTATCAGTGTTTACTCCTATTATAATGACACATACTTGTTTTGACTTTTCACTTTATATATTTGTAAACTTCTTTCTCTTTATTCTTAACTCTTAAATGTTTACTGAATTAAATCTTTGCCATCTTTATGGCACATTTTGATTTATGTAAATCTTTCTACCATGTTTTGCTTACTAGAAATTTGAACAGGAAATATTTTTTTTTCTACTTACAATTTGTCTACCATTTCCTAACAATGCCACTGGTGGTATTTATGTTTGGAAGTCATAATAAAGCGACTGCACTATAGCACTGTCAAAAAATAAAAATAAAAAAATAAATAAAAAGGCAAGTGTTTGGATAGTGGCTAGGTGGTTGCTACTATTAGCCAACTGAATTCATGTAATAGCCTATGACTGATCTCAGTGGTACACTGGCAACAGTTTGGTTTCCCCCTTGGACAGGAGATTGTATCTGAGCATCTTCGTGTTTATGCAGTAGCAGATAAGCCCATGAGCCCACATTCTAGAGCAGTAGCCCTCAGTCTGAATGACATGAAAACATTGTCTTGGTAAACCTGGTAGAATCAAAGGAATCCAGGGGGGAGGGGAGTGGGAGCAGTCAGCACACATTTGAAGGTAGACTTTTATGCTATCTTATTGGTGGAAAGATTGGGGGTATGTTTTTAGGTTTCTACTGAGAAAATTAAGTGTCTTTAAAAAGATATAGCCAGAATAAACTTGATTTAAACTGTGGACCTTTGGGGATGAAACAGCAAAGCAACCATGTGGGGTCAAACTGTTTTGCTACAGATCTTTGGTCCTGTTCAGGAAATTCTGAGATTTAAGACTATGGATGAAGTGATTGAAAGAGCCAATAACTCAGAGTTTGGCCTCGTTGCGGCTGTCTTCACTAATGACATCAACAAGGCCCTCACAGTGTCTTCTGCAATGCAAGCTGGAACTGTTTGGTAAGATTGGAATAAGTGCATTCCCCTGGTGGTATAGGATGTTGTGATTCTTCTGGGTCTGGATGATACAGAAATATATTCTCTGGAAGGGAAGAGGAGACAAAGGCAATTGGATTTTATCCTGTAAAAAGATACATTCCTTATTGGCTAGATCAGGAAGCAAAGGAAATCTTCAATTACAACACTTCATTTTGTTTTATTTTATTTTATTTGGCATGAAGCAGGATGGGGGTGGGGTAATCCCAGGCAATACTCGGATGGCCTACATGCCACTTCCAGAATTGCTCAGCCAACTGGGCTAGGTGGTCCAGTGTGAAGTGATGCTTTCCTGACCCACTGGTACTCAGGGCCCTATGGCCATGTTCTCAGTATGCAGGCTTCTGTTACCTCACTTGGGCTCAAGTTCAGGGCTGAAGCCTGCAAGGCAGGTGCTGTGAGGCATATGCTCCAACTCCCTGGGCTATCTGCCCAACTGAGGAAACTTTAAAAGAAATATCAAGAAATATCAAATATCAGTGATATTATTTATCTACAAATAGAATTTCCACTTATGTTTCTGTGTTTTCTTCTTTCAGGATCAATTGTTACAATGCTTTGAATGCCCAGAGTCCCTTTGGGGGATTCAAGATGTCTGGAAATGGAAGAGAAATGTGAGTGCCCAAAGTTGCTGGTGCTTGCAGATAGAGATTGAAAATATCTGCATAAGAGAAATACAAACTCATTTCATTCTATCTTATCAGCTATTGAACACATATAACAAAGTACATACAACACAGATCAACAAAACTCAACTCCTTTAACCTGAAATGGGATGGAGAAAAATTAATGGTCCAGAATGCTATATAAAATTCATAGAAGTTTATCAATTAGGTTGTACGTACTGATAAAAAATGAATTAATTTTTTTCTGGTGTGGTTATAGAAGACCTTCTAGATGAATAAAACAGAATTTGGAGTGTTTAAAGCACAGGTCATCAACTACCACACAAAATGTTTGGTTTTGCCTCACAATATTTAAAAATCTTAACTGATAGACAGAACTAGGGGCTTTTACATGAAAGCTAGAGCTTTTCCATATTCTTATTTTCCAGTAGCAGAATTGCTGCCGTGAGTTCTGCACTCAGCCATAATTTCCGCCACTCCAGCAGCTTCCGGGACTGACTTTCGGGTGCTATTCATTTTATGTGTTTCCCAGACTTCTCCCCTCCATCACCTGCTCTGACCCTCTAAATCCCTGAATTGGGACTGCAAAGTTAGGGCACAGGATGAATGGAGGAAATTTGGACAATACAAGCAGAAATGTTGGTGGTTGAAGCATAATCTAAGACTTGTAAAGGTCATTATGTGGAACCTGAAGAGATATGAGAGTTTAAAAAGCCAAGATTCTTGGCATATAGAGACTATCTTGACAGAAGCTAGAGGAAGAAGCCGAGTGAGAAGGATTTTACATTAGCCTTGGTAGCTCTCCCTCATTTAATGCCTGCTTTGTTTTATTTGATTTTTACAGGTTTGGTGGGAAAGATACACTTTTATGTAGATTAGAGACAGCTTATGTAGGAAACTGAGGGTTTGAAGAATTAAGTGACTTCTCCAAGTTGCCCAGACAGCAAATGGCAGATCTGGGAGATGCAAGGTGTCAGTGACTCTAGATGTTCTTAGTTCATGGTATTCAGGTGATTGTTGTTGGGTCCTAGGACACTTCAAGCACATTATCAGAACTGAGCTAAGTCCTCCAGAGCTTGTAATGTCCTGAAAATGGGACTAAAGCAGTGGGAAACTTGGCTGAAAGGGGATTTTATTTGCAGCCAACAGAAATAAATGGATGTTTTTCAGTGTCATAGTGATGATGATTGATAGCCAACATCTTCTTAAACTGACAACCCACCTACCCCCCTATTAAGAAAAAAAAAACACGAATTTTGCTCATTTTGAAAGAAGCTGGATCCGTGTTTTCTTACTCCTATGATTCATGAAGAAGTAGGTCCCATGCCTGTTCCCTCGTTGTTTAGAGCAAACAGTTCACCATCAACCTTGAAACGAGGAACAAGGGTTCGCTGCACACAGGTCACAGTGCTCAGAGGAACTGCAGCTAAGTAAGGCATTTTGAATCTTGTTTGAGTCATAATATTGACAAAATTGAAATCAGCAGAAGGATTCGAGGAATCACAAATGGCTGGAGGGTTCAGAGGTGGGGAAGGTCACTGCAAGACTGAGGAGGCCAGATAACTTTCAGTCTTTTCTCATACCAAGATTGAATTGCCTTTAAAAGAACAGAGAATTGGGGTCAGTGGAGGAAGGATTTCAGGATTGGTGGACAAAACAAGGTATTGGTGGGGAAAGCATGCTCTTGAGGATTCATTGAGGATTCATGAGGATTCATTCATTGAGGATTCAATGAATCCATCATTCCGTAAGACCACAGATGATTTGCATGCCTCAGCTATTTTAGCTGAGAAGTTCTAGCCTTATCACCAAATCATAAAATTGGTATGGCTTTCAGGCTTAGAGAAAGATTTCTCGAACTACCCTCCTCATATATGTATTCTGGCTCTACCATTTAATACATATGCAACTGTGGACAAACTCCTGCTGCTCACTGAGCCTCAGACTCATGTGAAATGGGAATAATTCAAAACCTCCATTCCGTAGGGCTGCTGTGCTTGTTAGATATTAGAATTAAGTTTGATAAATACCTATCAAAGTGTGACCAACCTAGCTGTTCTCATCATCACTGACAAACCACGACTGTCAGGTGGACAGTCTTTTTCCTTTAATGAAAGTGTTGCTTTGAACACATGGTGGAATTGAACGTCTGATTCAGTTGGTGTCACCAGTGTCACCTCTGTGCTAGGGGTCATGTCCAGGAGGACCTGCTTTGGTCTGAAGCTTTGCTTTTGGCTTTCAGTGCTTCTCTCGTGCTTGGCACACAGACCCCCTCCACAGAGTCCGGTACTTGTTTGCTTCCTGCTGAATGTGTTCGTTCAGCTGTCTTCAGGCCTCATGTCTTCCAGCGATCTCTTCTTCACTTGCATGTGGCACTAACTTTCTGCCTCTCAAGGTGTGTTTGACTTCTTTCATCCCCTACCCGGTGTGTGCCTGTGATGCTAGGCCCATTGTGGGGTTCTGGGAATACATCTCACGTGGATATGGTTACAGCTCATTAGTGAATTAATCATGAGCATGAGATAGACTTCTAATGGATAATTGCTGCATGGTGCCTTCTAATCCCAGGTTCACCCATACCTTCATTCTAGGATGGCCCCCTTCTGGGATTCAGAGTGTGACATTGTTTTCACCACCACTCTCCCATCATTGTGGACCCCCCGCCCATCTGCCCCACTCCTCCACCTGCCCCCCGCACACACACACACACACACACACACACACACACACACACGGCTTCAAAAGATGGTCCTGGAGATAGTTCTCTTGGATCAGAGCAGTGGTCCGAGAGACTGGAAAACGTCTTGATATTTGTCTTTTGTCATTTCCTCTTCCCAGTGTAACAAAAAAGTAATTAGAAGACGGTGCTTTTTGATGTGACTCACTTCATCGTGTCTAAATTATATGGTTCTCTGCTCTTACTTGCCCCCAGAAAGTTTTCGTTAATTGACTTTGTATGGTAGAAAATGACTCAGTTTCAGACAGAGCAATAATGCAGTGGGCATAGGCACTAGCCTTGCATGCTGCCAACCCAGGTTCAAATCCTGGCACCCCATATGGTCCCCTGAGCACTGCCAGGAGTGATCCTTGAACACAGAACCAGGAGTAAGACCTGAGTACTCCTCAGTGTGATCAAAAAAAATAATTAAAATAAAGAAAATAACTCAAACCAAGGATTTACCAGGTCCTTGTGCCCCACTATCCTCATTTGAAGAGCCTGAGAGTCTCCATTTAATACTCAGCTGAACAGAATGTGGTATTTATGGCCCAGCTTGCACACTCATCCATTTGGTCCCTGGCCCCTCTGTGCCCCTCCCAAAGAGGAACAGAGAAGAGAAGTAGCCCTCTCTGGAAACAAGCTTCTCCTTGGGAAGTGTTGGAGCCCCTGAGAGCTCCCCACATCAAGCTGTGGACAGGGCTGCCCTCTGCAGGTTAGCTAATGGCTGGTCCCCAACTCCCAAAGTCAGCCGCTGAATGCCCTGGCTCTCCCTGCAGCTCTTCTGTGGGCTGAGTCTTCCTCTTGCCCTTGCCTTGCTTCCTCAGAGAGGTTCCCCCTGAGACCAGGGGTCAATCTCAAGCCCAAACTATTAAAAAAATCTGTGTCACCACTCCAGGATAAGGAAAGAAAGCCATGATCCTTGGGGATGAGAAGCACCATCATGATTGTCTTGTAGACAAGGATATCTTCACTGGTCACGAGCACACCCCCATACAGAACATGCAGATCCCCGAGCCATCCAGGCACTGGCTAAGCACACCTACCTGGGGTGTCCCGCACAGGTTCTGTTTCCGTCATCTGGGCTCGATCCCAGGGCCTGCATTTTTAAATTTTTTTATTTTATAAGGTAATTCACAATATTTGATTACATTTAATATTCAAACACCAACCTCACCACCATTACACCTTCCCACCACCATATTTGGGATGTTTCCATCCCAAACCACAATCCCTGTCCCAAAGCAGAACCAAAATAATATATTGTGTATTGTTTGTTATGAAAAATCACAGAAAATTCTACAAAAAAGTATCCATAGAGGAAAGAGTGTGAGGAGTGTTCTGTTTTGGCAGGGACCTTTAAGACTTTCTATACGATATCACTAACATGTTGTTAAAGGTTAAGCCTTGTGAACTTTTGTGTATATATACATCTGTAATGTATATATATATGCACATATATGTGTGTATATAAATTTATTAATTTATATATGTATGTATGTATTTCCATCTGTGATCAGTTGCCTACTATTTGAACCCCATAAAATGTGGTATGGTACTCTTGGGAGTATGGGTAGGGTGTGTGGTATGCAGTGTCTCACGGCAGTCCAGGAATAGGTTCACTGATGTGTTAGGCTCAGCCCGAACGTGTGGAGAGTGGCCATGAGCATGGCAGCGGTTGAGTTCTGGGGGTTTTCTGCCAAGCTGGGTCCCTTGGAGCGGGGAGGACTCTCACCCACACCCCTCTGGGGTGTGCCGAGTGAAACAGCCTGGCATGGGGTCCAGTGGCGTGGCTATGGAGAGTATCATGTTATGCTCCCTTCCGGGAGAGAAGGACATGCGATCTGGATGGTGGCCAATGATGAGATTATCTGGTGCCAGCCAGAGGTGGTTTATGGGCCTGGCCGCTGAGTCACCAGAGGCAGGGGATCTGGGGACCTTCCTCTGAAAAATGCTACTGTAAGCCAAAGCAACTTTGTAGCCCTTAAGACCAAGAAAAGGACAGAAAAAGATTTAGTCTGGGAAGAATCCTCCCTGCATTCAGGTTGCTTCTGAGTGGGTGCCCAATGCTGCTCTCTGACCGAGAGATGGAGGCTCTTATGGAGCGCCTGAGGGTAGATGGTGCCAAGCTCATTCTCTCTCTGAAAGAAATGGCAGTGGCTGTGAAGCAGAATGTGGCTCCCTAAGAGTCTCCCCCAGCGAATCTGTGTCTGCCCCTCCCCTCCTCCAAAATGCAGTCCACAAGCCTCCAGAATCTGCTGAGTGGAGTGGAGGGTCAGGCCCAGGACTGAAAGAGTCAAGAACACACACCTCTGGACTTCCAGAGGACTTAGAGCACGGTTCCCCAGAGCCCAGAAGACTCAACAGGGCACATTATCCCATTGGGTCCTCACCTGACCTTACAAAGGAACAATCTTTGCCAGGGCTGGGAGGTCAGAAATCTCTTCAGTTTGGTTGAGCTTCTTGGGAGAGCCTTGCCCTGGACAAGGAGAGCTGCTGGACTCCCACTGAGTGGCAGACCCTATGCCCACATGCCTCTGTCCCTGCAGCTCAGACCTCATACCTCCTCTCTTGGTTGCAGAGTTCCAGGGGAGATCCTAAGCGCACAAATCCCTGGACCCTGGGCCTCTGCCTGGCTGGGGAGCTGTGTGTTCCATCCATCCCACATCATGCCCCACACCTTGCAAACACCCAAACCTGTCGTCTTTTACCACCCATGGGCCTCCTGACATTTCCCACGGCCTCTTCCAGGAGCAGTGGTTCCAAGTCTGCCCTCAAGTGCGTGCCCAAGCCAGGAAGTGAGGAGGGAGTAATCTGGCTCCAGGCAGGAGGCAGATGATATCCAGGATGAATATCCAGACACATTAAAAATTGCCCCAGGGCAGGAAAAAGTCCAGCTGCGTGCATCAGCCAGCACTGAGCTTGGTCATAAAGAGACTCAGAGCTTGGCTGGAGCTAACGAGGACACATCATCCCAGGAGGGGCCATCCAGGCTCATTCCCCTTCTGTAGTGCAGGAAAAAGACCACAGACCTCTCAGAGATTGTCTGGAGGTGGGAAGCAAGGGCTCAGGAAGGGCTCACCCTTATTCTGAAGAGCCAGTGTCCTTGGGCATGGAAGTCCAGTACAGAGGTTCGGGACAGGGCCCTGCCACAAGGGGTCAATATGGGCACAGCCCAGGGTTAGCCCGACGTGTTTCTCTGAGAGGTTGGGAACTGTCATCCTTCTGTGCATGAGTGCAAAGACAAATCCCCCCTTTATCTTGCGAAAATCTGGGCTGCTTTTGGGAGCCTCCCTTGGTCAGCTGGTCCCCCACTAGGAAGTCTGCATGTGCACCAGAGCTCTGCCGATGAGTTCTGGTGCATGTGCACCAGATGGGAAGCTGTTTCTCCCCAGAACTCTGACCACAGCACCTGAAAGGCCTCTGGTGGCTCATTCTGCCCATTCTGTTTTCCAGGGGCGAGTTCGGTTTGCGGGAGTATTCTGAAATCAAGACGGTGACAGTCAAGATCCCCCAGAAGAATTCCTAAGAAGGCAGGTGGAGGCCAGCCTGCCCAGCTCTCCTCTGCTTCCCCTGGGGGCCAGCTCTCAGGAATCCAAAGCTGATGCTCACTCCTTATTTAAAGATTTCACCGATAGTGTGTAGGCCAGGCTGGTCACTGTGTAACTAAAGCAAACCAGCTGGGCTGTTCTTGGCACTCTGTAAAGGGAACACCTTAGAGATACCAAATGTTGGGGGTTGTAGGGTGAAGGGAGGCGAACTGGTCTCAGTCGTATCCAGGGTCTCTTTCTGTATCCACGGCTGAGTAGGGGAGCTGTGTGATTTGACATGTCCCCTTCTCTCACTTGAGGAAAGGGAGCCTGGCCATTGTCTTCAGTCCCCCATTCTCCACTTTGGGTTCTGCTCACACTGCCGTCTTCCTGCTTCTCCGAGGAGATCTGAACTGAGCTCATTGGGGGCAGATGTTTGGGCCGGGAACAATTTTCCAAGGTTTTGCAGCCAAATTACCGTTTCATGTTATCCATTTCTTCAAAGCAAAACATGTGATGGTTTTAGTTAGAGCTAGCACAGACTGGGAATGCCAGGGTCTGGTGTACACTGCAGATGCACGGTGAAGAAACCAGGGCTCAGGAGCCTCCTGACCTGACCTGTTTTCTTTGACATCCACACGTAGCATGCACCAGAAGAGAGGAAGATGAAATTCCACATCATCGTGTGGTGTTCACAGCTTCTGAACATACTGTCTGGGCCCATGTGTGTGCACTCAGGTGCCCAATGGTACATTCAATTCCTTCTTGGTGGTTCTGGAATAAGACAGGGGGTTGGTTTGTTGTGTTTTATACACCAATAAGGTCTTTTCCAAAGCTTATCTTTAAAATCAACCTAAAACAAAGCAAAAACCAACCTCAGTAGTCTCCAGGATTTAGAAAAAATGTAATTCTGGGTGCCTTGCAGAAATATTTCCATTTCTGATACTGCTGACCATTCTTATTATGCAATTATTTCTGCAGATGAAATCTATGGTGGCTTTGGGTCCCAGCCCTCACTGTTCTAGCACCTGCTGTTCAGTGTCCCCAGTATGACTTTGGCCCATCATGCCCTAATGCCCCCTATGCCCACTGGCAGTTGATAAAGCCTGCTAAGTTCTGGAGGTTCCCCTTTCACAGAGTTCTAGCTTGGGACAGTTGCCATGTCCCCCACAAGTTCCTCCATCAAACAGGGAGGCTCTGTCTCCACACCACTGTTGCCTCTCAGTCTGCCCCGGTGAGGCAGGAAGCAGCCCTCCTCCCAGTCTCTCTCCTCGTCTGCTCTCTACGACTCCACCAACTTGTTGTGAGTCGTGCCAGCTTCCTCTCCTTCCTTCTCTCACCTGCTACATCTAATCCAGTCTCACTATAACCTAGATGAAGATCATTTATTTAAAAGTGCCAATTGTAACCTAGAGTATATGAAATGTGGACAATACATATGTAGCCTGGTGTATTTAACAGTTTTCTGCTTTCTATCCATATCGGTTTTCTATTTATAACCCTTATCTACTCATGAGTAAAGAAATTGCTACTTGCTATTACATACAGAAGACTGTGTATTCAGTGGCCCCTGGCCTCAAGAGTCACCACAGTTCTGAATTCTCCATGTAAATGTCATTCTCTCTTCCTGTAGTGTTTGTCCAAGTGAACATATCCATTAACCAGTTAGTTACCTTTGAACTGCAATATAGAATGTGAAAATGAAGATTTATTTCTTTCAATTTACTTTAAAAAAACCCTCTGTGCTAGCAATAAAGCATTTATATTGTGTACTCTGTTGGCTGTGTTCTAAGTCTTTATGTCATACTATGTCCGTATGGGTCTTCTCAGTTCTTGGGTGGTGACTGTCTCCATTACTGAACAGAAGCCTGGCAGAATGTGGGAAGGCAAATATAACCCACATTTTCTGACATTATTAAAAATCTCATTTGTGTGTACAGTTTTATGTGGAAAGCTGGTATGACCATGTATGAAAAACAAAGAATGATAATTTTTATTCGAAATAATCTCTACAAAAACTAACACGATGGGGCCAGAAAGATAGTACAACACATAACGCCTTGCCTTGCAAAAGGCCAACCTTGGTTAGATTAGTGGCATCCCATATAGTCCCCTGAGTCTACCAGAGTGACCCCTGAGCACAAAGCCAGGAGTAACACCTGAGCAATGCCAGGTGTAGCCCCTAAACCAACAGAAGACTAAAACAGAGACATGCTAGGGCTTTGTTCTCACAAAAACAGCCTATATGACTAGCGCTCCTGTTGCTGATGATACTTAGCAGTACTTTAATTTTTATTTACCAAAATGAAATGAGCTCCAAAGTTGACACTCTGACACAGTGTTTTTGCAGCCGTCCAAAGGATGCCATCAAAGGGGACTATGTGACCACTTGAGCTTATTTGCACTCTATTTTCTCAGAGGTGACCTTTTAGGGAGCAGTGTCCATTCTTTAAACTTCAAATCTTTACCCAAGTCCCGGTCAAGTGACCCAAAACAGAAACTGCTGATGTGTCCACAGAGGAGACCAGACTTAGGGAGGAAGAGACATGTCTCTCTGGTCTTGGATTCTTGGCTTTAATGACTAAGGTCTTTTTCCTCCAAGATATAGACAGAATGTGACTGAACTCTAAAATATAATGGTATGGGTCTATGTGAATCTCCCTTGGCTTTGGTTCCTTGAACCATCAGGAAGAAAATGAGAATGAGAAGAGCATGGAGTGATCCTTTGAAAGTATTCTAGAAAGGTGCTGTTATGGAACTGACATGTCAAAGGACCCAGAACCAGACAGACATGATTTGATAATTTTTAAAAGCATGACATTTCCCAAACCTCGTCTCTTTATAATCTCAATCTAAAAGTAAATGAAGATGGCATTATGAATGTCATCAATGTACCTAATATATTCATTGGCCATTAACATTACATCTCTGTGAGATATTTTTAAATTTCAGTTAACTACTGAAATTTTCCTTGTACCATTCATGTTTAAAGAAAAACAGTAAATCTGTATTGATGATCTAATTCTTCGTGCTGTTCTAGGAAATAAGGGACAGGATATAATGCCATGACTAGAGAATAGAAAGAAACAATATGTCTATTCTACTGTGTGTATATGGTGTCAGGGTGGTGGTGGTGATGAGTTACTCAGATATGAAGTCACAGGAGGTAGTTGGAGATAGGGGACTGGAGCTTGGAATTGGACAGGGGAATTGGAATTGGACAGGCCCAGCTGATGGGACAATGGCTGGAACATACCAGGGACAGCTCTGTATCCGGAATGGGAGACAGATGCAGGACCAGATTCAGCGAGAAAGAATGCAGTAAAAGTAACAGGGACCACTGTGTCAGAGAGAGAGGAAGGAGTCACAGAGTGGGTAATAGCACAGAAACCCCTTGTACAGAGCCCCAGAGGTGAGGAGCTGGGGAGTATGGTTCGAGGAGCACTGGCCCTGGCAACTTTGAACTGGCCTCTTCGGAGCTAGGTGGTGGCATTGCTGGGCCGGTCAGCCCAGGCAGGAGGTGACCAGCCCACAGGAGCACTTTGTCCAGGGCCAGGCAACATCCTGAGCAACCTCCCCAGCCTCCTGGCTCATTGCCCATCACCTGCCCCCCTGACTCTGGCTCCTGTCATCCCCTAACCTCATGGAGAGTGGACACAGGAGCTCATGATGACAGATTTAGGCCATGTTAAATTAGAAGAAATTGGTGGATTCTCTGCCCGGGGTCAGGAGAAGCACCCAGAAAAACAGTGCATGAATATGAAGATACTGGAAAGGCGTCAAGGCTCAGAGGACTAGGGACAGAAGCCCTATGTGTGGAAGTTGTTAGAGCCAATTGGCCACATTCTTGGCAGGGCCAGCACAGGGATGCAGGTGCAACCAGAACACAAGTGCTGGCTGCCAGTGTGTGTGTTTATGGAGTCTCTGATTCACTTCTGTAGTTGTTTTGGCTGACTAATGCCCTGGGAATATTAAAAGTCAGTCACAGGAATGCTTAAAATATAATAGCAATAAAAACAGTACAAGATGGCAGGAATTGAAAATGAGAATGTAAATAAAGATGGGGAGGGGTATAATGAAGCTGTAATTAGGTTGGACAATACGCATCCCGCAAGGCTCTGTCACACTTCTGATCACCCTGTTTCCTGAAGAGACAAGAGTGGGGGCTCGGAAACTAGTGGGCTCAAGGAATGAATGACCCATTTCCAGTCCTCAGCTCTTCTCCACAAGCATTTTGGTGCAAGGCTCAGACACATTTACTACCCTCAAGAAGCTCTTCAAAGGTGCTCAGACACCAAGAGTCAGTGGCTATCTTGCTCCACTCTCTTAACTCCCTGCTGGACCCAACATCTTCTCATGGAAGAGTCTTATGGATAAGCCTGAAAGATGACTATCCTCCACAATGTAGCAGGCTTGGAGGCTGTGACTCTCAAGAAGCAAATGATGTGAGCTCTCTCTACTTTTACAAGTCATGAGTACAGGTGAGTCATTGAATGTCGGTTGTGCCTTGCATGCCCTTCAGTAGATGTGGTGGAGGACCACACTCTTCCTGTCCCTGTCTACCTTGCTGTTGGGCAAGAATCATAAGTGGGACATTTCTTGCATTGCTTTGAAACGTAAGACCACACGCTCATCTCTCAAAGAGTTGAAACAAAAGACTCATCTGCTCCTTGGGTCACAGAAAGTCATGATTCCTCACCTACCTCTGAGGCCCGTATGCATAACACAGTACCATCTCTTCTGACTCCCAGTGTGACCTGTGCACTGGCACATGCACAGTCTAGAGGGAGAGGGCCAGGCCCACGGGCTGCAGGCAAACAGGCTTTGCACTGCTGCGCGTGGGCATGTCAGGGAAGGGGAGCCTGGGAAAATCCACTCTGGAACGGCATGAAGCCTTCTTCCCAAGCACGCACATAATCTACCTCTCACTTGGCTGGGTTAAGGAAGATCAGCTTGCCATTTTGCCTTTGATGTGAAACTGTTTGGATAATGTTTCCTTTAGCCATTAATCTGTGTAGCAACAAGGACCTTGAAACTAGGGTGGCCTGGGCCTCATTCCTGCTGGAGCGGGAGTGCCTCTTAATGGTACAAGGTCTTTGACCTTGCTGGTTTGGTTTGTTGCTACAGAGCAGGTCTCTGTCCTCCTTTTCCTCCTCCTCCTCATGAAAGAGACATTATTTATGAAATGCACTTGAGTTGCCTAATTTATTTTACAACATGGTTTCCTTGGTTTGTTTTCAGAGATTCTCAGCTTGTTTCCTATTTTATACTCTGAGCAGGATAAATTTTTTTAAGTGTACAACACCCCAGGCACACGGGAGCTGCAAAGAATAGTGATCACCTGCTGTCCTCCCTTCCTTGACTAAATGTAGGAACCTGGGAATCTCTGCTTCCAGGATTATTTAAATGAGAGAGGGAACCCTATCTTGCTCCTCTAGGTAACCTAGAGTGAGAATTCTCATGGCTCCATTGGTGGTTCCAAGTGGCACTTAGGAAGAACACATTGTGTTCTCAGGCTTGACAGTTTGGCCAACCCAAGGGCAGGATCTATTTGTTATACAGCTAAAATCACACTCCCTTTCTCAAGCTAAGTTCATTCATAAACAACACAGGATTTGTGTAAAATTGAATAAATTCCAGATGCTACTTGTTAATACAATTATCTCATGCTCCCTAGTGGCCCTGAGGGAGGTGTAATGTCCACAGACACTCTCAGAGCCCACAGCAGTGGCCACTCCCAGCCCCTAATTGTGTGATTGTGTGTGCTACAAGAAATGTGTGGCCTTCCAAGGGGACATAAGCTTGTCAGGCATGGTCTGGGTTTCCAGTGTACATTGTGTTGCTTTTGTGTGTGTGTGTGCGTGTGTGTGTGTGTTAAGCTCAGATCTGATACACACTAATTCCAGAATGGGACATCTTGTAACATTAAGAGGTTGTCCAATGGACAAAGGACCAGAAATCTGGAGGGTTCCTCTACTCACTGACTCCATGTCCTTGCGAGAGTTGTTAGCAATTCAAATACTTAGTTTCCTCTCTTGGAAAAGGTGGAAATGTATTATTTATCCATCTTACCTGGTCATGCAGAGAGTAGAAGAAGAAAATGTAAAGGGTCATAAGAACTCCCATCTTAGAATGCAAAGAAGGCAGCGGTTCATAAATCAGTGTTCACAGGCACTGTTTTACCAGGGCAGTGGGAGAATCCCACCTGGCTTCAGAACTGGTCTAGCACATATGTAGTTTCGGGGTCCTAGAAGACCAGCTGGAGGACTCCTCATATTAAGGTGGTCTCAGGACAGAACTTCGGTTGAATGCTGGCTGGGGCGTCAGCTGCATAATAACCACTTAAAAACACACATCCTGGGGTCAGACATATGACTCAAAGGGGTGGAGCATGCTAGAGCACCAAACTGTCAGGCTACACCCCTGGGCTGAGAATCTTTGGGAGTGGCCCCACAACAAAAACACAGGGGGCTGGGCTGGGGAGGTAGCTCAGCACTCAGAGGGGCAGATTTACATAAACATGGGCTCAAGTTCGATTCCCTGCAATATGTGGTTTCCCAAGCACTGCTGAACCTGGTCCTTGCTTTCAACCACACAATCCAAATATCACTAGAAGAGGCCCCAGGTCCCCCTTAGCACAAGTTGCCAAGCCTCCTAATAAGTTAGTTAGTTATAATAAAAATCACATGTCTGCACCCAGATTTACTCTGCCTAGGGAGACAAATGATGCAGTCCGGTGTGCCCTTGGTTTAAAAAAACAGGAGACAGTAGAGGTAAACTGAGGAGGGAGGCCCCGTCTTAATTCAGAATAGGATATTGGCCTCATGATCCTGAATAAAGGTCAGTTCTGTTGAGATTATGCTGCTTCTGGTGACTTAGCTCAGGCTTTTCTACCTACTCAAGGAACCCTGCTCCCAGAGTCCACGTCAGAATATTGAGATGAAAGCTCCAGCAAGTACTCTAAGACAGCCTCTCATCCCCCCGGAGTCACCCTGTACGACTGTCCCCAGCTGTCCTTTTTTAGAAGGGGGGGTGTGTTTGGCCCAGAGACTGAACATAGGCACTGTCATCCAAGCCAGGCCTATGTAAAATCAGCCATTCCTGAAGTACTGCAGAGAGCAAAACTACCCCAGAACACATTCTCCTCCTGCCTGTTTGTTCCGCTTCATTCCCACCAGGGACTGTTATTCTTACAAATGAGTTATAAGGCTTGGCCCCTGAGAAGAACTGATAACCTTGATGAAGCCTGAACCATTAGTCCACCCCCCGAAACTCTCTCAACCCTGAGGATTTAGCTGAGGGCACGATGACCCAGGATGCTGGTTTGGTCTTTTTCTTCCCCTTTCTTTCTCAAAGATAACCAAAAAATTAATGCGCAAAGCCACATACATATTGGAAACACTTGTCTTTTTCATTTTTTCCACTTACCCTCAGCAATATTGAGGCCTTTGTAATAAATAAGCTTGTCAGGCATTCTTTTCAGGAAACTGAACCACAGTTTCAGTCTTGTCTATTCAACACATTGTTCCCAAATGTTTTGATAACCTTTAGAGCCCTACTCAAGGGGTGAGATTCCCAACCCTCTAATTAAATACTTTCCTATTGGGAAGGTCAGGAAGACTTTGTGCTCGTCCATAGGCTTGAGTCACGCATTGACTTCTCAGTTCAAGAGGCAGGAAGGTTCAGGTTTGTAAGAAAATACTACAGAGGGCTACCAAACTGTGCTGGTCAAGAGGAAAAGCCTGGGCTATGTGCTAGCGGCCCACCAGGGAAGGCTCAGATCTGAAAAGTGTGATGGGAAAGGATCTACTCCATGAGAAGATGGTGGGGAAATTCTGAGGTAGTGAGTATTCCTCAATGCCCCACCCTACCTGTTCCATGGCAGGACCTGGTATCCGACATCCATAGCAGCATAACGCACAATAGAGATGGTGTTGATCCTCATGTCAAATTATGGATATGTGAAAAATATGGTGGCTCCATGCAACGGAATAGTATTTACCCTGGAAAGATGGAGGATATTCTTTTCCACTCAGGATTTATCTTGGCTCTGCACTAGGGGGATCCTAGCAGGATTTGCAGGATCATGTGAGGTGCCAGGGATTGAACTCAGGTTGGCTGAGTGCAAAGCAAAAGCCCTCCACGCTGTATCATCACTCCAGCCCCCAAGGAAAACAAATTCTGTTGAAATTTTTACAACATAAATGAAAATGAAGAGCTTCAGAGTTTTAGAAACCAGACACAAGTTTATGGATGATTATATCAGGATTGAACAGAGTCAGGCCCCATGCAAGATGAACACCTGGATCCTGTACTATGTTTCTGACCCCTGTTCTTCAACTTTTGTTAAAGTCCTTTTAACAAATCTATTGGAATTACTTTTAGTGAATCCCAAAAGACTGTCCTTTCTTGTAAGTTTATCCTTTGCACCAATGGCCTCACCTAGTCCAAAAATGGCTAAAATAGACAATTTTTGGTTTGTGTGTATGTCATTGAAAATGTAGTTTAAATAGAAAAGATTTAGGGAGGGATTATATAAAATAATTTTAGGAGGGAAATTTTGAGATGGTTTGAGGGAAATTTTGAGATGGTTTGGTCTGCATCACTGTACTGATTAGGAAAAAATATGGCTTCCCACAATCAGCCTTCAACACAGGACTTAGATCTTAAGTCCTGTACATTTTCCCTTTTGCCTCCTGGGATAGATTTGGGGGGGATTTATTATAGTGAGTCTCCCATGTTCCTTAACAGAAGTAAAACACAGTTCCTAATTTGGTATGTTTCTACAAGAGTGTCTTAAAAGAGTGTCTTATTAAAATAAGCCCATGAGCTCATCAGAAGCCCCTACATAAACAGCCACTCCATCCACCTGATTCGCTTGAAGAAACAGGGGTTCAAGAGATTGGGGCAAGGAAGTCTTTATTGCATATAGAAGAGCTAAGTGGAAAGAATGCTGGTGGGTACAGTGGGGTGAGAATGTGAGAATGAAGGGTTTGGAGATTTGACCCTGAAAACTCAAATTGAACTTGCTGTTTGGTTTTCAGTAACTGTGGGACTTGGCCCCAACCTTTCCCCCTCAGAGTTCAGTTTCCTTATTTGCCAAATTGTGTGTGTGTGTGTGTGTGTGTGTGTGTGTGTGTGTGGCAGTTGGGGGGGGGGTTGGGGAGGTCACAGAAGTCATTCATGGGGAAGGAAGAATTTAGAGTCCAGAGTATACTGGAAGATTTCTCTATAATGTCCCATCTTTTTCATCCAGCCCTCCTTCCAGAAGAAAAATCAATATGTTTCTTGAGAGCTTCCTAAGTATATTGTGGACATTGTAAACATATTAGCCAAAGGGTAGTGGTGCCACTCAGCACAGTCATTTGGGTCCCTTCTCTAACGTCTCCATGTCCTGCGGATGAGGAGATTGAGACTTAGTGTGGATGGAACTCCACACCACACACAGAGCTTAGATGTGCGCTAAGTGCTGTACTGAAGTATGCTAAGTCTTGGCCTATGTCTTTGCTACCACTGTCTGCTGAAGCCACTGTTGACTGGGTCTGGAGGGCTATGGGCCATCTACTGCCTGGAACCTCTCTCCTCTCTTGCAGAAGGGAGAGCTGAATTCTGACCCTCGCATAGAATTAGACCAGAAAGTATTTCTTCCATGATAGCCAGAGTCAGAACCCCCGCAGGGCATCAGGGTTTCTGGATGGATAAGGCAAAGAAGCACCCTAGGTGCTTTAGAAGAAAGTTTGAATGAAATGGCCCCCTCCAAACCCTGCCAGGTATCACACCCTCCCTCCTTTCTCTTCCCATTGCAAGCATCAAAAATTTAAACCCAGACACCAAACCTGATTATCTGAAATTCCTTTCAGAGAAGCTGAAAATTTAGAGTAAACAGCTTTTGTTTCTGATAGTTGAGTCAGTAATGGCCTGAAACTCTTCAAGGAAGGTCCCCATCACCCTTCATTTTTCACATATCCCTGCCCCAGCCAATAAATAACATGATGAAGCTCCACCAGGGGTCTGTGTTAGGACAAATTAACTTTTCAACACTTGGATCAGTTTACTTCATCGCTTGGTTGTTTCCTGTTTCTCAGCATCCACTTGACTTGTCTCAGAGCTGCCCGTGAGTATAGGCTTTGTGTGCAAGAATAGGAAGCATTCCTCTGCGTTGCTTGAGATCCAACGTGTTCCTGACGTGGAGTTCCCAAGGGGCAGCTGATGTGGAGGGAGGAGTCCTGACTAGGGGTCCAGACACCTGGGTTCTGGTCCCAGCTGGGAGCTGTCTTCACATCCTCGGGCGTTTTTCTCCTCCACATGCTGGCTCCTCCTACTCAGTCCTTTCGCATTGCATTGTTTCACTTAAATCTGACCTGAGGGAGAGGCTCGGCTAGAACCACTCAAGGAAGGTTATGAGACTTGACAGAACTCAGAAGTGGCAGGAAAAGAACTAGAATCCAGATTTCTTCCTAATGATAGAGTTGAACCAAACCAGAGGACTGGGAGGAAGTTGGGAAGAACAGAATTAGAGAGGTAATAAAATGCCAATGCCAGCCTCTGGCCAGCTACTGTTCTCCACCACCACCCCTCACTTTCCCATGCTCCTCTTCCTCCAATCCCAGCTCACCCATTGGCCACCCTTTCCACTCTACATTGGCTCCCTAGCACCTACCTCTATCTCCAGAGCCCAATCCTATTCCTACAACTTTCTCTTTCCTACAATCATCCTTCAGACTTCAGCAAGATAATCGGCGTCTACTCAGTGCCAGGCACTGTGCTAAGTAGGGGGAATGCCTTGTGTTGTCCCTGGGAATTCATTGTCTCAATGGAGACAGAGCAAGATATCCTTTTGGTACTCTCTCTGATAAGTGCTGTGCTGGGATGGCAGTGGAAGAAAGTGAAACATTTTGATTGCAGAGGTGGAGACTAAGGTGACTTTGGTAGAAATATTTTACTTGAGATTTGAGGTTTTTTTTTTTCAGATACCTCTGCACCTGAAAAGGATTTTAGAGAAGTAGAGATAATATAGGAGGTAGGGCATTTGCCTTGCATGAAGCTGAACCAGGTTTGATTCCCAGCATCTTATATGGTCCCTCAAGCCCCACAAGGGGTGACCTCTGAGGAGAGCCAGGAGTAAGCCCTGAACACAGAGTCAGGAATAAGCCTTAAAAATAGTCAGGAGTATGGCCTGAATACCACCAAGTGTGGCGCAATAACCAAAAATAAATGAATATAATTAAAAAATAAAGATGGCTTTTAAAGTACAAATTTGGACAAGAATTAGAGAATGAGAACATTATGTAACCAACTATAGAACTAGCATTTTTTCAATTAAATTTTTTTTTAATTCTTTTGCTTTTAAATTTGCTTTTAAATTCTTTTGAATTTGCTTTTAAATTCTTTTGCTGAGATATTGTCATGTACAATACTGTTAATAATGGTTTCCTATGTGTCTGATTGCAACACTACACCTACCACCAGTGTACCCACCTCCATCCTCCATATCCCCAATATCCATGCCTTCAACACCTCTCCTTCCACAACTCAGTTTTGTGGTTCAATTCTCCTGTTGTGTTGCCTTTGGTCTTTTTTGGTAACTTGTTATGTATTTTAAGTCCCATGTATGAGAGAGATCACTCTGTATCTATTCTTTTCTCTCTGACTGATTTCAATCAACATTATATCCTCTACTTCCATCTGTTTTGTGACCAATTGCATGATTTTGTTCTTTCTTAGAACTGCATATTACTATTGTTGTATATAATACATCTTGATCTATTTATCTGTAGTTGGGCATTTGGATCATTTCCATATGTTGGCTTTTGTACTAAGTGTAGAGCTTGCATTTTTGAACTTGCCTGGTGGCACACAGAAAGAGATTCAGAAGCATATTCAAAGCCCAGAATCTTATTTAACCTAATAAGACGTTTTCAAAGACGTCTTATTTTTCTCCCAGTAGGTGGGTTGGGGAAGCAAGGATATAAGCAACAAAAGCAAAACCAAAGTACACAGACTCGTCAGCAGGAAAAAAATATTTATCAAACGGGTAGATCTATGAGTACATTGGAAAGCAATAAGGTGCTGACAAAATTTCAAAAGTAGTTCTGAAAAGTAGGGGAAGATGAGCAGGCCTTGATGGCAGGCAGTAGAAATGGTGATACTCTGACCCTCTGGCATGCAGATGGCTGGAACAAGAGGTGGGGTGCTGAAGATGAACCCTGTTCATCTTTACTCCATGCTCTAAGTTTGTGGTTTCAGTCAAAACTTCTGCCGCAAATCAGGGTGGCATGTGGGTTGAAGCACTTTACCGAAAGTCAGGAAGAACAGTGAAAGGTAAAGAAGAGGAAATCCAGAAATCCAGTACAGGGGAGGTCCAGTCACACAGCCAGCATCCCAGGATTCTGGGCAGTGTAGTGCTGGTGGAAAAACATTGCCATAAACCCTGAAGGACAGAAATTTTTCTATGGTTGGGGTCATCAGGCAAATAGAATTCTCAGCCTTCTAGTGACAGAAACTTTCACCCCACTGACTTTGCACATCTCCACAAACTGAGCTTTTCAGTGGTCTCTACAGAAGCACCATGAGCAAATTTGTTTCCTGCTATGAAGAGATTTGTAGCCTGCATATAATCACAAGTGACAATGATGGAAAATGAAGGATAACTGAAAAGTTGAACTAAATGGCTTGTATTCATTGCCTAGTTAGAAGAACAGCCTGAGATTTAAAAATAACCCTGAGCCTAGGAGGTAGTGTATTGGTTAGGGTGCGTGTTAGGGATGCACCCAATTGAGGTTTGATTCCCTGCACCACATGGTCTCCTGAGCATCAATAATGCAGTCCTGGAGGTTCCCAGAACTACTGTCATGGACTGGGATCTCCTGAACCCAGGGCCCCAGCAGCACTGCATCCCTTGTCCTGTGCATTAAGCTGTTAGTACATTGGCCAAGAGTTGCTGGTGTAGAGGCATTGGGAGGGGCGGGAGGGGGTATATTGGGGTTCTTGGTGGTGAAAAATGAGTACTGCTGAAGGGAGATGTGTTTGATCATTGTATGATGGAAACTTAAACATGAAAGCTTAGTAACTTTTCCCACAGTGATTCAGTAAATAAATATAAGAAGAGAAATAAATAAATAAATGAATAAAACTATGAAAAAAAGTAAGGTGGAGTTCATGCCCATATCAATCAGCTAATCAGTGGCTGAATAAATAGCAGTACTCCTACATAAAAAAAGAAAGAAAAACTAGCAATCTCATTCTATTTGAGGCTCAGTTTATGGAAGTCTTAATGACGGTACTATGAGTCAACTTTTATGTACATCTTTTAGGTAATTGGCTTCTCAGTGTAGCCAACTGTGCAATGAATTCCTAAGAAAAATTTCTGATGATAGTACAAAAATGAGGGTGCATTTCTTTCTCCTTACTACTGAAATTGTTTATTCCAGCTTCTTCAACCAAATTTTATTTTGCTTACAAATTACAT
Source organism: Sorex palustris (assembly GCA_028565675.1). Lineage (NCBI taxonomy): Eukaryota > Metazoa > Chordata > Mammalia > Eulipotyphla > Soricidae > Sorex > Sorex palustris. The sequence continues at coordinate 12,044,213 of JAOXYA010000028.1, read as the reverse complement.
TTTGACAGCACTTCTTATTATCATTATAATTTTCCTTCTTACTATCTAGTGGAGGGATAAAAACAGATTGGTTAGGACTCATTTTTGTAGCCGGATGTAGAGACTCAGTTAAAAGGAATATAGAGAGCAAATGGGAGTAAAAAGACCCCTGAGCCTCCATTACATACCAGTTGAGTATAAGTATTTGCTACCAGAAGAATCCAGAAGTCAATGGTATCAGAGCTGGTGGAATGAGAAAGGGGATGGATGGGGAGATAAAACAGAATTTAAGGTGCTGGCGTTGCCTGTGACAGACACCATTTGGATCCCAGGTCTGCATATGGTTCCCTAAGCACATCAGGTTTATCCCTGAGCACTGAACCAGGAGGATGCCCTGTGCACTACTAAGTGTGATCCCAAAACAAAACATTCTGGAAGATAGACATTTCAGACATATTTGCATTATATTATTACAGATGGCAGATGATATTAAAGAGCCTGAAGAGAAAACTAGGAAATTCTAGCAGACATCCAGGTGAATGCCAGCTCTTTCTGTTGCACTTTTGTAATGAGAATAGAAAATGCATGTGCTCCATCAATGGCTGCATGCTTTGTATTTGAAAATGTATCAACAGGCCTCAGCAATAGTACTACCTTAGGCACAACCTATCCAATGCAAATTATTGCCTGCTAAATTCATAGAATTCTATATTCTCCAAAGTTGATTTGGTTCCAGTGCATGGTGATATTATGAATTATATGGGGATGGGCTGTGGGGACAGTCACCTGAGTCTCCTTTAGCTCTATGTTGCTGTCTCCACAGAATACCATAATCCATTCCTCTTCAGCTCTGACACTGTCACTGCACTCGTTTAGTTCACAGTGAATCCTAGGATGGCAGAGTTCTAAAGGTTCCCAAAAATTATGTTTTTTTTTAAAAAAAAAACTTTAGAGCCCATACAAATCAAATCACCTGGAATATTAACTTGTAAATTCTGAATAGACTGATCTAACTTGGGGCTTGAGATTTTTAAAGCCCTAACAAGCTCCCAGATGATTCTAAAGTTGCTGCTTAATGGTTTGAATAACCAGGAATTGGTCTCTGCTTCAATTTAATGAGAGTTGGAGAGAAGGCTTAAATGGGGTAAAGTTGGGTTGGAGTAATATTACAGCACATGACTAGCCCAGATTTGACCCCAGCATCTCATAATATTTCCAGAGAACCGCTATGATTAATTCCTGTGTGCAGAGCCAGGAGTAACCCAGAGCATCTCTGATTGTTGTCAACTTCCCTGCCCCCCATATCCCCAAAGAGGGTGGTTGACTAGTGTCACAGTCAGCCAGAGGCATGGCCAGAGCTGGGCTCTAGGTATCCTTCCAATGTATGTCATTGCTTCTTGCTTCTCTCCACTCACCACCCTTAGTGTCTTGCTGTATGTAATCGGCACATATATAAAGGAAGTTGCTGCCACTTCTTGTAGCCAGTTTTGGGATCTGAGAAAGTGAGCCAAACTGTCCCTCTGATTTTCTGCACCAGCCCTGAGATGGGCAATTGGGTCTCTGGCACTTATCAATGTGTATATAATGGAAATAGAAAGGCTGTTATGGAACACTTTCAATTTTCTTGTCAGAATAAAGGCATAGAATTCTGTATTGTTTCTTCTTATGATAGCATGTTTTGGTGGTATCAATCTTCTACCCCCTCCTGCCCAGCAAAGAAATCAGTTACTTAAGTCACTGTATCCTAAAGCAAGTGATTAATATTCAGAATAATGAAGGTGGTATTGATTGTCATCTGTGGAACTTTATTTTCTCTGATACGTGGTTAATCTCTAATGAATCAGCTGGAAGTTTCTAGTCTGTTGACTCTAGTTTGAATTTTTTCTTCTACCTTGGAAGATAAAGGCTTCATAATATGAGTCTTTTGTCATCCATAAAAATGTATAAAGTATGAATAGTAATAGTGAAGTAAGTGGTTTTCATATAGTGCAGTTAAGGGTGGGTGCACCCAATTTATCCTTATTGTTGCTTGACTGATTTTTGAAGGGTGAGATAGAATATAGGTTTGGATTTGGGGGAGGAGGGAGAATGAGAAGCACCATTTATTCTGAGGACTTGCCATGTGTTAGATATTGCATGTAGATATTTACATTTGAGCCACAGGAAACTCCTCTGAAAGTAAATGGTAGTTGAGCTCTTTCGCAAAGGAGGAAACTGAGGTTCAACAATGATAAACAGACTGGTTTAGAAGCCTGATTGCTTCTTTAAAGAAGTTCTGAGACCATTTTATCTCCTCACACTACCACATTACTGAGGTGATTTTCTTTGGACTATGGACTGTTTTAGACTGTTCTTGACATGAATTTTTGGGGGGAGGGTCACACCTGGTGATGCTCAGGGGTTACTCCTGGCTCTGCACTCAGGAATTACTCCTGGCGATGCTCAGGGGACCATATGGGACACTGGGAATCAAACCGGGGTCTGCCGTGGGCAAGGCAAATGCCGTACCTGCTGTGTTATTGCTCCAGCCCCTAGACTGTTCTTGAGTGTGACTAGACTTAATGAAATATATCTTTAAATTGGTGAATATAGATTTTGTTCAGTGACTGCTGAAAGCATAGGATAGAGCTGAGCACCTTTCTGAATTGTTTACATGCCTTGGTGTTTTTAAAGGAGGATGAGGGGGAAGGAAAAGGGAGACAGTGGGGCTGAAGTGAAAAATCATAAAATGTCAGGGAATGTCAATGTGATGAGCTGTGAGATCACAGTATTTTTGAAAAATTTCTGTTTAAGAAGGCTATTTTATGTTGCTCAAATAGTTCATTTTTTTTGGAGGGAGGGGATGTCAGAGTGACAGTGCAGTGGTAAGGATGCTTGCTTTGCATGGAGTCCAACTGGGTTCAATCCTGGGAATCCCATTTGGTCCCCCTGATTCCAACGCTGGATGTGGCACCAAAACACAAAAAGTTCTGTCTGTTCTATGTAGGTGTCATAGATGTAGCTCCGTGGTAGAATCCCATGCATTATATACATGTCTTACTTCCATTCCTTCCAACTATCTTCCAGTTTGTTCTGTGTAATCAATCACTTACACACCTGAGAATAGAAAGGAAGAAAGGTATCTACCTATCATCACAGTTTTGTTGAGGTTCAATTGAAGAAATGGAAACATGAAGGCATATATTTGAACTGATTTTTCCTGACAGAAGTTCAGTATGTCTCTATTCAAAGCAAAATCCACATCACCCTTTCTTCTTTGTTAAGGCTTCTTTTCAAGTTTTAGTCTTCTGTGCTTAAGGAACTTTTAAAAAAATTTCAAGCCAGCTGACCTCAGCGAATTTAAAATTTTATCTCCACAGAATTCCTGTGCTTCACATTCTATAGGTAGTTGGGATTTTTCTGAAATTATTTTGCTCTGCATGCTCATGTCTTTTGGCTCAAGTTTCCTTTAGTAGGCAAGTTACCCAATTCAGGAAATGTTTTTTTTTAATCTAAGTCCAGTTCAAATACCTATTCTGTGAAACCTTCTTTCACAATCTTCCATTACCTCACTAGATTGCTAATTTTCCAATATTAGTATTTGTTACATTCTGTTATGTTTATAATAAGTACTGGTTTAGCTTTTTAGTCACTTAAACTATTTGTCTCATTTTGTGTTACTATTAGAGCAGTAACTGTTTGGTATTACTTTCTAGAAGACAATTCATGATTTATTTGTATCTCCAAGGCCTGAGTCTGTTGCCTTGCCTTTACGTTCAGCCTTAAAACCTGTTCTTTGGTAAATGCACCTAATTGAGGGGCTAGTAAGTGAAGCTAAATGTGGGGGCCGGTATGTGGGCCTGAATGTGGGTAACGTTGGTGGGCAATTTAAGTGGAAAGGGTTGCTTGAGTATCCAAAGAGTAAGTCATCCTAATAATACAATTGCTTGTCAAAATAAATATCTGTATCTTACCTGTTGTGAATTCAAAAGCTAAAAGAAGTTTAGGGGATATAGAATGGAGGGATCCCACACTGAGATGGAGTGAAGGTAGGTCTTTCCTAATGGCTGTAATAGGTTAGCTTCTTTTATTGTTATCATTTCATCTTTTGAACACTTTCATTACCGGATACCTGGGTACAGTTTGTTCAGATTAAAGGAAGCCTTTGAATATGATTCCTGCCAAATGGCTTATGTAGAGTGTTTAGTGCAATCCTTTGTTTTCTCTAAAACATTATAACTGCCCATGCCTTTTATTTTATTTTATTTTTATTTTTAAAAAATTTTTAATTGGTGAAACGCCATGAAGTACAGTTGTAGACATACAAATTGTTGTGCTTGGGTTTCAGTTATACAGTGATTGAGTACCCATCCCTCCACCAGTGCCCACTCTCCACCAACACAGATCCGAGTATCCCTCCCATCACTCATCCTCTCCCATCCCACACTGCCTCTGTGGCAGGGCATTCCCTTTTGTTCTCTCTCTAGTTATGGGTGCTGTGGTTTGGAAAAGAAGCTAAAAGAGGCAAAAGAGTGACAGTTGTGATCGGTCTATAGTCTACTTTCAGCATGCATCTCCCATACTGGGAGAATCACCCAGCACCCTTTATTTGGTGCTCCCTTCTCTATCTGAGCTGCCTTTTCCCCTAGCATGTGTGGCTGGCATTCAAGCCATGGAGTAAACCTCCTGGTACTTATCTCGGCTATTCTTGGGCTAACACTGTTTTAAGCCTTAGAGAGAGGCTGTTAACTTGTGCAGATTATTATATGATAATTGTTTTAGACTAATAGAACTCATGATAGTGTCTTTATGGAACTTGTGCTTTGAACCATTGTTCATTATTCAAACTGAGAGACATTTTTGATTAGAACAAGTTACTATGTACTCTACAATAGGCAATAATTTTATAAATCCAGATGGATCTCTATTTGTAGAGAGGGATTTTCATTCATTTATAAATAATCTGCTATTTAGACTATTATGTTGCTGGCCTTCTCTCACATTAGGGATGCCTAAATGGACTTTAAACAGACATTTTAGAAATGGAATGAAGTCTCTAATGGTTTCTTTTGCTGCTCACAGATGTTGATGAATGCACATCAAATCCCTGCACTAATGGAGATTGTGTTAACACACCTGGATCCTATTATTGTAAATGTCATGCTGGATTCCAGAGGACTCCTACCAAGCAAGCCTGCATTGGTAAGGCATTTTGCTTTCACATATGAAAATGTTTCATGAAAT
>JAOXYA010000028.1:11995643-12006607 GCA_028565675.1 Sorex palustris | reverse complement strand
ATGAATGGAGACGTTACTGGCACCCGCTCGAGTAAATCGATGAATAACGGGGATTAAGTGATTAAGTGAAGTGATTAGACCAACTGAGCAGAGCCTAGCCCATGGCATAATCTTTGAAATTCTATTCAACTTCATTCTTCTAATAAACTGTCTCTACTGTTGCTGTAATAAACCATTTAACTCTAGAAATGGCCCTACTATGAGGTCAGGAGAGGCAGGGTGGGACAGAATCTGTCCAGTGCAACACATTGCTACTTACTGTATGAGGTCACTCCTAAATCTGGCCTGGGGAGTTACAGTTCTAGCTTTTCTTTTCATGTCAAAATAGAGAAAGGCAGTTTGAGAATTCTGAGGAAGAGACACCCACATATAATAGGACAGACTATTAATAATATTATCTTTGTACATTCCAAGATTCAACACTTATTCCTGCACTTGTCTCCAGTATATGGACCCATTTCAGCAAAGAAATGGGTTCACACTGTAGAAATCATCAGAAAAGGAAACACATTTATGTAGTGAGTCTTCAACCCTGAGTCAAATAACCCTTGGAAACTTCATGTCTTTGCTTATTCCAACCTACCTTGACACAACCTACCTAGAAAATTAAAAAATGGGCTACGTTAGTTTGCCTAAAAAAGTGATTTATGAACCATAATGTCATAATCTCCTGGGATTCATGTTAAGTTGAAATATCATGGATGCTACTGAAAAACAGTCTGTCACTGTTGCTCTGAAATACACTTCCCATGTGCTTCCTATATCATTCTAGGTGCATTAACATTACATAACAACTAACCTAGAGCTACAAAAGTGATTCTCCCCCTTTGACTTAACATTAGTCACCTGAAAAATTTCTAAATATCCCAAATGCCCAAGCTACTCCCTAATGCACTCGAGTCAATATGTGTAGAGGTTAAAGCTATCTTTTGAAAGTTTCCTATGTTTCCACAAAATGCAACCAAGATGGAAAACTTTAGCAATAAATCTATCATTCTCAATATGACAAGGGTTCTCTTTCATGTGAGATTCATATATTTGAATCTCACATGAAAGGTTTGTATATAACCAATACCAACCTACCTGCGATAGCTTTCTGAAAGTGTGGTCTTCAGACCACTGCTGGGTTATAATTTCTTCATTACTAATCCTCACCAAGCTAGTAAAATCATGAAAACAGCCATATCATTAAAAGAGAATCACAGAAGACTTTCCTTATGAAGTAAAGAATATAGTGATATTCATCCTAATAAAGCTCCCTTAATTCATCTTGAATAAAGAACAAATAGTTTGTTTTGTTAAGCACTTTGAGCTCTGCTTATCTATACCAACTGCCCAGTTATGAGGATACTACCTCAAGGCTCCCTATAGCAATGCAATCCAAGTGTGACTCTTAGGGCAGCTGAGGACAACCTGGATGCTAGGCTCACTTAGGGAATGTGGGCTAGATCCTGGACTACATTCTCTGAATGCTGATGCACTGTCCACATAAATATGTGTTGAGTGCCAAGAAAGACTCATCTGGGACCGTGGAGGAAGCTGAACATGAGGAAATGCCTTGATGGAGGTTATATTCTCAAAGTCATTATCTAGGGGCCTTCTAGTATACACTCAGTATCCATAGTCAGGACTTCACAAAAGAGCCTGCCCAAGAACCATAGTAGAACAAGAGAGCAAGCACTGAGTATGACCCTCTCCAATACAAGAGACAGAAAACCAACTAATTTTACCAAATACAGAAAGACTTTATTAGCTTATCTCAGGCCCTTCTCTCTTAAGGAAAATAAGGAAAATTTGGCCATTAGAATCACATAAGTTGGGAGAGTTTGAGAGGTGAATCCACCAAAAGAATATCATTGACATTCAAGTATCAGCAAGAATGGACACTAGGTCAATAAAGATAATAACTGCCCTCTGCGAAATCTCAGCAATTCCATCTGTGTAGACTATAAAAAGTCAAGCACTAACATGTCTCCACATTGATTGACACCCAGTTAGTCTGTAGAGACCATGAGGGCATAGACATCAATGACTGACCCAACAAACAATGGCTCCCAATTGGCTTTGAGGAGGTCATTGAAAATAGATCTTTCTAGGTATTTATTATTGTTGCTTATCCAGTTCCAAGAACAATAATCTAATTTTTTTTATTTCATCATTCACTTAAGTATTTATTAGATAAACATTTCTCCTGAAGACAAGTGATGCTGATAGTTGGACCTGCACAGATGGATACCTCCCTCTTTTCAATACTTGTCTCAGTAATTTTTCAGGAGTGAAATATTTTTCTCCTTCTGAGTGCCTCGCTTTGTCTAGATTTGGAGCAACACCCCATAATAAATTAAAATATTTGGGTCAAGGAGAAACACAAGCTGGGGAAAAGCCCTTTGAGCAGTGAAGCTGGTGGGCCTGGTGTTCCAAGAATTCCTGAGCTAAGTGTCATATGGTGCAGCTCCAGCACCTCTGAACTCTACTGGAGTGATCCTCTATGAAACTAGGAACTTGGCCAGAGAGATAATCTAGGTGTTGAGGCAGTTTTCTTGCACATGACCAACCCTAGCACTGCATATGGGTCCTGAGCGTAAAGAAATGTGAACCCTGATAGAGCCAAGAGTAAGGCCTTAGCACAGATGGTATGTTTTGTCCATAAACAAAAACAAATTAGAAGCTCCATAGCTCCACTTGTTTTAATCATTACGATTCTTTTCACACAAAAAGAAAACCATTGACCAATCTGCTTCTAAAGACAATCCCTTCAGACAAGTTTTATAGGAAAATAAAACTTGGATCTGAATGTGACAATTCTCTTCAGGATGACTTAGCCAATCATAGCTTTTACAAGTGCTTTCTAAAAGAAATAAAACTTCAATCTCAAGCCAAACATGGCATTTACAATGGTAGATGGCATGTAGGATCTGATGATCAGCCCACTACAACTCTCATTGAGTCCCCATACTTGACTCAAGATGCCACTAAGACACTGAAGAATCACTTCTCAAGCAGAGAGGAGATTGGACCCTGTGGACAGCCCCACTGCCCCCCATTTTCTAAAGAAGCAAACTGGGGTGCGATAGGTGAGCCTGGGGAACTCACAGCTAGGCTCATGAGGCTGGGGATTTGCCCTTTCTATTTTTGAATTTTGCTACAAGTATGCAGCTGCTCTTGGAAGGGAATCCCTGGGAATCCAGGAAGGTAGGATGCTGGAAATACATTGGTCAATGTCAGTGCCCTAAGCTCTGGGCATTCTTTCATCCCAATTATCTAAGGAGAGTTTTAGGTCATGTCTGCCAACTGGATTAACTCTTTATGGTACTTTTCATGGTCACAAGAATTTATGTTTATGCAAACTTCTTCCAAAAAGGGATGAATGTGTGTGCATCTACCCTGGTATCCAGCACCAGGCCTGCCATAAGATTGGGGCTACAGGTTGGATGCACGGATGAGTTCAGTTTAACATATGGTAATTCACAACGCAATGCAAGTCACTTTACTGCTTGCCTGCTTGTGGAAGAGTTTTTCTTATCCTTTCTGCAAAAATTAAAATTATGAAGCTGAAAGGACAGGTCTTCACCTAGGATCAGATTGCTGAGACTAACAGAGCACAGAAGTGATTTAATCAGAATGTGTGCAAGGGAAGATGTGCAAATCCCAGTGCAAAGGCTTGGTACTGCTGAGAAAGTGGCCCTGTGGGACAGATTCTGGGCCAGAGAGGCATGAACTATCTTTGATTCTATGAGGGTAACTGTGTAAGGGCATGTATGTGTGGAGTGTGAGGGTGCTGGGAGTCAGGGGGCTATGCAGATGTGAGGGAAACCAGAGAGAGAATTACTGTAAAAATATCTTTGTCAAGTAGCAAAACTAGCAGCTGGACCAGATTAGTTGTTCCCTTCGTGTTCCTATTTTTGGACATGGAAAGAAAATGTACAAAATAATTCCTGTTTTGGAGAAAAGTAGAGGAGAAAAAAGGAGGGTGGGTGGAGGTGGTGCTTGAACCAGGGCAGAGAAAGAGGAGGAACTGAAAAGCAGCACAGTGATGGGGCTCCACTTCATTCCAGGGACCTGAGTGCTGCTTTCTCTTCCTCCCCAGGAAAGATGGAGGAACAGGTTTTTCTGCTCAGTGGCTGAGCAAAATCTTCAAGAAAAAGTGTCATACCAGCAGTGACAGAGAGACTTGAGGTTACAGTGAAGGGGGAGCGGGGATAAGAGGATGCCCCCAGGCCTAAGGCTATTTTCCATCTTGTTTCCTGCTGCTAGTACAGTGTCCTGCTCTAAGCTGATCTTGTTTATTTGGGGACAACACCTGGGGATGCTCAGGGCTTACTCCTGACAATGCTCAGGTGATTCCAGGGATTGAACTTGGGCCACTCACGTGCAAAGCAAACACCTTACCCACTGTTCTATCTCTCCAGCCCATCCTTGTCTAATGTGAACCCCTGTGAAAACTGCTCAGAAGATGTGAGGGACCCTTACTCAGCGCAACTCACTGCTGAGAGGGGAGGGGCCGAGGCCCCCGAGTCACCTCTGAGGACTACATACAGGGCATCTCCAATGGGACAAACAAGGAAAATGTTTAGTGGGTGACAAAGCTTTGAAATGCACCTGGGATTTTTATGGTAGTGACTTTGGTGCAAATACTTCAGACAATTTCAAAGTGGTTCACTTTCAGTCATCTATTTCATAGCTATTTGGCAATAGCTACTAAAATACATACTCTACAGTCCAATTACTTCTAATCCTGACTATCTGGCAAAAAGAAATCAGTATGTATGTGTGTGTGTGTTTTCATGTAAATATAAGTACAAAAACACTAAGAAAAGAATTCTTTTTTAATAGGCTAAATCAGAAACTAGCCAAATGCACATCAATGGTAGACTCACTGGTCAAGAACTCATGGTTAAAGAAGTACATATTAGTGCAGTGCAGAGTGAATATTTCCCATGCCTGAGATCCTGGGTTGAAACCCTAACATCCAGGGTTGTAAAGGTAGGTGCTTATGTAAATATAATGGTCCATTCATAAGAATGAATGATCTACAACAATACAGCTGAATTTCACATACATAATAACAAATAAATAAGCCAGGCACAGAGAGACCCACGTATTTCGTTCTACCTACATAAATTTCAGGGCAGGTGAAACCAGTGGATGTTGCTGGAAGTTGAAAGAACGGTTACTGGTCACAATCTTAGTGTTTGGTATGGTGAGCAGGTAGAATTTCAAAGACCTGTTCTCTCTCTTTCTCTCTTTCTCTTTCTCTCTCTCTCTCACATACACACACTTGTTTTTCAATAGGAAAGCTATAAATTATCCAAATCCCTCTGCTTTTATGCCATGTGGGTAGGTGGGCTTAAAGTGGGTTATCGGTACAAAACTCTTCCCTGACTGAGCTGACACTGACTTCCTTCCTCAGAACCCCCTTGGGCTCTATTCTGTACCCAGCAGCCCAAACAGGTCAGTTCCCATGTGCCTTCATGTCTACCTCAATATCACTTCCCATCTTAGTGTACCACTTTCTCACACCTTCCCTCTTGCCACGAATGCACAATTTCTTTTCTAGAACTGCCTAATACAGCTATGACTCCACGCTCTGGAAGAGGCCTCAAACAAATCTTAACTGCTGGGAATTTTGTGTGTTTGTTCTGTGCATTTCTCCCTAGAGATGTGTTCCAGCTTTCAGCCCTTCACCAAAAGGGGAACCACTCAGAAGTCATAGACACCCCCCCCAACCCCATGCACCAAGCTACCTCAGGTTCTCTGATCCTTTGACCAAAGTGACCTAGAGGGAGTGGCCCACTATCCACAAGTGAGATTTCATTTTGGACCTGGAAATTAATTCATTGACTGGGAACAAGAAAATAGGCAGAAGTTCAAGTCTGGAATTTAAATGTTTTGTTCACAAGTAAAGTCACAGAGACAGAAATCCCTGGCTCTAACCACTTATCTGCTTTGTGAATTTGTACACACCTACACAAGCAAGAGTTTCTGCCTTTGTGGGTTTAATATTCTCACAAAAATACCTACTTACAAAGACTATAGTGACATCCAATAACATAACAATGACCTCCAATAGTCACTACCTGGTTGTGGTAATCAGAAAGAGTCTCTGTTCCTGTTTTCTCCCACTTCACATTTATTCCACGGGACTCATCTTTCTCTGGTTCTGGATTAAATTTAGGAGATGTCTTGAGAGTTTTGTGGTCCTTTGCAGGTAATAAAAGCTGTCTTGGTTCAATACCTCCTAATTTCAGTCCAGTGATAAATTAAACCTGACCCAGCCTTTCCAAACAGTCTGGCCTTCTGCACAATCACAGCTCACACTGAAGCTGCCTTGGCGAGCCAAAGTGGTGAGTTTGAATCTCTGAGCTCAGATCCCTCCTCCCAAATCTTGTCAATCATAGTTTCTAACCCCACTAGGATCAAAGTGTGCAGGAGTGTGGAGACAGTTGGCAGGAAAGTTGTTATACCACTACTACATGGAAATCTCAATGCGACTCTTTGGTTTTTGTAGTTTTCATGGGGTCTATTTTGTGAATTCTTCAGAGAACCACCCCCCCACCTTACAGGATAAAATACATCAGATTTCTCCATGAAGGATGGCAGGTGAGGTAAGTTGCCAGGTTACTGTATATAGCCTTCATTAAATGAAGGCAGCTTGCTACTTCTCTAGCTTCTTTCTTTTGGGGGAGGATGGAGGGGCACACCTAGTGATACTCAAGGGTAAATCCTATCTCTACACTCAGTGCCCGAGGGGACATATGGGATGCCTGGGATCAAATTTGGGTCAGCCGCATGAAAGGCAAATGCCCTACCTGCTATACTATGTCTCTGGCCTCAAATTCTCTAGTTTCTAAGAAAAATTCTTTTCAACTATCAAATGAAGCAATGCCTTTTCTGATAGCTGAAGATACCATGTGTTGATCTGTTGCTACTCAATTAATTAGGAAATTTACATGAAAGAATTTCTGATGTTCAACCTCCTCGCAACATTTGATAAACTATTTAATCAAAGTGCTTTGTAAAAAAAAAAGTCAGTATCTAGCCTGGTAAGCTAAAAATTTGTTTTGCTTTTCACGTTTTAGTTCCAGAGTGAAAGAGGCTGTTATTTCCTCTCCTTCCATTGCATCAAAATATGTAATTCATACTACACTAACTCATAACAAGAGAGATTTTTTTTACTGATTTCTGGTACAATCTAGTTAAGATTTGAATAAGTATTTCTTGAGAGATAAACCATTTAAAGGGACTAGAACTATGAACACCAGCAAGTGTTATCGGTGCCAGAAGGACCCACTGATCTCAACGAAATGAGTGAGCACATAACATCTCAGCTCTTCTATCCTAGAACACTGAGCATTTCCCCTGAAAGTCTGACAGCTTGGTTCTCTGCAGACCTATGCACCTTGAAGAGGTGCGGAGTGGGAGTTTCGCCAGGTTTTGATCCTGCATATCAGTATAGCGTGAGACACATTCCCCACCCCAAATACGCGGGAGATGTTGGTTCATGGTGTTTTCTGTGTGCATGGCCCAGTGCCAGCCCTATAAAGGCACAAGTGTGGAGCGGTAGAGAGTGGGATTCAGGTAGATGGAGGTGCTCTGGACAAGTGGGATGTGAACAGATCTGGCTGTGATTTATTTCATTGCTTTCCCAGCACCTGTTCGTTGCCCCATGGCTGCAAAAAAGCGCAGCTCAGCAGGTCTGGGCCCAGGTCTTCCGTGGGTGGTGGGGGTGAGGGTGGGGAGGATTGAGAATTTGGTTGTTAGCTCCAAGCCTGCCCCAGGTTGGGTTTATTTCCTCTTGTCAAGTTAGCCAAGGATGCTTCCGCAGAGTGGTGGGTAATGCCTGACTTGATATTTGGAGGATAAACCAGCAAAAGACTCTCTGATCTCATGAGGCAGACTGGAAGGAATGGATAATCTGACTCATAAAATACAGGTCTTCAATCCAGGGGAAGAGTCTAGAACTAGTAAAAATGGCAGATTTGAAGCATTTTAGTGACACAGGAAGATGTTTATAAAGAAATGGCAAGTGAGAACAATCCAGATCCACAATTGTACAGAGACTGAGTTTCAACATTAAAAGGAGATAGGTTTAGGGGCTAGAAAGATAATACACAAATAGAGCACTTTTCTTGCACAAAACTGACCTTGTTCAATCCCCAAGTGGCCTATAGGGTCCTCAGGAGTAAATCGTAAGTGCAGAACCAGAGTAAGCTCTGAACACTGCCCAGTGTGTCTTCAAAGTAGGCATCAGTGTACTCATGTGTTTATATGCATATTTGCAACATTCCTTACACATGCAGTACATGCATCATTCTTAAGGACCTGAGGGTTTTCACAATGGTAAACAAGCACTGACTTTACTAAGGTCTCCTGCTTGCCTCTAATAAAAAGCTTTAGGCTTAAAGCTCTGAAGCCAGCATTTACTTTTCTTCTGGCCATGAAAAGTCTAAATGGCTCCTTCTTCCAGCTAAAGTCTGTTTTGTTTTCCTTGGCAACCTGTTATCTGCCTTATTAGTGATGTTAGCTAGAGCTTCTAGATCACTTGCAGAGATTCTCTATCAACACTTGCTGCTTGGTTTATGTTATAGAGATGGCTTCTTTTTCTTAAACCTTATAAACCAACCAACCCTCAACAGCCTCAATCTTTATTGTAGTTTCCTCACCTCTTATGACTTTCTTAGTCTTCATAGAACCAAAGAGAATTTGGGTCTTGCTGCAGATTAGGCTTTGACTTAAGGGCAATATTGTGGCCGGCTTGATCTTCTATCCAGACCACTAATATTTTCTCCATATCAGCAAAAAGGCTGTCTTACTTTCTATCATTGGATGTTTGTTCACCAGAACAGCACGTTTAATTTCCTTTCAGAAGTTTTCCTCTGCATTTACAACTCACTGTTTTGTACAAGAAGACTAGCTGTTTGTATGTCTTCCTTATTAAGCTTAATGACTTAACATTCAATTAAATGTGAGAGACAGGTGAGTCTTCCCTTTTTTGGGGGGGGGTGGTTTGGGGGACACACCTAGCAGTATTCAGGGCTTACTCCTGGTTCCGTGCTACTCCTTACTTCTGTCTGTGCTTGGGAGGATCATATAAAGAAGTGGGGATCCAGCAATAATTAATCACATGAAAGGCAAGTGCCTTAACCCCTGTACTATCTCTCTGGCACTCTTCTTTTTTTGCTTTAACACTTAATGGCCACTGTAGGGTTATTAATTGGCCTGATTTCAATTCTTTGTCTTATGGAAAATGGAGGCCAGAAGAGAGGGAGAGAAATTAGGAGAATAACCTGTTGGTGAAGTAGCGAAAAAATACAACTTGTATTGATTACGTCTATTCTTAAATGGTAGAGGCTTGTGACACCCCAAAGACAATTAAAGGAGTAACAAGAAGTTCACTAATCACAGATTACCATAACAAATATAATGATGAAGAAAAAGTCTGAAACATTGCTAGATATGAAGGAGAAAGTGATGCATTGTAAAAATCAGCTTATTTTTGGAAAAATTTTCCTCTGAAAGGTTGTCAGAAACCCTAAAAGTGAAGCAAAATCTGTTATCTGGGATGTACAGTAAAATTCCTGCAATCAATCTGCTAGCCACAGCACAGCACATCCTCCAAGCTTGGTCTTCAGGGAAGAATTCAGGGACACTGTGTCTTTCAGGACATTGGACCCTCCCATTCCTCAGGCAGCTTGCCCAGCCTCCCCTCCCAGTGAATCCTTATTGCCTCATTGACAACAGCTGGGTCTCAGCAATAGTGCCTCAGAGCAGGATCACCAGCTGGTGCCCCAGGATGGGGTCCTGGACCAAGAGAGACTTTCTAAAAGTCCAGTTCTAAAGGCTATAGCAGTCAGACAGCCAGAGCAGCTCTGTTCCCAGCCACACCCAAACCGCCATCTTCATGTAAAAATTGACAGCACATGGGAAGCTAAGGCAGTGGATAAATACCCCAGATATTTTTTTGCAGCAAGGGTCTGTCTATGTTATGATTATTTTCTCTTACATGTTCTCTAGTGTTTATATTTCCATAAACCTCTAATTTTACACAAATACTCACACACACACACACACACACACTCACACACACAAATGTGAGACGAAGCATTCTAGGCTGGGCTGTATTTTCAGTCTCCAAGTACCTTAGTGACATCCTAACCTCCAAGTATTTTGAGGAATGAGATATGGTTTGGATCACCTCTTACAGATGAAATCAAGTTAAAATGATCATTTGAGTGGCTTAGGATCCACACAGTCCAATTTGACTGGTGGCTTATACACAGGGAAGCATGAGCACTGAAATAGGCACAGAGAAAATTCTGGAAAGAGTGTAGGGAGGAAACAGCCATATACAAACTCAGGAGAGAGACCTTAGTCACCCTGCCAGTGTGCTGGCTTACAACTTCTAGCCTCCAGAAACATGAGACAATAAATTTCTGTTATTTCAGCCACCTGGTTTGTGGCAGTTTTTATGACAGTCCTGGCAAATGAATGCATTAAGTGAAACCAACTTCAGTCTCCTCATGTTTGCTGAGAAGAATTTGAGATTCACAGATGTTACATGAGTCAAAGCCACAAAGTGAGTTTTGGACAGACCTGAGGGTAGATTTCTACATCCTCTACTGGGTTCTTTTCTGCCTTGCCAAGATGCCCTTTTCCAGGTTTTTCTAATTAAAAACTTCATTTTGAGCTAATTATGGATTTGTGCAGTTATAAGAAATACTGCTAATAGACACCACCTACTTTCTACCTGTTGAATTTTTTCTTTTTTTATAATTTTTTTAATTTTATAAAGAGTTCGCAATGCTTTATTACATATAATATTCAAACACCAATCCCACCACCGGCCGGCTGCGATAGCACAGCGGTAGGGCGTTTGCCTTGCACGCAGCCAACACGGCCGACCCGAGTTCGATTCCTCCACCCCTCTCGGAGAGCCCGGCAAGCTACCGAGAGTATTCGATATG
>JAOXYA010000028.1:11878669-11888703 GCA_028565675.1 Sorex palustris | reverse complement strand
ATGGGATGCTGGGAATCGAACCTGGGTTGGCTGCGTGCAAGGCAAATGCCCTACCCGCTGTGCTATTGCTCCAGCCCGAGGATCTTTTGTATTTTAACAAAGAACTCTGACAGATAAATAAAGTCCCAAACACACCCAAAGGAAATTGTGGCAGGAGGTAGAGGAAGGAAATTATACGGAAACCAAGGACTCCATAGGACTCCCACTATCTTATAATCCAACACTTTTATGTTTATTTCAACACTATTCACAACGGCCAGAATCTGGGGAAAATCCAGTGCCCAAGAAGAGATAGCTGGATACAGAAGCTGTGGTACATATACATAATGGAATATTGCTTGGCAATAAGAAAAAATAGAGTCATGTAACTTGCGGCTATGGGGATGGATCTAGAGAGTATCATACTGAATGAAGTTAGAAGAAGAGGGACAGACGCAGAATAATCTTTCCCATATGCTCACATGATATGTCTCTCTAACAAAAACAGGGACTGGAACCATAGTACAACAGGTAGAGTGTTTGCTTTGCATGTGGCCTCTCTGGGTTAAATCCCCTGTATCCCAGGTGGTCCCCTGAGCACCACTAGGAGTAACTCCTGTGTAGAGAGTGACCCTTGTGCATTGCTGTGTGGTCCAAAACCAAACAACAACAACAAAACCTATAACAAAAACATAGTAACAATATAACAAAAGCCCAAAGGCTAGAAACTGGTTTTCAGTAGGATGCAGACTCAGGAAGAAAGGGGACTCCATGGCCTCCCACTCTCCACTAGCTTTCTCTGAACATCTTCTAGAGAATACCATCCTTCTTTCCATTATGTTTCTTTTTTCCTTTCTCTCACTTTATTTAAAAACCGTGGTTTACAAAGTTGTTCATGATGATTTGTTACAAGCACCAACCCCAATCCCACCACCACTGTCACCTTCCCTCCACCATTATCTCCATTTTCCCAATCACCCCTCAAGCCTGCCCCTGTAGAAACCCACAATCAGCTATTGTATATTGTTTTCTACCACTAGATGGCTATCAAAAAATATTTCACTAAGAGAAAATTTATGAAAATTGCTGTATCTCACCATGGAGACCGTAAGTCCTTGTCTGAGGGTTTACTAAGCTGTTGTTGCAAGTTAAAACTTCTATGTTAATGTTTTTATTAGTCAAAATTGGTGAGACTGGTTGGCTTCTACATTACATTCCATCTAATCTGGTGTGTTACTAACTGGGATGTCAGTATTTTAGAGTTTGGAGATGTTGTGCAGCCACAAATGTGGCCACTCATTCCAGAAAGTCCAGACTATTTAACTGGGCAATCCAGCCAGAGGCATGGTGATGACTATGGGCACAGGTGTGGCTGCCTTGGTTTTGGCTAAACTGGATTCATCACACCCACCCCCCAAGGTAACCCCTAAAGTCTCAGCCAGTAGCTGAAATCTGAGAAATTTTTGCAGCTAGTTTAGCTCTTTCGAGATTTATCAGTCTCTGGAACAAAACCAGTAGGTGAGCTTACATGGTGGTTGCAGTGAGATGCGTACATGGCTCTCCATTATGTTTCTTCATAAAATTGCTAAACTGGCCTGTCTCCTGAGTCAATCTTTTCCTCAGGAGTGAAAGACCAAGACATGGATCCTTCATTTCTCATAGTAACAAAAGTTACTGGAAGAAGTAATTTGTTATTATACTAGGACCAGTAAGCAGGAGTTCATTTCATTCTCCTCCGAGGGCTGGGGGATGGGAGACTGGAGGGGGGTGATCCTGTTTTCCAGGACTTTGCTTTTGACACTGAAAGTAAATTGCAGGTAGTGGTCACAGATCATAACATTCCTTGCTCCAAAAATCCTGCTTGTCCACAAAGAAAACATTCCAAGGAGATCCTAAAGATTGAACCAAAGTTAACCAATGAAGGCAATTGCCCTGCCTACTGAACTATCTCTTAGGCCCAAAACGTTGCTTTAACATTCACATTTTTTTATGTTCAAGAACTTTTCTTCATTCCATTTCACATCAGTTTCACTCTAAGAGAGAATTCCTTCTTTTCCCTCAACAAAAATATCTCCATTAATTATCTTTCTTACTTAAAATATGCATCACTTAAAGCGTGCTTTATAATCATATTTTATAGGTTTAAACTCCTGATTTTAAAAGTAAATTAAATCAACTGATAATCTTGTAGTAAAATGATGTAGATACTCGATTAATTCCCATTATTAAACTTAGTAAAACTTGAGTTTCTTAAGAAATTTGGAAAGCAATTTAAAACATGCATTCAACATAGCATACTCTAAGCCCATGTTTCTCAAGCTTTTTCCAAATATATCCCCCTTCTGTTCATTTTTCTTCCTGTGGACCCCTTTTTTCTACTGATTGGGGTCCCTAGTCTCATGTTGTAGTTCATTTTTGTGATTTTTATCTGTAGCCCCTTGAAATATTCAGGGAGCCCAAAGGAGCACCATATCCTTCCCTGTCCTGATATTGAATAGGCTACCCAAAACTTTCATTCAAACCCAATTCTGTAAAACAAAAAATAAGAAACCATCTCAGCTATGTGGTTCCAGCTCCATTAAGGGGTGTAGTCTTAACCCAATCTCCCCAGAACCATTTTCTTGCCTTTATTCTATCCCAGTACATAGTTTTAAATTTCTCATTAGCCAAAAGTCACAGAAACCAATTATTGCCACATATTTCTATCACTTGACTTAATCTTTTACCTCTCAAGCAAGTTTACTTGATCTAGATATCCAATGATATCAACACAAGTAATTCCATTTTGTCTCCATACTAGTCAAAAATCCTTACAAGACTAGGTCAGGAGCTGGAGTGATAGCACAGCGGGTAGGGCATTTGCCTTGCACGTGGCTGACCCAGGGTTCGATTCCCAGCATCCCATATGGTCCCCGGAGCACCGCCAGGAGTAACTCCTGAGTTCAGAGCCAGGAGTAACCCCTGTGCATCGCCGGGTGTGATCCAAAAAGCAAAAAATTAAAAATTAAAAAAAAAAGACTATGTCAGTAAATTTCCTAACTTAGATTACATAAACTAATTCTAATTTATAAATATGGGGAAGATAAAAATTTGATACTCAATTGCATAACTTTAGAGATATGCAAGTTTTTAAATTATTATTATTTTTAATCACCATGAAATGAAATTACAAAGATTTCCTGTTTGAGTTTAAGTCATACAATGATCGATCACCCAACCCTCCACCAGTGCACATCTTCCACCACCAATGTCCCCAGTATCCCCCCCGCACCATCCCAACCCTCTCCCTGTCTCCATGGAAGACAATCTCCCCCATACTCTCTTTGGTATTGCTTGTTATGAATAGCATAAGATGCCACGTGGCCACAAGAGTGACCAGGTGCTCCTGGAATTATAAAATTTTAGATAAGTAGGGTCTGGAGAAATCTCTGCAGTGAGCTGCTAACTGAGATTCTTTTGTGTGTCTCTGGATCATGCCCATTAAGGAGCTCAAGTAGCAGCCAGAGGCAGTTTGTGGGCATAAACTGCCTCTCATTGAGAGGGGGGGAATGAAAGGGACTAGCCCATCCCCCTTTAGGTCTGGAGTTCATAGTCACTGACCCCGTGTACCTGCACTTCCCATTGGGCTCTGGAAGTTGGTGGCTGCCGGGGATTTTAGGGGACAGGCAGAGGGATGACACCTGCCCCCATCTGAGGCACCCTGGTGAAGTCAGCCTGGCTTAAAGTCCAGAGGCTTCTCTGCAGGAAGCTGCTCAATTTGGAGATTCTTTTGTGTGTGTCTAGATCATGGCCCTTGTTTCCATATTTTCCAGAGAAATAAACTATTGGCATATGCCCTGCAGGGCATGCCCGCTCACCCTCACTGCGCCATGCCACTGGCCCTAAGTGTGGCTTTTTATCTCTTTCGAGATTTATGGGTCTTTGAAATAACACCAATAAATGAACTTGTATAGCTGAGCTGGATGGAGGTGGTTTGTGGGCCTGGTTCCCACATACCTAACTTTTGGCCTTTTAATTTCTTGGCAAACTTGCCCCCAAATTGTTGGGGTCTGGCCAAAGGCACAGCAGCAATTTCGGGGTATCTGGAAATCTGAAGTCACCATCAGGCTGCTGATGC
This sequence comes from Sorex palustris, assembly GCA_028565675.1. Classification (NCBI taxonomy): domain Eukaryota; kingdom Metazoa; phylum Chordata; class Mammalia; order Eulipotyphla; family Soricidae; genus Sorex; species Sorex palustris. Next base: position 11,884,607 of record JAOXYA010000028.1, on the reverse strand, counting down.
ACTAGCCCCGCAGCTACAGGTTGACCTGCTGGTGGCACCATGCCCTCCAGGTATACAAGTTTTAAACCATTAAACCCATTTTCACTTAAAAAAATATTTCAGATTATAACATTTATGGTCAGATATTTTAACAATTTCATCCAGAACTAAAATACAAGTGAGGGAGACATACAACAAGAAGTCCCTTTGTTTTCATTAAAATTTCAGACACCTAGGCCACAGAAATAGTACAGCAGGCAGTGTGCTTGTCTCGCTACATCCAGCCCAGCTTCCATACCTGGCACCCTGAACTGGCCAGGAGTCATCTCTGAGCACTGTTGGGTATGACCAAAAAAAAAAAAAACAGAGAAAAAGACAGAGAGGCACAGACAGAGACAGAGAGCAACAGAGAAAGGGTTTTTAAATAATAATAAAATTTCAGACATCTGTTTGAAAAAAAAGCTGATTTAATTGGGGGTGGGGGGCATGGCACACCCAGCAGTGCTCAAGGCTTACTCCTGGCTCTGTGCATGGTGAGGGCATGGGGGGAAGGAAGACTATATGGGGTGCTGAGGATTAAAGCTGGATCAACTGTGTGCAAGGCTAACATCCTGTCTGCTGTACTGTCTCTGGCCCCAGAAAACACTGGCTTTAAATCAAATATTTGAATTTTCTTGGGCCACACGTGGCGGTGCTCAGGGGTTACTTCTGGCTCTGCACTCAGGAATTACTCCTGGAGGTACTCGAGAGACCATATGAGATTCCGGGGATGGATGGAACCCAGGTCAGCCGTGTGCCCTGCAAGCTACCCGCTGGCCCTTCATGTCTTCATTTGTAAGACAAAGACCGTCGAATTCCCACTTGATCCTAGACTTTGCCTGTAAGATAAACCATACAGTTATTCAGTCATATTTGAGATTAAGTGATTACATCCAGTTCTCATGAACAGAGGGGAAAAACATATATAAAACTTACTCCCATCTCATCATTTTCCCCTTATGAAAAACACAAAAGGATCTCAAGCAAAAAGAGGCACAGAGAATCAAGTGAGATCTTTTTCTATCCTGGCTTCCTTTTCTGAGAACTAAATATTCTAGTTTAAGAGTTACTTTTGTGCGGCAGGAGAAATAGTACAGCAGCTCGGGTGCTTGCCTTGCTCACAACCAACCTGACACTGATCCCCCAGGTGGTCTCCCGAAACTCACAGGAATGATCCCTGAGCACAGTCAAGTACCACTGGGCATCGCCCAAAAAAATAAAATAAAAAGTTTGCCTTTGATTGCCAGATTCCTACTTTGCTTCTTTTTTGACCCTATAAAAGTGGCTGAAGAAAACATCTTTTTTGGCAACTCAGCAGTTATGCCCAGAAGCCACCTCTGGCTGGCGCCAAATAATCTCGTCATCAGCCACCATCCAGATGGCATGTCCTTCTCTCACGGAAGGGAGCTTAGTTATGACGCTCGCCATAACCATGCTGCCGGAATCCACGCCAGGCTGTTCCATTCGGGGTACCCCAGAGGGGGGTGGGTTAAGATCCCTTCCCACCCCAAGGGACCCAGCCCCAACAACTGAAAACCTCCAGAACTCAACCACCATCCTGCTCATGGCACTCCCCACACGCTCAGGCCAAGCCTCACCCAGGAGTAAACCTTTTCCAGGACTGCACAGCCGCATTCGAGGCTGCACGATACTTCATGGGACGCACCCTACCCATACTCCGAAGTACTGCCCTACATTGATGGGATTCAAAGTAGGAGGCAACCAACCTTAGAGGGAAATATATTATTTCAGTTCTGCTTTGGGGCAGGGATTAGGGTATGGGATGGAAACACCCAACATATGGTAGTGGGAAAGTGTATGATGGTGGGATTGGTGTTTGAATATTAAATGTAATCAAATGTTGTGAACTACTGTATAAAATCAAAAAATTTAAAAAAACAAAAGCAAGACACCTTTTTATTAAAAATATGAAAGATGGATAGAAGGTAGTTCTTTTTTCTTTCACAACATAAACACTAGAAAATCTATCCAATACAAAATATGTGGTACTGATTAAAAGAACTGAAATAGGGGTATGGTGCCGCCAGAGGTCAATCTATACCTATGACGCGAGTGCATCAGCAGCCTGATGGCACCTTTGGACTTCCAGAAACCCCAAAATTGCTACTGTGACTTTGGCCAGACCCCAAAAACTTGGGACAAATCTTACCAAGAAAGTAAACGGCCAAAAGTTAGGTATGTGGGAGACACACCCACAAACCACCTCGGGCTCAGCTATGTAATTGGAGGCATCGCCTCTCTGGTTCCTGATCAAACTGCTTAATGGCCATGATCCCAGAGACTCAGTAACAAATCTCGAAAGCCAATGGCTTTTGGCAGAAATGCGTCTGGTCACTGCAATAGATTACCGGCGCTGGGCCAACCAGGTGGGAATAGGTTTCATGCCTTGGCCTGTTCCCCTTGGCGGCCTGGTAGCCGCCATCCTCCAGAGGCCACTGGACAGTCAGGTTTGGGCCCACAGTGATGAGATATGCGGGGTCTCATGGGATGTGGGTGGAGCCGGCCCTTTCCTCCCCACCCCAACAAGACCCCAAGTCATAGCCCACAAACGGCCTCTCTGGCTCCTGATCAAGGTGCTTAATGACCATGATCCAAGAGACTCAGAAACAAATCTCAGAACCCAGTGGCTTTTGGCAGAAATGCATCTCGACCCCACAGTAGGTTACTGTTGCCGAATCACCCCAGGGGAGAAAGGGTGTTGTCCCTCCACCTGGTCCCCCTAGGTGGCTTGGTGGCCGCCATCCTCCAGAGGCCACTGGCCAGTCAGATTTGGGCCCTCAGAGATGCAGGGCCTCACGGGATGGAGGTGGAGCTGGCCCTTTCCTTCCCCTTCCAACAAGATCCCGAGCCTCCACCCATGAACAGCCTTTCTGGCTTCTGATCAAGCTGCTTAATGGCCATGATCCCAGAGACTCAGGAACAAATCTCGGGACCCAGCAGGTTTTGTCAGAAATCCCTCCAGATTCAATTGTTAAAATTTTTCAATTTCAAAATCGCACAGCCACTACTGCAGCCATGCGACATCATATGTTATTCTTAACAAGCAATATAAAACAAATTGTCTACTGTTGCCTTTTCAGCAGATCTGAGTGTTGGGGTAAAATCCCAAACAATAATGGTGGGTATGGTGTCAAAATATTGAATGTGATCAAAGTAGAGAGAGAGTAATGTGAAAATCATCTGCCCCACAAGTAGGGGGAGGGTGTGGGATGGATGGGGGTATACTGGGGTTTTTGGTGGTGGAGAATGGGCACTTGTGAAGGTACAAGTGTTTCATTGTATGAACGAGACTTAAACTCAAAAGCTTTGTAACTGCTCCCATGGTGATTCAATAAATAAAAATTTAAAAAATGAAAAAAAAGTAAGGTGGAGTTCATGCCCAATTCAATCAGCCAATCAGTGGCTGAATAAATAGCAGTACTCCTACATAAAAAAAAGAACTGAAATATTGACTGACAATTATTTTCAGACAAAATTTATAAGTAACAAGCTGAGTCTTCATCTGTTAAAGGAACGTTTCTGTATGCACTGAATAAAAACCTGATTTACAACTCTGATTTTTGCATCTTAATAATGTGAAATTTTTCCATATGAAGCTAAGTCTCAGCATAGTTCAATGTCAAAATAGCTTTTCTGAGGCTTCTCCATTGTTCTCAATTAATTTTAACACCAAGTTAAAACTTAATATGGTGGTGATTTTAAAAACGTTTTTTACTTTATATGCCAAAAGGTACCTCTGTATACCACTTCAATCTTAATTTTTACCATTATGACAATACATTTTTATATAGATATCTTTTAGACCTCACAGTATTCTATAAAGACCAATCTTTGAAAATTTTTTCCCTCAAAACATACCCCACACATTAGATAAGGGGTCATTCACCTCATCTTCTAGACTTAATCGTCTTGAGAATACATGACTTCCCTCTGGATTCAAAGAAAAGAGTAGCACTTACCTCCAAATCTAATAATCTAGTGTGATTCCAGTGACATACACTCTTTTTCACCTTTTCCCCCCCAAGTTTTCTAAAATTGTCTGGGAAGTAATAGATCATATTTAATTGTTGGAGCTTTTATGCTGTTCTTTCAGAATCGCTTCTGATTTGTGGTCTGGCTCTAGTTCAGTACTAGCCAACACTAGGTTTATTTAATTGGCCCAATATCAAAGCTTCCTCACTTTAGCCAGAAATTAAAACAGTAGCTTTAAATTTTTCCTCCCTGTCAAAGAGCTAGTCAATAATACAATTTGTCATAGTTTTAGATGACTCTATGCTCTACACTGAAGTTGGATATATAATCCTTTGATTTGCTTAGTACCAGCAACTCTACTTTTCCTTCCAATAGAGAATTTTCTTCCTAACACTACCTTTCCTCGGTGTGTCAGACTGTCCTTATCCTGCCAGAGGTGAACTGCTGGATTTTCCCTGGCCTTCTGACTCAGGGTGTGCCATCTGATCACCCTTGCCCACTCAGCCCTTCGAAAGTGTTACAGAGCCAATATCACAAGAGAGTTGGAGATAATAGCACCAGCCAACATGACCACAGAGTTCTAAGGTGACCATAACATCATTACAAATACAAAGTGTCAGAAGAAAAACTTTTCTGGTGAAGTCTAAATTTTAGACATGAAATACCTCCAGAGTAATTTGAGCTCTTGCCTACTGCTAGCACTTTTTCAAGTCCAACCAAGTGCAACCTTGATTTGTAGTACAAAAGTGCAAGGCCATGTGGTCCAGTGGCCAGAAATCTTGAGTGCTGAATTCTTTCTTTCCTTGGCTCATTCTCAGTGGCCTTGAGCAAATCACAACACACCAGTTTGAGGAACAGAGATAATCCCACAACTAGCTACTTTCCACAGTGACTCAGCTCCTGACTCCCCCCAGAAATGTGACGTGATTGAGAAACAGGACCTATGAAAATGAAAAATTACTGTCCTCATATAATGAGACTAAGTCATCCATCTTTCACAGTTCAGGTTAAACCTCAAACTTGAACATTTCCTTCACTGTTTCTAATTACTTGAAACTTGAGTTTATGATTTTAGATTTACTTCATTTCCACTTTAAAACTAAAATTTGACATTATAAAATATTTTTTATTTGGGGAATTTTATAGGTGAGGGTCACACATCTGGCTGTGGGGTTTGGAGGACCATATGGGATGCAGGGATCAGCTGGGTGCAAGGCAATGCCTTACCCACTGTACTACCATCTCTCCATTCCCACATTAAAATGTTTTCCTTAAATCTTCAGGTCTAGATATTCATGTTAAGACAGTGTTCCAAGTTTCATATTTAACTTCAAGATTAAAATAAACCATCACAATTGAAAGAGTAAAATGTGCTTTGTTAATGGTAAGCTAAATCTCCTTTCAAAATACTTATTAAGAACAATAAGTTACTAACAGAGTATAGAATACTTTTTGAAAGTGAATGGACGTGTGTGTGTGTGTGTGTGTGTGTGTGTGTGTGTGTGTGTGTGTAGGGAAGAGGGAAGGGGAGAGAGAAGAAGAAAAGAAAGTTTTGGCGTCAAGTAGCCAAACCACTTTTGAAGATCACAGACTTTATCCCAATTATCCTATTAGCACAAATACATTAATGTAAACAAATAGAGAAGTAATAGAAGAGTATAAAAGCAATAGAAACAGAAAGTAACAAAAACATATAAAGTGATTGATATGTGGCAAAACAGGTCCAGATGGATTCACTAGCAAATTCTTCCAAATATTTAAAGAGGGTCTGCTCAATATAATAAAGTGGAAGGCTACAAAATAAACACCCAAAAAGTCCATGGCTTTCTTATATACAAATAATGAAAGAGACAAAAAAAAATCCTGTTCACAATAGTACCTCAGAAAATCAAGTACCTTGGAATCAATTTTACCAAAGAGGTGAAAG
>JAOXYA010000028.1:11818369-11847502 GCA_028565675.1 Sorex palustris | reverse complement strand
CACAGCTAGGTAACGGGCAAAGGCCAAAGCCAACACAATGGGAGAACAGGCCCACCCAAACGAGTCAGTGGGGAAGGGAGATTGCAAGAGAGGGGCGTTGGGGTCCATGATCAGGGGAGGTGGGGACACTGGTGAATGGGTGTAGTATTGATATTAGGTGTATGAGGAATCATCATTAGCAAATTACAGAACCTCAATCAATTAAAAAAATTAATTCAGATTACTCAATGCTCTAAAACATTGAGTAAAAGTTCAATAAATAAAACGAAATGAGTGTAACCCTTGCCAGTGCTTGGGGACCAGCAAGGTCACAGCTCACAGTGTTTAGGGGACTACATGGTGCCAGGGAACAAACTCAGGGCCTCATGCATGCAAGGAAACCACTCAAGCCCTGTGTGTTATCTCCTTGGCTAAAGGAGACCATTTTAGATGTTGTTCAGAGTTTTACTGTCCATAAGCTGAGACAGAGACTGTTCAAGAACCGGCTCACAGTCTCCTAACTGGAAGCAGAAGAGCTGAGATTTGCACTCAGGCAAAATGCTCCAGAGCCTACAGTGAGGCTATAAGAAGTGCTACCTTATTAATTGATGGAATGGGTGTGGTTACCAGACCACTGTAGGGAGCAATCATGGTTTAAAGGAAGGGGTAGAATCTCAAGATACCTAATTGCTGGGGTTAGCATGGTCAAAATAATATAAATTCCTAGTAGCTGGTACAACCTTGAATTATAAAGCAAAATAACTAGATAGATTTGGAAAGTATTCAAACAACCTCTAAAACACCTTAGGTTGTATAGGGGCTAAGCTACTTTCCTTGTTTTCGGCCAGGCTTGGCTTGATCCCTGGCACTGCATGCTTCCCACAGCATTGCTAGATGCAGCTCTAGAGTACCCCAAGTCCCCCTGCACCTCAGGGCACACCACTAATTCAGAGACCCCTTCCCCAAATATGCAGTTTTTCCTCAATCCTATCACAACTGAAATTTGCCTCAGTGAGCGTAGCAACTCATCTCACTTCCAGTTCCCATGCCCAGGCAGTCTCCAGGACACTTCACCAAGATGAGCCAGACAATTTCCTCATCTGGGTCAGGACAACGAAGGCAGGCACTGTATCTGCCCTGCAGCCAGTTCGGCCCTCCCTGGAGCACCACCTGGAGTGATTCCTGAGCATGCCTGGTGTGGCCCCCAAACAAACAAACAAAACAAACAAACAAGAAACCCACACAACTGTCAGAAATAATGTGATATGAGTCAGACTGTTCAGGGCTTGCGGTGCTCACATGACCACCAGGGGTGAGAACGCCATTTGTCACACATCATTAGCAAGGAAACCACAATCCACAGACACCTATGACAGGAGAAACCAGACACACAATCTAAAGTGCAAAAGCTTGGTTCAAATTCAGTGTCTCAGAAGATGAAACCTCTGCCAGGTTTATAACCATGGTAGAAGGTCACTGGAATTAAAGCATAAGCCATGAACAGTGCAAAGACAGGTCAATGGGCCATGCAACAAGGGGTCCTGAGTATGGAGCTCCATGACAGGGTTCTGCAGGCTGACCAGGAACCTAAGGGCCAGGACCAACAACTCCAGCCTTAACTATCAGAAATCTATTCTATCCAGATCCTCTGGTTCTGAAAGATACTACTACTGCTTGCCAAGTGTCAAAATGATGCGCAAGCTAAGAAAGCACTGAAATAAGCAAAAAGGCCTAGGAAAGATAATAATTTTTTTTAAAAAGAATCAATAAACTAAACCCATGGAAGTTACAATTTTAGAGTAAGTGTGAAGGTGTCACAAAATCTCATTGCAACGTTACTGCTTTTCTTTATACTTCTCTTGCTGCATCAGACAGGTGTCTGAGGGCCAGCTCAGAGTGAGACAAAGGGGCTTGCCAAGTATGAGAATGATGGAGGAAGCACGTTGTGTGTGTCCCCCTGAGCACTTCTAGGTGCGTGTGGCTGGGGGAGAGGTTTTGGAGGATGTTTTGAAGAGGTATAAAGGTATTGTTCATACTTAACTTGCAGAGAAATTTAAACAATTTAGGAAAATTTTATCAGCTAAATGTATAGTGATCAATGAGTTTTGAAAACTGGTTTCCCAAATATTGCTCATTGTTCTCATTTCTCATAGGGGCAGGCACCCAGCCCTTCCCGGAAAACCTGTGCAGGTGTCCCTGGAGTTCCCTCTGGGAGCCTGCACCCAGCCCCAGGGGCAGTTTTAAAGCAATGCTTGCTGAAAGTTAGTGGGTGACCGCCTGGTCTCTGCCTCACAGGTGCAGATAGTTCAGAGCCAGGCACACACAGTCAAAGACCTTATGTGAAGGCACCACCGTGTCTACACAGGGGCTCCTGGACAAGACACCAATACATGCTTTTCATCCCACTTCCCCATGGGTGGCCTGGCTCCCTTCCTAAGTCAGCTACAGAGCCTGAGACTCACATGTCAGGACTGGGAACTCCAACTAGGAGACAAAGGAAGTGACTACACTGGATAGGAAGTAAAGCACCTCCATGAGTGAGGGCCTTCTTCGTGGTGAGCCCCAGCACCTGGGGCTACTCAGTAACCCACAGAGGGAGATCTGGGGCACAGTCTCCTGGGGAACCCCCATCCCTCCAGCAGCATCTCTTTCTTCTCCCTGGAAGTCACTTTCTCTGTTCCCTTAACCCCACCCTACCTCCACCATGGTCCCCCTACTCTGTTCCCATGGGGGAAGGGGATTCTTCACTTCCCAGCAGAAATTGGGGTATGTTTGAAGTGGTGGGCTTTGATCCAGAAGTGCTCCTCCCCAGGGTCGACTCTGGATGGAACATGAAGACAGGTGGGTGCGGGACAAGCTTCCATTCGCTCAGGTCTCAGGAGGCTGCGGCTCATGGCCTTGAATTTGCTCACAGATCTCCCTGAGCCATGGGGGGCTACTGGCAGGGGACTTCTTAGGCAACCACTCTAAAGCAGAGACAACAAAGACCCAGCTCACTGCCCCTACAAACCTCTGGTTAAGAGAAGTATCCTGAGCTCACTTCTCTGTGCTATGTAAGATAACAGAACAAGGGAATGCAAGGGACCAAAGTGTTTGAGGATTGGGGGAGGGCACTGGGATTACCCTGGACCCTACATGTAGAAATGAAAAGGGCAGGGAAGGAAAGAAATCAAGGAGGGGATTAAGAGGCAGTGGCAGGAGCCGGGACCTCAGGTCCATTGATGGTGTACAGGTGTGCTATATTGTACAGGGATGCTACATTTATACATCAAACCACAGCACCACAAACAGGAGACCCGAACTCCAATAACTCAACACTCAAATGTGCCTGTTGGGCTGGAGAGATAGTTCAGCAAGAAGGGTGTTTGCCCTGCACACAGCTGATGCAGGATTGATCCCCTGCACCACAGTGGGTCCCCCGAGCCAAGAGTGATCCCTGAGTTCACAGCCAGGAGTAAGCGCTGAGCACCACTGGGTGTGGCCTCAAAACAAAACAAACACGTGTGCCTGTCAAAGAGGTGGGCTGGCGGGGTGGGAGGGACCTGGAGACACTGGGGACAGGAAAGGTCACACTGGTGCTGGAACACTGTAGGCCTGACGCTCTTTATAAATCAAAGTTTTCTTAAGTATATATTAAGAATAATAAAACAAGAGCAGAGGGTCAGAGAAATAGTATAGAGGTATTTGCCTTGATGCAGCTGGCCCAGGTTCAATTCCCTGCATCCTATCTGGTCCCCAAAGCACCATCAGGAATTAATTCATGAATGCAGAGCCAGGAACAAGCCCTGAGCATTGCTGGGTGTAGCCCCCAAACAAATAACAACAATAATAATAAAACAAGAGCAGTTTCCTTAACACTCCTGAGCCCTACTCCCCCATCGACAAGATGGGGAGACAGACTCTAACTCACTGGGCACCCAAGGGAGAACAAAAAGGGTCAGTTAAAATTTAATGAAGTCATGAAATTTCCTTATAGATGGATGGACATGGAGAGTATCAGGCTGAGTGAAATGAGTCAGAGGGACAGACATAGGATGATTGCACTCTTTTGTGGGATATAAAAAAAACCAAATAAATCATAGTATAAGAATACCTGAGGATAGTAGTAAGAGGGCTATGGGAATTGGTTCATGGTAGGAAGCTTGCCACAATTGTTGGTGGAGGGCACTGAGAACAGAGACGGGACCACTATGACAATGATAGTTGGAAATGATCACTCTATCACTCTGGACAAGAACCGAGTGCTGAAAGGAGGTAAAAGGACAAACATGATACTATTAAGTACCGGTATTGCAAACTGCAAGAGAGAGAGAGAGAGAGAGAGAGAGAGAGAGAGAGAGAGAGAGAGAGAAAGAGAGAGATATGCTATGGGGGAGTGGTAGGAAGGAAACTGGGGGCTTTGGTGATGGGAAATGTACACTGGTGAATGGAAGGGTGTTGGAACATTGCATGACTGAAACCCAATCACTAACAACTTTGTAACTATGTATCTCACGGTGATTCAATAAAAAAGGAAAAAAAAAAACTTTACCTAGCATAAAGGATGTACCAGATACTTTCCATGCAGTTACATTTCTAGACCAGACCCATGAAAAGGTAGTTGTCATTTTAATTTTCTGATACAAAGAGACATCTCCAAGATCTCCTGGATGATCAGATCTGACCTAGGGCTCAGACTCTGCCAAGCCCGACCCCACTGTGTCCTTCTTTGCTCTGTGAAGGATGTGGCAATAACTCCTTATGCCCAGAATACAGTAGGCGGTGAATGAATGTCCTTTCTTCTTTCCTGTCTCCCCTCACTTCCTCACTCTCCCTGGGGCTGTGCCCCCACCCCAGGGTGTGTGTGGGGGGGGATGGGGGGGTCGCAGGAGAAGCAGGCACAGGACAGATGAGTGGAGGCTCCATGCCAAGTTCTTAATGAAGAGCCTTCAGAGCAAATAGATTTTGGCTTCTCTTCCTAATGACAACTAAGCTCTTAGGGTTCCAGCAGCATCATTTCCTTTTCTGGAATTTGCACAAAATCCTCCAGATGACTTTCAAAAGCCACCAAGTCGGGAATACTAAACAACCTTAAGAGTGATACTATCACCTCCAAAGCATAAAAAGCTTGGGCTTTGGGGTCCTCCTCTGAACCTGGCTGGATGTTCACCAAGCAGGACATCTTTCTACTTGGTGTGTCAACATAAAATCATACTCCATGATTAAAGCTACAGAAAGAATTCTGCGAGGCATGCAAAGGATGTAAGCGTGGAGGAGCACAAGTTACAAAGGGCCCGACAAATGTGAGGGATGACGGGTATTCGCAGTTTATCAGAACTGCCAAGAAAATTCCTGAAGAAAAATGAATCCCAAAGCCGAGGTGAGCTGTGAGCTGAATTAAGGAGGGCCCGATGGTAGAGAAAAACTAGCTGTCACAACCCCATTTCAGTACTGCAAGTTAACCTTCAATCAATTTTATAAGGCCAGGAAATAGCTGTATTTTTAATTAAGTGTCGGTGGTAGACTCAGCAACATGAAATTTAGTGGTGGAGGGGAAAACCAACTTACAGGACAAAGCAGCTTACCTCTCCTTCTAAGAACGATATCTTTTCTAAAAGCTGCAATATTAAGAGCTGCTTCTGTTGCACTTTTTTCTTCAGTGATTCAATCTAGTGAGAAACAAATGAAAAATGACTCATTAAAAACATAGACCTCTACAGGTTAATCAAAGACATAGATGGCTTCAGGTTCACTTAAGTAGAAGCTCTGCACAGGGGCTGAGAAGAGAAATCCTGCACAAGTGAATTTGGACTCACATATCATGAGATTTGTTTAACCACTATTCTGATCTTGCATTAGAAGTCACATTAACCTTCTATAGATGTTTCAGGATGTCTCACTCTTCAGAAAGTGCAGAAACAATGCTACATAAAATAATCGTTCAATTTGAGTTTACCAGGCAGTCCTCAGTTTAGGCATTCAGCAGTTATTCCCATTAGTATTTGTTTGACCAAGTGCCAAAGTTTTAGTCACTGTCTTTAAAAGGATCACTCACCCTAAAAAATGCTCATGGAATTCACAGGACAGAGCACTTATGTGGTCTGGGAAGCCATTAAAGAAATAGATTTGAGCTGGGACTTTGCTTTCATTTTTATATTCCATACTGGATTACCATAACTTCATTTTTCATTCTCATATTATGTCTCTATCATACAGGCTTCCTAAAAGCAGGAACCAGGGTATTTAGTACCAGGTCGTGCCTTTTGTGTAAGACAGTGTGTAAGTTTAAGAAATAACTTGTGATTTTCAAGACTAAACATACAAGATGGCTGGAAAGTACCCGTGCTTCTTTTATACTAAATCTGCACTTGCAATTTTTAAAAATACCCTTTGTGCAAAATTAAACCATTCTTATGGAAGGGAATTTGCAATAACTAGACAAATTACAAGCACATTTGCCTTCTACCCAGCAATACCATTTATAGGAACAACACACTGTTCAAAAAATTTACTTGGATATAGGGTTTTAATTTTAGAAGGTTAAAAAGAAAACAGAACTCCACCAGTACATAATAGTTAGATAAACATGGTACACCTTAACAATGAATTTCTAAATTGCCAGAACATGTGGTATATTCTAAGTATGTATGATACCTTTGGCGTAAACCATGTGAGGGTATGCAAATGCCTTTACTTGCAAAAACAACAACAAAATACTCCAAAGAAAACCAAGCCTCAATGACAGAGAAGCGGTTACCTAGAGGGAGAAGGGAGTAACCAGGAGCACGAGAAGGGGAAAGCTGTCTTTTGCATAACACCTTGCTGCATAGACTGTACTCTGAAAGCCCTTTTTACAAATACAAAAAGAAACGAAAAAGGAAAAAAAAATGAATCCTAAAACTTGAGAATGGGAAAAAAAGAGACTTAACTGAATATCAAGTTAGTGAAAAGGATGAATTCAAGGATTGACATAGAAAAGTATTTGTATCCAATAAAATATTAAAACTGCCTCAGGACATCCTGGAGGAACAGATCAATTTCAGGACACACACACACACACACACACACACACACACGTACCAGATGATCCCAAGACACTTTGTTATGCTAAAAATGAGGGCATGAAGGGCTCCCTTTGGCCAAGGATGGGGCAAAAGGGCATCAACAAATAATGAGTGTAACTGCAAAAACCCCATAGAGTATGTATAGTATGTATATATATAGACAGATATGTAAATATTTTATTTATTTATGTTATATTTGTTTTGTTTGGGGGGGGGCACACCTGGCTCTGCTCAGGATTCACTCCAGGTTCTTTGCTCAGGGATCACTCCTGGTGGGGACTGGAGGAATCATATAAATTCTGGGGATCAAACCATGGGTGGCCTCATGCAGTGCAAACGCCTTAATCCCTGTACCATCTCTCTGGTAGCCTATTTTATGATTCTAAGAAGACAAAACGAGGCCAGGGATGTGGCTCAACAGCAAAGCATCCGCTTGCATGAGAGAGCTAGGTATGACCCCCAAACCACATACAGAGAGCAATACACAAAGAGCAACAATACCTCGCTGGGTACTACTGGATGTGAGGGAGGCTTGAACTCCTTCCTGAGAAACTCAGCAACTCAGAGAAAAGAGTAAAACACTGCCCCGCCATCCCTGCGCCATCCCTGTGCCACCACAGTAGGCGGGCAAGTTTGACTTTACAGCTTTCCCATTAATAAATGGGGGAGAAATGCAGAGTCAGAGTCTCACCACACCTGCCATTATCACACAGAACAGTTGGGGGCAAAGCCATGGAGGAATGTTACAAACTGTGTTTTGGTCATTGCAACACCCACTGCCAGTCTTAGCACCATCCAAAGTGGGGATAACCAGGTACTATGTTCCTACAATGGCACAAAATTGACTACACAGGGGAGTTACTGGAGGATTTTTGTCTCTCCAGGCCCACCACAAAATACACAATCAGCAGCAGCAGCAGCGGCGGCGGCAGCAGCAACATATCTAATCAAATTTTTAGCTCTTAGGGCTATTAGGGAGACAAAAGCTCAATCCAAAATGGCCCAATTTCCAGCAACAAGTCACTTAGGAAAAATAAACTTGTGTGTGTGTGTGTGTGTGTGTGTGTGTGTGTGTGTGTCAGTCTCTGTGTGAGTGAGTGTATGTAAGAGTGAGTATGTATGAGTGCGTGTGTGTGTGAGTGTGCCTGAGTGTGCGTGAGTGAATGTGTGTGAGAGTGAGTGTGTGAGTGTGTTTGTGAGTGTGTGAGTGAATGTGTGTATGAGTGAGTGTGTGTGAATGAGTATGTGAGTGTGTGAGTGTGAGTGTGTGAGTGTGAGTGTGTGTGAGTGTGTGTGAGTGTGTGTGAATGTATGTGAGTGAGCGTGTGTAAGTGTGTGAGTGTGTGAGTGAATGTGAGTTTGTGTGTGAGTGTGAGTGAGTGTGTGAGTGTGTGAGTGAATGTGAGTGTGTGAGTTTGTGTGTGAGTGTGTAAGTATGTGTGAGTGTGTGAGTGTGTATGTGTGAGTGTGTGTGAGTGAGTGTGTGAGTGTATGTGTGAGTGTGTATGTGAGGGGGGGCAGCTAAATAAACAAGTAGCAGTATGTTCTAGATTAGAATATTATAGAGGCATTAGAACCAAACAGAATAACCATTCCCTGTCTGCTGACTGGCACAAAGCATCAGTAAGGACATAGGCACCAGAGAGGAGGCTCAGAGGGGAGAGGCGCTTGCCTGGTACGCACAAGGACCCAGCACCAGGTACCCTCACCCCAGCACCACCAGGAGTGGCCATGAGCAGCAATAAGGTGGCTCTGGGAATGCCCCCTCTGCAAGCCCCCCACCACCACTGCCCAAGCACTGAAGTGCCTGACATGGCTGGCCAAGATCAGTGGGAATGGACCCCCAGGTCCCCCAGCAACACTCAGGAAAACCCCAAACTATAATTAAGCCTTTTTAGGAAATCTTATGGAGTGATATTAAACAAACTGAGGAATTATACATTTTGTTGGGTGTGATAAGGGTGTTCTGAACATATAATTTTAAAAGGACATATGCTTTAGAGATGCACAGCAAATGAGATAGGAAACCTTCAGAATGCCTAGGGTTTGCTTTAGAGTAACTACACAAAGCAGGGGGAGAGAGAAAAAGAAAGGAAGATCACGCAGAGTCTCATAAATGTGGCCAACACTTGCTCTTACTTGGATCTGGGAAATGTGTTTAAGGGGGCTTCACGAATTGTTCTGTGTTCAAGAGAGCCTTGGACATTTTCATTATGAGATTTTTCAATTCCACCAGGTGTCAAAAATATAATCCTCTTACATGAAAAACATACTATATAAAACAGACTATAATCAGACACACTTAAGAAAAATAGCTAATGCTAATAGCAAAAGGCATTCCCAATTAAACACAGTAATAAATTACTCAGCCTTTATTTCTACTGAATTTACTAAACTATTGGCTGAAGAAACCAGGATTGGAAGGACTTGAGAGGGGCAGCCACTTTCAACTACTGCAGGTGGTACTGTAAATTAGAATGACCTTTTGGGCAATTCAGCAATAAATATTAAGAGCCATAAAACTGTTCCTACCCTTTGACCCACTAATCCCACTCCTGGGAATTTATCCTAAGGATATAATTCAGACAGAGGCAAAAAGCTATATATACAGAGATATTCTCACTCCTATTATTTATAATACAGAGAAAATGGAAATAACCTTAATGTCTAAGCGCTATAAAGGAAAGGGGAGTAAATTAGGGACTATCTGTTTGAGGGAATACTTTACACACCCACTAAAAACAAACACACCTCAAGTTGAAAAGATATTTACAAAAAGCCTCAAGAGATAGAAAAACAGAAGTTTTCAATGATGAAGATAAAAGATGGAAGAGAAATTAAATAAATGAAATAGTTTGAGGATTGTGGGAGAATTACAACCTCCCCGAAGTGTGTTTTGTTTGAATTTCTTTAAGTTTCAATATGACTAATTCTCAAAACAAACCAACAAATAACAAAAACCATCCTTATGGAGTTCTTTTTTCACTCCTTCCTATAGGAAGGAGTTTGCTATAGCACTAAGTATTTTAAAAACTGACTTATGAAATCTTTCAGTGATAGAAAAATGAGTATAGAAATTTGCTAAAATGTTCCAGGAATGCCAACTATAATATTTAATAAAATGACATAAAACATGGCTTTGCACAGGAGTTTTTCTACTTCCAAAGTAATCCAAGGAATTTTGGAAGCAAGAGCCTAAGAAAGTTCTATTGATCCTGGTCTGTTAAATTTTCACTTGAAAAAGGAAAACAAGGCTTAGAGAGATAGTGCAGGGTTTAAGGCACTTGCCTTGCATTCCGCCAACCACGGTTTGATCTCTGGCACCACACAGGGTTCCCCAAGCTCCACCAGGAGTGATCTCTGATCCAAGGGTAAGCCCTGAGCACTGCCAGGTGTGGCTCAAGATAAGACAAAGAGAGAGAACTAGAAAAAGAAAATATGATGTGGAGAGGAGAAAAGAGAGGGAAAAAAAGGGGGGAAAGAAGAGAAAAGGGGAAAGAAAAGAAGAGAAAAAAGAAAAGGAAAGGAAAGACAAGACGAGACGAGACGAGACAGGGTAGGGGTGGGTGCACTCTGGGACCGAGGCGGGTGCACTGTCTTACTGTGGGGAGAAAAAGACATGGCAAGTTTGCAGCTGCTCAAGCTTCTGCTAGAAGTGCATGTTTCCAGTAATGAGGCTCCCAGAAGCTCTGTGCTCTGGTGCTCCCTAAACACAGGCACAGGTATTTGCTTCCCTGCTTTGCAGAAATGCCATGTTGGTGCTTCCTTCACATTCCTCACTGGGTTCTAGGAGGCCAGAAGCTCTGACTCTGAGTGAAGTCCATTGTTGCTGAAGACACTGTACCCTCAGATAATGGGTACAAACAAAAGTAAAGTCCCTACCACATTCTTCTGTCACAAATACAGCGCCAAATATAGGTCCAAATTACTTCTAATATTGATACTTTGTGTTCATCCATTTCTGTTCCCAACCAGCTTGTCTTAGTCTAGCTTGGGGGTTTGTGGTCCAATCTTGACAGCTCAGGGTACAAGGTGGGCACCAAACCACATACACACAATCCACATGGAGATGATTTAAAGATATAGATGTACCAAATACGCACATTTGGGGGAGTAGGGGTGGGTTGTGGAAAGAAGTCAGGGTACCCAAAAAATATGAAGACCCTTACAGAGACAGTGGACTGGGGATTATTATTTTTCCTCTTCTAATTATTGCTTTAATGACATCAAACAGAACATTATTAGAGAACTTGCTGCGTTTTCTGTGACCACAGTAATGCCTCATTCTGGATTTTCTTCTCAAACTAGAGAAGGAAGGACATGCACCCCAGCCAGGCATGTCCTAATACTGGTGACAACTTCACATTCTGGTACAGTTTCCCCTGGTACTTCCTCTCAGAGAAGCACTTGGTTCCTAAAATGGCAGATTCAGATGCTTCTGGCCTTGGCAACATTCTAAGAAAAGAACTCCCATGTCTTGAGTTCCTTTTATCTGAAATCACACATTGTGTGGATAATGATGTTATCTGTTTGCCAAATTTCAAAAGCCTTTAAACAGTGCCTCCTCAAATGAGCTATTACTATGTCACTGCTAGTATTTCTCTCTCCTTAAACTGTGAGTTTCTGGGGAGTAAACACCTTGGTCATTAAATTCTCAGTCAATGAATGAACCACAAGTCCCTCTTAAGGAGTTGCATGCAGTCATATGATTTCCATTCCTGACGCCTCATACGGTCCCCTGTGCCCCACCAGGAGTGTCTCTTAGGACAGAGCCAGGAGGAAATCCTGAGCAGGTGTAGGGGGAAAACGACTTTAGGGGTCCAATTGTTTATAACATATTTGTTCTGACCTAGAGGGACTCAGGTAGACTTAGTTAGACTTAGTAGACCCCAAAGTACTGCCCCAAATGGAAGACACCCCCACCCCCGCCAAAATCCAGGATATAATGCAGCGATAGGCAGGGAAATAAATTCCTTTGACACCTTTGCTCTTGCTTTTGATGCATTTTGAGTTCGGAGATTTGAACTTTATGATTTTGCAGTGCCCAGTGTGAGACTGAATTTAGGTCCAGCTGCCACCAGGAGTCAGAATTGACTCAGGAGCACCGGGTTCAAGCCAGGGTATTCAGAAATGGGAAATGATCAAAATCCACTTCCCAGAACTATAATATTGCTGAAAATTAAAATATCAAGTAGCAGACCGTTTATAAAACAAAGGGGAGAAACAAATCTCCATCAAATCTGAAATCTTTCACCTGATATTAAAATAATTTTTCTTTTTGTTTTGGTCAGCACCTTTCTTTGGAACTCAACAGAACAGATGGCTAGTACTCTAACCAATCATTCAGGTTATTAGCTGTCTAAGATTACAGGCCAGCTTGTTATTTAAGGGGAGGGGGCTGTCTACATACTTTTAACTACTATGAAGTGAAGGAGGCAAGGGCTTCCACTATACCTTCAAGGTAGTGCATGTAAAAGGAGTTGATTGGTCTAGCTGATCTGACTGACTGGTTTATGTAATCAATTAGATTGATGGGTATTCCCATTGTTGTTAACATCAGACATGACTAATCAGACAAAAGGGCAGAGCCACCTCAATTATCTAAGCACAGGCTCTGCGGACCTTTGAGGTGCTGAAAAAGAAAGAAGCTCCAATGAGAAGCTGATGCTGGGAGGAAGGTGGCATTGTGGAATTGCTACCAGGAAGCTGCTGCTGAAAGAACTGTGGAAAGGGAGCCGCCCAGGCCCTGTCCTAAACAGAGGTTGCCACTGACCTCTTGTGAGTCCTAGATAGTACTAGAACACTAACGGTAACCTCTGGTTGGTGTCCAATTCTACCTCGCCATCTCCAAGATCCCAGAAGCTAGACTTCTGTAACAATCATGGCTTTCTTTCCATCACCCATGATGGGGTATTCTGCATAGGCCCCTTGAGTTAAGCCATGGCCACACACAGGAGTCGCAGGAGAATCTGTAATAAAATATTGACTTCTAGGTCCAATGCCCAAGGATGCTGAATACATCCCTTTCCATGTATAAAAACAAAACAAACAACAACAAAAATAAACACCCTCCCAAAGCACCAAACATTTCAAATTCTCTAGTGTGAACTCGAGGGGTTTGGAGAATTCATGCTGTAGTCCCTCCTTCTCTGCCCAGTTCCATATCAAGCTGGTGTGTCCCATTGTATCCTCTTACACTAAAAACTACTTCATTTTTTCACCCCTTGCTAGATAAACCAGCAGCCCTTACCCACATCCACCATACTGTGGGCAAAGAAATCGCCCATTTCCACAACTAGTCTTGAAAAGAACATGATGCTGCTGAATCTTCCCTAGTAGATTGCTCTGATCTAACAACGTTGGGGTCTTCACAGAATGGGTACAGGTAGATTGCTTTTTTTCCTGAAGACATGGCATCCCACAGCCACACCCGATACCCTCCAACACAGAAACGCCCAGCTCTACAGTTGAACCTGATCAAGTTACCAAGCCAGCAAATTGTTCCTGTTCCATAGGTCCTGGACCATGAACCACATCTAAAGTTCATAGTACTGTTAGGCCAATAGGATTCAGCAAATCTGATGGTAAAGTTGTGTGGGAGACCATTAAGCTCAATGATTGAGAACAATAACAAAGAACTGCTCAAGTAGCACTAATCATCTCAGTAAATCTTCAGACAATGATTTCAGGAACACTACTGTGAGAGTGAGATATAACAATGATCACAAATTGATTTTTGCTGATATAAGTTTTGAAAATTCCATTTGCCTTTGCTTTATAACAAATAATATGAAGTGTACTTGTTCATGCCTGTTAAGAGGGCAGGCTCGGTTGGTGGGTAGGAAACTGGGTATATTGGTGGAAAAAAGGTCACACTGGTGGTGGGATTGGTGTTGGAACATTGAATTCCTGAAATAACTGTACTATGAATAATTGGGTAAATCATGTGTTATAACTAAAATTTAAAAAAATAACAGCTACTTCACTTTCAGTGCTCGGTGGGCCTAAGGGCTTCTTTCAGGCCTTTGGCAAGCTGTTGGTACCTCTATCAGGAAAGACTTTCACTATCTCTTCCTCCACCAGGAAACCTGCTGCCACAGATATTGTATGGCCGCTGCCATGCCATACACAATACTCATGCTCCAGATTAGCTCCCCACAACCTCTCCTAGCCAACTCTCTCTCTCTGTGTGTGTGTTCTCTCGACCTTTTAGGGCAAAGCCATGTTGGACTCTGCACCATTACTACCATCCTTTGCATATACCTTTCCCTGGTGTTAGAGAACAAGGTCACAGAGCACAGCTGCTTGCTGTGTCTATTCTAGAAAGGCACAGCTAGCTTACAGGGTGAAAGCACCCCCATCAATCTGCACGTTCTTATAAACTTTGGGGGAAAATTGCTGTCATCAAAGGATTCATCCAAATTTGTTTCCAATGGAGACTGTATGTCAACCAGACCAAAATGAAATGGTGTAAACAGTCTGTAAAAGTCTGTGGTATATTCAGAGCCAGTCCAGAGCCTGCAGATCTTCTTAGCTTCCGCAAACTTTCTTCCACCAGTGACAGACGTGTAAGACACGGGTCATTTCATGTGAGATGTTAAAAAATGATAAGAGCCTCTAATTAGAATGATGTGAATAGTACCCAATTGTGTAAACCGCGTGCAACATAATATTGACTCTAGTATTGTAAAGAGAAACGTGGCAGAAAATCATTATTGCTATTATTTGGTAGTATTATATTATCCAATAGTATGTATATAATTATACATATATCATTATTTAATAATATAGTTATACATATATAATTTGGTATGGTTTTAAAAAGAAGCTGTGAGTCAGAGAGACAGTACTAGGAAAGTCTCTTGCCTTGCATGCAGCTAACCCAGATTCTATCTCAAGTACTACACATGGGCCCTCAAGCCCCACCAGGATCGATCCCTGAGCGAGGAGCCAGGAGTCAGCTCTGAGCACAACCAGGTGTGGTTGCCCCCAGAACCATCCAAATTACTCAATAAATAAAGTTGTGTTATGGGGTATGTCACTCACTGGCAATGTATAAGATGCATGTAACTGAAAAAGTGCCATATGTGAGACTATGAAACAGCTGAATCAAATTGATAAAATTTTCTAAGGGAAAAAAATTAGATGCTTTTAATATACTATTCACATTTATCATAATATTTTTATGTTCTTTGAAATTCATTTCTTTTTTTTTTCATTTTAGGAATAGCTCCTGAGGACCAACAAGACACGGGTTAGGGCTGAGCGTGGCTGTGCTTATGTGTGTTTGGAAACACCAGACTTCAGTGGATAAAGTCACTGCCTCTCTCAATACTTCCACTTTGGGGTCCCTCCCACACAGCCTCACTTTATAAGACCTCTGGAATTAAGCTGCATTAATAAGGAAATTGTTTTCCTAATGAAAAATGTATTAGAGATGAATAACTACCCATCAAAACTTTGAGTCAAAACGAAATAACACAGGGTGTGAATTCTAGGTCAGAGTAAAGTCATGTGTAACTTAATGGTGAACCCTCATAGACTTCTCATAGGAAGTCATGGCTATTAGGTCATATGAAACTCCCAAAAGGAAATAGCTTAAAGGTCCCCAAGACTCTTAACTCCCCTAAAACCCATGGATTAGTAAGTGATCAAGGATGGTACAGGACAGGCAAGAACATTCTAGAGTTCACTCGGGGTATTAGTCACCTTCTCCTCATACCTTTGCTTCCTCATACCCTTGACAGGATCTTGTTTTCTATCAGCCTCCTGTTCTCTCTGTGATCTAATATTTAGTTTCCCTGCACAAAACAGGGCTCATGCTTGATCCTCATGAACTCCACCATAAAAAAAATAAAAAAGAATAACTCACATTTTGTCCTTTGAAAACTTTTTGTAATTTTTGCTATCGCTTCCTTTCTTCTAACTCTACAATTTCAAAGTCATTGTGCTTTTCGAGTATATTCTTCTTGATTGAAAACTACCATAATAAGAATTTTAAAAAATGAATAGAGCTACCCACCTTTTCCTAAAAAAAAAAATTGCAAGCAGGGAAATATGACCATCTCAGAGCGTGAGCCAGACTAATGCAGGAGGAAAGAATGAACAGTTTTGAGAGAACAAGGAGAATGGAACATTATCTTATTTCGGGGGCAGTGAAGGGAATGAATTAAGGCCACAACAACATGAAACTGAAAAATTGCTAAATGCAGCTCTGAGTGGGGAAAATGAAAAATCAATGAAGGAACGAAGGGGAAAGGGTACATTTTTCATCTTCATGGGCCTTGACTGGGTTTGTGGAAATTCATTTTCAATTAATGTGTCTTATGGCATTCGGCCAGGCGACCTAGGAACAGGGCACATATTTCTGTACATTTTTTTCTATTAAGTTTGCAGTCGTATATAATAGAGCCATCCCTTCATGAGTGGTCAGAGGCGCTGGCTTCTGCAGCCGGACTATCTAACAGGGTTTGACTCTGTCTTGGCGAAGGGCGGCTGCCCCCTGGAGGAGCCCATGCCCAGGGCCTCAGGGCAGGCCGGTTGCTGCACCACGTGCCAGGAGCAGGGCGAGGGCCACGCCAGCAGACCAGGCTCATCAGGCAGGCCACTCTCCTCAGGAACAACCCCCAGAGGGCGGGCCACTCTCCTCAGGAATGATCCCCGGTGGTCGTCCCCAAGGCACAACTCAGGGGCCAGAATCTCCTTCTGGGCCAACCTGGCCGAGTCACCCAAGACAGAGGCGGGCAGCTCCTCCTCAGCCCAGCCGGCTCTCTCCTGCGGGATGCCGGCCCCCTGCTGAGGTGACACCCCCCCCCACCCGTCATCCACTGGACGCGGGCTCCCAGCTGAGGCGACATCCCCTCCTCACTGAGGCGACACCCCCCTCATGAGGCGACATCCCTCTCATGAGGTGACACCCCCCTCGTGAAGCGACACCCCTCACTGAGGCGACACCCCCCTCATGAGGCTACACCCCCTCACTGAGGGAACACCCCCCCTCACTGAGGGAACACCCCCCCTCACTAAGGGAACACCCCCCTCGTGAAGTGACACCCCCTCACTAAGGCGACACTCCCCCTTGTGATGCGACACCCCCCTCATGAGGCAACACACCCCCTTGTTGAGGTGATACCCTTTTCGTGAAGGACACCCTTCTCAACCCCCCCTCGTGAGGCAACTCCCCCTCAGCAGCCTGCGGGCCGGCCCGACAGGCAGGAGGCTGAGGGAGTGCCTCTCTCCCAGGACTCCGCTGGGCCTGAACGTCATAGCAGGCTACTCTTTCCTCCTCCTCCAGGCATTTCAAGGGGCACCACAGATGAAAATCCTGTCAGTGGGGAGAGCAGTGAGATGAGGTCAGCAGGTAGCAGAGGAAGGAAATGCGGGCGGGAAAGTGCTGAGAAGCTGCTGTTGAGGATGAGGGTGGCAAGATGTGAGCAGGGGGCATGTGTGTGTCACCCCTACTGTGCCTTCACCTGTAGGTGTTGTTTCAGGGTCAAAGGACCAAGAAAGAGCTGGAGAGGAAGAGTCTTGGAGAGAGCTGCTTGAGACCAAAGTAGCGGGTGGATGTACCTCGAAGCTACTAGATCCACACCTGGCGAGAGCCAGGGCAAAGAAACCGACACTTCAAAACATTTCCTCCAGCTCAAGTGCTCGGAATACAGGGCCTCTCCCACAGCAGGGGCTCTGGGGGTGTCTCCTTACTGCCTTTGCTTTCTGCTACTCATTCCTCTCCCCCTGTTCATTCAGAGGCTCAGGTCCTGAGGAGTCTGGAAAGAATGAGGAGCAGAGTCATGAAGGCTTGTGCTAACCCACCACAACTGGCCTCAGCCTACGTTTCTAGCCCCTTCATTACTGCTCCTTCTGACAATCCAGCCAGACAAGATTACTGCACCCTGAGCTCACTCTGTGCTTTCTGCTTTCTGGGTTTTGGGTTTTGGGTTTTTGTTTAACTCCATCTCTTGTCTGGAGAGTTCCTCAGCCACCCCCTTCAGTCCCTGCCTTGAAAAATCCAGTTCATCCTGTGAGACTCAAACAAATCCTACTATCTCCCTAAATACTCTCTCCCCACACCAGAATTAGTGAACAGGAAAGGTGCTGTACTACAGCCCCTCCGCCCATATGGTGATTACGTCAAGCACTACAACATGATGCACAGACTGTTATCATTCCCATTTTCCTGATAGGAAACGAATCCTTGGAGAGGATGAGTAACTCACCTAAGAGACAAAGTCCAGTGAGGAGCAGGGGCAGGTTTCAAGGTCAAATTCACTTAATTTATGAACTAAACCACTTTCTGTGTTCTTAGCAGACCGTGTTGATCTCTGCTTAACACATATAACCTGCTTCAAACTAATAAGAATTTTCTTAGAAAGTCCTTTGAGGGCAGGAACTCGTGTCTGCTCTGCATTCAGTTCATGGAAGGTGCTTCATAAATGATTACCAACTAACTCTCCAAGAAGAGTTCCCCAAAAGTTGGAACTGGCTCCTTACCACACCATTTCCAATCCTAAAGCCAAAGCCTGGTTTCCTGGCAATTTTAGCAGAGGAATGAAAATAAGCAAAGACAACCACACCAGAGAAACAACTGCAGTAACAACTGCAGCAAGAGAAAGAGAATATAAAGAAAAGACAGAGGGTCAAGAATGGACAAGCCAGAAAATATCCTCCATCCCCCCCAAAAAAGCAGTCTCTATCAATGCCATAAACACAAAAATAAACTCCACGTGGATGAATCTATGGACGAATCTTTATTAGTTCAGCAAATGTTTATTGAGCACCTGCCATATGCTGGTGGTCGTTGTAGGGGTTAGGATACAGCTTTGAATGAAACAAATGCCTCTCTGCCCTCATGGAGCTTACATTCTTGTGTAACACACAACAAATAAAATAAATAAGCACACTATAACAAAAACTCAGGCTATAATGCAAGATGCTAAGTGCCATCGTTAAAAGAGGGTGGAGGACCTAAGGCCAGGAGTTGTAAATCTCAAGATGCAAATCAAACTCAAACCATTATCCAAAAAAAAAGTCCCTATGCAAATAAACAAGACAGATAATACAATACACACAGAGAGAAGTTTTAACTATTAAAATGAAGAACTTGTATCATATACCATATCTACAATATACTATAAACAAACAAAAACATTGAGTGGGAGAATATAATGACATCCACATATTTGGGGGAGCGGAAAATGGTCAACACTGAGCATATATAGAGTGCTTACAAATCAGCAGGGAAGAAGGCAACCCACCAAAAAGAAACAGAAACAACCAGGGAACAGCTAGTTTATAGAGAGGGAGGCCCAGATGGCCAAATGCTGATGGAAAGAGGCTCGGCCTCCCCCATCAGGATGATTAGTGGTCAGGATGATGCAAATTAAAATTAATACACACTATTTCACAACTAGTTTAAATTATAGGCCGTCGGTGCCCAGCAGAGGGGAGGGTGTGGAGCAGGTAAGCAAAGGTATGGGGGTGCAGGAGGAGACAGAGGCGGGAGACAACTGGGCAGCAGGCAAGCAAAAGTGGACCAATGAAGGAGGAGGATCAGCGACGCCCCCCCCCCTCCGCAAGTCAATTCCCTACTGGGGGAGCACAAGAGATAAGCAGCATTGCTTGCAGAAGAATATACATTTGGAAGCGGGCTGAATGTCTGGCCATAGGAAACATTCCAATATATTCACACACTGGATTTTTAGATAATGAAAAATTCAGGTGTGTCTGTGGAAAGCACAAAAAATTAAATTGGAAGAAAGAGTAAATTGCAATTATATTCACAATAGAATTACTTATATATTATAAATTAAAAAACCTTTGTCAACACAGAAACTAAATGATATACTGATAATAGAGGCATACAAATGCATTTTTGAAAAAGCACAAAACATCAAAACCTGGCCTGGATAAGGGACCAAGTTGTTTCTCAGAGGGAGGATGAGAGGAAGAGGGGGAAAGAGAAAAGATAGAATTGGTAAGTAGCTGAGTCTCTATTTTATTTGTTTTTAGGGAGTGGGAGCACACCCAGTGGTGCTCAGGGGCTCCTCCTGGTTCTATGCTCAGGGGACCATAAATGTTGTCAGGGATCAAATGCTGCTTGGCACACGCAAGGTAAGCACCTAACTTACTGCACAATTTCTCCAGTCCCAGGGTCTCTTCTTGAAAGGATGTGCATGGGGCTCAGCAGTAGAGCATTTGTCTTGCACATGTGAAGTCATGGATTCCATCCCTTGTACCAAAGGAAAAACTCTCTTTTCTCTAATGCTCTCTCTTAGAAAAAAAAATCTGGAACATAGCATAATGTTAACATTTGTTCATTTTAGAGGAGAGTATGTGGGTTTTGATGTTCATCATTTTCTATAATTACTTACATTTGAAAGAAGACTTAAATTAATAAAACTTTGAAACCAATCACATAGGCTGGTATTGGGGAAAAAAATTGGGTGGGCTGAAGATCTAGTACAACAAGGTGCTTGCGTTGCACACTGCCAACTCAGATTTGACCCTAGGTACCCCCAATGGTCCCCTGAGCTCACCACTGTCAAAATGAGAGTCAGGAGTGATCCCTGAGAACTTCTAGGGTTGTCTCCAAAGCAAGCAAACAAGCAATATGTGGGGTGGTACCCCAGCACGTTGCATGCTGAGACTGCTGAAAAAAAATTGCTCTTATGATCAACACAAGAGTTGATGTTGATGGCGACCTGTGAGGCTCAATATAGGAATAAGGTCTCTATGTGCAACCTTGAAGGAGAGAATTTCAGGAGCTAGTAATTAATGGGAGCAGTGGTATAGCCTCACACGACCCCCCTGGACAGAAGTAGATGCTGAAGCTCTAAGATCACTCCCAGCACATTAGGACCATGTCCCCACAGGGAGAGGCTGTATTGGCCTTTGAAGAGAGAAAAAACTTCTCAAAAGGATGACTTCTGTTCTTATGTGTCTTCAAATGAACCTACACTATTTCTGGAATGCATAGGCACTCATAACATAAACTCTCTGATCATATCTAAACAATTCACCTGTTAGGTGAAGTAGCTAAGATTTTAAAATATGCAAGCACTGCAATACTAAACACTAGACTCTGAAACGATGACATTTTCGTTTGTTATAAACAAATTTCTTCTCAGATTTCTGAATCATGTTTCCTGGAAGGAGGTGGGGATGGCAATGGCCATGAGTTTTAAGAGCCCAAAATTCCTGATTCCAAGGTGAAGGGGAAAGCATGAAGGGGCAGGATGAGTAGAAGGTTGGGTGAAGGGTGGGATTTGAGTACCTAATGCACAACAGAAAGGCAGTGAGTCAAGTTCATAGTGTAGGCAGGAAGGGATAACTCGAAGAGACAGTTTATTACATTCTCTTATTTTGTAGGATTTTTTTAACAGCTAGGTAATAAATCTTGAATGAATGCCATGACTTTTCCATTGGTGATTTAGGAAAACATCATGACATGAAAGGTATCTCTCCAAGCAGTGCAAGTGGGTCACAAAGCTAAAGCAACTTCTAGCTAGTTAGGAGAAGCTCAAATCACACCCAAAGTTTCCCGTGGAAGTCTGGCTACTGGGGTCTTGGGGCCAACAGTGAAACAATAATAGCACAGGTTACCTGCTGGACTAGTTCATTACTAATGGGAAAAAGTAGCCAGTGCTTTCCTTTCCCATCCTTTATTTTCTTAAGTTAGAAAGAAGCACCTAATGAAAGACCAAAGACAAATATTCACATGACACCAGGATCTGCTCGCTGCCACAGTGAAGAGGTGAAAATGGAAAGCCTACATCTCCCCAGCCCTGCAATGAACTCCCTCCCTCTGCCCATCAACCAGCTGATACAGGCTACCACCACTCACTGTGGTTCTGGTTGTATCATCATAGCCCTGGTGCCCTGAAGCATCCCTGTTGCTACCACTGCTACTGTTTTGCAGCAGCAATGCCGAGAAGACATCAACATCTGTGGCAGGCCCCAAAAGACAAAGATAAAAGCATGCAAGGCATATATTGCACTACAATTCATTTCTGTCTGTTTCAGCTGAACCTATTTCTCTTTTCTTCAGGCAGAATGCTTTTTTTTTGCACATCTAGCAGTGCTCAGGATTCACTCCTAGCTCAGTGCTCAGGGGACCACTACTAGCAGTGCTCAGGGGACCCTATGGGATGCCAGAGATTGAGCCTGGGTCAGCTGCATGAAAAGCAAGTGCTTTACGTGCTGTACTATCTCTCTGACCCCAGACATACTCCTTTTCATAAAATTACTGGGACTGTCTCTACAGACAAGCTGCCCCTAGAGGTAAAAGCAAACCAGGCTTGAGAAACAAGAGTAGTGTAGAGTTGACAAGAGATGCTGATGAGAAGTGACAGGGTTAGACCACGCCTCACATCCAGAGATAATCAAACAACATGGACACTTGGCCACTGCTAATTTTGGGAACAGGGGGGAAAATGGTGGGAAGACTTCCTTCTCAGAGCACTGGATCCTTCCAGAGACTTCCCATGTCCTCGGCATGTGTCCTGTTCTTGAAGTTTCCCATAAATCAGACTCCATTGTCCAAGGGCTTACGACAAGTCTCCACCTGGTACTTGGTGAATGACTGTTAAGAGCTATCTTTCATCGCAGCTCATTCCTTGATGTCTAGGAACCCACATTTCTAAAAAATACTCTTTGGATCTTTGAGTTCTCTTGGCTCTGCAGTTGAAGGCTGTACAAGGTCAGGTCACAGTATGTGGGTATTTTCACAAATGAGCCCTACATGGCTAATTTTTCCTCTCAAAAGCAGTCCTTCCTGTTCGGTTCATCAGTTCGTCACAGATATATGCCACCTCCTCCCAGCAGAGAGCACAAATGTTCTTCTAATCATCAACAATAAAAGGAATTGCTTCCAACCCAGAGTGGGCTACCATTTTATCATCTTCCAAAGAACCGGAGACTAAATCTGGAGAAGAGCTCGTGAGACATGATCTGGAACAGTCGAATTGAGTGGGATTAGGTGGCGGGGTCTGTTCACTACTTCCTTTCCCCTACCCCCATGTGGATAATTATCAGTGGTCGGAATTAGTCAAAATCCTTTAAACACAGAGCATTTAGCCAAAAGGTACTTCTGTGTTGTGCATCCCAGCATATCACACAATAGTTATCAAACAGATTCCGTGCTTACAAAGGGCTGGTACTTTCAAATGAGGAAGATGTTTGGGATGGAGAAGATCTACGTTGTTTAAGCTGCTCTGTGTTTATGGGCTCTACTCAAAAGATGTATGGTTAAGCTAGCAATCAGCACAGAACGTAGATGGGAGAAGCATACCCCAAGATTCCATGTGACTCCCAGACTCTCAAGAGAAGAGCAGATCTCTGTATTGTCAAGATATCAACCCAGAAACTTTGGCTTTTAATTTAATTCAAGTTTTTTGATGTATACAGCAGAACCCCACCCAGCAGCGACAGTCACAGCAGTGCCAGCATTTATTGCAGGGTTTTCTAAGCTTTGATTAACATGTTATAAACATTTTATATACATCATTTCATTATTTCTCCTCCCACCCCCCACCTTTCAGGTCCCTCCAAACCCTCTGAGTTAAATATTATCCTGTACCCTATTTTGCAGACCAGAACATGAACTTTTTAAAGTTTCCACATCTAATAAGTGCAGGTCTAATTTTAAAGTGCATGCCAACTCCATCTTTTTGGCTACCTTACATTTCTACCCAGAAAGAAAAGTCTCTAGCTGCAATGGAGTGCAAGTGGATTCAGAGACTGGGGGTGAGTTATTTCGACTTCTAAAGGAAAAGGGAAGTTCTTTGTTAACTGGCACAGAAGTTGGAGATCAAAGACTCCTTGCTATTGAGGTGGGGGTGGGTGGGAGGGAAGCAAGGGTCATGGGAGCAGGAATTCTGACACTGGAGGTGGGTTGGGGTAGGAACATCAAACTCTCTGGAGTTCTGCATCATCTAGTCTCTCTATTTGAGCTTATCCCACCCATCCACCCGCTCTCCAAAAAATATTCCATTATGCCCATAGCATCATTCTGTTTAAGTCTGTTTTGATCTTATTTTGTTTGGGAGCCACACCTGGCAGTGCTCAGGACTTATTCTTGACTCTGTGTTCAGGGATCATCTTAGGGGACCATATGGGGTGCCAGGGATCAAACTTTACCCCTGTGCCTTATCCCTGTACTCTCTGCTGGCCCCACAGCCTCATTCTTAAGAGCAAGCAAAACACCTAAGGGATAACCAATGAATACTTTCAAAACCACTTCTCAGGAATAGAAAAACAAATCTTGCTTTATTTTGCACTGCAAATGTGCTCTTTTATTATTTTTTAATTATCTCCTTTCAACCAGGCATTGAATTCTTCTCTAAAGAGGAGCAAGGGGGCCACATGGAAAGCCTTCAGTAGAGAAAGAAGTGGACTATATGAAGCAGGGTGTGAGGGGACACATGTGCACAGGAGAATGAGGTTCACGAGGATCTTTTCAATTAATTGCTTTGCTGAGTGGCCTCAGTGCCAACGACACAGGGTGGAGCAGAACCTTCCCACACACAGGCTCTCAACTCTGGCTATAAATGGGGATATGCTGGTGCTTTGGTGCTTTAAGATGAACCAGGATCCAGAAAGCCAGTTCACATGATTAGGCATGTGCCTGGCATGCCCAGGATCTTGAGTTCCATCCCCAGAACCACCCTGACCCCCAACCACCAGCTAGAGTCCAGATGTTCTCTGAAAACCATTAGTGTAACATGCTATTAAAGATTCCTCTATCCCATCCATTTGCAGATCCCATCTACCAAAGTTTGTAAGTTCAGGGTTGGTTCATTTGTTTATTTGTTTGGGGAGGGTGAAACCAGCTGTGCTTAGGGGCTACTCACAGCTCTGTAACTGTGGTTCACTCCTGGTGGTACCAAGAAGCCAGGTGGTGTTGACAACTGAATAATCCAGGCCTCTCACATACAAAGTATGTGTCCAGCTCTTTGAATTATCTCTCCAGACCAAGAATATGCCAGTTTTTAATATATTCTTATTTCATTTTTTTTATTACTATTGTTTGTTTGAGCCACACTCAGTAGTTCTCAGGGCTTAGTCCTGTGCTCAGGGATCACAGGTTCCCTGAACTCCATCAGGGCAGGGCAAGTGCCCTAATTCTGTACTCTCTCTCTCCTTGGCCAGCTTCTTTGAGTTTCCCAAGCAATCCTGAAGTCCAGTATGGGTAGAAACACACTAATAAAAAAAATTGTTCCTTTGCACCTTTGTATTATGCACAAACTCACGTGGGGATAGTGCCTAGCTGCTTCTGCAACTAAAAGATAAGCCCTCAGACCCTGTTGGAGAAACACTTCCTCAACAAAGTGCAGCAGGAAGTCTGAAGATGAAAATGATGAAACAGAAGGATGCCTAGGGTTTTCATCGGGAAAGGTAAAGTCGCTCCTACTAAGATATCACCTAGACAGCTGAAAAATATCATTGCCCATTGACCAAAGAATGTAAATACCACCAGCCCCCCTTTAGAGGACAAATAAGAATTATTTTTCCTTCTAGAGACGTACTCCTTGGCAGACCTCCCCCATGCCCCATTTCAATTTGGCTCTTAGGGGCCTGGGCTGGAGAGGACAAAATGGGAGGCAGGAACAACCCCACTGAGGGGAACTACCCTACGGTCAATGAGGACATTCACTTTGTCTTCCTCCAGCCTCTGCTCCTCTCTGGTCTTCTGGTTCCTGGGATGCTGCTGAAGATTCAAGATGCCCTAGGGATCTAATCTCAACAGTGAACAACTCTGTTCCATAGAAATGAAGCCCAGGACCATGGTTTCTCTGGGACTCAGTTAACACCAGGTGTGAGATTTGTGAGGCCAGGACCAGCCACCAAGGGGGCCAATTCCTGAATGCTATTTTTGCAGATCCAATTTCCTGACAACCCCTTAAAAAGTCTACAGGGAGTATGTATCTGGATTTGATGTTTGTCTGAGCCAAAGCCAATCCCATGAACTAGCAATACAGAAATATCCAGCCCTTGACACTACCACAAAAGCAGACTTGATTTGGAGGAATTTCACCCACACTTCCTACAAGATACCTGGCATTCTGACATTGTCTTTTTTCATTAAACGTAGTTCTTAAGATGCATCTCACACCTTTATTTGGCAAGGGGCATCCTAACACTAGTCCTTCCTACATAACCCACACACTGAATTCCTGTTGAGCAAAGAATAGCAACACCAGGCCAGCTTTCTTTAAACAGGGGCCTCCACCCACATGTGAGCTGAGCAGTGCTAGCCACTGGACTCCTCAATCCAGGGTGAGGATGGGGATGAGCTTACATCCTACTGAGGTGAAAGAACATGCATTGCTCGGCATTAAGGATACCAAGGACCTTACTAATAATAGCTGGGTGATCGAAGCTTCAGAAACGAAGCCCATCATTGAATAAACCGGCTCCTTCACTGATATTAGGACTGAAACACCGCAAACCTGCAGACTTCATGGGAAGGAGGATGTGTCTCAGAAGCTCCTCTATTCCAGTTCACATTCGTCTCTCTGTGCAGGGAGCTAGAGTTCACAGTCCAAATTCAAGACTCTGTAAGTGAGCATTCCAGCCATCTAGGTTTCTCAGACTTCAGCCCAAAACCTGAAGAGCACTTGCTTTGACTATGCTGATTTTGGCAACACAAAAATCATGATAATGCTGAATCATAATACCAGGAGGCTCCTGTCAGCATACAGATGATTCTCTACATGGGGCTTCTGTAGTTCTACTGCCTCTTCTTTGTTATTGATTTACCGGGGGCTTGGGGACCACACTGGTGCTGCTCAGAGGTTATTTGAGGGTCTGTGCTCAAGAATACCATATGCAGTGCTATTGAACAGGGTTGTCATACACAAAACAAGAACCTCACCCCCTC
Source organism: Sorex palustris (assembly GCA_028565675.1). Classification (NCBI taxonomy): domain Eukaryota; kingdom Metazoa; phylum Chordata; class Mammalia; order Eulipotyphla; family Soricidae; genus Sorex; species Sorex palustris. The sequence goes on along the minus strand of JAOXYA010000028.1, from coordinate 11,820,601 downwards.
ATAAAAATCTGATATAAATCTCTGGTCCTTTTTAGTTACTGGGGGAGGCATGTGTGAAGGATTATTACCCTAACTTCTTATCTCCTAAGAAATGCACCCTCTGAAGGGGTCAGTACCTTCCCAGAACTGCGAGCCTTAGAAATCTTTTCATTCCACTGAATGAAAAGCTGAAAATTGCCTTTTTGAAAGTGCCCCCCAGTGGTGCTGGCTGGATCCTGCATCCCAATATATAACAAAACCTCTTCTCTCTTCCTGATGCCTCTTTCCTAAAACCTGCGTCCAGCAATCTCGGTGCACCTAGGCAATTTCTTCCTCAGTTTCTCGATGGCGCTCTCTGAATAGTTAGAATGCTTCCTTTTCTTGAATGTGTGGATGTGCTCACTTACCAATGTACCTCTATGCTTTTATGTTTCTGATTTTTGTTTTTTATTTCAGTTTGGTTTGGGGTGGGGGTGGGGGGGGCGCACCTGGCAGTACTCTGGGTTTACTCCTGGTTCTGGGCTCAGGGATCACTCCTGGCGGGGTTCAGGGGACCCTATGTGGTTCTGGGGATCAAAGCCAGGTCAACTGCATGCAAGGCAAGTTTTCCCTGCTTTCCAACCCGCATCTTTCGCCTTTTTAAAACAAAGATTCACACTGATAGTGAGAACAACTGTAATTTTAAACCATCCTTTGTGTGAGTTAAGATGCTGCGATACACAAGATACACAAACATTAATCCTTACTACATGATCGTTGCTCAGATATAGAGGAAAGGTAATTCATTAGCACCTCCTTCCATTCTCACTGGAGAGATCCAGGTGCTGACGCTAATACTCATGGGGAAGATCTAACTTCACACTTGATTTCAAGCCCACAAGTGCCCATGGAAGCTTGTTGAAGGCATAAGAAATCCCAGGTGGGATAACGAGACTCAGGCCCAAGATCATCACTCATTTATGTTTAACGATTTTATTGTAGCTTAGGTAATATGGTTACAATAGTATTAGCACATATGGTTTCTTTTTGTTTCTGGTTTGGGGGCCATACCAGGCAGTGCTCAGGGCTTACTCCTGGCTGGGCACTCAGGAATCACTCCTGGCAGGGCTCAAAGGAACATACGGGATTCTGGGTTGAACCCGGGTTGGCGACATGCAAGGCCAAGGTCCTCCCTGCTGTACTATCACTCTGGCCCCTGAATTAGCAATCGAGCATTATGGCGATGCTACTGCTGCTCTAAATTTATTTTCTTTCTTTCTTTTTTTTTGTTTGGTGGCCACACCTGGCGGTGCTCAGGGCTTCCCCCTGGTTTTGTGCTCAGGGATCACTCTTGGCGGGGCTCCAGAGACATTATGTGGTTCAGGGAATGGAACTCAGGTCAGCTGGATGCAAGGCAAATGGTTTTCCCAGAGGACTTATCTCTCCAGCCCCTGGTGACCTGATTTTAGGGAGAAGGGAATGAGACCCTGCCCTGCAGAGTCCCGGAGGGGACGAGACAGCCTGTCCTGGCAGGGACTTTAGGAGCAGAGGCCACCTGACTCTCGGGGAGGCTAAGATGACAGACTCTGTCCCCTGGGAAAGGCACCGCCACTGTGAGACTGTGTAGGCGAGGCCCCTCGGGCATCCCCAGGCGGTGCATGTCCAACTCTGCATTTGACTCCTCTCCCCACCCTACACCCAGTGCTCTCTGACTCCTGTGAGCCACAACACTCAAGTCTGCCTAAGCTTCTCACTGGAGAACACATCCTGGTCGACATCTGAGCATCCTGCAGCAGGAGGAGTGAGAGGCCTTCCCGCCTCCCAACTCCCAACCCTAATCTCCCGCTACATTGCCAGTATTTCCTAGCTGAGTGAACAGACACATCCTGTCCTTCTATTTGTCTGTCCTGTGTGCTCCTTAGTAGGAGCTGGTATATGCTACATGTTAGTGATCTGTTCACAAAGTCAAGAAATTTTTCAAAACAATAGAAAGAGATGAAAACTCCACCCCCGCCACCCCAGTTTCTACTATCAAATATATGTTACTTAAATTGTAACCTTTTTTCTTTTCTTTATTTATTTTGAGCAATACCCAGCAATTATTGAAAGCTCTTTCTCGTTTGGTGCTCAGGGTTCTTTCCTGGCAGTGCTCAGGGAACCAAGTGGTGTCAGGGCTCCTGCATGCAAAGCCTGCTCGGAGTCCACTGAGCGTTCTCTCTCTCTCTCTCTCTCTCTCTCTCTCTCTCTCTCTCTCTCTCTCTCTCTTTCTCGCCC
>JAOXYA010000028.1:11768924-11782222 GCA_028565675.1 Sorex palustris | reverse complement strand
TTGGCATTAAAATCACCAACAATGATCTTGTAGAAGGTGTGGTCTTCTTTATAGAACTTCTCCAGCTCCATGTAGAATGTCTCAGTTCTTTCTCAATTCCATCGAGGACCTGATAGTGCAAGCGCAGAAGATCAAGTACGACATCATTGGTCTGATGAGACGAGAAGGTATCTATCAAATCATGCCACTTTTGACACTGGAGAAAAACTGTTCCTCAGAACACGTGACAATGGAAGCGCTGGTGGTGTCGGTGTCCTTGTCAACATGAACTTGGCCATGAGCATTGATTCATTCGAATGCCTAACAACCCAAGTCAGACTCTTATGCTTGAATAGATGTGTATCATTGCCGACAGCTTCTATCTTCGTCGTCTACGCACCAACATCCAACTATGATGAAGAAGAAATTGAGAAATTCTACATGGAGCTGGAGACATTCTATAAAGAAGACCACACTTTCCTGCACATGATAGTTTTATAAATTATACATCCTCTAAAAGAATCCCATTCAGTTTTATACTCCATGATCAAGATAAATGCCCCCTTTGTCTCGGATTAGTTGATTAAAGGATTGTAAAGGAGCTTCAAAGACTCCCTTGGCATTAAGCTGGTTTGTTTCTTCCCAGAGCACCCAGGGTGGATGCCGGGAGGAGGCGATCATGCTCGCGCATGGCCTGATGCAGAGCGAGTCCAAGCCGGGCCTCTGCTGCGTGTCCTATCTTGCTCGCCATTCCCCTGGGTTCTGGGTGGCTGTCACCCCTGTGTTCCCTCAGGGGGCCCCAACGTTTGGGGAAGGGAGGGGAAACCCATCAGTTCAGACTCCTGAGCTGCCTAAAAGGGGTCTGTAGCGATTTGGTGACACTTCTTACAAGCACACACAGATCACTTCTTTGTGATAAGGGTTATGGTGGGGTTTTTTTTTTTTTTGGTCTTGTTTACACTGGCCATGCTTGGGGCTTACTTCAGGCTCTGCGCTCAGGTGTCACTCTGGACAAGGCTCAGGGGACCATCTCGGGTCCTGGGGATTCAACCCAGGTTGGCCACGTGCAAGGCAAGCGCCTTCCCGCTGTGCGTGTTCTGGTCTGAGGCTCACGGCTCTAACTGAGGTGTTCATACTTAGAGAAGTTGGGTAGCTTGTTTGGGGTAGCCCAGCCACCCAGTACCTGTGGGTTCTCCTGCACCCCAGCTTGCCCAGCTGCCCCCTCAACCTATATCCTTTTAGGGGGGTCTCAGGAAGAAGAGTGGGGGCAGCAGTGGAGGAGGGCGGCCTGGGTTTCTCCTGACAGTAGTACTTTGAAGAAGGTGATTTTAGGGAGGCCCGGTCTCTGTCTCAGAGCTAGGTTTGGGGAAGGGTGTTAAAGGTCCAGAGAAAGTTTTTGTGGGGAAGCTTCAAAGGCGCCCCTGCTCCTGAGGGGCCCTCCCTGCCCAGCTGTCCCTGTGTCTCCTGTCCTTTGATGTCTTCCTCCTGCTCCATCCTTTCATGCCACTACAAAGGCGGCTCCTAATTACCCTGTTTAGACAGACTCTAAACATGTCCCCTGAGGCCCCTCCCCCCACCCTACACCCTCCAGGTCTTGCAAAATCCACTTTTCCCCTAACCTGTTGGCAGGTCCCTTTCTCCCCATTATCAGCCTCCCTGGGCAGATCAAGACATGCCCCCGCCGCCCCCCCCCCCACACACTTCCCCCAGTTCTGCTTGCTCTCAGAAAGGGCAGTGTCACGAGAAAGTCTGGAGGAAGTGGAGCCAGGGACAGGGACAGGGACGGCCCCTAAACCAGGGTCACCTGCTGTGGGGCAGGGATGGGAATGGCTATCTCCCAAAGTGCCAACTCGGGCCAGAGCCGTGGTCAGTGGGGAGGACCTTTGCTTTGCACGTGGCTTATCCGGGTTCTGCCCCTGCACCCCACATGGTCTCCGAGCCCCACCAAGAATAATTTCTGAGTGCAGAGCCAGGAGTGACTCCTGAGTATTGCTGGCTACCCGCCTCCCCACTCCTGCACCAAAAGAGAAAAAAAAAACATTATGAAAAGCAAGAAGTCCATTTGCATGTCTGGGAAAATGCTGCTCTCCCACCAGAAGACGCTCTGCCCTACATGGCCCAGGACCGGGTGCTCACTTGGGTGTCCTGGTCCTGCCGACATGGGCCACACTGTGTGCCCTGGGCTCTGATCTGCCTCCCCGCCACCTGCGCCAGGAGCTTGATGGGTCTGTGGAGAATGTGGCCCAGTGAAGCAGCGACCATGCACTTCTCGATCCGCTCCCTTTCCTCAGGGAGCACCAGAAGGGCCCCCTCCATGCAGGCCCGTGGGAATTCTTCCACACGCCCAGCCCTGCTGGCCAGGAGGGTGATGAAGTGGGAACCGGCGCCCAGCCGGATGAGGCGGCGGTCTGGCCAAACCTCCCAGCTACCTTCTGTGGGTGCATTCAACTTTCATTGCTTTCCCTACCTCCAGGGAGGTGCTGGGGGCTAGCAGTCCTGGTGGGAAAGTTCTAGAAAATGACAGCAATAGCCTGAGATGCTTCTGCTTCCCAACAGTAGAAATGGTTCCTTTATTATTTCTGGGTGAGTCACAACTGGTCCCTCCTCCCTCCACGCTTTCCCTCCTCCCAACCCCCACCGTCCAGCAGTGCTAAACTGCAGTGAAGCGTGGCGCACGTCTTGTGGGGCTCGTGGCTCACTCCTGGCTCTGTGTTCAGGGATCACTCTTGGCAGGGCTTCGGGGCACCTAACCTGGGTCTGCCAAGTGCCGGGCAAGCACCCAAGCCCCCGTCTTATCTCTGGCCTCTGAATTCTTTTCTACTGGCTTTCTCAGTGCTCATGGTGGGGCAAGCTAGGGCAGCACGTGCCAGCCTCCTGCCCAAACGCACTGCACTTTCTGTCTCTACCCCAGGGCTAGGTGCCAGGCACGTGAGTCCAACACACTTTCTCAGCCACCCCACCCTCGCGCACCGCTCGGGTTACAGGTGCGGGGTGTGACCTGTCTACCTGCTGAACCCTGTTCTTCCCGCCACCTCTGGACAGCCGTGGGTGGGTGGCTCTTCAGAAAGAATAGCTCCTCTGTGCTCCCTTTCCTTTCTTCCTGTGCCTAATTGGGGATTAGCCTTGGGAGTCAGGCAGATCAATCTCTCTCTCCCCAGGTGAGGTCACGCTCTGGGCACTATCAGTGTTGATCAGTGAGTCCGTGTTGAGTAGGAGCTACCCAACTCTTTCCAGCACAGACTCCCATGAGGCAGAGGTGGGATGGCAGGGAAGGCTGCGAGGAGGGGCTGGGGTGCTAGTGGGAGCCTCCCCCTCCCCCAAAGGCAGGAGGTCCACAAGGCCGCTGTGGAGTTTCACAGATGGGCTGCTGGGATGTGGTCCCTGGTTCCTGAGGGGCAGAGACACGAGCATGGCGCCCACTGGGGTGTGTCCCCAGAGGGACACCGACCAGAGCTGCTGCCACAGGCTGGGTCCCAGGACTGGGCATGACTTGGGCTTGCAGAGGGCCCAGGAACTGTCAAGAGTTGCCCTGCCGGGAATGCAGGTGCGCAGGTGTGGATTCCACTCACCTGTGGTGTTTTGGTCTAGGCGGGTTGCATCTTTGGGCGGGGGGGGGGGGGTGACAGTGTATTTCTAGCCCAGCAGACTCTGGAAAACCCAGAGAAGATACGTGGACTTGAAAATGTTTCCTTCTTTGGTCTGTGGTGCTGGGGAATGAGTGGCAGGGAAGCCACGCACCCCCCTCCCCCCACTGGGTCCGGTGCAGTAACACGCCCCAGGACGGGATGTTAGCAATTCCAAAGCAGAATGTGCCTGATTTTTTGTTTCTGTTTATTTGGGTTATTCATTTTTTGGTGGTGCCAGAAATTAAACCCAGGGCCTCACACACACGGTAAGTGCTCTAATACTGAGCCTCATCCCTGGCTCTCATCAAGAGATTGCAGGTCTTTGGAGTTCCTACGGCTCCATCATAGTCAATAAAGTGAGCCTTGAGTTTCACGTCATATAGCACTGTAGCATTGTTCTTCCATTGTTCATTGATTTGCTCGAGCAGGCACCAGTAACGTCTCCATCGTGAGACTTGTTACTGTTTTTGGCATATCGAATATGCCCCGGGGAGCTTGCCAGGCTCTGCCGTGCAGGTGGGATATTCTCAGTAGCTTGCTGGGCTCTCCGAGAGGGGGGGGAGGAAGTGAACCCGGTTGACCTCGTGCAAGGCAAATGCCCTACCCGCTGTGCTATCGCTGCCAGCCCTTCGTGTCAAGTAGTAATTTTATTCCACCATGAAGAGATGACTTCTGGGGGCCCACATCTGGAAGTTGGCTTACTCCTGCCTCTGGGTTCAGGGCTCACTCTTGGTAGGCTTGGAAGACAATATGGGGTGCTAGGAATTGAATCCGGGTTAGTCCCGTAGCACCCTTCCTGCTGCACTCTGGCTCTGGCCCCTTGAGATTTCTTATAGTTGTTCTGGGAATTTCTGTTTTACTTTTCATCCTTTACCCCCTTCCCTTTGGTTGGTGCTGGTGAGCAGAGGTCGAGACACGCTGTGGCTATTGCGGGGGCGGGTGACACCCCTAGCTTCAGCACCTGCCGAGATCCCGCCCATTGCCGGAGCCATTACCTCTGAGGGCTGCAAGTGGCCTGTCATGCTGACACACTGCAACATGGTGCCTGCTGTGGTGGCAGTGGTGCCAGGCTGCTAGGACCCTGGCGGGCACACGCAGTGCCATTGGGGACTGAACTTGACTCATGCATACGAAGCCATGGAGCCTGGTTCCCATTTTTTTCAGTTGCTTTTGTTTTGGGGCCATACCTGAAAGTGCTTGGGGGAACCGCATGTGGTGCTAGGCATGGAACCCAGGTTGGTCACGTGTAAGGCAAGAGCCTAACCCACTGCCCTATCTCTAGACTGCTGTTAAAAACTGTCTTTATGTTTTGTTGGGCTGCAACAGTTTTGCTCTGAAGGCTTGGCGGCCTCAAATGTCACACAGCGCCCAGGCCCAGGAATGCCATGGCCCAGAGGTTTTCCCAGAACCTCAGCCACAGCGCTCCCAGAGAGCAGGAGGACCCCTGATTCACCGGGGAAGGGAAGGAAAGGCACAGGCCAGAGAACATTTCTGGTTACATCAGCAGGTAGAAAACAAGCACCCAGATAACCCCACGCCCACGTGTGTCCTCATGTTGGATAAGTGTGAGCTTTTAGTGCTGGAGACAGTTGGGCAACGTTCACAGGAGTGCCAGGGAGCACCCCCCAGGTCTTTGGTACTTACTGTTTCTACCTACTGAGCCCTTGGTGGGGCCCTGCTTGAACCACACTGGCTGGTCAGAGCTTTCTCAGAGGTACAAAGCATCCTTTGGCCTCTCAGCCCTGCCGGTTCCCTCCATTCCCCGCAAGTGCTCCTTCCCGTAAACCCTGCATGCTCCCGCTCTGCCTTGGCAGCTGGATTCTGAAGGCTCGTGGGCATTGATGAGCTGCCAATCCACACGAGGTGACTGGGAAGGATGGCTCACCCTTCTGCGATTTGAAGGCTGCAGAGTCCTCAGAGAACATAGCAGGTGGCTGAAAGCATTTCACTGAACTGCCCTCAGAGAATGTTGACTTCTGCAGACATTTCTACCTGTTGAAGTACGGTTGAGAATCATCTTGAGAGCAGGTTTTAAGGAAAGCTGTAGCACTGTCCTTGTTCATCGATTTGCTTGAGTGGGCACCAGTAATGTATTGTTTTTGGCATATCGAATATGCCACGGGGAGCTTGCCAGGCTGTGAGGGATGGAAGAATCGAACCCAGGCCAGTTACGTGCAAGGCAAATGCCCTACCTGCTGTGCTATCACTCCAGTCTTTAAGAAAAACTATATATATATATATATTTGGAGGTTGGAACAATAGTACAGTGGGTAGGGCGCTGGTCTTGTGTGCAGCTGAACTGGGTTCAATTCCTGGCATCCCATATGGTCTGCCAGGAATGATTCCTGAACTCAGAGCCAGGAGTAACCCCTGAGCATAGCCAGGTGTGGCCCACAAACAGAAAATCATGTACTGGGGTCAGAGAGGTAGTACAGTAGAGAAAACATGATCCATGCATGCTGCCACTGTAGACATGACTTGGGTTTACATCTCCAGTACCACAGAGGGCCCCTAGAACCCCCCTGGTACCCCTGGGCTCCCAGATGTGGTCCAACCCTCCCCTCCCCCAAATCATTTACTGAGAACTCATCCTCTGGCAGGAACCATGGCAGAGCGTCTCAGACACTATTTTCTTGGAGTCCCATTTCTACCATGTATCTTCATTCTTCAGTGGGAAGCAGAGTCAATTAGATGCTGAGCTTGGATTCGAATGGAGACTGAGGTCAAGGCCAATAATCTTAAGCTTCTACATGGCATCCTGGTATACCGAGAGTTTATTTAAAATAGAAAATTTCAACAAAGAAAAAAATATAAACTAGAGGAGAGGAAAATGAAGGGAAAAGAAGTATTAGAGGAGAGGAAAATGTCACTGAACAGAACTGGCTTACAGGTCTGTTTTGTGTGTGTGGTAGCAGGGGGTGGAACCAGGGCCTCACACACGCAAGGCAAGTCCCAATTCCAGCCCTAAGATTTGTAAAGAGAAAGATAAAATAAACACCGGGATGTCTGGTCAGTTTCAGATGACTGTTCAGTTATGTACTTTGAGACACGTACTTTTGGGGGTTTTGGTTTTGACACATCAGTCTACACGGCCTCCAGATTTCATTTCAGTCCCAACACTATTTTGTCCTTAAATTAAGATATTTTAAAATTGGTTTATAACTTTGCATAGAGAAGAATAAAAAGTCTGTCACATCCTATACGCAGTAAAATGACCAGTTTGGGCTCCCAATAAACAGTGGGTCTCATAATTCAATCTCCCAGGCCCAGGAGAGTGTCCTGCACACAGTCCCAGGAAAGTTTGTCAAATAGTCTCAGCCACCCCCACGCCCACCTCCAAAAGATAAAAACAAAAACAAAAAAGCACTTGACTGGCATGAGGCCCTCGTGCACAATCATTACGCACATTCTGTGTGTGTGTGTGTGTGTGTGTGTGTGTGTGTGTGTGAAAACTGGTACCAAAGCAGAAAATGCTCATGTGACAGCAGCAAACAGCAGGGATTCTGTGAGAAAAGGACATCACACACATGACAGTGGTTGGAGGAATGTTAACTTGAAAAGCCCTCAAAGTCTTTGCCCATCTTTAAAAAAAATTCTTCTAGAACTGCAATTAGTTGATCCTAACAATTCTACTGTTAATTGCTACCTGGGCTGCCTTCAGGAAAAGGAAAGAAAAAAAAGGCGAGAGAAGAAATACACAACCCTGAGAAGCTACCAGGCAGGTTATCCACTGTATCCTACAAGCCCGAGACTGTCCTCTGACTGGGAAACTTGTTTTCCAAATCACCTTGTAGCTAAGTAGTTAGGGGTAAAGCTGTGTGGGCTTTAAAAGCATGTCAGGGAATGGTGTGTTAACTAACTTCAGCGTGGTAATCATTTCACAATGCTGCCACAGATTGACTACACTGAGCACCTTAAACTTGTTAAGATGTCAATTACATATCAATAAAACTGGCCAGGGAAAGCAAAACAAGGCAGTGCTAGGCATTTTAGGAGAAAAGACATGGAGGAAATAAAATGCATTGTTTTCTGAGAATGGAATGTAAAAAACTCACCAGTTCACTATGTTAAAAAAAAAGATGGCACATTTATTGCTACATAAATGTTATATACATATTGTGATTTCTGTTATAGCGACAGAAAAAACTTTGAACTTCTTGCTGCTGGTTGAAAAGGTTTATCAATAATACCTTGAATTTGACACAGGATACAAATCTGTAATAAACCAACAATGGAAACTGGAGAACAAGATGAGAAGCAATTCATCTCGGACAATTAGCTCTTACAATACTCCATAGGTACTACACGGTAAGCTAGAATCCTACTATGGTCTTAAAATGCTATTGTAAATTTCTGATATTAATGAACAGGTTATGGTAAATAACCCTACATTTTTACTACCTAATATAATAAAATAAAGTAAGAAACTTTTTACTGAAAACTTTTCGATTTCAAAAATCTAGAAAGAGTAATATTTAGAATTCAAGAAATTTTCTTACAAGATTATTGTATAAAAGACTAGCTACAGTGAAAAATAAGCCAAATGTTTTTTTCTTTCTATTTTATGAAGGAAAGCTTCTGGGCATACTGCAAAGTCTAATATAGCGAAAAAGACAACAAGCTCCGAAGGAGAAAGGCCGGGCAGTGGCACACGCTCACTCACACATAAGCAACGACTTCTGTTTAGCTGATTAACACTGAAATGAACAAGGCCACGGAGAGAGTCTGATGTAACTGTATGCAATTAAAAGAACCAAAAATCCACTAAGTTTACAAAAGACTGATTTGTTAGGAATCATTGTGATTGGAGGAGCTAAGGTTCTGTCATAATTGTTTTTGTTCTTGCAAATTAACAGAAATCTTTACATTACAGAGTGATTTGGGTCCTTCCTTCTGTGTGCTGATTGCCATTATTGATACTGAATGCTCTAAGGAATTATTAAGCCAAGACAACCTTGTTTAGCATTTTTTTTTTCCTCCCAGGACTGTTGGAAGACAAATTTCATGGAAGTTCAAAGTAATTATGAGATCTTATAAAACTCTTAAAGGTTGGAGACAGATGGGTGCCTAACGCACAGTATTAAGAAGGACCGGCCAGGACTGGTTTAATGCTAATCTGGCTCATCTTCGTGGGGTGGGGCAGATGGCAGCAACTGGTTAAATCACCTGCTGAAATCCTCCCCAGCGGCCAGCCATCCAGTGACAGAGAAATCAAGGCTAGGACAAGGGCACACAGTGACCACTGCTCTTGTCCCCATTAGGTGACGAGCCTCAGAGTGGTGTGCCCACTTATCACACCACCTGCCTTGGGGACCACTGGATTTTTTCTTTTTTAAATGTTTACCACCATCATCATAGTCTGAAAAATCTTTTTAAGTCTGTTTTGTGCTTACTCACAGCTAACACTTTACAAGTACTATATGTATGTAGTACTTATTGCTTGGAAAACAAAGCAATTTCTAAAAAGTAATTTTCTCTTGCAATTTATACTTCTTGCTATTACAAGCTCTTCTATGAAATCTAGAAGCTTGAAAAGTCTTGGTTATTATTAGAACAAAATAATGTTTATCTGAGGGAAAATTTACGGGACAAAATTTTCCCTTTCAAAAATCTTAGCCAGGCTATGGTCACAGATGGCTTTTGCTTATTCTTGTAAGGGAAATACGCAAGCACTGGGCAGCGCAGGGGATTTGTGACCATGAACTATTTCCGACTCATAGACCAAATGTGACACTCAAAAAGAGAAAGTAAAACAAATGAAAAAAAAATGAGCAAGAAATGCTATACCAAGTCATATTTCCCTATTTCAATGGAAAACACTATTTATATGGCAAAGGACAGGAGAGGGCAGCGAGTGCCTTCCCTTCCTCTAAGACACTGACAGGTGTGCCGGGAATGCTGAGGGCCAAGGGTGGTCACTGCTTTGTTCTCTGATGTGAACAGCTTTGACGAATGCTGGCATCAGCTGAGTGTACATCAGCTTTCCACATTAACCTTTTCCCTTTACATGTAGACCTTACAGTTCCATACAATAAATAAAATTTGTAGTTACAATGCATTTGTCAATTCAGTTTAGGCACAAGGCAACTTCCACAGTAAGTGGAGAGATCGAGACAGTCTCTGATTGTGCAGAAGCGACACGGCTTGCCACAGGACGCTGTGCTGATGTCTGTCAGATGAGCTCCTATCTTCACTTCGGAGACCAAGTGTTGGCCAGTGGCTTTGATCGTAGGATAACATTTGCGTTCTTGCTTCAAGTGTTTTGTATCTTCCTTCTCCCTCCTATCAGGTTTGTGTCTTCAGAAACTCTGAGCTGTCCAAGTCCTCTGAGGAGACGTCACCTTCTATCAAGCTACCGAGGACTCTGAAGCTGAGCCAGTGAGTGCAGAGGAGAGAAGAGAACCCGTTAGGACGTTCCGGTTGCAAATGGACGCATTCCCAGACAACCACTCGATGGGCCTCACTCACACCCCAGTTCACACTGCATCAGCATTCTGCTAAGTGACTCGTGACTGAGTTCTTCCTGTTAAGATGCAGTTGATGTACGTGTGGCCAGGAGACCATGGACCATGACCAACAGGACAATATTACAGCAATTACGCAAACCTTGATTTTGGTGAAATTTTTAAGTGGGTGAAACATGAGCTCTGAGGTCTGACTCATCTACCGCCTGGTGGCGAGACCAAGTCTGAGCACACAATGGCCACAGCAGTCAGTTCACCTCACTAGCTCCCTCATGGACCGACCCAGTCACAGCCAACTCAGGTCAACTGCAAGCTTCCCAGGGAAGAGACCATTTTGAAAACATTTCCACACCAGTCCCAGTTTCTGGTTTATAATATTTTTCCATAAATTTATTTCCATATTTTTTTTCCATAAATACACATATTTTCCATAAATATATTTCCATAAATAAAACAAATTTTATTCTAGGGGGCTGGGCAGAATGCACAGTGGGGAGAGCATTAGTCATGCATGCCACCAATCTGGGTTTGGTACCCAGCACTGAGCCTGAAGTAAACCCTGGGCATAGCTTGGCGTGGCCCAAAACACAAAACTACGTTTTTCTTTTTGTGTTTTTTTCTTTTTGGGTCACACCCAGCAATGCTCAGGGATTACTTCGGGCTCTGCATTCAGGAATTACACCTGGCAGTGCTGGGAATCAAACCCGGCTTTACCACGTGCAAGGCAAACGCTGTGCTATCTCTCCAGTCCCTACGTTTTTTCTTTTTTTTTGTTTTTTGGGTCACACCTGGCGGTGCACAGGGGTTACTCCTGATTCTGTACACAGAAATTACTCTTGGGCAGTGCTCGGGGGACCATATGGGATGCTGGGAATTGAACCTGGGTTGGCCCCATGCAAGGCAAACACCTTACCTGCTGTGCTATCGCTTCAGCCCCACTTTTTTCTTTCTTAATAAAAATTTATTTTTCTAGCTAGTTTTCAATGAAATATACATAGTACAAAAGCTGACACACACACACATACACACTTTTATATTTTTTGGTGTCTGTGTAGTGCTGGAAATCAAACCCAGGGTCTCACACATGGAAGATAAAAACTCTCCTGAAGAGCCCTGACCCACAGAATTTTCCACTTCCAATGAAAAAAGTTTGAGAAGAATTACACCACCGCATCCTTACTGAACAATAATCTCAGTGCTGGTTTAGTGACACTGCCTGGGAAGGGAACTCTATTTAAGCTCCTGGGCTGTGACTTCACGGCAGCAGTCTCTGCAGGGGTGGGGGCGGGCAGGAGAAGAGGTCCTGCCAGGAAAGAGTCTCGGGGGTCTATCTATGCTTGTTCTCCAATCCTACAAAGAATCCAGATAAAGCCAGATCTCTTGGTGAAACTAACCATACCGCCCAACAGTTCAACTTAAGATTTTCTTGGGGGTGGCGGGGGTTTCGGCCAGGGATTATTCCTGACTCTGCTCAGGGATCACTCTTGGTGGTACTGGATGCTGGGATCAAGCCTGGGTTAGCTGCGTGCAAGGCAAAGGCCCCATCTGCTGCATTCTCTTGAGCTCCATCATTACTGATTTTAGTCTAATGATAAAACTGGGCAAAGAATCACATACCACTGAAGGCACTGCTGGCTAAAATGCTACTGGCCCAAATATTTAATTAGCTATGTTATAATTCCTGTCACCTAAACACTAACTTTACAACTTACATTGCAGATACTTTGAATTTATGAAACTGAGAAAAAGATGATAAAATAATGTACAGACACTTGGGCAGAAAGTTCCAGGGGAGGGCATTTGGTTCGGGCACAAAGAATGCCATTAGGGCCTGGAGAGACAGTACAGTGAGGAAGGCGTCTGCCTTACATGCGACTGACCTGGGGTTCGATTCGCAGCATCCAAAATTGTTCCCTGCACACCAGGAGTAACCCCTGAACATTTTCAGATGTACCCCCCAAAAAACAACAACAACAACAACAAAGTCTTTAAATCCATTCAAGGATCTTAGATGGTGTAAGATGGACTTATAACATGTAAAGCAGCTATGTGGTATAAATTGACATTATTGACTCTAGTGGTAGCAAGCATTAGTTTCTTTGTATATGAAGGGTTTAGTGATAAAGAAGTGGTAACTGGCTAACAGAAAACTGGTTGATTACAGTTAAATATCCTGAGTAGAGGAACGAGAAACATGCCTGGCAGCAAAAATGTTTGTTGGTGGATAAGCCACTGCACTATTGTCATCTTGGATCAAAATATCAAAATAACAGATCAAGTACATGTGATGATTCAGAACAAGATACACTCAAATTCTTCTTTTGTTCCCTTTGGGAAATGCTCAGGGAATCCTCCTGGCCCTTTGTTTAGGACTGTTCCTGGCAGCGCTGGGGATGAGGGTGTGATAACGGGTGCTGGGCATCAAACCCAGGTGGCCACGTGCAAGGCAGCAGTACCACCTGCTGTATTCTCTCCTGCTCCAACAATCACATTCTTTATCAATCATGAGACTCTTATCACACTTGGGAGAGAATAGCAGTGCGCTGTTTCTAATTCTGACTCTATGATAGAAAGGCGTATATTACTGTAACTTTGAACTGTACATGACCATTATCACATGCAGTGAGAATCTAGGTAAAGGCTCAGTGGGAATGAATCAGGTGGTTTCCTGATTTTACACACATGCTTACCTGGCTGATGTTTACAGATGACCCATAGGGTTGGTAGTTTCACTAAGCCCAGGATGGGCTCCTGGCAATGTGGTTGGTGGCTCTGCCGATACGGCAGAAACTTTTTCTTCTTCCCTTCTCTTAAGGCAGGCTGCTTTGGGGTTAAGGTTCCTTTCTGAAATGGGAAAATAACTTAGCATTATGTTTATAGTTATAAAATCAGAATCCAAGGCCTTAAAAGGGGAAACTTTGCTATTATTTTTAAGATGATTAGGTCACGGTAATTAGGTCACGGTAGTAGTTAAGTTTATGGTATTGGTCACAACACTATTGTGACCAATACCATAAACTTAACTATGGACGGCACAGCCACAGAGATGCCCTGGCCCTCCACCACTGTCCTCTGTCGGATCTCTTCCCTTCCTGCCCTGTCCCTGGCACTATTAGCTGATGACATTTTTTTTCTTTTTTTTGGGGTCACACCTGGTGATGCACAGGGGTTACTCCTGGCTTTGCACTCAGGAGTTACTCCTGGCGGTGCTCAGGGGACCATATGGGAT
>JAOXYA010000028.1:11755882-11768824 GCA_028565675.1 Sorex palustris | reverse complement strand
CTGGCGGTGCTCAGGGGACCATATGGGATGCTGGGAATTGAACCCGGGTCGGCCATGTGCAAGGCAAATGCCCTACCTGTTGTGCTATCTCTCCAGCCCCTAGCTGATGACATTTATGGTCTGAGTGCATTACTTTATAGCCTTGGTTTGTTTCTCTAAGCACACAGAGCAGTGAGAGTATCCCATACTTGGCTTCTTGTACTTTTCCTTTCTTTCTGTGGGAATGTTCAATCTCTGTGTCTGATCTTTCCATACTGGCTGTATGTAACACAGATGGGACAGTAATGCGTTCACACACAAGCGCAGCGTGAAACATGCTTCCAGTTTCATACTTATTCATGACCACTTTCATGGTTTCTCTCTTTTCTGATTATGACTTAGTTTCCCCAGTTTCATCTCATTGACAGCAGCATCCAACAGAAGCTCTTCTGTGTGACTCCAATGTTCTGGTGAGTACCTGGTGTCCTGCTGAGTGATGAGCTCCTGGGATGCTGAACTGGAATGAAAGCTTTCATTCCAGTTCAGCATCCCAGGAGCATCTGTGTCTTACCTGGAACTTGACCAGTTCCTCATCCCCGCCCTTCAAAACAGCGGTACCCTCATCACTTTTCTATAAGAAATGTGCTAACTCACCAAGACTGAACTGTAAAAGTGGTTATTTGCAGAAATACGGGGACAGAAAAGAAAGGAAAAGCCACTGGACTAAAATATTCTCTCTCTCCTTTCCCTCCTGCCTCTTCTGACTCCTGGTCCTCCTGCTTGAAGGTTCCTCTGGGTGATGCTCAGGGGACCCTTTGGGCCGGGACTGAACCTGAGCTTCCTGAGGCAAAGCAGGTGCTCTGCCTGCTCTCTCTCCCTGGCTGTTATATTTTCTTTACATTAATTTTATTATATGTTCTGTTTTTAGGTCACACCTGGCAGAGTTCAGAGCTTATTCCTGGTTCTGTACTTCATGTGCTTAGACTGCCCAGGTAAGGCTCGGGGAAACCTATGGGATGCCACAGCTCAAGCCCGGACTGGCTGCAGGCGAGGCGAGTGCCCTACCTGCTGGACTCTCTTCAGGCCCCTTTACTCCTATTTTAAGCGTAAGATCTCCAACCCCTGGCTGGGGAGATGGCTCAGAGGGCTGAGACACATGCTATGCATGCATGCTGGAGCCCTGGGCTCAATTCCACTCACTGCTAGGTAAGATCCCAAAACAAAACAGAAAAGAAAAAAGATATTCAACCCTTGATGCTCTCTGCTATAATCTTTTGTTTGTGATTTAAATTTGAGGTATTAGCTAAAATTTGTAACACACATTTTAAAGACCGAGTATATGTTATAGTCCACTTCTGAGTTGCAAAAGACTATTATGGTAAACTTAGCTGACTGGTGATGACCATTTATAATTTCATTGTGTTCTAAGCCCCGGAATTTAGAAAAAGACATGAGAACTTAGAACTAAGGAGTACTGACTAACTAAGGAGAAAATAGAGACAGGCATAAGAGCAAGCACGCATGAGCATACAAACATGTGAGCAGTCAGTGCACACCGCTCGAGGAACTCCGAGCTTTCTGGATCTAGAGTCAACAAAGCAGCCTGAGAACACTAAGGCGCGGGGCAAGTCATCCATATGAGGTGATGCAGGAGGGCTCAAGCGACCCAAAGGAACGAAATGTCAGTACTGAGTCCAAACAACTGCCAGGGGGTGAAGGGGGTCAGCCTCAGGGGCAGCTGACCAGCAGCAGGGGCTGGAAGCAGCCCAGGACGACTGACTCTGGCTGGAGTTGGGCGTGGCTCCACCCACACCAACCCCCCAAAAATGAAAATCACAAAACTGAGAAATGGGGAAAGTGTGAGGAAGAGAGAAGAGGACAAGTCCCAGAAGGTAAGGGCGGTAACGCCCGAGATCAGAACAGCAGGAATGGGGCTCCAGGCAGCCCGAGGCGGCTCTGCGGGAAGACAGACTGACAGATGCTGAGAGAGGAGAGAACCACCAAGAACCATCCTGATGGGGCAACGCAGGAATAACAGTGCACTCAAAAAGCATGTACCCAAACAGGCATGGAGACAAACGGTCTCCTGCAGAAGCAAGTCCCGGAGCTCTGCCGAGCACACTCACCTCTGACCTGCTGCTCCAGGCTGAGGATGACCGCCACAGCCTGGTGGAGGATGAGGAGCTTCGTCTGGGGCTTCTCGCTCTTCAAATGAAGCTGGCACATCCGGCCAAGCTCTTTGAATGCCTCGTTGATATCCCGCACACGCAAGCGTTCTCTGGCGTTGTTAGCCATCCGCCTCTCTTTCTCCCTCTCTATTTTCTGTTCTGGGTTCAAATCCTCATCTTCATTAGTACTGCTGGAAGACAGATTATCAACAATATCTGTTAGGTTCCCGAGAACATTACATAGTTATAAAGAGGAAAATGAAAACCAACCTCAACTTTCAGTAACAATAGTAAAAGCTGCACTTGCATGATTTCTTTCCAGTTCCCTATTTTTTTGGGGGGTGGGGGAAATGTGGGGCACAACCAGAAAGGCCTCAGGGCTGTCCCTGACAATGCTGAGCAGCCAAGAAGCGCAAAGACTGACAAACTCAGCCACGTGCACGGGGAGTGCTTTACATGCGGGCTCGCTCTCCTGGGCTTGTGACTTTCCAGTCTTTCTTCAATGCATACGTGAAGTCAAGAAGTTTAACTTTTGTCACATGCATTTTAAAGTGGATTTTTTATTGCACATTACAGTAAGGATATCTCTAAACTAGTGAAACTCTTTATAAACGGATCTGAAAGAAATTCTGAAAACAACTTAACTATGGAAACTGAAAGCAGACCATAGGGTACCAGAGGCAGGAAAAGGGTACCAGCTAAAATGGTACACAAATTAAGGGTGTGTGTGTGTGTGTTTGGGCCACACTCCATGAGACTTGAGATCACTCCTGGTGATGCGGTGTGGTGCCAGGGAACAAATCTGGACCTATGCATGCGAAACAGGAACTCAGTTCATTGAGTTCTCTGAGTTAACTTTTTAGATGGTAGAGATATTCTACACTGTGTGATGATGGTTATATGACTGTACAAGTTTGTTAAAAGACAAAAACTAAGCATAATATTGCTGTGTTTTACCATATGTGAATTAGCCTCAACGAAGCTAGCTAAAAGCAAATCACAAATGTTGCAGAAAACAACTCATGGACAGGCAGCACTGTAGCACTGTCTTCCCGTTGTTCATAGATTTGCTCGAGCAGGCACCAGTAACATCTCCATTGTGAAGCTTGTTACTGTTTTTGGCATATCGAATACGCCATGGAGAGTTTGCCAGGCTCTGCCGTGTGGGCAGGATACTCTCAGTAGCTTGCCAGGCTCTCTAAGAGGGATGGAGGAATCGAACCCGGGTTGACTTCATGCAAGGCAAACGCCCTACCCCCTGTGCTATCGCTCTAGCTCATGGACAGGTAAAAAAATTTAAAAACATAGTGTTGACTAAAAAATGTTGGAACTACAAAATGTATGTCCAGTTTAATTCCAATTTAAAAACTTCGTGGAAAAAGATATTTCTTGAGAGGTCAGAAAGATAGGACAGGGGTAAAGGCATTTACCTTGAACACAGCCAACACTGGTTTGATCTCTTTGTACCCTGGCCCCCACCAGGAGTGAACCCTAAGTGCAGGGCCAGGAGGAAGCCCTTGGCATCACCCGGTGTTCTGCCCCTCCCATACTCCAAAACCCAAACAAATAGAAGAAGATATTCCTTTCTCAGCAGTGTTTGCTGTTTAAGCAGCTTAGGTAAATGGTGGGTAACACTTGGTAGTGGAGTTTGTGACTTTTATGTGTGCTTTTAAACTTCTGTAATAAAAATGAACTAAGTAATCAGGAAGAACATTTGCAGGAGGTGCTCTGGGAATATTTTTTAGAAAGTTATAACATAGATTTTTTTTTTACCTCTTCTCAATTACCTATGGAACTTCAATAAAGAGTGATTCTAACTAGTTAATAGTCAAGAATATTCTTTTGAGGGACTGGGGTGATAGTACAGCCTGTATGGTGTTTACCTTGCACAAGGCAGAACCTGGTATGATTCCCAGCACCCTGGTCCCTGAGAGCAGCTCCCTGAGTCCTGAGCACTGCTGGGTGTGGCCCCAAAACAAACAAAAAGAGAGGAAAAAAAAAAAGCAAAGGAAAAAAAAGTAGTGTTCTCTGAGGGGTTGGGGAGACAGTCTTAAGCATGTGGAGGCTTAGGTTGGAACCTCGCACAGCAGGTACACTAAGTCCTGGCAGAAGTAACACCCGAGCCACTAGGTGGATGTGGCCACGGGCACTGCTACCAACTGTGGCTCTGAAAGCCAGGTTACCAAATGTGGGCCCCTCTAAGAATCTTCCATAGTGCAGCAAAGGTCCCACAAGGGCTGATTTTTACTGAGTACAGGCTGGGGGCCATATTTCTATAATGTTCTGGAACTCTGTGCAGCGCAGGTGAAAAACACCGCCAGATCTAGAAAAATCAGTAACAGCCCTACACTGGTAAGGCTCGTTAGTGGCAGTATAACACAGGATTCCAGGAAAGCATATTTAGTATATGTATATTTAATATATATGTAAATATTCCAATTTGTCTATATAGAACAATTCAGTTTGCTTTACCTACTTTATCCTCAAACTGTCTTACTATACTATAAGCACCAAGGTGAGCAGGGTAATTCTTTTTTATACTAACCCCTAAACTTGTTTGTGTAAGGGAAAGCTTACACTATAGTTTTGAAGTCAGCTTTACATGCCTCTCTTTTTTGGATACTGTGAAGATTAAAAGACATTACACACAGAACAGTCTCAACACAATATCCAGAATACAGCTAACAATGAATATATTTATGAAACCTTTCAATTTTTCAAGGACCCTTGACACACAAGTGAAATTTAATTTCTGAATGCAAACATATACCTTGTTCTGCCTCTAGAAGAAACCTTGATATCTTTTTGGGAGGATTCATCATCTGATTTCATGTCATCTGATGAAGGAGGTTCATGGAGGTTTTCATCTTTTTCTTTGTTTTCAATTTTTATTTCTGTTGGAACAACAGTTCCAGGCTGACTCTGCAAGCCACCTAATAAAGAGAAAAAGACATACAATGTGCAGATTCATTTATAAATTAGTACTGAGACTTTAAAGTACTGAGAAAAAAGTAGCTGGCAAAAATCCTTAGTTTTGAGAGTGTTATGATAAAATCAGAGCTGAAAAGAACACATCCACAAATCTTAGAGAAAGAAATTTTGAGAGGCTGTTGGGACATACCCAGCAGTGCTCAGGGGTTACTCCTGGCTCTATGCTGACGAATCACTCTTAGAGGGCTCAGGAACCATATGGGATGCCATGGATTGAACCTGGGTGTACTGCATGCAAGGTAAGCACACCTACCCAATGTGTTCTCTCTCTTGACCTGAGGAAATTTTTCTTAAAGAGTATCAGTGTTTAGGGGTCAGAGAGATAGTACAGTACGTAAGCATTTGCCTTGCATGCAGTCGACCCTGGTTTGATCCCTGGCACAGCTTACCAAGCCTGCTGGTAGTGAGTCCTGAGCAATAGCGGGTGTGGCCAAAAACAAACAAACAGAACAAGCCTGACCTTAAGACAACTGAGGGGCTGGAGTGATAGCACAGCAGGTAGGGTATTTGCAAATACGCAGCCAACCCAACTTTGATTCCCAGCATCCCATATGGTCCCCTGAGTACTGCCAGGAGTAATTCCTGACTGCAGAGCCAGAAGTAACCCCTGAGCATCACTGGGTGTGACGTGTCAAGCAGAAGCTGTTATTATTATTATTATTATTAGTTTTGGGGTAACAGTTGGCTTTGTGTAGGACTTTTCTGTAAAAAAAAAGAAACTGGGGTTGGAGTGATAGCACAGCAGGTAGGGTGTTTGCCCTGCATGCAGCCCGACCTGGGTTCGATTCCCAGCATCCCATAATGGCCCCCCGAGCATCCCATAACAGCCAGTGCATGAACCAGGAGTAACCCCGGTGCATCGCTAGGTGTGACCCAAAAAGCAAAACAAAACAGAAACAAAAAAACACAACAACCACCCAGAAACTGCATTTTAAAATACTGAATTTTAAGGCAAAGAAAGTAATCACCATCTTTGTTTCTCTGCTTCTATTTTTTTTTTAAGGTGGAGGGAATGTGGGGGTTCCAAGCAGTGCTCAGGGGGGCCATCCCAGAGATGAATGGCCGTTTGAACACAATGGTTCAGAGTCTGGCTGGTGATGAGGGCTTGCTTGGGTGACCCATGCTGGGATCACCACGGACACATGCAGCAGTGGGCTGCCACTCCTAGGCATGTCTGGCCTTGTAGCTATTTTCCTCGGCCCTAACATTCTTTTAACAAAACAGATGCTATGGTTAAATATAATGCTAAGAACTTTATCACTGAATTTGATACAAATTATATTTCTTGAGAAAAGCTACCAAAATTTTTATCAGTTTGCTTTTCATGAGAATTATCCATTTCTCTAAAGTATAATCTAACCAACAGCTACTGTCATCAGAGTTCTCAGTTTATGGTGTTGCTTAATGCTGTCAATAGTTTGAGAAATTGTGACTTTAAGCAAAATGACATTTAATAAAATTAATTTTGCCAAAAACTGATATAGACTTCTGATATATACTTGCAGTTTTTAAAAATGACCAAATTTCTAAAATCTGAAAGATTTCTAATACTATTAGAAACATTCTATTCATTCATCCATTCATTCATTTTCCAGCCCATTTATTTCAGTCTGGGCCCTCAGTGGCTTGTGTCTGATCTGTCAGTGTGTGTCATCACAAGGTGGGCTGGTCCTTGGGTCCACCCTTCCACTGCAGGTGCCCTCAAAGCACTTCCTCACATGCCCAAAGTCCAGACAATTCAAAGACACCAATTAACCCAATACACCCATCTCTGGGATGCGGAAGAGAACAAAGTAGCTAAAGAAAATTCAGGGTGATGTGGGGAGAACATAAAAATTCCTAGCCAGGGAGTGATTTTTTTGCAAATAGGAATATTAAACAAATTCTATTCAAGGTCTCCTACTATATTCTTTTTCTCTCACTGCCTGTAAAATCCATGAAGCCTCAGTCATAAAGGGAAGTTATTAAGGAAAAGAGACAGAGGGCAGGGCCAGGCAAGAAGAGGACCAGTGAATACCAAGCAACAGCTTGCATGTGAGTTTCATCCATCAACATGATCTGTGACTGGTAGCCGAAGGGCCAAGTGGAACTCTAAATATTGACCCTTTGTATCAATACAAAAGGACTACTGTTTGTAATTCCCTTACTTAAGATGACTTAGCCCACAGATGGAAAATTGCCTTTTAGAAAAGCATACAGTGTTCCCAAGGGTATCTTTGTTCGCATTACTGTTGGTAAACAATAGCGTGTATAGGGGTCAGAGAGTGACGTATAGGTGTTATTACACTCGCCTTGCATGTAATCAAACTAAATTCAATCCCCAGCACTACATGATCCTGAAGCACCAGTGGCGGTCAACTGCTGAGCACAGCCAAATCCCCCTCCCTATCAGTTACCTCTGTAATTTTCTTGTGTTTTTTGGTTCAAGTCTGCGCTTGAAGCAGTGACTGTACTCGACAGGACTGAATGATTGCCATTGAGACTGACGGAGTCTTCTCGGTGAGTTCCAACCTAAAGGGAAACCAGGAACACAGTCAAGACAATTCAGAGCCAATGAATTCCAAATTCTTCCACTGAGCTTAGAAGAGCTTTTAAAAAGTTACATTTGTTTATCAATTCAGATGCTACTTTTCTAGTTTTTGAAAAATTACAACCAATATTGTTCCTTTTAAATCATAATATTTTTAAAAAACGCTCAAACTTTCAAAATTTACATTGCACAATTTTTCTTCTTTTTGGGTCACACCTGGTGATGCACAGGGGTTACTCCTGGCGGTGCTTGGAGGACTATATGGGATGCTGGGAATAGAACCTAAGTCAGCCGTATGCAAGGCAAATGCCCTATCCACTGTGCTATCACTCCGGCCCCTGCACAAAATTTTTGTCAGAAGCAAATCAACTAACAGAGATAAGACATAAAACATAAGTTATAAAATCTATTGATCAATAAGACCATTCCATAGTCTGGAGAGACAGTCGGGGATAAAGGCATTTGCCTTTTACAATGTTAAACCCAATTCAATCTTCGGTACCACACATGGTCCTGAGCATTGCCAGGAAAGACTCTTAAGGGACCTGAAAACCAAAACCAAAGCAAACGCCTCCTCAAACTAACTTATTTCATATACTAATTAAATATATTTAAATTTTCATGAATTTGTTTTTGATACTTTGACACTTTGTTATTTCTTCTAACTGCCAATCTTCAAAATTTTGAAAAGAACAGCAAAATCAGCATGAAATTAAAACTGAAGAAAGCAGGGAAAGTTCAAACATTTGGAAACTGAGTAATATACTGTCAAAAAGCCACTGGGTCAGGGACTGGAGATAGTACAGTGGGCAGGGCGCTAGCCTTGCAGAGATTCCTTGAAATGAACGAGAAGGAAAACGAAAGTTCCAAAGTACCTATGGAACACAGCAAAAGCAGTACTGAGAGGAAAGTTCATGGCAATATAGACTCACAGAAAATCTTAAGTCAGTGCATATGCTGCCCGAGCCCATGTGCTGCCTGCGCCCACACTGCCGAGCAAGTGTCACCCGCATCTCCCCTCTTGAGATGTGTACTTTCATGCTTTTGTGTCTAATGCTAGGATGTGTGTAGGGGCTCTCTCTGACCTTGGAGAAGCCGAGTTCTCTCTTGAGTGCATTCCTCTCTCACTCTCTCCCCCTCCACACCTTAAAAATCCTCCAAAGAAAATCTATTTATTTCAAAAAAAAAAATCTCAAGTCAATAAACTAACCTCACAGCTTGAAAAAGAATAATATAAATGCCAAAAAAGAAGGAAGTAATAAAAGGCAGAGCAGATATCAATGACATAGAAATAAAAAAACCATTATATAGGGTAAACCAAACCAGAAGCTGTTTTTTAAAAAGAAAACAAGACTGAAACTTTGCTAGACTCGGAAAAAGAGAAGATTGGAGAGATAGTACATGCAGCTAAGGAGGTGCTTGTCTTGCAAGCGGCTGATCCCAGTGCACTGCCAGGATAGGTCCCTGTGCAGAGCCAGAAGTACACTCTGAGCACTGTCAGATATGGCCCATTCTCTAACCCCACACCCCCAACATGGGGAGAAGACATGAACAGACACTTCCTTGAAGAAGATATACAGAAGGCAAAAAGGCATTCAAAAGAGTTTTCATCATCAAGAAAGGTAAGAAAAAGACAATTAGATGTCATTGCACAATAGTCAAAAAGAGGAAACAAGCAGAGCTAGTGGAGCTGTGGTGAGAAAGGAATCCTCACTCACGTGGGAATGGTGTCTGGTATAGAAAATAGCATGGAGATTTCTCCAAAAAATAGGAATAAAGCTTCTTTATATCCCAGTGATCCCACTTCTTGGTATCTACCTTAAGAACACAAAACATTAACTTGAAGAGATATAAGCAGAACTATATTCACTCAGGTGCTATGTACAATGGCCAGGATATGGAAACAACCCTAACGCCCAACTACAGATGAGTGGATAAAGAAGTTCTATAAGGGCCAGAGATAATACAGAGATGAAGGTGCTTATCGAGCACATGGCTAGCCCCAGTTCGAATCCCCTAGCATCACAAAAGGTCCACTAAGAACAGAGTCAAGGAAAGTCTTGAAGCACTTTCAAGTGTGGCCCAATTTCCCCCATCTAAATAAGTTGTGGTATGTATATATAATGGAATACTATGGAGCTACAAGGAAAGAAAATCTTGCAGTTTGCTGCAACTTGAATAAAAACGGAAGGTATCATGTTAAGTTAAAAAAAACCAGAGGGTGGACAAATACCAAAATCTCATTTATTTGAGGTTGTGGTACAAAGAGAAACAAAACAAGGGACAATGATAAACTGAGTCATCAAGCAGGAGGTGTGTGTGCATATGAGTGTGACAAGAGGCAGACTAAAAATGACATAGGGTACTGGTAGAGGGTTGTCAGGTGATTTGGTAGTAGTGAAGGTGCGGTAATTTTGTACATCAAAACTATGACTGTTAACACCATCATAACCGTGTCACCTAAGCTACAAAAAATTAATAATAAGAAGAAACAACAACAATAAAAAATCCTTCAAAACATACATAGTAGCCAGATAATAAAAGCACCAAATATTTAAGTTCTCGGATTTGCTTTGTTATTTTTTTTGGGTGGAGGGATGGTGGTTTATTGGGCCACATCTGGTGGTGCTCAAGGCTTACTTCTGGCTATGCTCAGAGAATTACTACTGATGGTGCTTAGGGGTCCCTATCTGGTGCTGGGATCAAACTCGGTTTGGCCAGGTGCAAGAACCTAATTAATGTTGTCCTATCTCCCCAGCCCCTTGTATTCTCATTTTTTATCACATATATTAAGTCACAATTGCCCTGGAACAGGAAAGTAAGGCATGCAAATACCACTGGGTATTTTAGAAAAAATGTATTAGAACAGTATCAGATGCCACAACTAAGAGATAAGTTCTTTGATACTACTGTGTTTACTGCCCAGAGCTATATATGAAAACCACTTTTTCTCCACAACAAATCCTTCAACCCCAGTAAACTACCATGCTCTGAATCCACTTTTTCTCCCCAACAAATCCTTCAACCCCAGTAAACTACCAAGCTCTGAATCCTCTTCAGCAAAGCAATGTAAAGTTTCATTACCATTGTTTAAAATCAGTTAAGTATACTACTTAGAGGATCAGTCACTGATTATACCAATCATTATATCAGTCATTGATTTTATAGTTTTAAAACTATGTGAGTTCATTAGGCATTAGAAGTCATGGTCTTTGAAAAAACTGAGGTGGGGAGGTGGGGGGCATTGGCTAATACCCGGTGATGCTCAGTAATAACCTGACACTGGTTGGGGGCCTGAATGATGCTGGAGCTCAAATTAGGGTTGACCATGGTACGAAGAGTGCCTAACTGTTTTTGCACAATCTGTCCTGCCCCAGGACAGTCATCTCAAAGGAACAATGGCCGACTTTGATTCTCTTTTTCGACTCTGATAGCTTCCCTAAGGTAGTCTGCCTCTCCTGCAACTTTTATTTATTTATTTAGAATACCCATCCCTCCACCAGTGCCCATTTCCTACCACCACAAATCCCAGTATCCCTCCCACCCTCCATCCCACCCTGCCTCTGTGGCAGGGCATTCCTTTTTGTTCTCTCTCTCTCTTATTGGGTGTTGTGGTTTATAGATTTTTTTTTATTTTAAATAATCATCATGAAACACAGTTACAGACTTACAAATTTTCATGATTACATTATAATGAAACAGTGTTCAAGTACCCATCCCTCCACCATCTGGGAAATTTTTATGGATGATTTCTTTAACTATTGTTTCTTCATTAAATTTCCTTCCAGTTCTTCAGGGTCTCTGGTGATTCTTACCTTGTTCCTCTTGAACTCATCCCATAGTTCTCTGGGATGCTGTTTATTTCTTTTCAGACTAGTTTTCATCTTCCGTCATTTCCTGGCGACTTCCTTCTCTTCATCTTGGATCCCTTGATCCGTTGCTTGGCAGCTATTCTTATCCTGCTGTTCAGAGCTCCTATTCACTTTTTCTGTCACCTACCAAGCTCTTCATTTCTGTCATTTCGGATTGTAGTAGTTTTCTCATTTCGAGTGCTTTGCTGACACCCTGTGCCATAGTTTCTTTGAGATCACTAAACATCCTCATCATGGTGTCACTAAAGTCATTATCGGAGGATTTACTGGGCTGCCTGGTGTGCTTTGTGCCTTTGGTGGTACTGTTTTTTTTCTCGCTGAACTTGATGGGTTTCTGTGTATTTTCCCCATTGCGTTTCTAGAGTTCTTGCAATGCTGAGCATGAGTCTTTGTAGTTAGACCCTCTGGAGGATGTGAGAGGGATTAGACTGGATTGCTCTCTTCCTTCTCTGCCTATCTTCACAGAATGACAGGAAGTGTAACTGTAAGTAATGAGTAATTTGCTGAATAAATCTGTTACATGGCTGTGTGTGCAGTGGTGTGCTTCAGGAAGTATGGTGGCGGGGCTGTTAACATAACACAGGTAGGGTGTGGAGACTGTTAGGGCCTTGCAGGAAGGTAAGGCTCTGCCTCTCTTTCTGGAGCAGGCCCTGTGACGTTATCTGGAGTTGGGCCTCATCTGGGATGATGGTGCAGTAAGTAGACGTTCAGAAACTAGGATGTGAGCCCATTAATATAAACTTATTTTTATATGTGAGCCCATTAATATAAACTTATTTTTAAAATACTCTATGTGGTTTTACTCTATGATTATATTGAAAGTGGTAAGTTGTTAAAAAAAAGAACTCTAACTCCTATTATTTTTACTTCTTTATCATATATGAATTATGTGCATGTATTATGTACTATTGGTAGTTTTGTACACACAGTGATTTAACAGGGTAAAGGGGTTTATTCTAAGTATGAGTAGATAAACTCACTTAACCCACAGTCTGGGTTTATGGTGTGGATTTAGGGCCGGAGCAGTAGTACAGTGGGGAGGGCGTTTGCATTGCACAAGCCTACCTAAGTTCTATTCCCCGACATCCCATGTGGTCCCCCAGCACTTCCAGGAGAAATTCCTGAGTGCAGAGCCTGAGGTAATCTTGAGCATTACTGTGTGTGACCCAATAAGCCAAAAAATAAAAATAAATACAAATACGTAGTGTGGATTTAAAAAAAGAGGTCATGTCCATTAATCTTGGACATGTAATGATTGATAATGGATCCTGTTGGAATACAAGGAGCTTAGGTTTATCAGGTTGCACCCATCACAGTGCTCCCAAGTCATTACCATTACTACATTTATCTGTAACAGCTTCTATGCTCTCTTCCCCGACCAACTTGTAAGGTCTCATCCTTC
>JAOXYA010000028.1:11709881-11722172 GCA_028565675.1 Sorex palustris | reverse complement strand
GGGTCTCGTTAGGGTGGGGAGGACAGGCCCGGATCCACCTCCCCCCATCCCGTGAGACCCAACAAGTTTCGTCACTGTGGGCCCAAGCCTGACTGTCCAATGGCCTCTGGAGGATGACAGTCACCAAGTTGCGAAGAGGGAGCAGGTGGAGATTTGGTGTGTTTTAAAAAAGAAAAAAAAAAACCAAACACAAATGAAAAACAAGAAATTCCAGCATAAACTATATTTCTGTATGAGTATATAAGATCTTGGATTTAACCTTTGATAAGAATATAGTTTTTCCTGGTATGTTCTGTCAAAGTCTTATTTCTTTCCCCCCAGCCCCCATACTCAGTGGTGCTCATGACTCCTGGCTCGGAGATCACTCCTGGTGAGGCTCTGGGGACCATGTAGGGTGCCTGGGACTAAACCTGGATTGGCCTTGTGCAAGGTAATCACCTTACCTGCTGTGCCCTGAGTGGGCTCAAAGTCTGTGGCCACTCAGAATCTAATTTCTTACCCCACTATAAGTGTGCTTTCACTGGACCCTCACTCTCCCCCGCCTGAAATCCCACACACCCACACAAAAGGAAGTCCGAGGCCTGATCATGCAGCTGTGAGCCATTGCACCCCACCCCTATCCCAGGCACTGGCCCCAGTTCCCATCACTCCAGCCTCTAAACCCAAAAACACCATAATGTGAAGAAATACTTTATATGTATCATATTGGGGACAGGTGGGAAAGAATATTCCTATTTCACAGACTAACTTAAATGTCAGTTAACTCAAGCGAGTAACTGGCTGACAACTTGGGGCATGCATACTCAAACAACATTTCATGATGGGAAAAATAAGTGTGTTTTCATGTTATGGGCTGGAGCGATAGCACAGTGGGTAAGGTGTTTGCCTTGCATGCGCAGCCGACGTGGGTTCGATTCCTCCACCCCTCTTAGAGAGCCTGACAAGCTACTGGAGTATCTCATCCGCATGGCAAAGCCTGGCAAGTTCCCCGTGATGTACTCAATATGCCAAAAACAGTAACAACAAGGCTCACAATTTGTTATGAGATGTTACTGGTGCCCGCTCGAGAAAATCGATGAACAACGGGAGGACAGTGCTACAGTGCTTATGATTCTAGCCCAAAAGTTCCATCAGATAACAAGATAGAATGTACATTATGACTTCAAGTTTGTCAGTGTTTAACATGTACTTGATTGTTTAATATGGGTACAAAAAGCAGTAAAAGTAGACATGAAATAAAGTAGAAAAAGAAAGCAATCCATTGTTCTACATGCTATGAATACCAATTCGTGGGTCTGGAGAAATAGAACTATGGTTAAGGGTGCTTGCCTTGCACCCATTTTGATCCCTGGTATCCCATATTGTTCACCCTCTAGGAGTAATTTATGAGTGTGGATCCAGGAGCATTGTTAGTGTGGCCCCAAAATAAACAAACAAAAAACAAACCTAGAAGAACACCAATTCATGTTGCACAGTATAGTTTGGTGTGTTAAGACACACTAGCTGTGGGAGCACTGTCCAGAGTCAGAAGCTCCAATTGTGATTCCAGTAGTGCGACTTTAATGTCTGGGGTTAGTGGTCTTTGGTTCAGGGCAGCCCCCTGCTCCGGGATGGGGCCAAGCCTCTGGGAATGGTGATTTGGAGAGGCCTGTTCCTGTGGCGACGGATGATTCCTCTCTCCCAGGGGACCCGGCTCTGGCTGTCTGAGCTACCTTAGACTAGAGCAGGAAATCATCTGTGGGATGGGGTGGGTCTGTCAGCACTGCTCAGGAACCACCCGCTGCCCAGAAGCCACCCATTGTCACCAACAGCCCAGTGCCACTGAGACTGTTGGGAAATTGCTTGCAGGCGACTATCGGAGTTGCTGGAAAGAGGCCCGCTAGTGGTAGGGATTGGTGAAGTCTTCTAGGAGGGGGAGCAGAGGGCGGTGTCCTGCAAACCAGGTTTGTGGGACAGCAGAGCCCCTAGAACCGGAGGCCCCTTCTTCCTTTCATTTCGCTCTGGCTCCCTCTACTGGCAAAGCTTAATATCGTGACAAGTGGTGAAGGAGAACTGCTTGCAGTGTCTGCATCACAGCTGGTCAGCCAAGGTGGAGTCAGAGGAGAGGGGCAGCACAGTGACCCATTTGGAGCTGGTGATGCTGTTAGAAGACACCAGACCAAAACAACATAGGTTTTATTCTTTCCATGTAGTCTGTATTTTTGCTCTGGGTCTCTGGCAGCCCCTACTCCATGTTGTCTTTATTCTAGGACACTGATCCTTGGAGAAACTGTCTGAACATTGAGAGCAGATGAAAAGAAAGACAGTGGGAAGTGCAATGTTTCTCTTCATTCCTCTCAGAAATATGTATGCACCTTCTTCCTGCATTCCGGTAGCTGAAGCAAGCTACATGATCACAAGTCACCACGAAGGAGAGAGAATTTGGACTATTTGTGGAAAAATTACAACTGCCATAAAGGAGAGTTGGTCATTCTAGGGTAGTTTTTTCTTTTGCATTCTGTTTTATTTGACTTGTAGTTTTTATGAATTTTCAGTGAAAGAGTGCATCAACACCAGAAATTGGTGGTAGTCTTAACCTTTACATCAGTGACCTCCAACCAGATTACAAATTTATTTATTTCCATCAAATAGTGAAGCTGGAAACAAAATTTTTAAGGAGCAGGAAGTTTTTGGAGATTAGTCATAAACATAATTTTAAATCTTGCATTACATTTTTGAAATAATTCATTCTTATATGACAAATTATATAAAATAGAAAATATCTTCCTATGTGAAAAAGTTTTTTTTTCCAAATATGGGCAGGATGAAGGGGGAATAAAGAAAAAAGATTTAGAGATCTAAATTAGTGTCATTGTCTCCAAATTAAAAAAACTTGAACATGTTAGAGAAATCACTAAAATTGTTCAAATTCTTTAAGATAGATAATAAAACACAGGTCCCAGATCCCTTAACTGGTGCTCATGGTCTGATGCCAGGTGTGCTTTAGAATGGAGGGATTTTGGGCTTTAGAAATATGTAGGTGCATGTGCATGTGCCATGTAACTCAAGTGGGGGCATGTAATAAAAGACATTTCCATATTCTCATGAAACAAATTTATAGATGGATTAAGTAAAAATCACATATACATGCATGATAATTTAGTTAAGGAACTAGACTTGGCCTTGTAAATGAGGGTGGGTTTTTGTTGTTGTTGGTTGGTTGGTTGGTTAGTTTTGTTTTGTTTTAGGGCCACACTGAGCAGGGCTCACTCCTGGCAGGCATGGGGGACATATGGGGTGCTTTGGATTGAACCCAGGTCAGCTGTGTGCAAAGCAGATGCCTATCTGCTGTATTACTGCTTGTCCCAATGACTTAGTTTTGTCTTCACAACTCACTGGATTTTGGAATTCAAAAGGAATGGATTAGTGTTTAAGGAATTATGGGCATGTGCTGTCTATCACAGGAGGATTAAAGTGACTACATAAATGAAAATATCAGCAGTTTACATATCATTAGAAATGCCACAGATGTCTTCAGTGTCATCAGCCACTTAATATTTATGGAGGGGCTGGAGAGCTAGTGCAGGGGTTAAAGTCATTAAAATGTAGCTACATGTACTGACCCTGCCTCGATTCCTGACACCACATGGCTCCCCAAGCACAGATCCCCAGAGCATTGCTGGGTATGGCCCAGCCCCTCCAACCCCCACTTAAAATAAAAAAGATATGAAGGGATTAGTCCTACCCCTCCCCCGTACAGTGAGTGAGGTACCCTCAGGGAAGGGTTTACCTCAACGGATCTTCTAGTTAGAACATCTGTTAGAAGAATGTAATAATAAAGGCAAGTAGAATTTAAGAGGATTATTTTACAGGTGTATATACACAAAGACCTTAACTAAAAATAATCCTGTTGGGTCATCTGAGATAGTCATAGTGGGAAGGAGAGAAAGAGAGATGTATATGTATATATACATGTATATATATGTATACATACATATGGATGTGGTTCTGTGGTAGAATCTATGTATAAGGTTCTGAGTTAGATCCCTGGCTTAGAAAAACAACTACAACAATAACAAATGTACCTGTATGCACATGCATATAAGAAACATTATTATTAACTGAAGTATTTATCCCTCTCGGCAAGCTACCTTGTATCCTGCCCGCATGACAGAGCCTGGCAAGCTCCCCATGGCATATTCAATATGCCAAAAACAGTAACAACAAGTCCCACAATGGAGACATTACTGGTGCCTGCTCGAGCAAATCAACAAACAGGAGGGCAGTGCTACAGAAGTATCTATAATGCATCTTTATGTGGTAATAAAATGTTCACACAGATTACAAACTCTAGATCTGATGCAGGCTCATGATTCATTATTATGGTATAAACCATAATAATGGTAGAAACCAGTGTCCTCTGAATACAGCACAGAATGAAATTTGGGTTCATAACATTCATTCTTTTCACCCTTTAATATTAGAGGCTGAGGATATTGTCCAAAGGACTGGATCACAAGCTTTGCACATGGGAGACCTATACTTGATCCCTGAGCATCAGAGGGAATAACCTCCCTGCAAAAAACATGATCAACTCACCCATTCTTACACCTACCAAAAATGGGAAGGTAAGCAATTAACATTTCTGATGATATATAGTTTACAGAAGCAGAAGTAAATCAGGAGTTGGAAGAATGAAAGGAACCTTTTCTTGAGCAGTATGAAACACATACTTCAGTTGGATATCTATAGCCAGTAAATTGAAAACTGAAATGAAAACCCAAATGAAAACTGTGCTCATTTAAGGAGGAAAAAGCAACTGTTAATTTATATTACGAGAATATATATAAAAATAATACACTTTCTTATGTGTTACTTAGGTATAGAAAATATCTGGAATCACATACTTCATCATTAAGAGACTTAATGATTACATATCTGATTTTAGAAATGGGAACGAGAATTAATTTTATGCCCTGTTACAGTTCGAAATTTCTATTTTTCAGGCAAGATAGTTTTTATTGAAACTTATTCAGAAAGATGTCAGGGGTGGGGGCGGAGCACTAGTACTCCTGGCAGGGCCTTTGCCTTGCATGCAGCTGACCTGGGTTCGATCCCTAGCGTCCCTCAGCACTGTCAGGATGATTTCTGAATGCAGTGAGGAGTAACCTGAATGTGACCCAAAAATAAAAAAATAAAAAAAAAAAGGAAGAAAGATGTAAGGAGAGACAGAGGGAGAAGGAATGTGTTCTATGTGCTCAGGAGAGTATGCGGGTTTTTCCAGAGTGGAGGGAGATAAGCCAGTGAGAGTCGATTTCAAGGGGGAACAGACTTGAGGAGCTAGCTGCAGTTTGACATTCTTATCTCAAGTACACATTTCCATATTATAGAAAGTCGAGGAAGCATCTATCAGAATTAAAATGGCAGTCAGATAAACTACACTTTTAATTAAGTTATTCTCTCTCCGAGTCACTCACTGACCCTAAAGACTCCTGGTAAGTCACCTAGCTGCTGAGACTCAATTTCTTTATTTGTGACATGATTATGTGAATCGTACCAGCATGAAAGGGATGGGAGGATCAGGCAAGGTTGATGAGGTCACACACCTAAAACTGTTTAGTACAAGAGGCATGGCACTTGTCTTGGCCGACCCCTATTCCATTCCTATCACCCCAAACGGTACCTTCCCAGCACTGTCAGGGGTCACTTCTGAGCACAGAGCCGGGAACAGCCCCTGGCACCTGCAGGCGTGGGACCCCCTAATAAAGAACAAGCAAAATAAAAAGGCTTAGTGCACTAAGCACACAGTCACATCACACTACCACTCTTCTATAGCAGTCATACGCTAAATACTATGCTGTTTCTGAATCTGTTCAGGGATTAACTGAAACAGTTACAGTTTTTCTGTAACTGAGAAAAAGTTTTTCCTCTGATAAGATCCTACTTAAATACTCAATTCATCCTATTAAATAAAAGATTAAAAGGTATTTTACTCTCCTAGCTTGTTATTGCCTATTTGGTATTCAAATTAATTGCCTACCTTTCAAATCCCAGATCTAAACAAACACATAATCATAGAACCCAAGAAGCTCAGGGCAAGGTATGTTTCTAAGGAATATCTAGAAGATGCCTAGGTACAATACAGAGAAATAGACAAAGTATTTCAGTTTTTCATTATATACCTTACATGTTTTTCTAAATTAATACTATTGCACAAAGATAGTGTTGCAATGAAATAACTGAATATATACAAATGTGTTTGGAATGTGTTATTTAGGCTGATAAGCACAACAAAACTTTCAGGAAAGGCATTTTGCATTGTTTTCCTTTAATTAAATTTTAGTATCTATGCCATAGCTAAAGGAGGCTAAAACTACAGACTAGAAAATAAAAGTTACAGGTGTAACAAAAAAATACGAATGAGAAAAAACTTAGAAAATAGCATCAAAAGGTTGGAATGATAGTACAGTGGGAAGGGCATCTGCTATGCACAGTCAACCCAAGTTTAATCCCTGCACCCCTTATAATCCTCCAAGCCCACCAGCAGCTATCCTGAGTATAGAGCCAGGAGTATGTCCTGAGCACCAATGGCATGGCTTCAAAACAAAACAAAAAAAGAAAATATACTTTGTGTGTGTGTGTGTGTGTCAAAATGCTTACCTATTGATTCAAAGTATGAAATAAAATCTTTATCTGGGTTAAACTCAAATAGTATGTAAGATTCCCTCTGGTAATTATGAAAAAGTAAATTTTGATGTATCTTTTCACACAAAAGCCACGTTATTTTTCAGCTTAAATTTATACACAATTTGTTTCTTTCTTCTTATCCCGATCAATTCATGAATTGTATGAGATGCTTTTATTTAAAAATTTTACTTATGCTTGCATTTATAAAAATAGATTTGACTTAAATGCTTAAATGATTTAAAAAAATTGCTTTCAAGGGAGAATATATTGATGAGATAAGGAAGGGTTAACTGATGACTGTCATGGAAAGCAAGAAGACCAAGAACCATAGAAAGAGATTGGCTGGCTTTTATAAAAAAATATATAAATTTTATATAAAATTTTAAACTTTATGGAAAAAAGAGGGCTCATGTCGGTAGTAAATCTGTATTTTAATGCTAGTTTTTATACACTTTGAACAAAATAAATGGACTTTTAAAGAATAAAGCTTATGAATGAAAATAGCAAAAATCCTAAAACTATTCTATTTATTGTTTATTTACTAACATAAGTTCAAAGTTTTCATCATAATAAAATGTTTCTAAAAAACATGGTTCTCAGAGAGCCATCTAAGAGCATTTCTAACACAGTTCAAATCACTTTACTTTTGGTATCTTAACCATAGCTTGCAAAACAGAGATGCAATGTTCTGAAGCAGCAGTTGTGCCAGTCCTGATTTTTCAGATCAAAGAGTTCTTGCGGTGAAGTGCAACTGATGTGGTCTCCGAGGCTCTATTAACTCCAGATGTAGAGAAACAGTCAGCCAATTCCACAAGAAGAGCAAGTCTCTTTCAGTTACAATCAGCACTGCCCACAAATTAAACCCAGACTGCTTATGTCATCTGATCACCTGCACAGAGATGCCAGTTTTTTCCAGTTAATGATCTAATCATGCACTTAAATCTTTAGTATGACTCTGTATTACAACAAACCATTTTAAAATTAAAAGAAAGGAGCAAGTATGTTTTGAGATGATTTAAAATATAACAGAAGCAAAAACTATTTGAGAAACAGGAAAAAGGCACAATTAAGTGATTTGAGATTTCTATAAAGATGTGATAACTACTTCGAAATGTGTTCTAGTGTTCTGGCTCCCATTTCAGAGTGCCAGGCTTGTGGCTGCTGCCAGGCACCCCTATTCTTTTTTCCCAAGCACTTATATTAACTCTCCAGAAATGGCGATGAAAGCAAATTTGAGTGTCTGATGAATAGAACCATGACACTGATTTCAACTTAAATGAATGTAACTGAAAATCTAACCTTTCACTGCTGAATCTGGTCAAAAGCAAGTCAACATTAGTATCTTTAACTGCCTCATCCCATCCACACAAATTTATTTCCAAAGAGTATTTCAGAGATGACTATTTACAATCACTTCTTACAATGATCACACAATTATCTTTGGAATGTTTTGCTTCCTGCAACTAATCAGAGGTGAGTTAGTAAAAACAGACTTTCCTTCTTTGGTTATTGTGTCATATGCATAACCTCAATGCAGGGCAGACCACTGAACAGCTCACAAGGCTAAAATTGTGTGCTGGGCTTCTGATTTGAATGCATTTTTCTTGTTATTAGTATTGGAAAGCCGGAAGACATTATAAGTTATTGATAATTATTGAGAAAAGATGCAAAAATTAAAAGCTTTTGCTCTTAAAAGTAGCCTTTTCCCCCCCAGATCTTATCTCACTGTAACAAGTTAAAAGATGGGATGAGACCCCATGCTTAAAAAAACACACAAAAAAACACACACAAACCATAGTATGTGCAGTAGATACTTTTACAAGTCCTAAATAAAAAGGAGTTGAAAATTTTCTTTGCTATGTGAGAACAGCTATATATCTTAAGACGTTTTAGCAGAAAAATTAGAATGGTTTAGATAAATAACGTCCAAAGAGATTTTTATGATGGCATTTGTGCCGTACAATATAACGTGCGTTACTGAGCAGCTGAAATTTGAACAGCACTAAAGGAACTAACCTTTTAATGAGTGAAATAAGAATGTATGACTAACAGTTATTATATGGAGCAATATAAGTTTAAATCACCTTCTTTACTCAGCAGTTTAAAATACATTATTTTGCAAGAAATAATCTACTAATCTTAAAAATCTCAAAGTTGATGAAAACCAAAATCACGGCAAACTCTCATTTTTAGAACCTTTTAACCTAATGTGAAAAGGATAGGTAAGCTTATCTTTCTGAATATGCTATAACAGAATTTATTACCAAAGATTTCACTATATCTAGTTTTCTATTAGCTCATTTGTCAACATGATGTGAATTATGGTGC
The DNA here is from genome assembly GCA_028565675.1 of Sorex palustris. Taxonomy (NCBI): domain Eukaryota; kingdom Metazoa; phylum Chordata; class Mammalia; order Eulipotyphla; family Soricidae; genus Sorex; species Sorex palustris. The sequence continues at coordinate 11,713,178 of JAOXYA010000028.1, read as the reverse complement.
TCTTTAAGGTCATATACTAAATATCTAATGCTAACATTATATGAAAAGTTTAATGCTAATAATAGATATCATTTCAGCACCATCTTCATCAAATTATCAAGATAACAAAATAAAGGCAGTCTGGCTAATAAATCCTCACCATAATTTTAAAATAACTGCTACAATTCATAAAGTCTACTTAAAATTTGCATGCTATATTTTAAAATAAAATCTGAATTAAACAATAAATAGTTTTATTTTGAACTAAAATTTTTTTAACAAGAGATAGATGAGTATGTAAATCCTTAAAAAAATGTTTAGGTCTCTGGAGAAAAAAGAAAATCCCAACCTAAGTTAGGTTCTATTTTTCTGGAATCTTGCGGCCAATAATTAAAAATATTCACATTTAAATGTTGAAAATTAAAGACAACTTAAGTAATTATCAAGATCTTTTAGTTACAGGGCCAGAGTGATAGTACAGTGGGCAGGGCTTTTGCCTTGAATGTGGCCGACCTGGGTTCAATCCCTGGATTCCCATGCAGTACCCCGAGCACTGCCAGGAGTAATTTCTAAGTGCAAAGCCAGGAGTAACCCCTGAACATGTGACCCCAAAAGAAAAAAAGAACAAAACCACAAAAAAACCAGGAAGTTCTTTTAGTTACTACTGATTAACTTACACATGTTTCACACAGAGTAAAGTACTCAGCAATATATTCCTATCTCTCCACCGGTGCCCATTTCCCACCATCACGGATCCCAGTATCCCTCCCATCCCCATCCCCCCATCCCAACCTGCCTCTTTGTCAGGGCATTCCCTTTTGTGTAGTTTTTGACATTGAATGGATGAGTGGTTCTAGGTTGACAGGGGTAACGCTGCATTTTGAAAGAGGACACTTGTGGTTAAAAAAAAAAAACAGGATTAAAGATTAATCAGAGAAAGGAGAAATTAGTCATCTGAAGACTAGGAAGATGTTACAGAGACTTCCTTTTCCTTTAGACAGTATGCCAGGGTGGATGTTTTCCAGACACACGGGTGTTCTCTGAGTAGTAATGAATGCCTCTGGGGAAATTTCTCTGGCTTTCCCCTTCTCTTCTCTTCCCTTAGCCGTTTCTGTTTTGGTGCTGACTGGGGTGTGTGCTCGTGGTCACAGTGCTCACACTCTTGTGTTGTGCTCATGCGCAGTTTGGTCGCCTTATTCACCAGGGCATGCCCCCCAGGTTATGGCTCCAGGATCCCAGATGACAGAGTCGCTGGGATTGCACTTGTGTAGGTGGGGGATGGAGTGGGGGGCAGACTCATTCTGGCCAGGTGGGTGCTCCACTGCCGAACGCTCCCCAGGGACCCAAAGCCCAAAACAAACACACACAAAAAACCGATTCAGGGTGTCCGGTGTTAGAGTACAGTGGGTAAGGTTTGATCCCTGATACCACATATGGTCCCCTGAACTCTGAAAGGGGTCCCTGAGCGCCAAGCCAGGAGTTAGCCCTGAAGCACCACTGAGTGTGACCCATAAACCCAAACGAAACAAAATGATGGAATTCATTTTATTTCTGGACTTATATATCATCCCTGGGAAAAGTGTTGAAAAATTATTAGTGTTACGTTACAGAGTGACAAGGTACAGATTAACTGTTTGTAGTTGGGGCTGGAGCCATAGCACAGTGGGTAGGGCATTTGTCTTGCACACGGCTGACCTGGGTTCAATCCCCAGCATCCCATATGGTCCCCCAAGCACTGCCAGGAGTGATTCTTGAGCGCAGAGCCAGGAGCAACTCTTCAACATCACTGGGTATAGCCCAAAAAGAAAAATAAATTATCACTATAGTTAAAAGAAAAAAAGAAACAAAAGATTGTGTGCTGTGTCCCATCTAGTTTCTTGAAATTTTCCAAGATAGATTGGAGTTTTAAACCCAAAATCAGCTTACTATGCAACAAGATGTCAGATTCCTTGTGAGTTTTAAATGATTTTTTTAAGTTTGAAAGGACTGATGAGTGATAAGCATTTGGGGGCCAGGGACACTCCCAGACTGCTCCGAAAGTCTTGGGGCCTACCTGCTATTCTTTCTTTTTTTGGGGGGGTCACACCCTGCGATACACAGGGGTCACTCCTGGCTCTGCACTCAGGAGTTACTCCTAGCAGTGCTCAGGGGACTATATGGGATGCTGGGAATCGAACCAGGGTCGGCCGCGTTCAAGGCAAACACCCTACCCACTGTGCTATCTTTCCAGTCCTTCACCTGCTATTCTTCGCTGACCCTGGGCCCCCCAGCAGTGTTTGGGGGCCTCTCTTGCTATACCCAGAGAAGCGTGGGGTCCTGTGCATGGCCAGGGAGCAAACCTGGGGATCGGCATGCCCCCTAAGGGCAGAAGCTGTTCCAAGCCTATCAAAGGCCGGAGCCCAACTGCCTCCAGTGCCAGCGTGGGATGGTGGTGAGCACACGGGCTTCGTGCTTTGTCGCTCCACTGTCCCCTGGTAGTGGGCCCTAATCTCACTGTCTTTTTTTTTTTTTTTTACTTTTTGGGTCACACCCGGCGATGCACAGGGGTTACTCCTGGCTCTGCACTCTGGAATTACCCCTGGCGGTGCTCAGGGGACTATATGGGATGCTGGGAATCGAACTCGAGTCAGCCGCGTGCAAGGCAAACGCCCTACCCGCTGTGCTATGGCTCCAGCCCCAATCTCACCGTCTAGAAGGACAGCACAGCTCCTAGATTGTAGCCGCTTGACAGGATGTAGCACGGAACTTACCTTCTAAGGAGGGACAGTGTACAAAAGCATGTCGGGTGGTTCAGTGGAGAGGACAGGTGGGTTGCTCTGGTTTGTGGCTTTTCTCTCTTGGGTGGTGAGGAAGCTCTCCCGGGGAAGGAGACCCGGAGGGAACGGAGGGAACAAGGGAGTGAAGCAACGTGACCATGCACACACGAATCTCTTCATCATTTTGAGTACGTCTTGACTTGGGGTGGGAGTTCCAGGTCAAGGGAAGGGACAGTGCAGAAGCCCTGAGGGGCCTGGCTTGAGCCGGAGAGATGGTACAGTGGGTAGGGTACTTGCAGTGCATGCAGCTCGGCTGGGTTTGGTTTCCAGCTCCACCACCTATGGGCCCCCCCGAGCACCGCCAGGAATAAGCCATGAGCACTGCCCAGTATGGCCCCCAGACAAATCGAAAAATGGGGAGGTGGTCTGGTGAAGATGACCAAAAGAAGGTCCATGGGGTAAGGAGGGGGAGCGATAGGAAGTATTTGCACTGGGGGGGGGAGAGGGAGAGAGAGAGAGAGAGAGAGAGAGAGAGAGAGAGAGAGAGAGAGAGAAGAACCAA
>JAOXYA010000028.1:11663164-11673324 GCA_028565675.1 Sorex palustris | reverse complement strand
CTGCCAAAACAGAGCAATCTTCACACTGTTTCCTATATGAACACTTTTTTATAATAACGTTCACCGCTTCTTCATAACAGACAATATACCAATGGACAAACACTGTCCTCCTGTTGTTCTCTGATTTGCTTGAGCGGGCCCAGTAACGCCTAGATAGGGAGGGCTAGATAGTCTTGGTAGCTTGCTGGGCTCTCCAATAGGGGCAGAGGAATTGAACCTGGCTCAGCCGGGCTCGCTGCATGCAAGGCAAAAGCACTACCACTTTGCTATCACTCCAGCCCAACAGACAATATGAAGGAACGGGGCTTGGGATGGAAACATCCCAAATTTGGTGGTGGGAAGGTGTAATGGTGGTGGGATGGGTGTTTGAATATTAAATGTGATCAAATATTGTGACTAACTTATAAAGTAAAACAATTTTTTAAAAAAGATTATCATGTAGAAAAGTAAGTGACCTTTAATTTGTGAATTATAATCCTAGTATTGGTCACAATATAAGCACACTGTTAATAATAAGCTACCTGCAGAATACATTTGATACAGTTTACATACATGAATAAAATAAAGAAAAATAATTATTTTTTATGAAAAGAAGTTACTTGTTACTAATTTCTCCTTACAATAGGCCAATATGGAGATGTGATTAGGTAATATGGTCTTGTTCTACAATGAATATTGTCAAAAACGCTTTACTTACTCTGCTCCTCTACTCACAGAAATAACCATTTCCATGAGACAGAGAGAGAACAGGAGAGAGAGGGAGCGAGAGTGAGAGAGAGAGAGAGAGAGAGTGAGAGAGAGAGAAAGAGAGAGAGAGAGAGAGAGAGAGAGAGAGAGAGAGAGAGAGAGCACTTGCATGGGTCCAAAGAGAGAAATATAGCAGGTTGCCTTACATGCAGCCAAACTGGATTTGATCCCTGCCTCCCAAGCACTGTCAGGAATGATCCCTGAGAGTGAAGCCAGGAGAAAGTCCTGAGTACCACCAGGTGTGGTCACGATTGCCTCGAGCAGGCACCAGTAACGTCTCCTTCACCCTAACCCTGAGCATCCTCCACCAAGATCCTCCATCTTCCAGTAGGCAGGGGTCACACCCACCGACTGCCCCCTCTGCCGTGTAATCCCATCAACAGCCAAGACCCAGAGACTATAAAACCCAGCTCCTGGAAGCGCGCATTTGCGGCTGTGCGACATCTTACTATCTCATTCTTACTTTGGACAACCTGACTGGCTACCGAATGTAACCTGCCCACACGGTAGAGCCTGGCAAACTCCCCGTGGTGTACCCAATATGCCAAATACCAGTAACAATGATGGGTCTCATTCTCCTAATCCTGAAAGTGCCTTGAATATGGCACTTTTGAAACCAGGTGTGGGCCAAAACCAAATGAATCCCCCACCCAAAAAACAACAGAAAGAAATAATTACTCTCACCTTACTAAATCTGCATAATGATAAGGCAAAGTAAATGGAGAAGTGACTTCTTTTAAATCTTAGAAGATGCCATTTTATCTTACTAACTAAAAGGATTTGGATACTATAAGAAAATTTAAGGTTTCTCCTCAAGTACTTGATAATCTAAGAATTAAAGTCAATTAAACTAGTGGAAAATATGCCCTTAAGAAATCAAAGATGACAACATATTCACCCAAGTTTCAATATTCCATTACATAAGAAATGATCTTTGCATTTACCGATTCTTCAAACATTTTGTTTTGAAATATACATAATAAACATTTATCTTTTGAAAATAAAATCACATACCAGCTTATACTATTGATTTCTGTGTCTGCCTAAAACAAATGAGCAGCACTATTGATTACCACTGATCTTGTCCTGGAGGTATCTCAGACAATAAGAAAATGCACGTACACCCCAGAGGACACAGACCTAGGCACAGCAGCTTCCTCAGCACGCGGTCCTAAGGAGGAATTAGTATTCTAAAATGACATAGCATTAAATTTCTTACACATGCTTAAAAAAAGAATCTGATAGACATGAAAAACCTCATCTGTGAGAAATACACCTAATTATCGAAGAATAATCAATGGAGTGTTATCCCTGCGACAGGAATAGTGCCTACTTTATTGTAACAAAACCTAGAGTAAGTTTCATTATGAATTACACATGACAAACTGCAGCCTATTAACAAAAATCCCCCTTTCCTTATAAGGAACTCTTATAGTCTAAGTTCTCTTTCCTTCATGTGTTCAAGAAATATTTTAAAATGTAAACTTGAATAAGTGGTTTGTTGTATGCTTTCATACTGATACTGACCAAAGGGAAAAAAGAGAGGATAAAATAGTTGTTTATAATAAAGCCAATATCCGTCATTAATACCATTTCTGCTCAATTATATTGAAAGGTGCTTTAAATGCAATTTAGTAGGAAGGCACAAAAATATCCTACATAAAAACAGTGCTACTCACAAGCAGCAAGGAGAATTCAGAATCACAACATACACACACACACACACACACACACACACACACACACACGTACACACACACGGAAAGGTTTGCACCATACCTGGCAATTTGCAGAGGACCAAGCAGTGACAGGGATTGAACCTGGGCACTCAGCATGCAAAGCCTGCCGTCAGCTTTCTGAGCTACCTCTCACGCCCTGATATATATCTTTTTTTTTCTTTTTTAAATTGAATCACCATGAGATACAGATTTTCATGTTTGAGTTTCAGGTTTCAGTCATACAATGATCAAACACCCATCCTTCCACCAGTGCACATTCTCCAACACCAATGTCCCCAGTATATCTGCCCCCCTTTTCCAACCCTCCCCCTGCCTCTATGGCAGACAATTTCCCCAATACTCTCTCTTTACTTTTGGGCATTATGTTTTGTTTGCAATACAGATACTGAGAAGTTATCATGTTTGGTCCTTTATCTACTTCCAGCACACATCTCCCATCCTGAGCTATCCCTCCAACCATCATTGTCTTAGTGATTGATCCCTTCTCTATTCCAGCTGCCTTCTCCCCCTGCTCATGAGATAGGCTTCTAACTACGGGGCAATATTCCTGGTTAGGCCCTGATATTCTTAACCCTTAAAAGTTAGTACGTGAAGGGCCAGAAAGACAGCTTAATAGTCTGAGCACATGTCAAACATGCTCTGCATGTTGGAGGCTTAGGTTTTATCCCACAATGCCAAGAGCACCAACAGAATGACCCCAGGGGTACAGGTTCGGGAATGACCCCCAACAATGTGGGCTGTGGATCCAAAACAAAACCCAAAACCAAACAGAGTAACCAAAATCTTGATAAACTTAACTTGCTTCCTTAAAATTGCTTTATGCCATTAAATGACTTGGCCAAAACACTATCAAATAAACTTTGGTACTTATTCCTAACTTCAAATTAGAGATCTAAATGATCCCATGTAAAAAAATCAGTTTTATTTTATGAAAAAATTTGAAACATCTTCTTATCACTATTATCATTTTATTCACACACAAATAAGGAGGTTAGAGAGATAGTACACCATACTGGTCACACCATACTGGCGTTGGTATGGTCCCTAGCATGGAACATGGTCCTAAAGCACCCAGAGGAGACTTGTGATGTCTGAGCACAGCATCAGGAGTAAGCCCTGAATACGGCCATGTGAATGACCCACCAATCTCTCCTACCCACTGCCCCACAGAAAAAGAGAAAGATGGAAAGTATATAACACTACTGTCATCTATTTCAAAATCTTAAATTATTTAAGATAAATTCATGAACCCTCTACTCTGCATATTATACAAAGTTTCCTAGTTTTATGCCTATGTATGAAGCTTTGATAATATAAAGGCAAGTGGCTGATCCCAGATTTATTCTTTCTATGAGTGTTTTAATTAAGAGTCAAAGATATAAATCAATCATGATAAAAAAAGAATACATAAACTGTTAAACATCTTCGCTGAATTCATTATCTACACCATATACTTCTTTTGTCACCAAGAGTTGAAAAAACAAAGTGGTTCTCAGAACAAAATCGTTAGAATTAGTACAGTATTATATCTGCAAGTGTTCTTTGTAACCTAGAAAAATAGTACAGTTTAATGCTAGTTCATCCCAAGTTTCAGAAATTACAAGAGGGGAACAAAAGAGTGAAAAAGATCTCTCACCCCAATTCACAATCAGATCAAAATCTCAGAAGGCAAGGAGAGCTCAGCACAAAATATTAAGTGATGGTTTTAAAAATATATAGATCTCTGGTTACTTTTCTACATGTTATTAAAGAAACTGAAAAATTAGAATTTGGAAAACAGACATGTTAAAGTAATTTTACTATGATGCAAAGTTATTTGCATTGAGATTGCAAGGATATGTCAGAAATTATCAGCATGTTGTTAAAGAATTCTACCCTGAGAATCTCATTAGATAGTGATGCAAACTACAGTTGTTATCATTCTGAGAACAAAGGGATCCTGAATAAGTAATCAATAGCAACTGGCAGAAAATGAGACATTAATTATGATCTTCTCTAGTGTTTAGTCTAAGACAAGATTTCATTAAATGCTTTGTGCAATCTGAATAGTTTCTAGTCATTACCAACACTTTGGACAATATATTAATTGAGGGGTGGGGGTGGTATACACAGGGAAACAAAGTAAAAGAAAACCTGAAATGCTTCTATTCCTTTCCTGGGCCAATAAAAAACACACTAATCATGAGTAACCAACTGTTAAGCTTGTTCTTTTACAAGTTCCAAATTTTATACTTTAAACAAATTTTAAACTTCAAGCATCAGTTCAAATGAACTGAAAAATCATTTTCTATACTTAAAACTATTGTGCAGGTTTGAGAAGATAATGACAGTCATCCATTAAACATATTCGACCAATGCAATGAGCCCAAATTCTCTGACTTGGAAAGAGGGTAAAAAAGAAATCAAACTATTTACATGCTACTAAATGAGAAAACTATGGTAATCTTGGCTGTGTAAATTTTCCAATCTTTTAAAGTTATCAGTAGCAGAGATAATTTTTTACCATTTAATATTTAATTCCCATTTGTCCCTCTCTGTGAACTTTTCTACAATTCTTTGATCAGTCAATGAAAGATAACGAAGTAGGCAGACCTGAACTAAAGATCTGTAACAAAAGATTGCTGGTATTAAAGAGAACTATGAAGAGAACTAAAGGCTATTCTAGTATATCAAGTATTTAAATAGTTATGAATATGTATGAAGAATACCTTTAGGCTCTCCTAGGTGTCTATATTTAAAAATATAGACACTCTACAAAAATATAGCTACTCTACAAAATTCTGTAAGGCATTCTTTAAAGTACTTAGAAAAAAAATTATTGTTATGGGAGCCACACCTGTGTTCCAGGGACAAGGACCACAACCAAGTAGTGGCGGGAAGAGCCGTTGGCTGCTGGGACTGAACTCGGGGCTTGGCACATGGGAATCTTGTGCTGTACTTCCTGGACCTCATGTCTTGGCCTTCAAACAACACAGACTCTCATAATGTTAATCAGAAATCACACTCTGAGTGCATTTCCTATGTAGGCAGTCATTCTGAATTTAGAAACTTCCATGCTAACTAAAGTCATAAAGAAAGCCTTCCAGCATAGCTACTAGTATCCCTTTGAGCCTTTTCTCTGTGCATAAAAAAGTCAGTTCTGGGGCCAGGGCTGACAGGCTGCTTGCCCTGCATGAGGTCCATCTGGGTTTGAGCCCTGGCACCCTATATGGTCCCCTGATTCTGCAGGAGTGATTCCTGAGCACTGCCAGGTGTGGCCCAAATTAACCAAAGAAGTAATAATCAAATGAAAAGAATCAGTTTTGTAGGGTGCTAATCTACAATCAGGGAAAAGATGAATTTCTGGATATGTCATTTCTGGAATCTGGGACAGTTCAGGATTCGAAGCTCTGCCTGACCGGATCTGAGACACACCATCCCACGTGCCTCTGAGAATGATGCCTGATGAGAAGGGTCCAGTGGCACTGCAATTCTGGGATCCTCAGTGTCATAACAAGACTTCTTTTCTCCAGCACAGCCCTCCCTAGTGGACTGCCCCAGGCTGTGACCAAAATGTGCACAAGCCTAGTTTAGTTTGTGACCCCTGGTCACCACCACCACCACCACCACCACCACCACCACCACCACCACCAACCACCACAATGACAATGAAAGAGGCGGTAATTGTTTTAAAAAGAAAAAAATGTATTCTCTCCCATGTTTCTGTGGAATGAGTTATGTAGTGGCAGATTTTCTGCAGAGTTCTAATAATCGGAAGCCACCCTTCTTCTTTAATGCTCATTTTCCTATCCACAGAATGAGTATATCTCCATCCTTCACAATCCCTCAAATCTTCAAGAGTACAACAATTAAGAGTAACACAAAACTTAGTAACATAAGGTGTACAGTAACATGTAGAATGCATTTTTGAACCCTACTGTAAGAAAAACTTTAATATTTTAAATTTTCAGTTTTAGTTTTGGAATTTTCAAAAGAGAAAACAACACAGAAAATTTTCAAGTACCTATCTGAACTTTCAAGGCAAAAAAACTAGCTATAATCTATGTCTCATATATATCCTGTAACAGAAGCAGGTAATTAAAATCGCACACTCCTGCCACTTCCATTCCCACAAAATTGTTACCTAAATTCAAATAATGCACCCACAAAGGCAGCCAGTGGCTTACTAGCCTGGTTGACAACTTTTTCCCGCATCACAGAGTTCAAATTCTTGCTCCGCTACTGCTTGCTTGTCATTATCTAGGATCCCCTCACACTCAATCTTATGAATGAGAAGTTTTGTGGACAGCATAAATACGGATCCAAAGCCTGTATTATATTTTAACCTCCCTCAAGCCAACAACCCTTCAATCCTCTCATCAAACAATATATCCCCAAAAGGATGCTTTAATAACAGGAACCACTCAACTTCTATTATGTTTTAAGTTCAATATTCAACTCTGATATGCTCTCTTCCTTTCTGTGTGGTATGAGGTGGGTGCTGAAGATCCAAGGGCCTCATAAATGTGATGTATTCACGCTACCACTGAACTATATCCCCAATCCCTTTACAAACCTATTCTGACAGCACTGTCCCTCCCATGCCAGTGCAATTGTGCCTTAGTCTTAACACAACCAATATTTTGACCTTTTTATATCCTAGTCCCTCAGTTTAGTTATAACTTCATTTCCTTCATCTGAAAATTAAATCACACAGTCTGTTACTTGTCCACTAATCTCATCACTACCCAATTCTCTGATCTTTCCACCACTTAAGAGGTTTGAAATCTGAGATATATTATCCATCCCTGAGGCTCCAGGATCCTGGAGTGTCAAGTAGGAGATCTTTCAACAAGATCTTTCCTAGACTACTGCAAGGGCCAAATGAAATGTGTACAAGAGGCCCAACACAAGGCCTGAACTTGGGCTTGCTATCAACTAATCATTCTTGTGTTATCTATCCCATCAATCTGCAATTCTTGGACCAAATATGTCACAGCTATCCTTTCGGCATTTAGTCTTCTAAATACTACTGGAACAAAACTGAAACCATATATAGGATCATATGGGGATGGAGAAAAGGCTCAAAGGCTTGGAGCACTTACAAAACCTCCAGGCTTGCTCCCTAACACTGTATGGTTCTTTGAGCACTGTCAGAGCAACTTCTGAGCACTGAGCTGGGAATAGTTCCCAGGTACTGCTGAATGTGGCCCAAAAATCTGTTTGAGTTCATGACAATAGTAATTTTTGGTCTCCAATGTCAGATGTGTCATCAGTACTATCTGTAATGCCTTTTATTTGTCACTAGAGAGCTCACAAAAATGAGAGAAAACTTTAAAGTCCTTTATTTCAATAAGATACAATAAATCCTTCAATTATTAAAATGCCTTCTATTAAGTTTAATTTTTTAAAAACAGAAACTGGCTAAAGTACTACCTCAAACTGGTATGTGGTCCCCTGGGTTCCACCAGGGTCACTTCTGAGCACAGAGCCAGGAATAGCCCCCGAGAACCACTGGGGATGGCCCCCAATCTTCCACTGCCCTCCCCCTCCAAAAAGAGTATTACCTCAAACCAAATTATATGGACAGAATTAAGATTATTGAAATAATCTAAAAATGCATTAAACTTTCTATCTTGGTAATTTACTTTTAAGAATAAATGCTGTGATAAGGGTCAGAATACATCACTTTGGCGCATGAAGTACGCCCACAACGCCTCTCTGGCTACTGATCAAGCTGCTTAATGGCATTGATCCCATAGACTCAGAAACAAATCTCGGAACCCAGCGGCTTTTGGCAGAAATGCATCTCAACTTTCCCACTCTGGGCCACCCCAGGTGGGAAAAGGTGCCGTCCCTCCATCTGTTCCCCCTGCTGGCTTGGTGGCCACCATCTTCCAGAGGCCAATGGACAGTTAGGTAGGGGCCCGCAGCGATGAGACACGTGGGGCCTCATGGGATGGGGGTGGAGCTGGCCCTTTCCTCCCCTGCCCCAACGAGACCTTGAATTGCCACAAATGGCCTTTCTGGTTACTGATCAAGCTGCTTATGGCCATAATCCCAGAGACTCAGAAACAAATCTTGGAACCCAGTGGCTTTTGGCAGAAATCAAACCAGATTTAATTATTAAGATTTCAGAATTTCAACATCACATGCTATTCATAATCAGCAATAGAAAACAAATCGTCTAAGGCTGCCTTTTTGGGAGATCTGAGTTTGGTGTAAAATCCCAAGTAATAATGGTGGGTCTGGTGTCAAAATATTGAAAGTAATAAAAGAAGAGAGAGAGTAATGTGGAAGTCATCTGCCCTACAGGTAAGGGGAGGGTGTGGGCTTGGGGGGGGTATACTAGGAATTTTGGTGGTGGAAAATGGGCACTGGTGAATGGACGGGTGTTTCATCATTGTATGACCGAGACTTAAACCCGAAAGCTTTGTAACTGCTTTCACGGTGATTCAATAAATAAATTAAAAAAAAAAAGAATACATCACTTCAACATTTGGTACTCAACATACTTATTATTCTAAACTCAAGATTTTAAGAAACTGTGAGGAAAGTTATTTTGATCCTCTCACCTATCCAGTACGAGTCCTGTTTCCTTCAAATAGGTCATAAAACCTTCATTTAAAGAGGTACCTTTTCTACACTAGGAGGAAAGGAGTATTCTTTATTTATTTGTGTTCTTTAGGTGACACCAGGGATTGAACCCAGGGCCTCACAAAAGGCACTAAGTAAGGCAATTAAGTGCTCTACTACTAGGCTAGATCCCAAGTCCTTAATATTTTTTCCTCCCAACACCAAGAGCAGACAAGAGACTATAGACCAATATATTGGATGAACATTATTGTGAATTTCCTTAATAAAATCTTAGCAAACCAAATACAATATATCAAAAAGTCAAATATCAGTATCAAGGGGGATTCGATTTAGGGATGCAAGGATGGATCAATATAAACAAACCAATAAATGTAACATACCACCTCAAGAAAAAGAGAAGATAAAAATCACATGACCTTATCAACTGATGCAGAGAAAGCTTTTTAAAAGGTTAAATATCCATTTAAAAAAATTTCCTATGGGAGGGGAATCCAATTCCTGGTGGTATCTATACACATTTTTGTTAGTTTCTGCTGTGCTTGAGGATGGAGCCAAGAAAGTCACACATGTAGGACATGTGCTCCACCACTTGGTCATATCCCAGCCAGAAAGAAGCACTCTTACCTCTAAAGACAAAGTGACACCAAGAATAATTCTGTTTCCCTCAGTTTATTATAACAATTCCATCATCCTTAATCTATCATACCTTTTGCACGATTTCACAGGTTATCAGATCTAGTATAAAAGTACACAGGTCTATTTGAGTTTTTATTTTCTTATGAAGGCTCTGTCACATAAAGCTTAATACTTCTCATGTTAATCTCAGGCATTGTATTTCTTAGACACAGGCTCTTTTCTTTCCCTTTCCTTTTCCCTTCCTCCTGTACATTTCTGAGTCACACCTTTTTTGTGATGCTCAGGTGCTACAAAATGCCTTATTCACTGCACACTCTGACCCTTAGCCAGGGAATATCATATTCAAGGGAATGCAGCCTTATTTAGTACTACTGTTTTATTTCCAACAGTGGTAGGGCGTTCGCCTTGCATGCAGCCAACATGGCCGACCCGAGTTCGATTCCTCCGCCCCTCTCGGAGAGC
>JAOXYA010000028.1:11526573-11538892 GCA_028565675.1 Sorex palustris | reverse complement strand
AAAGCGGAGGTGGTGTAGTTGCCGACCATCTATCTTCACTCCCATTCCTTCCCATTCCAGTTGTCGCATGATGTTCTAGAGGGTGGCACTGAAGAGTTTCAGTGAAATGGTATCTTTTTGCCGAACCACTGTCTTGACATGGATGATCACTTCCTTGTAGAATGGTGAGATCCTGGTAGTGAGTTGTAATACAGTTCACAGAAGATCCTGATTTATTGAGTTTGAATGCCCTGTTTGGCTAGGGCTTCGATGACCGCTTCAGTCTCAACAGACTCAAACGCCTTCTTTAAAATCAATGACAGAGCAGCATCTTGAACTCCCGAGAAACCTCAGTGAGCTTGGTTATCGTGTGGATATGGTCGATTATGCTGAGTCCTTTTTGGAACCTGGTTAATTAACCGGATTAATTAACATTTTTTAATTAATTAACTCTGAAAACATTTTTTAAACTGTAATATTAATCTTCTTATTATTATTATAGTTTAAAAAATGTTTCTGAGATCATTTCTTAGGAAAAGTTGCAGATAAAATGAGGAATTTGCCAAAATGATACCATTGGTATACACAATTTATTTTGAGTCTCTCTTTTTTTTAATGTTAGTGATTTACTGTGAACCATTCTTTTTTCCATTTATACTTAAAAGCAAGACCATAATTTATAAGAAATAACTTACCCATTTAAACCTCCTTAGAATTAGTCTGTTTTTTTTTTTCAAGTTTGAGCTCTTAATTTTATTTCTTCTAAGAAAACTTAGAAACGTGTAACTTTTAAAACATTACCACTTTTTGTTGTGGATTTCCTTTTAATTATATTTATTTCCCGTGGCAGACTATAGAAAATCCAGTTATACACATTAATTCCCTAAGATGGGAATTAATGTATTTATCCTGATTGATGGTTGTAACTTTGCTTCTAAACATACGTCTCTCTCTGTGAATCTGTGTGTTTGGTGGTGACTCACACCCTCACACCTGGCTCTGCACTCAGTGGCCTCATGTGATGCTGAGGACGGAGCCTGGTCAGCTGCATGCATGTGCCTTACCTGCTGTACTCTCCTGGCCCTTGTGAATCTATTCTATTCAGCATTTCTCTTCTCTTGATTTTGAACTTTTGGGGGTGACAGGGGTGCTTTTTCTTTATAAATTTCAAAATGGACAATTGAGCTAAATAATTTCAACTGAAAGAAATGTTAAAGGTCTATGTAGGCTCAGACATCTCTCCCCCCACCCCCGGCTTCCAATCGGACACAAAATTTTACCAATGATGTAGCATTCCATGTGGTAAAAGAGGTCATAATATGTTGTCATCTCGAAGTGGAATGTAGCTGTATGTAGATTTTCCAACTTGTTATTTAATATCTGCTAACTAGAGCTCATAACAGAAAGAATTTTAGTCAACTAGTTTATGTCAAAGAATTATCTGTACATCTTTCAGAATCTGTATTGCCAACCATAATGTCTGAAAGGAGAGAAGAGGGCAAAGGAGTTAAAGAGAAGGGGGAGAAGGGGAGAGGCGAGAGGAGGGGAGGGGGAAGTATCTACCATTAGAGGCAAACTGGTGGAGATGGGAGCAAACTGGGGAATCTGCAGATGGGAAATGTACACTGGTGAAGAGACCAGTGTTGGGACATTGTATGACTGAAACCCAATTATCGAACAACTTTCTCTGGGTGATTAACGTAAAAAAAATTATCTGGGTAACTTGTTAAAAAAAATTCAGATTTCTAGAGTCAGCCTCCAGACATTGTGTTTTATTTGGTCTGAAGTTAACATTTTAATGAGCAAGCACTTCTGATTTTCCTAATACTGATTTTCTTTGGATGGGCCTTCCCAAAAACTGCCCTAGAGAAGTATTACTATGAAAAGTTAGGTACGATAAGTGAATTAATTTTGTTGAAAGATAAGAAGTTCTATGTTGGGTGTATTCCATATTAGAACTAGTTCATGTCACATCTTTTCTCAGGGGGATCTAGATTTCTCTTCAAATATTTAAGAATTCTTTTTTTTTTCTTTTTGGGTTACACCCAGTGATGCTCAGGGGTTACTCCCAGCTCTGCACTCAGGAATTACACCTGGCGGTGCTCGGGGGACCCTATGGGATGCTGGGAATCAAACCCAGGTCAGCCGCGTGCAAGGCAAACGCCCTACCCTCTGTGCTATTGCTCCAGCCCCTATTTAAGTATTCTTGACTTAAAGTTGTAACTGTTGAAAATTTTGAAATATAGTTTATGCTTCTTTTTGCCTCACATATTTTCTAGTACAGGGAATGAAAATACTGCATTTTGATCAGATATTATGAAATTTAGACTAATCAGTTGAAAAACATTGCATGTAATCTGTACTTCTAAACTCTTTGATACAAATATAAAATAAATTTCAAGTTTTTAAAAATTTAAATATTTAAACAATTGTTATATATTTTATATTTGACAAGGTAGACTTGCAAAGAGAAAGATCATTCTCCAAGTTCTGCTTCTAAGATTTATTTTAGTTTAAAAAGATGTTTATTACTGAATTCTTCATAGTATATAGGTACCAAAAACTTTTGATGAATAATTTTCCAGCTATATTACCAAACATGGCTTTACATGGTTTGTCTAAAGTTGTTCAGAGAATATTTTGGGGGGAATATATAAGACTTATCTTTCTTATCTTTCAGTACTGTTGTCCAGACATGATAAGTAACTTTTTTGGACTGGATAAAACAGAATTTCCAAGTACGGCAGATAAAAATAAGACTCTTGATTCAGAGAAAGGAAAATTGATCATGTTAGTTAATGACTTTTATTATGGAAAACATGAAGGAGATGTGTTGGAGGAACAGAAAACTCATACAACCTTCAAATGCTTCAGTTGCTTGAAAATTCTTAAAAATAATATTAGGTATGTAAATACTTATTTTTACTTTGATTTGAAAATAAAAATGCTGCTACAGATGTAAATAATGCTGTATTTTTATCTTGCACATTTTTATGCCATTCAGGATAAATGGATTTTAAACTTTCTACTAAGATTAACAAAGGGAAGACACATTCTTGTTGAAAACTATTGGTTTTCTTCTGTGTTAGACTCTTGAGTCCACTTATATTTCTCTCAGATAACTTAAGAAATGACAAATTTATTGAGATAAGGAAAATTGACTTCCCAACTGAGCAGTGCGACAAATTTTATGAGATAATTTTTGTTGCTAAGCTGCTTTTGAATTTTATTATTCTTTAACCACCTGAAGAGCAACTTCTGTACGTTTTGTCCATTTTAACCTCTCCATGCTTAGTCTTACTTAATGCTCTAATCTTTCATTTTAGGTTTAATAGTTTTTAATCACATTTAGCTTGGAGAAAAAGTTACCATTTTTAGAGATGTGCCAGCTCTTCTAAACATGTCTGTATTCATTTTAAATTTCAACACCTTTAAAAATTAGATTTACTTACAGTCAGATTTTATGATCCTAGATGCATAATCTTTAAATTTTTGTAATGTACTTTGTAATCATTACATAGTTGAGGTAGTAGCTGCCAACTAAATGAGTTAGTTATAAGAAAGGAACAATATTTTGGTTACTGTTTTCCATTGATTCTACAGCTTGATCAATATTAGGGTTTTTCCCCTGATTTGTTTGTTATAAATAGTTTTAAATAACATTTTTCCCCCCGGTTTTTGGGCCATACCCAGCAATGCTCAGGGGTTACTTCTGGTTCTGTGCTCAGGAATTACTCCAGGCAGTGCTTGAGGGATAATATGGAATGCTGGGGACCAAACCTGGTCACCTGCATGCAGAGTAAATACCCTAACTGCTGTATCAGGGCTCAATCCCCAATACTGAAAATATTTACAGTAAATACTTAAATACTGTTTGCAGAGCTGGTGTTAATACTAGAAGAAT
Source organism: Sorex palustris (assembly GCA_028565675.1). Lineage (NCBI taxonomy): Eukaryota > Metazoa > Chordata > Mammalia > Eulipotyphla > Soricidae > Sorex > Sorex palustris. The sequence goes on along the minus strand of JAOXYA010000028.1, from coordinate 11,535,009 downwards.
AGCGTTGTTTCAAGATGTGCCATAATCAGCTTTTAAAGGAAATAATGTAGAGATATGAGAAAGATAGATGTTACGATTTTTTTCCAAATTGATGATATTATAACTTGGTTTCAAGATGATTTCTTTCAGGAACTTAGTATGGATAATTATTTATAGCTAACCTAGTTGAAAGATGGCTACTTTGAGTAACTTTGCTCTTAATTACAAGAAAAAGCTCCACGGAGCTCTTTTATGTAGGTATTACCAGTTGTGCCTGACATTAGAAGTCATAGTTCCTGATAATAAGAAACCTTATAGCAAGCTGAAATAGCAGACTATAAAATTGAAAAATGGACATTGCCAAGAAAGGACACAATCTCCAAGTTAAAATGAACAGTCTCTTTTAACAGTGAACCAGTATTAGTAAATAAAACAAAAGGTTCTTTTATGTGTAGACACTAAATTGCTTTATGGATATAGAAACTAGGATGCAAGTGAAAATACTAGCAGTTTGTCTTTTTAGCAGCTGGATTATATTATATATCTCCATAGCTTTAAACAGTTTTTCTCATGGTTTTGTAACTGCTTTCGTTAGTCAAGTTTCCTTCCTTTGAGATTTTTATTTTTAAATATGAAAGTATTTTATGTATGGGAAAGTAGCTGACTGTTTTATCTTTTTAAAAAATGTAAAAATCAGAAATGATTTAAGAGAGCAATTTAGTGACCATTTGAATAACATTCTTAAATTATTTTGTATCAAAGATAAAAAGATATTTACTTAGTTGCTTTACAGTAAATACGGAAAGTGCTCTGGTTGCTATATAGGATTTTAAATATTGAGGTTTTTAGTATAATATTTAGTTTCGTGGTTCAGATTCAGGTGCTTATTTGTGAGATTCAGTTTTTGAATTGTATGTCTGCACCTGTTGACAACCATTTCTAGATTTATGAACCACATGAAACACCATTTGGAGCTTGAGAAGCAGAGCAGTGAGAGCTGGGAGAACCACACCACCTGCCAGCACTGCTACCGGCAGTTCCCCACGCCCTTCCAGCTGCAGTGCCACATCGAGAGCACGCACACGCCCCACGACTTCTCCAGTAAGCTACTTCCTTCCTGCTCTACTCAGGCATCGCATGCGGCTGCTTTTCATAAGGCAAGCTCTGAGGAAGCCTTTAGAAGTCTCAGAGGCTGAGAATTGAAGGGCATAATTGCAGAAGTTTGAATTTATATAATAAACTGCTAAGAGAAATTATTTACACAAACTAAAGTTCCTCTTATAGAGAACTCATTAAGGTAAATATGTAGAGTATTTATTTATGTGGGAGTCTAAATGAGATGCTCCAGATAATAGTTTTCATGTATAGAAGCAGTGCCCTTCATTTAAACTTTATGAGGATTACAGGTAGTTAAAAATCTCTTATCTTGGAATGAGGTGGCCAAGGCTTATATCCCATCTCTGTCTCCTAAGCTGTGTTGTAGCAGCTATTTTATCAAGTAAGGCAAGTTACTTACTGCTAAAAAACGGAACGATGTTAGAAAAGAGAAATACTTGCTTATATCATTAAAAGAATGGGGGTAATACCTAAGTATAAAATACTTAAAATGCATAATTAACTGAAAAGTTATTCTGCACCAGAATTACTGATATAGTACTATTGATACAGATATAGATATGCAAAATGAATATGTATATATAATATATGGTATAATGACTTTCCTCCCACTCCTCTTTTAGCCATTTGCAAAATCTGTGAATTATCATTTGAAACAGAACATATTCTTTTGCAACATATGAAGGACAATCATAAACCTGGTGAAATGCCATATGTTTGCCAGGTATACCTATATTTTATTATGTACTTTGTATTTATTGTTTTGGTTGTTGGATTTAAACTTATTATTCAGGAATTGGCAAGATGTGTTTTATTTGTTTTCTCTAAAGGACCAGGTAGTATATAAATTCAAGCTTTTAGAGTAATAAGTTCTCTTGCAACTAATTGAAACTGCCCAGTATAGCACAAAGGTAGCCATAGACAATAAGCAAAAAAAGAACTACTTTGTCTTATGCTGAGTTCTTCCCAATATGGGAAGTTCCTTTCTCTTGTACTTTCCAGTAAACTTTTCTAGCTTAAAAAAAGAAAAAAGCAAAAGTGTGAGTATGTGGGTATGTGATAGTATTTCAGTAAAGCTTTATGGGTACTGAAGTTTGAGTTTTATATACTTTTCTGGTGTTATAATATTAAAGTCCCTCTATAAATCACTTATTAGTAAACTGCCCTTTGGGATAAGTCCTGCATTATTTTTGGGCCAGCCCAGCTTGGAATTGACCCTTAGGTTATTGTTTGCCTACTCTCCTTTGTTCAAAGAAAAGCACTGTGGGTGGAATGTTATGCATACTGACTGATTTGACAATCTAGTGAAGAGTGTAGGCATACAAGGAAGTACAAATTGCTTTTAGTTACAGAGTATCCTACCAAACACTTTTGAACAGGTACTTCTCCAGAATTTGAAGGAATAGGAAAGCAAGATAAAAAATTTCATAGGTTCAGAGAGATAATACTGGGGTTAAGGCTCTGCCTTGCATTTACTTGGCCCACGCCAGTTTGAATCTTTCCACATGTGGTCCTCAGAACTCTTAGGAGTTACCCCTGAGCACAGAACCAGTAGTAAGCCCTGAGCACTGCTGGATGTGGTTCCCCAACCTTTCTGCCCCCACAATCAATTTATTGCCATTGCCATAGCCTGGTATCTAAACCCATGTATAATATAAAGAAGGGGTGCTGTTTTGTTTGTTGGTTTTGGTTTGGTGGCAACGCCCAGCAGTGTTCAGGGTTTACTCCTGACCCTGTGCACAAGGATCATTTCTGGAGATGTTTGGGCGACCATATGTGATGTCAGTTACTGAACCAGGATTGGCTTGTCTTCTCTGGCCCTAGAAGAATGCTGTTTTATATAGCAGGGGACAAATACAAACTATAGATCTGGAGGTATTAAAATTAGAAAATTCGGTCAAGGTAGGGGATTGAATGAAATAAAATTATCTGACAGAATGAGAGAAATCCATGTAGATTTAAAGAAGTGTCTAAAATTTTCAGAGAACTTCTTGTCTGTGGTTCTTGAATAATAGGATTGTATAATGGATTTTATAGGCCTCAGAGCTGAATTTATAGAACATAATTTTCCATACAAATGATCCATTATTGTTTTTTTATTAATTTTTAATTAAACTAGACATTCTTTATATTTATAGGTTTGCAATTATAGATCATCATTATTTTCTGATGTGGAAATTCATTTCCGAACATCCCATGAAAACACTAAGAACCTGCTTTGCCCTTTTTGCCTGAAAGTTATTAAAATTGCAACACCTTATATGCATCATTACATGAAACATCAGGTGAGATTGAATAATTTGTATTTGTTCATTTGTTATTTTAACAAAAATATTATTACTCAGAACATGGTTAAGTTTTTCTTCAAAGTCTTGTTCCTTATATGATCAGTTTGCAGTTTAAGCTGAAATTACTCGTGAAACTTTTTCTTTACCTTTTTTCTCATAATGTGGCATCACTGTATGCCATAACAGTGGTTATCCCCTTGTTCATCAGTTTCCTCGAGCAGGCACCAGTAACGTCTCCATTTGTCCTAGCCCTGAGATTTTAGCAAGTGCCCATTGGAGGCTCTTTCAGCGTAAGGGAAATGAGACCCATCATTGTTACTGGGTTTTGGCATATTGAATACACCACAGGAGCTTGCCAGATTCTGCCGTGCGGGCAGGATACTCTCGGTAGCCTGCTGGGTTCTCTTATAAGAGTGAGAACCAGACAATCCAAGGTTGTGCAGCCGCAAATGCAGCCATGCGCTTCCAGGAGTTTGGTTTTGTAGTCTCTCGATCTTGGCCATTGATGGGATTACATGGCGGAGGGGGCAGTTGGTGGAAGATGAGGAATCTGGGTGGAGGAGGCCCAGTCCCCATTCGAACAGTTTTGGAGATCTCAGCCCCAGGTCCAACACACCTGGGTTCCTCTGCTGGTTCTTCATCGTTAGGCTCGTCTGAGCGTGTGGAGAGTGGTCTTAAGCATGGCTGTGGCTGGTTCCAGAGATCTTCAGCTGCTGGGGCTCTACTGGGGCATATGGTGGGTGTAACACCTAGCAACTGGAAGATGGGGATCTGAGTGGAGGAGGCCCAGTCCCAATCTGAGCAGGCTTGAGATCTCAGCCCTGGGTCCTGCAAAACCTGGGTTGCTCTGCCAGTTCCTTCATGTGTGAGGCTCATCTGAGTGTGTGGAGAGTAGTCTTATAAATGAATATCCTGAATGAATATCCTGATAGATTAAAATAGGGATCTAGGGATCTGATGTAAGATGCTTACCCTGGTTCAAATCCCAGTACTGGTTCAAATCCCAGCACCACGTATGATCCCCTGAACTGTGCCAGGAGTCACCCTTGAGCTCTCCTGGGTGAGATCCCCAAACCAAAACCAAACAAAAAAATAAAATAGGAAACTTGTAGTAAAAGAAAAATGGAAAGATGCCTGGAGTATCTAAAACGTTGACCATTCCAGAGTGATGAGGTGGGTATGGCAAATTTTTTTGTTTTTGTTCTTCTTTATTGAGAAACTTAAGACTTGGTTACATCAAATAAAACCAATTTCTTAAGGGAGAAATCAAAACTCAAAATAGAAAAGAAGAAAGTTAACACTATGGGTCAGAGCAGAACCCAAGAAATATATTCTTTCAATTGAAAAATTCTAGATGCTTCATATTTTATTTTTTGATACAGAATGGCCTATTAAATTTATGATTGTGGTTCTTAGTGTTGGGGTAGGAGAACTAGGAGGTCTTCAAACCTTAAGCTGAATTCTGTGATGAGTTATTTGGGTTTTGAATTAGTGTGTCCTGGTCTGGGAAATAATATGAAGGGATTATTTATCCAAAGAAGGTAAGTCGATTTAGAACTGAGAACATAAAGATTGAGGACTTACGATCTTGTTTTTCTCTTACGTTTTGAACTTTATTTCCACTTTTAGGTGCCCTAATGGAAAAATACGTTTATTGTTAATCAGGAGTGACCTTTTGTAGCTGCCAATGACAGAAGGAAGTAGTGATACATGAGACACCATGTATAAACTCTGACAAAGAACTATATTTAGAAACTCACTTGTTTTGTGGATGATCTCTGCCAGATCCAGAGTTCAGTTTTGGGGACCCAGAATTATTGCTTATTACTTTCCTTAAATACTGATTCTGTATGTGCTGGTTATTTTCCTAAAGGAGTTAAATCATTATTTGTTTGGGTTGAAAAATATTTTGCCTAGGGTATGGTGTCACCAGCAGGTCAATCTGTACCTATGTGGCGAGTGCATCAGCAATCTGATGGTGCCTTCAGATTTCTAGATACCCCAAAATTGCTGCTGTGCTTTTGGGCAGACCCCAACAATTGGGGCCAAGTTTACCAAGAAAGTAAACGGCCAAAAGTTAGGTATGTGTGAGACACACCCACAAACCACCTCTGGCTCAGCTATGTAATTGGAGGCAAGGCCTCTCTGGTTCCTGATTCAACTGTTTAATGGCCATGATCTCAGAGACTAAGAAACAAATCTTGGAACCCAGTGGCTTTGGGCAGAAATGTGTCCGGTCCCTCCAGTAGGTTACTGATGCCGGACCACCGCAGGGGGTAAAGGGTGCTGTCCCTCGACCCGCTCCCCCATGGTGGCTTGGTGGCCGCCATCCACCAGTGGCTATTGGACAGTCAGATTTGGACCTGCAGTGATGAGACATGCAGGAACTTACGGGATGGGGGTGGAGCTGGCCCTCTCCTCCCCGCCCCAAGGAGACCCCGAGTTGCCGCCCATGAATGATCTCTCTGGCTCCTGATCAAGCTGCTTAATGGCTTTGATGCAAGAGACTCAGAAACAAATCTCAGAACCCAGTAGCTTTTGGCAGAAATGTGTCTGGTCCCTGCAGTAGGTTACTGGCACTGGACCACCCCCAGTGGGAATAGGTTTTGTGCCTTGGCCTGTTCCCCTTGGCGGCTCTGTGGCCGCTATCCCTCAGAGGCCATTGGACAATCAGGTTTGGGCCCACAGTGATGAGACACGTGGGGCCTCACAGGATGGGGGTGGAGCCGGCCCTTTCTTCCCCGCCCCAATGAGATCTTGAGTTGCTGCCCACGAACGGCCTCTCGCTCCTGATCAAGCTGCTTAATGATCATGATCCCAGAGACTCAGGAACCTATCTTGGAACCCAGCAGGTTTTGGCAAATATCCCTCCAGGTTTAATTGTTAAAATTTCAGAATTCCAAAATCACGCAGCCACTACTGTAGCCACGCGACATCATAATGTTATTCATAACCAGCAATAGAAAACAAATTTTCTACAGTTGCCTTTTCAGCAGGTCTGAGTGTTGGGGTAAAATCCCAAATAATAATGGTGGGTCTGGTGTCAAAATATTGAATGTTACCAAAGTAGAGAGAGAGTAATATGGAAGTCATCTGCCCCACAGGTAGGGGAAGGTGTGGGATGGGGTATATACTGGGGTTTTTGGTGGTGGAAAATGGGCACGGCAGAAGGGACAGGTGTTTCATCACTGTATGACCAAGACTTAAACCTGAAAACTTTGTGACTGCTCTCATGGTGATTCAATAAATAAATTTATAAAAGGGGGGGAAGTAATGACCAATTAATCAGCCTTAATCAATGGCTGAATAAATAGCAGTACTCTTTCATTAAAATTAAAAAATATATAAATAAATAAATTTAAAAAAATTTTTGCAATACTAATGCTGTTTAAGAATAGTAGTGCCTTTGCCAAAATCACATGTCAGTGTATTTACTGACATTATCTGATAATGAAATCAAGATTTGCCATCCTACCAATATGAATCATTTTATAGTCTTTCTGGTTAAATTGGCATGTCAGTTTATGTAAGAACTGAGGTAATATTGTTTTGTGTTACTGTGTAAATTTTAAGGGTAGGATTTCATGCCTCTTTAAAATACTGGAGCCACCAACCAGCAAAACAAATATTTCTCCACCATAAACTATTCACCTCCTTTCCCACTTTGACCTTTTTTTTTCCCTTTACCTCTCTAGTAACCTCACTTCTGTGATCTTACTCCAAGGTTTGTTTGCTTTTATATTTCCCCTTGTTTTTCCTCTATGTATCCCACATATGAGTGATCACTAGGTATATTTTCCTCCTTCAGACTTATTTTCATTCCAGTTTCAATGTTGATGTACAAGTTAGATTTTTTTTTTTAATGACTGAGTTGTATTCTGTGGTGTAAATATATCACATTTTCTCTTTTGCATATTTGTTGCTGGACACTGGGTAGTTTTCATATCTTGACTGTTACAAATATTGCTTCAGTGAACATAGCTATTTAAATAACATGTCTTAGACAATTGAAACTTGTTTTATGACTTATTTTTTTGAGGTTGCAAGTACTCGAATCATACTCATGACTATCGGCTTTTGGTGCTGAAGTTTTACTTATACAATATATTCTAGATTAATGAATCTTATTCTCATCTCCTCTTTTTTCCATTCTGATTAATTTGGAAGTAATGCAATGTAGAAATTATTTTTGCTGCTAGCAGATACTTGCAATCACTGCAAGTCATTTTAGTGTGTGTCTTTAGGTTCCTCAGGAAGGATAGGATTCCCTCCTGGTGATTGGTAGCCAGGATCTGGTTCTTCTAAGCGATGCAGTGTCATGGATTCCCTCAGCCTCCCCAGTGGGGCTCCAGGCCTTCCAGGGATGCACATGGAGATGCTGGGCTCAGAGGGACCTTGTGGGCCAGGGATCACCCAAGCTTGTCTGCATGAAAAATGTGTCATTACCCCACGTTGTCTCTTTTGGGAGAGGCAAAAAAATACCTTTTGAAAACAGGCACCACAAGTGACAGTGATACTATTAGTAATAGTTTTTGTGTACATTTTTCCCCCTTTTTCTTTTTCAAAAATTTGGCATTTTTTGGGGCCACACCTGCCATTGCTTGGACTCTGGTCTTGGCTCTCTGCTTTGGGGGCTGTGGTATGTGGATTAACCTTGGGTCTCCCACATGCCGAGCATGTGCTCAGCCTATTGAGCTAGCTCTCTGTCCCAAGACTTTTTTTTCCTTAGGATGCACTGCACTGTCCTCCCATTGCTCATCGATTTGCTCAAGCGGGCACCAGTAACGTCGCCATCATGAAACTTGTTGTTACTGTGTTTGGCATATCGAATGTGTCACGGGTAGCTTGCCAGGTGAGATACTCTCGGTAGCTTGCCGGGCTCTCTGAGAGGGGCAGAGGTATTGAACTCTGGTCAGCCAGGCCAGTCACATGCAAGGCAAATGCCCTACCCCTGAGCTATGGCTCCAGCCCTCTCAGAGAGCCTGGCAAGCTACCGAGAGTATCTCACCCGCACGGCAAAGCCTGGCAAGCTCCCTGTGATGTATTCAATATG
>JAOXYA010000028.1:11352092-11362531 GCA_028565675.1 Sorex palustris | reverse complement strand
TTTGGGTCACACCCAGCGATGCACAGGGGTTACTCCTGGCTCTGCACTCAGGAATTACTCCTGGCGGTGCTCGGGGGCCCCTATGGGATGGTGGGAATCGAACCCGGGTCGGCCACGTGCAAGGCAAATGCCCTACCCGCTGTGCTATCACTCCAGCCCCGCTTGCTTAGGAATGATCTTCCTATGTATTTCCAGAAACCTATTCACTTGTGCTTTTTCAAAGACTTTGGTCTCTGATACCTTTTATCTCTGCTGAAATTCTCATCAGTAGAGAGACAAATCTTCTCCACAATAGAAAAATACTGACACTATTTTCCCCCCGTGGGGATAGGATATATTAAAAAGACCCACAAATAATCATGTGAATACATTTGCAACACTTAGTTTCAGTCATCATTTCTTCCTTTTCTTCCTTTCCCCTCATTGTTCAGTTGATTAAAAGAATAGTCTACACTGGGTCAGTTTACTTCCTCGCTCTTAATCCACTTCTTTTTTTTAAAAAATTTTTTTAATTTATTTTAATTCACTTCTGACTACTGTACTGAGTTTCAATTTGAATGACTTCTCTGAAATTTCTCTCACCATGACCTGAAGTACTATTTTTTCATCTTTTTCATTTAAAAGAAATGATCATTTTAGCTCTTTTCCGACTAACAGTCTCAGAGCATTCATTACCACCAACTCTCCCATTGGGGGAACAATTTCCTTTTCACCTCTCTTCTTCCTTCTCTCTAGTTACTCTATTTTCCTCTTTTGTAGTTTGTTTTTTCCCCACTTGTGTGGCAATATTAGACTCACACAGCCATTTACACACATCTATCTACAGGCTCTGTAAGCACAAGACTAAAACAAAAAATCCAGTTGAAGAAATGATTAAGCAAAAAACAAAAAACAACAACAAGTTGTCAAGTATCCCATTGTTCAGCAAATGGAACTTTTACCCACTTAAGCTCTAAACTTGGGATGGGTTCTCTATTTTCTTCCCTCTCATCCCACCCACTCACAGAAGGATGAAGAATCTATTGCACAAGTCCCGGGCCACAGTGAGGACCCCAGTGTTCATTATGGAAACCACTTCCTAATTCCCAGGATGCCAGCAGGCATCTGCGGGGCAGCCTCTGCCTCTCATAAAGTTCCCTGGGCTTACACAGTTGTAAATGGTTTAAATTTTTCTCTTCATGCAGAGACTCCTTAGGAATCCAGATTCATGAACTCTCTGGCAAAGCAGAGGTTTGTAGGATGCTGTATCTTACAATACATAACTTCAGGAATCCTAACAGAGAGGAGATTGTCTCCTTTTAGGCAGAGGTGAGGCCATCCCCAGGCTGTTTTCTGCTTTTATATCATCTGCCTGGGGCTGGAGCAATAGCACAGTGGTAGAGCGTTTGCCTTGCGTGCAGCCGGCCTGGCAGAGCCGGGTTCAATTCCTCCGCCCCTCTCAGAGAGCCCAGTAAGCTATCGAGAGTATCTCGCCCGCACGGCAAGATACAAAGCCTGGCAAGCTACCTGTGATGTATTCAATATGCCAAACACAGTAACAACAAGTCTCACAACGGAGACATTACTGGGCCCGCTCAAGGAAATCAATGAACAACAGGAGGACTGTGACTGTGAATATCACCTGCCTGAACCGAGGAGGCAATTTCTGTTGCTAAGGACCAAGCACCCCGGCGATGAATTAATTTGTCAATTTCCCTTGTACTTTCTAAAAGATGTGCTCAAAAACTCAGTTCCAGACATTTTAGTACCCTCTAGTTTGAGTTCTGATCTATGAACTTCTGGACAAAGTTCAAGTCCTTTTGCATGTGTGTATTTCCCACACCCCTCTCAGCCTTGCCTTGCCACCTTCCCTTCTTTAAATCTGTGTTCCTCCAATGACACATACAGTTGCAGTTCTCATGATGAGCTATTTTCCTTCCTTCCTTTCTTCCTTCCCTGAAAATCCCCCCCATAACTCTCCCAGCCTCATGTGCATTCCTTTCCAAGTAAGGGGCATTCCTGAACCTACTCCAGTCCGAGATGGGGGCTCACTCTGTGTCTGCCTAACTTCTTTCATCCTGTGCTTGGAAATCGGGAATCCAGTCTCTATGGTCATCCTAATGAATCATACATATATGAGACACCTCTGTAAACTGTGTTTTCTTATGGAGTCAAATCTGGCCAAACAGTGGGGATATATATTCTGAGAAATGCATCATTAGGTGATTTTGCACAAATCTAGACCATGTACCTACTGCACATCCTGGCTGATGAACGTTTAAGAAACATGATTGACTATATGAAGGGTAAAACCCTAAATACAATATAACCATGCTCAATCAAGTGCTGCTGCAAAAAATGTCTCCAGGGGCTGGAACAGTAGCACAGCGGGTAAGGCATTTATTTGCCTTGCATGTGGCCAACCTGGGTTTAATTCCCAGCATCCCATATGGTCCCCTGAGTACTGCCAGGAGTAATTCCTGAGTGCAGAGTCAGGAATAACCCCTGTACAACGTCGGGTGTGACCAAAAAAAGGAAACAAACAAACAAACAAACAAAAATCCTCTTCACTCAAGACCTGGAATATAATCAATTGTTCCAACAAATTGTGTGTGTTTGTGTTTGTGTGTGTGTGTTTGTGTGTGTGTGTGTGTGTGTGTGAGAGAGAGAGAGAGAGAGAGAGAGAGAGAGACCTATAGACCTATTTATCAGGGATAACAACTCCTGGTTTGTTAAAAATATTTGAAAATATATCACCTTCAATAGAGAAATAATTTAGGTCTATTAGAGGATAGCATTGATCTAATAAACTAAATTCATCAATCCTATAAGCACTGACTGACCAAAGGCAATATTCTGTACAGGAAGGAATCATCCTGACTAAGAAACAGCCCTCCTGTTGATGGCATGCCTTAGTTATGAGCCATATGATGAGATTTGTAAGGAAACGCATGTGGAAAACTACAGTTATGCTCAATTTTTCAGTTTTGTGGCTCGAATTGGGTGGTTCCCAGAACAAGTGGGAGAAGGGGGAACCTTCCAGATCCGTTCAGTCTACAAAGGTTAAACGTGGGATCTGGTCTAAGGTCCCGACTTGGATTCCAATGCTCCACCAATAACAGCCATCACTCTTTTCAAACCTCTTCTTATCAACTCTTCCAAGAAAGTTTGAGCAGGCACCTGGGAGGATCCGGGAACCAGCCGCAAATGCTGGGGCTGCCTACTCACTCCTACCCTCCACGCAGCTAAACTGTTATCACATTTCAGCTAATAGCTACTGTCACCGAGGGAACACCAGGGCTGTGGGGGAAACCAGTGAGTTATATAATGGAGATCTACTTACACAAGCAGACAGCACAAACCCCTTTTTTAAAACAGCTGTGATGTTATACAGCAGTTATATCTAGCTGTTCCTTCTAACAGCTGTGCGCATTCTCTCCTGTGGTTCCTGTGAACAGGAATTTAGAGGCACCCTAGTGGGTCTTCTCAGTTTCGAGAAAACACTGATAAGCCTAGCACAGCACCGGCCAAGCTGCTGGTCTTTTCCTACCATCCTCTGACTCACAGAATATAGAATTTTATGTAGCCTTGTCAATGGGGCATTTCTATGGATGATATCAAGCTCAGAAATAGTTTCCTGTAAGAAGACTGTTGGGCATAAACTAAACCAAGTCATTTTCCCTAACTTGTGGCCCTGAACAGTCATATTGCCAAGAAACTGCATCGAGTATTAAAGATTTAGACTTGGAAACTAGGTTTAGAGTAATCTATAAAAATATCTGTTAGTCTTTCTACGTATTTTTAGAAATCTCTAAGTTTCTTAGCGATACTGAGTTTGCAAAGGTCACTTTAATATCTCAGCAGTTTCAGTGATGTAGGCACAAGTAATTTTATTACTTACTCGGGTAAAGGTGTTATGCATATTCAACAGGAAGAGAATAGGCATTAAATGGACATTCTGGTGTTTTTCTTTTCTTTTTTTTTAACTTGTTTTTTAAAAAAACTTGTTTTCTCATAGTTACTGATAGCAGCGGGGTGCAAATACATTCTTTTTATTTTCTGGTTCAGAGGTTTTGTCAGCAAGTATATCTTTTGGTTTAGGAGTGTAAAAGGACAGCCCTTAGGAACCTAAAGCTCTAATCTGTGCAAGTTTTATATTTTTAACACACGGGCTATCAAGTCGTGGTTTCTAAACTTAGGAAGTAGAAGCTGAAAGTTGCACTCTAGGCAAGAATTCCATTATTCATGTGTAAATTAGGAATTCACAGGGTTAAAAGGTTAGAAACCGGCCAGGATGAGGTTTACCCTTGTGATAAAGAGCAGATGACCCCCATTCATTGGCTAAAGCTTTCATGTAGCTCTTCTGCAAAGTTAGTTATTGCCATGAATTGTTCTTGAGGAATGCAGAAATACGAATGTGAACAGACCTTTCCTTAAGTGTCACTGTGGATTCTTATCTCCCCAGCGCATCAGCCTTGCCTAGGAGCCGAGGTTCCTCCCCAAAGGCCCGGAGGCTTGACTTTCCTGTTGTTCATCCAAGCACAAAAGAATTTGTCTAACTTAGTTTTTCTAAAGGAAAGTATAGAGTTAAAGTATTATTTAGGATTTTAAAAAAGGTAATCCTTTTTTCTCGATAGCCATTTAATCATTGCACATTTTCATGAAATTAGAAAGGGGAGTGATGTGTGAGGCTCTCCCAGGTTACACACAGTGATTGGAACAGAAGGTTAAACCGCTTCTTAGAAATTTCAATAGTTTGAACTATGCGCAAAGCGGATTTTTACTTTCCTGGGTGCCGAGTCTTCTACTATGCAGTTGAAATGTTTCACAAGTGAGAAATTATCTGTAAACATTTTGAGGCTTTTTATTTCCTTCATGTTGAAGTAGGTAAAATAAATTCTGAAGGCTCGCGTTTGCATGGTAAAACCGTCTCGTATTTCAGCAAGTTTAAGATAAGAGACATTTGGGAGAAGTAGCAGGGTGCCGGCTGTGATGTGTAAAGCCCGACTGTAAGCGTGTGATTGAGCAGGAAGCTGGTGTTTATTTCCTTTCCATAAAAGGTGGAAACTGAAGTCTCAGGATAGAGGGAACAAGAACATAAAGCTGGCTTGTATGTTTTAGGCTTTTCAGGGTGTTCACGTGGGTGAAAAACAGTTTTTAAGTGAGCATTTGAAGCTGAAAGACATAAGAATTATTGTAATTGGGATGAATTCATTGATTTCTCTAAATTATGAGGTTTGTTTTGGCATCCACAAGATTGGGAATTCATTTCTATAACTTCCTTCCCTTAAAGGGAGGTAGGCTGATGTCCATGAAGTCATTGTTATTACTTCAGTTTAAATTGCGATAAGACTTGAGTGGGTTGCGGTTTTCTTCTTTTGGGTGAGATTAATGAAAAACTAATGTGAAAAGTACTGTGTCTCTGTAAAGGAGTAAAACATTAATAATAGGCCAAAATTGATCTTGAAATACGAAGTCAAACTAAAGTAGCTATATTTAAAGATTTATTTTTGAAAAGAGGGTGGTTTATGATATATTCAAAGGAGAAAGATAAGAACACTGAGACCATTAGCCTAGATTTTTGACTAATGATCCTTGGACTCAAGATTGTAGTCTTACTTTTTATTGAGATTTGTAGGCATTAAAAGAGCAAGTTGTTCTTACCTGTATGCCTGTTTACTTCAAATCAAGCTGTTAAGTTAGGGGCAGGCAGTGCAAATACATAAGTAAAAGTCACTTGATTTTGAAGACATCTTTGAGATACCTAGAGGCCTGCCATACTATATATAGGACCTACCAATACTCTAGTCTACCAATATAGAAGGTTCATCTGATGCTTTTGGGGATTTAGGGACGGGGAAGGACCAACTTTAAAGGAGAGGGGTATGGTTAGAAGTACATGTTTGTTTTAAAAAGTTGATCACATTAGGGGCTGGCGTGATAGTACAGCAAGTAGGGCGTTTGCCTTGCATGTGGCTGACCCGGGTTCAATCCCCGGCATCCCATATAGTCCCCCAAGCACCGCCAGGAATAATTCCTCAGCGCAGTGCCAGGAGTAACCCCTGAGCATCACTGGGTGTTTTTTTTTTATTTTCCTTTTTTGGGTGCGATCCAAAAAGAAAAAAAAAAGTTGACCATATTAAAATTGCAAAAGTTAATTTGGGGACACGAAAGTGCTTATGGTTCTACAGGCTTACCTGCGATGACAGTTGGTTCTCAGAATCTCCCTGGGTAGAAGGTTTATCAGATGCTTCATCATCTCTGGGTAATGGAACCAGTTTTCCCTATTTTGCAGTTGATTAGTGAGGATCATTTCTCTTCTTCGGAAACTTGTAATGCTGTCTCACAGTTTTTCAAAGCAGTTGGGTTTTTAATTTTTTAAATGAAGGTGGATCCGCTTCTACGGAGGGGTCGAATGGTACATTTCTTTAAGATGTATCTAAGTGTTTGTTTCAGTCCAGCTTCTTAATGAAATTTTCAAAGGGCATTTTGTATGGTCCTCTTTTGTCAGATCTGATTATTTTAAAGAAAAGGGCCTCTCTCTGCAGTTGTTTGCCCGGGGATTTGTTGTCATTGCTCCTGAATTTAACAGCTGGGACTGTTGATGAAGTCCAGAGCAAGTTAAACAGCATCGCAAAATCCAAATATTTTAAGGATGGTTTTAGATGAGAGGAATATTTCAGTTAACAAATTGGCCCATTTAAGGTTACTTTTTTGAAAATCATGATATATTTCACTATGATTTTGAGAGGTAGCTTTTCTCTTTCATAGGTGAAGCCAGTTGAATAAGGATTGATCATTTCTGGTTTAAGCTAGAAATGCTGTTTCTATTAAGTTAATAATGTGTCAGGCATTTTGTTCAAGGCTCTTGAATTTTTAAAATAGTTGTGATTATTGAGTTGTTTTAAGGGAAACAGCTGGCAGTTATATCCCAAATTAAGTTTCAGTGTTACTCAAAACTTTTTTTTTTTTTTTTGCATTTTGAGTCACACCCAGTGATGCTCAGAGGTTACTCCTGGCTTTGCACTCAGGAATTGCTCCTGGTGTACTTGGGGGACCATATGGGATACCAGGGATTGAACCAGGTCAGACATGTGCAAGGCAAATGCCCTACCCACTGAACTATCGCTCCGGCCCCTAGTCAAGACTTTTAATATTTGTGAGAATTTGCATTAAGCAGATATTCACTAAAGTGTTTTTGAAACTCACCATTGAAATCTTGGTAACTAAGAGAGAAAGAGGAAGAGTTGTAATCATCGAAGCAATATTGGAGGTTGCCCTAAAGTGGTCATTTACCCAGAGCAAGTTAGAAAGTCAACAGTTGACAGTGGTGATGTCCAAAAAAGGTAAAAATGTACAAATAACTTGAATGTCTGTGACTCGGAAACCAAGGGAACTGCAGCAGGGAGATGTATCACAGAGGACATAGGTACCATCCTCACCGATGGTCCTGACACTCATCTGACTTTCAAAGTTTGACATTCCTTGTTGTTTTCTTTACTTTTTTTTTTTTTAAATCTCTGGTTCTCAGAAACTGCTTTTGATGGGCTTTTAAAGATTGAGCAGAGGCATGAATTAGAAACTGTTTTTTCAGTTTCTGGAGTGTGTGTGTGTGTGTGTGTGTGTGTGTGTGTTTGTGTGTGTGTGTTGGAGACTTCTGATTTTACACTTACATCCTCTGGTCTTGGTTCCATGACTGAAGGAAAGGAAATTTTCTTTGAAAAATTGGATGTAACTGTAGTCGGACTCTGTTTCAACAGTGTGACAGGATTTTTGTTTTGTCTTTTAGTGTTGATCTATACAGCCTGCTTTCTCTAAATAAAGTCACATAATCCTCTGAGACTGGAGCGATAGCACAGCGAGTAGGGCGTTTGCCTTGCACGAGGCCCACCCATGTTTGGTTCCTCTGTCCCTCTCGGAGATCTCGGCAAGCTACCAAGAGTATCCTGCCCTCTCGGCAGAGCCTGGCAAGCTCCCCGTGGCGTATCCGATATGCCAAAAACAGGAACAAGAAGTCTCACAATGGAGACGTTACTGGCCCACTCGAGCAAATTGATGTACAATGGGAGGACAGTGCTATAGTGCTAATCCTTCGAGACACCCCTTCTCCGTATTCTCCCCACTTGCCTTACCCCTTGCTGTGAGCACAGACAGCTGGAGCAGCTGGGTGCCCTTGTGATGCTCGATGGAATCTCCCCAGTTTGAGTGCAGTGCTTGCACACCTGTGCCTGCTGGCCGTCATGTGCCCTGACGTGATCACCTGCATTCTGTGTGGAGCGTCACATGAACTTGTTTAACACTCACATACCTGTGTGCTCCTGGCCACGGTGCTCGCACACCTGTCTCTGTGTGCCCCTAAGCACCACACCTCATGCTTGCAGTGCTCGTGAAGATCGTCTCTGCCAACTGCCCTCATGGCCCTGTGACCTCCAGGCCACTAGGTACTTTGTCTTTCCTGCCTTATGGTTGTGAGATTACCTTTTTGGGGGAATCCTCGTAGTAATAATGCTAACTTTATCGAAGTATTTTTTCCTGTTTGTCGGTGTTAATGAAGGATAGGGGAAGTGTGTGGGCTTGGGTGAGAGTTAAGGTCGCGGGGGTGCAAGCTTTACATCCAGGAGGCTGTGGTTTGATCCCTGGCAGTGTGTGGTTCCCTGAGCACCACTGGATGTGCCCCAATGTAGCACTGTCCTCCCATTATCCATCAATTTGCTTGAGCGGGCTCCGGTAACGTCTCCATTGTGAGACTTGTTGCTATTTTTGGCATATCGAATACGCCACGGGAAATTTGCCAGGCTCTGCCATGCAGGCAGGATGCTCTTGGTAGCTTACCAGGCTCTCCAAGAGGGATGGAGGAATTGAACCTGGGTTGGCCCTGTGCGAGGCAAACGCTCTACCCACTATGCTATCACTCCAGCCCCCCTCCAAAAAATAAAATAAATGGGAGACAGAAACATATTTGGAGCATTGTCTGTGTTGAAGTGATAAGCCATCTCTCTGTGTCACTTGCATGACACATTGAAATGTGCACATTGAGCACCCTTCTTCAGGTTTGTTTGTTTATTTATTTATTTATTTTAATTTTTAGTGAAACACCATGAGGTAGGTTTGTTTATTTTTATTACAGTATTTTAGATATTTCACAATAGACATCTGCAGAGCACATGGAAACTTTACGTAACTCAGTTTACTGAGTTAAATAAGGGTGTGCAATTTTCCTGTGTATTTTTTGCCTTTTACTTTTTTAGTGTGAGGAGACATCCTACTTGAAAAGAGGGAAGATTCCCATCTGTGCTAAAATATTTTTAAAATGTTTGTAGATTTTTGATTCTGGCGCCCACCTGACTGTCCGTTCATAGTTCTCTGCTCAGGAATGACTCCTCATGGCACGTGGGAACATTTGAGGTGCTGGGTTGGCCGAATGTATGGCAAGCACCTTACTTGCTGTACTATCTCTCCAAATTTGTAATAATAGTAAAGGAAATGTTTTATTCTACACAGAGAAAAAAACTATGAAATTAATATGCTGTAGAGTAACATTTGCAGAGTGTTTGGTGGTCTGTGAGGTGAAATCAGTCACAGAATTCTTCAGCCAATGTAATGGTGCAAACTTTAATCCCCAGTAATTCTATTTTATAGTATCATAATGACAAGAGTTAAGTCTAAGGTTATATAAGCAACCACACCTAATTTCTTTTTCATTTACTCATCCCTTGTGCCTTGGAGTTTTCTTAAAATGCAACCTTTTTTTTTTTAATTTTGATTTTTGGGTCACACCCGGCGATGCTCAGGGATTACTCCTGGCTTTGCACTCAGCAAGCATTCCTGGTGGTGCTCAGGGGACCATATGGGATGCTGGGAATCGAACCTGGATCGGATGCGTGCAAGGCAAACGTCCTACCCACTGTACTATTGCTCCAGCCCAAAAAGGTTACCATCTTTGAGGAAATTCAAATTGCCTCTGCTGCAAAAAGTTTGCACCATTACATTGGCTGCCGATTCTGAACCTGGGTTAACTGCATGCAAAATAAGCATCCTACCTTGATTTATTCCAAAGCAAGCTTGTACTATTGCTCCAGCCCTTTAACTTTCCTTGAGGGGAGGCCTGAGAGCAACAAGTCTTAGTCTTTATGTATCTGGGAACGTCTTCATTCTGCCTTTTTAAAAAAAATTTTATTAGTGAATCACCATGAGGTACTGTTACAGGCTTACAAACTTTAATGCTTGCGTTTCATACAATGATCAAGTACCCATCCCTTCACCAGTGCCCATTTCCCACCACCAGTGGTCCCAGCATCCCTCCCCTCACCCCCTTCCCATCCCCTCCAGCCCACCCTGCCTCTGTGGCAGAGAATTCTCTCTCTCTCTCTCTCTCTCTCTCTCTCTCGCCCGCACGGCAGAGCCTGGCAAGCTACCCGTGATGTATTCGATATGCCAAACACAGTAACAACAAAATCTCC
>JAOXYA010000028.1:11248653-11259624 GCA_028565675.1 Sorex palustris | reverse complement strand
GTAACAACAAAGTCTCCAATGGAGACGTTACTGGGCGCGATCGAGCAAATCGATGAACAACGGGAGAACAGTGATACTTTGCAGTGATCAGAAAACTAAAGTGATCCAAAGATAATGATTAGCATCATTGATATGTTCATAATTAAAAAAAACTTTTGATCAGCATGCTCAGACACTAATATTGTTTATGACACAGTGTTGTGAACAAATTGTGTACTTCTCTAAGTTATAGGCTTAATTTTCATAAGGGAGCATAAAAATTATGTATTTTATTCATTTTGTGGACAGCATACCTATGAGATAGTCCTTAAGTTATACATCAAGTATCCAAATAAAATAAAAATTAGGAAATGAATATCAAAGCAACATTTAGTGAAAGAGCAAGAGAGAGAAAAAGTGGTCTATGAGAAAAAAATTAAGTCAATGTGAAAGTGATTTCACAAAACCTTGTGTAAATAAAGACTTCTAAAATATAGAAGGAAAAGAGAATCAAATTATCTTTCAGTGTTTTGCAATTTCATAGAGGAGAGTTTGGGGGAAGATTTATTTAAAAGCCACAAGTTTTTTTCCAGGGAGTAGATCTTAGATGGGGTCTTTGGCTAGAACAATTCAGGCTGAAATTTGGGGGTGGAAGTTTAAACTACAGTTTTGGAAAAGGGCTGAGAGATGGAGTAATACCTTTTGTATTGAGGAAACATAGGCTACAAGTCAAGTAGAAATTGACGTGAAGGAAATGGTTTAGTTAAGACCTAAATACTTAAACACAACTCCAATCAAAAGAAGGTACAACTGTGGAAGAGGAATTAATAAGTGAATGATGATGCACTTGTTAGAAAATATTCAAAAGATGATGTTCTTTTCTGTAAAAAAAGGATACCCAGAAAAGCAGTTTTGTGATAAAGAGAATGTTTTTCACATAAGTGTCTCTGACTTTGATTCCTTGCACCATTAAAAATTAAAAAAAAATAGATTCGAAGTAAGGAATAATTGGTGGAAGCCAAAAAACATAGAACAATGTCTAAGGCATGTTACTTGCATACAGCAGAACCTGGGCTCAAACTCCAGCACCACATACAGGTCCTCAGCACTGCCATGACTGATCCTTCAGCACAAAAGTAAGCCCTGAGCATCACTGAATGTGCTCCCCAAACAAAACAAAACCCAAATAATAAATAGAAGAAAGAAAAAAATAATTCGAACTAGGCTAGAACATAGCAATTAGTAAAATATAGTATAAGATATGGTATATGTCCTTGAGAATCTTTTACTCTAGGAGGTCTTGAATCCACTCTGTTCTGACTTTTGTGCCTGGCATTAGACAGAGGTCAGAGTTCATTTTTTTGTAGATAGCTATCCAGTTTTCCCAGCACCACTTGTTGAAGAGACTTTCCTTGTTCCACTTAAAATTTCTTGCTTCTTTGTCAAAGATTAAGTGATCATATATTTGGAAGTCTGTGACAGAATATTCAAGTCTGTTCCATTGGTCTGCAAGTCTGTTTCTAGCCCAGTACCATGTTGTCTTAATTACTACTGCTTTGTATTACCGTTTGAAGTTGAAGAGGGTGATGACACCTATTGTCTTTTCCCCAAGGATTGTTTTAGCTATTCCTGGGGTTTTATTGTCCCATATGAATTTCAGGAATATTTTACCTATTTCATTGAAAAACATTATGGGTATCCTGATAGGGACCATCTTGAATTTATATAGTGCTTTGGACAATATTGCCATTTTGATAATGTTAATCCTCACTATCCATGAGGAGGGTATGTATCCATTACCTAGTGTCCTCTTATTTCTTGAAGTAGTGTTTTTATTTAAGTTTATTAGTGGAACACCACGAGATACAGTTGTAGACTTACAAATTTTTGTGCATGGTTTCCAGTTAGACAATGATCAAACACCCATCCCTCCATCAATGCCCATTCTCCACCACCAATGATCCCAGTATCCCTCTCACTCCCCATCCTTTCCATCCCATCCTATCTCTGTGGCAGGGCATTCCCTTTTGTTTGCTCTCTCCTTTTGGGTTCTGTGGTTTGCAAAATAGGCACTGAGTGGCAATCATGTTCGGTGTAAAGTCTACTTTAAGCATGCATGTCTCATCCTGGGAGGATCATCCCAATCCTCCCAACACCCTTTACTTGGTGCTCTCTTCTCTATCTGAGCTACCATTTTCCCTAGCATGTGAAGCTAACCTTCAAGCCATGGAGTGAATCTCCTGGTACTTATTTTGGCTATTCTTGGGTGTGCATCTCCTATTTTGTTACTTTATATTTCCCAGATGAATGCAATCTTTCTATGTCTGTCCCTCTCATTCTGACTCATTTCACTTAACATGATACTTTCCATGTGGTACCACTTGTATGTAAATTTCATGACTTCATCTTTTCTAACATCTGCATAATATTCCATTATGTAGATGTACCAAAGTTTCTTTAACTAGTCATCTGTTCTCGAGCTACGAGGTTTTTTTTCCAGATTTTGGCTATTGTGAACAGTGCAGCAATGAACATAGAAGTGTAGATGTCATTTTGACTGTACTTTCTTACCTATCCGGGATATATTCCCAGGAGATTACTGGGTCAAATGGGAGCTCAATTTCTAATTTTTCTAGAATCGTCCATACTGTTTTTCAGAAGGGCTGAAGAAGTCGGCATTCCCACCATCAGTGAAGGAGGATCCCTTTCTCGCCACATCGCACCAACTTTGGTTGCTTTTGTACTTTTGGATATGGGCCAGTCTCTGTGGTGTGAGATGATATGTCCTTGTTGTTTTGATCTGCATCTCCCTGATGATTAACAATGTAGAGCATTTTCTCATTTGCCTTTTTGCTATTCGGACTTCTTTTTTGAGAAAGTTTTAGTTGATGGGGTTGGATGTTTTATTCTTGTTCAGTTCGACCAGTAATTTGTATAGCCTTGATAGACAATCCCTTGTCGGATATTGGGCAAATATTCTGTCCCATTCTGTAGATTGTCCTTGAATTCTGGTCACTGTTTTTTTAAGGTGCAGAAGCTTCTTAGTTTAAGATAGTCCCATTTGTCTATCTCTGTTTTCACTTGCTTGGCCAGTGGCGTGACATCATTGAAGATACTGTTAGCTTCAATGTCATGGAGGAATTTGCCAACCTTGTCTTCAATGAACCTTATGGATAACAGTCTGATGTTGAGGTCATTAATCCATTTTGATTGTACTTTTGTACATGGTGTTAGGCAGAGATCTGAGCCCATTTTTTTTGTATGTAGCCATTCAATTTTGCCAGCAGAATTTGTTAAAGAGGCTTTCCCTACTCAACTTCACATTTCTTGCTCTTCTCAAAGATTAGATGATCATACATTTGTGGAGAGATGTCAGTATATTCAACCCTCTTCCATTGCTCTGCCTTTGTTACAGTACCATGCGGTTTTAATTATTACCATTTTGTAGTAGAGTTTATATTTGGGACGGTTAATTCCTCCAATTGTCTTTTCCCCTTGGGCTGGAGTGATAGCACAGCGGGTAGGGCATTTGCCTTGCATGCAGTCAACATGGCTGCCCCCATTTTGATTCCTCCGCTCCTCTCGGAGAGCCCAGCAAGCTACTGAGAGTATCTCACTC
Source organism: Sorex palustris (assembly GCA_028565675.1). Taxonomy (NCBI): domain Eukaryota; kingdom Metazoa; phylum Chordata; class Mammalia; order Eulipotyphla; family Soricidae; genus Sorex; species Sorex palustris. The sequence continues at coordinate 11,256,026 of JAOXYA010000028.1, read as the reverse complement.
ATATGGCAAAGCTACCTGAGACGTATTTGATATGCCAAACACAGTAACAATTGTCACAATAGAGACGTTACTGGGCCCTCTCCAGCAAATCAATGAACAACAGGAGGACAATTACAGTGACATTTCTCTTTCCCAAGAATTGCTTTACCTATTCGTAGGTGCTTATTGTTTCATATGAACTTCAGGAGTGTTTGCTCCACTTCTGTGAAAATGTCATGGGTATCCTTATAGGTTTCACATTGAATTTATACAATGTGTTGGGGAATATTGCCATTTTGATAATGTTAATTCTCTCAATTCATGAGCGGGGAATATCTTTCCATTTTTCATGTACTATTTTATTTCCTGAAGTAGCTTTTTGTAGTTTTTGTTTTAAAGGCCTTTTACATCCTTAGTTTAGCTCATTCCTAGGTATTTGATTTTCTGGGGCATATTTGTGAACGGTATTGTTTTTTCCTGTCACTTTCTTTTCTCTCATTATTTGCATACAGGAAAGCCATGGACTTTTGGGTATTGATTTTATAGCCCACAACTTTACTGTACAAGTCTATTGTTTCTAGGAGTTTCTTGGTAGAGTTTTAGGGTTCTCTAAGTACTATATGTCATCTGCGAATAGAGAGAGCTTGATATCTTCCTTTCCTACCATAATGCCCTTAATATTATTTCTTGGCTGACTATAGGATGACACTGTTCTGTTCTTCCTGTGTAGCCTCAGGAACAGTTGATAGTTGATAGTTTATTGGACTGAGGAAAAGAGAAAAACAGTTTAAGGAGGCATTTTGCCTGGGGCAGTCAGGAAGGTCTTTAGAATACCTTTTAGGTGGGCCCTCAGGAAGGGTTTTCTTATGTTGCTTTGGCTAACTGACTGGGTAGATTGTCATCCCAGACTGCAAGGGAGTTGGAAAAACAAGGGAGCTAGAGAGAGAGAGAGAGAGAGAGAGAGCGAGAGAGAGAGAGTTGGTGCCTTTTATTTCTTGTGAAACAGTCATGGTGTATTTACCTCAAAACAGTTCCTACAGAACAGGCTACGCTATTCTGTCGAATGCAGTGAATCCGTTCAGCAGTCTTGACTCCTGAGGGCTGTGCTGCCAAGGCCACCCTCTATATGACCCTTCTCCATAATATTTTAGATCTGGAGAACGAGATTAGTGGCTGCCCAGGGTCACAGGCCGGCGGGGTGCAGAGGCCAGCAGTCAGCCGGGAAGAAGGGCCTGGGAGTCGGGGTGCTCGGGCTGACAGGGTTCAGTACCTTCTCTGTTGGGGAGGGCAACACTGAGACATGGGGCCAAGTTCTGCAGAGTGACTCACAGGGAAAAAATTTTTACCTACATGTCAAAATAGGGGGTCTGCATGGATAGTAGACACAGAGCCAGGAAGACTACTCCATAGTTGGAAGCCGGCTCCATAAACTGGGGGAGAAGGCGGCTGGGATGGAGAAGGGATCACTGAGTCAGTGACGGTTGGAGGGATCGCTCGGGATGGGAGATGTGTGCTGAAAGTAGATCAAGGACCAAACGTGATGACCTCTCAGTATTTATATTGCAAACTATAATGTCCAAAAGTAGAGAGAGATTATGAGGGGAGATTGTCTGCCATGGAGGCAGGGGGAGGGTTGGGAATGGGGGGGGTATACTGGGGATATTGGTGGTGGGGAATGTGCACTGGTGGAGGGATGGGTGTTCGATCATTGTATGACTGAAACTCAACCATGAAAGCTTTGTAACTGCATCTCATGGTGATTCAATAAAAAAAAGGGAGAGGGGAGGCAGAAAGTCTGGAACAGATCAGGGACATCCTCTCAAACTCCCAAGTGGTGGTCAGGGTCCAGGGGCCACTCCCATAGAGGCTCAGCAGGGAGGCGCAGTGCTCAGACCAGAGGGTGTGCTGCTCTGGTCCCGGGCTGGAGGCCACCATGGCTATCCCAGTGGTGCTGGGGGATATCCAGGGTTGCACTGACCAATGCCCCGGAGCTTTCCAGCCACACCCAGTGACACTGGGGATGGGGCACAAAGGTACCGGGTGAAACCAAGCTCTGCCCCTAATGCTGTGATATTTTATGATCATTTTGCGAAAGATAATTGATGAAAACGAGATGAGGTATTCAAAGAATCTCTCTGGGTTATTTTTAAATTATTTTTTAATTTATTTATGTTGGTAGTACTGCACTTGATCTTAGCCAAAAGGCTGAGAAGCAAGAAGGGGGTTGAAGCAATAAAAGAGCAGTGAGTAGGGTGTTTGCCGTGCGTGCGGCCAACCCGGGTTCAATTCTTCCATCCCTCTTGGAGAGCCTGACAAGCTACCGAGAGTATCCCGCTCACATGGCAGAGTCTGGCAAGCTCACCGTGGTGTATTCTATATGCCAAAAATAGTAGCAACAAGTCTCACAGTGGAGACGTTACTGGTGCCCGCTCAAGCAAATCAATGAACAACCAGAGGACAGTGCTACAGTGCTATGTTGGTAGTGTTGGAGATGGAACCGGGTCTAATATACAAGGCATGAGCCTAAGAGTGAGCTACTGACCAGGTCTCTCTGGGTTGTGTTTGAAAACTGTCTCATCTACAAGGGTGTCAAGAAAACTTCAGTGAGCGAAGATTCATTTCATCCTCAGAAGGACACCCCGTTAAGAACAGCCTTAAGCCTGTGACCTGTACGAAGGGAGAGCCAGGGGAGGGAGCACGGACTCTTGATGGGTTATCTGGAAGCACCTTGATGACAGATATTAGAGCCAAGTCTCCCTGCCCTTCCCCAACCCCATCCTCAACCTCTCCCCGCTCCCACACAGCTGATTTTGTTGAAACATCCTCTCTTGGTCCTGCTGGGCACAGGCGCCCCAACACCAAAAGGCTACAGCGAGAGTTCTAGGGAGCTTCAGGAGGAGGGTGAAAGGTGTGAAGGGCAAATGAGTAGCTGTAACATTGATCACACCTGAAAACAACAGTACAAGTCACACCCCACCTCCTCTAGCTTACAGGTACCCCTGGGCACAGACCTTCCCAAAGGTGATCTGTGATTCCTCCTCCTCCACCTCCTTTTCCTTTCTCCTCCCCTTCCTCCTCCCTTCTTCCTCCTTCTCCTTCTTCCTGAAGGCGATCAGATTGGCTGGGGACACAGTTCTTCCTGAAGGCGATCTGATTGGCTGAGCACAGGTCTTCCTCCTGAAGGCGATCTCATTGGCTGGGGACACAGGTCTTCTTCCTAAAGGTGATCTGATTGGCTGGGTACAGGTCTTCCTCCTGAAGGCGATCTGATTGGTTGGGGGCCTAGGTATTCCTCCTGAAGGCGATCTGATTGGCTGGGGGCACAGGTCTTCTTCCTGAAGGCGATCTGATTGGCTGGCGCAGGTCTTCCTCCTGAAAGCGATCTGATTGGCTGGGGGCACAGGTCTTCTTCCTGAAGGCGATCTGATTGGCTGGACACAGGTCTTCTTTTGGCTGAGAGAGAGACTAGGGCTCAGTTGAGAGGAGGTTGCTTCCTGCAGAAAAGCTGGGATTTAGGACAAGGATGTGCAGCTAGTACCAAGCCCAAGAAGCACAAATTCCATGCACTAGTTCTGCCTAATTTCTAGACATTTCAATGTTCTATAATTTCCTTCTTATTTAATTAACACTTGACCTCCCCCCCACACACCCATTCTCCTGAAGTTTCACCATCCACCTCCTCATCGCTGATTCATCCTCATACTTTTTATTAGAGCTTTGTAGAGAAAAAAAGAAAAGCTTTTTTTTAATGGAAAGATATTCTGGGCATTGCTCTTAGAATCTCCCCTGCTTCTTAAACCTGGCCTCTGTCACACTTTTAAAATCAGCCTCTTGTGACACTGCCTGTGATGTCAGTTGGCATTCAGAGACTTGATACCAGAAACAAACAAACAACCCCAAACGGATGATTTTTCCCCATTAACAGTAACCTTACTTCTCAAAAATAAATGGCACTGGTTAAGCGTGAGAGTCACTTAGCAATCGAGTTACATAAGTTCTAATTACTGTCATCTTTCTCAGCTGGAAGAAAGGGGAGTTAGCAGCCAATAAGAGTAATGAACATCCAAAACATGGATGCGTTGATTATTATATTCAATTTCCCTCTTTATCGGGCCAAGAGGACAAAATGGGATGGCTCAGGGGAAGAGCAATAACCCCAGTTGCAGCAATCACAGTGAGGTGCTAAGCCAACCTATGACCAAAACAATATACGTATTTTTTCCCATGAAAGGGAAAAAACAGCTCTGCTTAAGTGCATTCCCTGGGAATCTGCTCGTTCCAAGCCCCTTGATCTCACCGCCCACTGCTAGGAACACATTTAGCTTTGATGTTTCACGACTGCACAGGGAGGTGCTGAGCCCTCTGGCCGTGTGGTGTGTTTATCTTTGAGGGGGGCTGAAAGCCAGCTCCGCAAATATTTTGCAACTGATGTGCAAGAAGACGTTAAGCCAGGTGCAGAGACGGTTTCAAGACATAGAATATATATTGCCTTTCTGGCTGCAGACACCAACAATCACTTCTGTCATTTCCCTTCCCCGTTGTTGTAAGTCAGTGCGTGCTCGCTCTAGCTGGAGACCAATCAATTTTACTGTTGAGTCCACAAGACCAAACCCTGTGAAAAATGGTCTGCGTTTTCTCCATCCTGGAGGTGCCTCTCCATCCCAAAAGTCTTAAGAAATTAAACGTGCCCAGATGGATGGTGTCATGTCTGCCCCTGCCACCAGAGGTCACTGTTGAACCCCAGCCCCCTTCAGATGCTGCAGTACCAGAGCTGCAAAGGCTGCAGGCTCAAGGTGCTGGGTTTGCCGTCCCGTCCTCGCCCACCCACAGCTTCCCCTGGGGCGGCTCAGAAGGAGCCCTGTGCTGCACACATTCAGTGCCGGAGTTCCTGACTCAGCAGACCGGGGGTCACACGGCCAACTGCACACGGCGAAAGGCCACTTGAATTCACGCAGATTCTGCAGGCTGCACTTGAGAAATCCTGCCTTCTCCTCCCACGGTGAGTCTTGTCTTACCATCAGTCACCTCTCCCCTGAGGCCCCGTGGGGGAAATGGGGCCATTTCCAGCTGGTAAAACTGACGCTCCCAGGCAGCCCTGCACACCATGTCTCACACAGGGACCCATGGCCACACTCGGGAAGCACCTGCATTTTTTTTTTTTTTGCTTTTTGAGGTCACCTCCAGCGATGCTCAGGATCTACTCCTGGCTCTGCACTCAGGAATTACTCCTGGCGGTGCTTGGGGGACCAACATGGGATGCCGGGGGTTTAACCGGGTCGGCAGCATGCAAGGCAAATGCCCTCTCCTCTTGCATGGGCTGGAGAGGCTCTCGGCTGGCCTCCAACCAGGCCCTGAGGGCCACAGCTGGTTCCCCTGCCCGCGAGGGCCTGGGACTCACACAGGCCTGGCATCTCTCTGGGCACCCCATGACCGGCATGCAGAATCCAGGGTCTCTGCTGTGGCTCCCAACAGCCATGAGCCGCACCCCCACCCCCCCATCAGGTGCCTAGACGGTGCAGAGTAGGTGTACCAAAGCTTGGGGAGAGAGAAGGCACCTTTCCTCTGCCTTTGAAGAAAGTGTCACGAAGCACCTAGCTAGACCTGCCACTAATGCCCGCCCCAAAATGCACTTCTTCATCAGCCCAGAAGCTGACAAATTCTGTCTTCTTCGCAAGCCAGTCTTTGGGCGCAGGATGCCCAGAAATCCCGGAGCCTTATGGTTGCAGGTGCTAATGGAAGCAAATAATACATTCCCCTCCCTGAAAGCAAAGCGCAGCTTTTTATTCCTTTGTGTTAGTGAGCAGCTTGAAGATCCCACTTGCCCGTGCCTTTACGCTCCAAACACCCTCCTTAGAATTCAAGAAATTACAGCTCATTATCTTGCCTAATTTGCATGCTCCCCAATTATATACCTAGAGATACAAAACACAAGACTACAAACATTTAGGGGCAAACAATGATTTAAGTCTAGGAAAAAAAAACACAACAACTTCCTTTATTTCGTCGCCACTGTAATTCTTTATCTTGTTGCCAGACACAAATAAGAGAGCAAATTCGTTTTGGACAACAGAGTTATAGGTCTTCGGGGGGTTCTTTTATCCCTGAAAGCTGCACAGAGAAGACATTTGGACAGTGACACAACCCACACGGTGAAGTACCTCTGGGCTGGACGTCGGAAATGCAGGTGGCTCTACTTTGTCTTGCTGTTTGCAGTCTCCTCCTGAGACCAGACGGTTCCCTGGTTTCCGCTGGGATATTCGAGGAAGAACAGAAGCCAAAGGATAGTTGTCCCCAGGGAGCAAGACCAAGAAAAACTCTCCGTCTTCCCTCCCACTGCACCGCCATGTTGGACTTTGGCTGTGCTGACTGACCCCCCTCCTCACACTGACCTCACACTCCACCCTTCACAGTGCCCAGCACCGAACCCATCTACACTGCCAAGCACCTTTTCTGTTAAAAAAAATTATTTCAACACTGTGGTTTACAAAGTTGTGTATATTAGAGTTGTTTCGGGCATTCAGTGTTCCAACACCAATCCTACCACCAGTGTGACCTTCCCTCCACCACTGCCCCCAGTTTTCCACCCACCTCCCAAGCCTGCCCTCTTGTTAAGCACAAACTCATTTAGCTTATATTGCTCATCAATTTGCTCGAGCGGGCCTAGTAATGTCTCCATTGGGAGACTTGTTGTTACTGTGTTTGGCATATCGAATACGTCACGGGGAGCTTGCCAGGTTTGCCGTGCAGGAAAGATACTCTCGGCAGCTTGCTGGGCTCTCCAAGAGGGACGGAGGAATTGAACCTGGGTCGTGCGGGCCGGCCGCATGCAAGGCAAACACCCTACCACTGTGCTATCGCTCCAGCCCCAAGATATTGCTTGTCATAACAAAATAGTGAGCCGATGGTTCAGTAAAGAAAATTTGTGAAATTTGTTCTATCTCACATGGGGTTGTTGGAGTCTTTGTCGGAGGGTTCCCTGAGCTGCTTGCTGCTAGCTGAGTTGCCCTGTTATCTCTTCTGCTTGCTGAGCTTAGTGGCTTTTATGCTACTTTCCCATCTAATTTGTAGTGCTCCTGCTGGAATGTCAGTATTGTGGAATTGGGAGGTGTTGTGCGGCCACATATGTGGTCCTGAGCTCCAGGAGTTCTAGAATTTGGGGAAGGTTTTGTATTTTTATTTTTATTGAATCACTGTGAGATACAGTTACAAGCTTTCATGTCTGAGTTTCAGTCATACAACGATTGAACACCAACACCAATCCCTCCACTAGTGCACATTCCCCACCACCAATGTCCCCAGTATATCCACCCCCCCTTCCCACCCTCCCCCTGCCTCTATGGCAGACAATTTCCCCCATACTCTCTCTCTCTACTTTTGGGCATCATGGTTTGCAA
>JAOXYA010000028.1:11197991-11237382 GCA_028565675.1 Sorex palustris | reverse complement strand
GCGTGATTGTAACCCAAACATGAAAGCTTGTAATTATCTCACGGTGATTCAATAAAAAAAGACGGGGTCTCCCTGTCATGATCGGGGCGACTTCCCGCTCAGTGCACAGAGGCTGCGAGGTGTGTTTGGCTGGCAGGGGGGTCCCGGAGTATGTGCGTGGCCCGCCAAGATCTCCCCAGCCCCAGCCCGGCGTCGGCGCTTGGATGCTGACTCCTCAGCTGTGATGCCGTGTGGGTACGCACAGGAAGTCTCACCAGACCTGTCGGGTTGAGGGTTTGCGCGTGCACTTGGGGCCCTTCTGTTCTGGCTCAGCATGGTTGGGGGCACTTTCTGCCTGAGTGAAATAGCCTCGAACATGACCGACTCTATCGCACGCCTCCTGGCCCAGAGTCCCTGCCCTACCGCCTTGCAGCGCTGCCCTCGGGCCCCGCCAGTGTCAGGACTTCTTGGCCAGACCTGGCAAGGGGCCGCCTCCTGGGCATTGTCCTGGGGCTCTGTCGGGGTCTTGGTACCCCCCCCCACCCCAGCCACCTGCACTGGTGCCGCGAGGATCCTTCTACTGGGTCCCAGCCCGGCCGGGCGGGTTTGAGTGTGAGGGGCCTATCCTGGCACCAGCCACGCAGGAGTCTCATTTGCTCTCGCTTGCTAACTCTCTGTCTCTCTGTCTCTTTTTCTGTCTCTCTCTCTGTTTGGGGGCCACACCTGGTGGTTCCCAGGGAGTTCTCCTGGCTCTGCACCAAGGGTCGCTCCAGGTGATGCCTGAAGACGCTGGGGGGTACCAGGGAGAGGACCCACGTCTGCAGTGTGCCAGGCCTGCCTGAACGCTACCCACTGTGCTATCTTTCTGGCCCCTGTTTCCTTTTTCATTTCCCCCCTCCTGCGGGTGCTCTCTTTCCAGTCCGGTGTGTGCCGTGGAATTTCTAAAGTGCCGCCAAAATTGTGGGCTTGGTCTGTGGCTGCCTGGGCCCGCTGGGGCTGGACCTGTGTTGTCAGGATGGCCCTGAGGAGGTTGTGCAGACAGGCCCCAGCCTCAGTGGCTCGGACCCTGGTCTCACCTTTTCAGGCACTGAAGGGCATGTGTAGAGCCTGCGGACATCCCAAACTGGGGTCAAAGCTGCCTCCCAGGGGGTCCTGGAACACTACTGGGAAGGGGGTCTGTGCCTCAAGCCGCCCTCTCTGGTTCTTTTGGGGCCAAGGGGTGCCCTGGCCGAGGTGCTCAGGAGAAACATGGGTCCTTGGGGCTGTGCCTGTGGCTACCCAGGAACTGTTTTCCGGGACTCAGCCACAGCACCTCAGAGCGGGCTGGCATTGGGTGCCCCCCACCCGGACCCCCCAGCACACTGGGGCTTCTGGAGTATTGCTGCACAGAGCAAGGGTGTGGTGGGGGTCCCCGCCCTGAAGGCGGTGGGGGCGGGGAGGCCTCGGGCCAGGCCCAGCCCTGAGAAGGAGCCACTCCTGGCTGGGTGCTCCCTGCGGCGGTGCTGGGACTCGAACCCCGGGCTTCACTCAGGCCAGACAGGTGCCCACTGCCCAGCCACGCTGTCCCCTGCTCGGGACGGCCGAGCCCAACCCCTACACGCACCCATTGTTCGTGCTGTGTGGGACAGGAGCGTCGGCCAGTCACCCCAGAGTTCTGTGGCCAGGTGCGCAGAAGGAGCTTGCAGCTGTGGGCTGGGGGCACTGCCACCCATACCCACGTGGTTCCCCAGCCCTCGGCCCAGAGCGATTTAGGGGCCGTGCCCGTCAGTGGGGACAGGCCGGGGCGCCGTCTGTCCTGCCAGCGGCTCTCGGGACCAGTCCTTCACAGGGACAGTGTTCCACCATGCCTCGCGTATTGCCTCGCTGGCTCTGGGCACCGAGTTCCTGTGGGGCCCCCAGAGGGACCAGGCTGCCCCCCGGCTTGGCACCCAGTGCCTGAGTCCTCACGCTCCTCTGCCCTGGTGGATACCCAGGAAGGCGGGAAGGTGCATACTTGCCCTGTCGGTCAGCACGGGGCGGGGCCCCTGATCACACCTGTGCCCTTTGGTCATCTTGGGGGTCCTGGCCAGTCCCGCCTTCCCTGGGGGACGATCCTGGGACCTCTGCTCCAGGCGGGCCCCTGGCAAGCAGGTGCCGAAGTGCCCAAGGAGGTGACAGCTCAGTGGAGCCCTGCGGGTACCCGGGAGTGAGTCGGCCAGAAATCGGGCTCCCCGGGACTGGAAGGACAGGCTGAGGGGAACACAGGGGCCCCCGGGGCACCATTCAGGGAGGACTCTCACGGCAGGCAGAAGGACGTGGGTTTTGCACTGCAACCTGAGCCGGGATCTCGGGGTGCAGGAAGGCCTGGGAAGGACTTCCAGAACGTTTGCCCCAGAAGCCAGCTCGTGCAGAGTGAAATGCCTTTTCTGTGCAGGGGGAAGGGGTGCAGGGTGCAAGGTGCAGAGGGGATTCCCCCCCCCCCATGCCAGGGGGTCCCAGAGCAACCTTCCAGGTCACTGAGCGACCTGACCTTTCTTGAATGTGCCCAGCCATCCAGGCCAGGGGAACTCCTGGGAGTTGCAGGCTTGGTCGGATTTCCGGGTGACCCGCATCGACCCCACTAATCCCACAGCTTTTGGGGGGGGGCGGGGAGGGCTGAGGTGCACCTGTCTGGGGACGGCCAGCTGTCCACCCTGGTTCAAGGTCGAAAGGACCAAGAGCCCTGAGCGACGCTGCCCACACCACCCTCATCTGAAGGTGTCCGGTGTCCTGAAGGCCCCAGGAACCCAGACCCAGGCCTGCAGGTGTCTGAGCTGGTCTGTTACCTGCCCGAGATGCTGGTGTGGTGGGCCCTGGGGCCTTGGGGGCAGGGCGGGGGGGGTCGCAGCTGGGCTGAGGGGTGTGGGGTGTTGGTAGTTTGCGGGTGGAGATCAACCCCCAGCGTAGAGATCAACCCCTAGCGTGGGGTGTTCACCTGCTGCCTGCCCCCCCCCCCCACTGTCCTTTTCCTGAACTTAGTAAAGGGCATTTCAGTGTCCAGAGGGGGGAGGGGAGAGGAAAGGAGGGAGGGAAAAAGGAAGGAGGAGAGGGGAGAGATGAGATAGGAAGGGGAGGGGAGGGCAGGGGGCAGCATGCATTTGCTGGTGAAGTCCCAGCACCAGGGTCCCATGAGGCTCCGGGCACTGCCCCACCGGAACTCGGGGTCACTAGGCGCTGTCCTCCGGGGGGTGTGCGGGGCATGCTGGCGGGTGCCTGCCTGCCCGGCCCTGGGGGGTTCGTGTTCCTCGGCGCTGCTGATTCCTGCTTTCCTGATGCCTCCCACTTGGTGGAAGGGCAGGTGCCCGGCCTGTGCTCCTGTCTGCAGAGCGTGCTCCTCTGCTCCCAGCGTGTCGTGAGGGGCCCAGGTGTGCCAGAGGGCTGTAGGTGTGCATGGTGTGCTCCCAGATGTGCTGGGAGTGCTCCCAGGTGTGCCGGGAATGCTCCAGGTGTGCTGGGAGAGTGCTCCCAGGTGTTGTGAGTACTCCCAGGGTGTTGTGAGTGCTCTAGGTGTGCCTTGGTTACCCCAGTGCTGTGTGGGCCCCCTCCTGCCCGGCTGCTACCTGAGCAGCCCTGTGTCCCCGGCACAAGTCCGGGGGTGAGGAGGACGGGTGCTCGCAGCCCCTCTTCCTGGCCCTGGGTGACCCCACTCTTTCTCTGCTTTATGCACTGGCCTGGCCACATCCTGGTTTTCCCTGATGTGGCTCCGAGTGTCCCTCGCATCAGAGTCACGTGAGAGCCAGAGGGAGAGCACCGCGGGGAGGACACTGGCCTTGCACGTGGCCAACCCGGGTTCTGTCCCCGAGCCCCATCAGGAGTCAGCCCCGAGCACAGAGCCGGGAGTCAGCCCTGAGCACAGAGCCGGGAGTCAGCCCCGAGCGCAGAGCCGGGAGCAAGCCCTGAGCATGTCACCTGCCCAGAACAACAAAGACCCAATAAAAAACAGACATGTGAGGTGACAACCCCCCACCACAGAATAAAGCGTCTTGGGGGTGGCCGGTGTCTTTGGGGTCCTGTGGGAGGGAGTGGGCTCCTGCCGGGTGAAGCCCTGCTCTCCCGGGCCACGTCTATCTATTTATTTATTTATTTGCTTTTTGGGTCACACCCAGCGATGCTCAGGGGCTCCTCCTGGTTCATGCACTCAGGAACTACTCCTGGCCTTGCTCAGGGACCCTATGGGATGCTGGGGATCGAACCCAGGTCGGGCTGCGTGCAAGGCAAACACCCTACCTGCTGTGCTATCACTCCAGCCCCCCACCCCCCATGTCTAGACTGGTCCAGACTGGGTGTGTCTGCGCTCGCTCCAGACCCTCCCCAGCCGGTTCCCGCCTCTGCCCGGTGCTCAGGGTCCCAGCTCCCACCCTGCCCCTCGTCCCTCCCCTCCTGCCCTCCTCCACCCCTCCCCGGCCCAGAACTCTCCTGGCTGGGGCGGGGTCTCGCCTTGGGCCCCAGCTCACCTCAAGCCTCCGAGAAAGTGCTGGTGTTGGGCCCAACTGGCAGGATTGAATGAGAAGCCAAACAGGATGTGGGCTGGGCGCCTCCCAGCGCAGTAGCATGTCTCGGTACATGTGTTGCCCAGAGGCACAGAGTCCACACTCACACCCGTGGCCTCGGGCTTCTGCAGAGCCGTCCCCTACCCACAGCCCCGGGAGGTTGGGCAGAGCAGGGCAGCTCTGAGCGTCCGAGTCCGTCTGTCTGTCCGGGAGGAACGCCCACGGTTGGGTTGAGACACGCACCGGGGTTTGCCAGGTGGGAGCTGGTGTTTGTTTGTCCACAGAGGGAGGCCCGTGGCCTTGGGGTCAAGCCCGAGGTCTCCTAGCCCCTGCCCGGGTGCGGGTGACAAGTGGCTTTGGGGACAGCCCGCTCTTGTCCCCGACCGAGGAATGAATGGAAGGGCCCCAGCTTGGCCTTCCTGGGCCCTGTCCCTCCCTCTGTGTGTTTCGTTCAGTGGACGCGGCCTCGGCGCTTTGGGGACCCCCACACCTGCGTCCGGGTCTCCTCGCCTACTGCAGCTCAGCTCAAAAGGCCCCAGCCGGCCCTTGGGGCGCCCGAGCATCCTGGGGTCCCAAGACCCACCTGCACTGGTCATAGACCCCGCAGACCCTGTCTGTGTGGAAATGGGACTGTGCACGTGGGCCCCTGATAATGGTTCCAAGGGACCCCTCAGTGCCCCGGGACCCTGTGCCAACCCCTCCCCAGGGCAGCGGCCAGCCAGGCCTGTTCCCTGGTGTTAGAGCTCGCTCTGAGCAACCCGGGAGGAATGTGGGGGGAGGGGCGGGCCTCCCACGAGTCCCCGCGGTGCCACCCCAGTATAGTAGCACACGCCCCCCCACCCGCCTGCCAGTGGCTCCGGTTCTGCTTTGCCGACGGGGGTGGGGGCCACCCGCAGGCAGCTCTGTCTGTGGGTCTGCCTGCGTCCCAGACAGACAGGAGAGGGGGCTTCCTGGGGGCCTGGCGCGGGGCAGCGGTCACTCCTGCCCTGTCCTGCCATCCGCCCCCCCCGCCCGCCTCCTGTTGCCCCGCGGTGCCTTCGCACGGGAACCCCCTGATTGTGGTTGCTGCCCGTTTTTTGGCCGTGACCAAATTATAGGCATACTTGGGATTTTCTTTGGAAAGAGAAAAACAAAAGAATTGGGCCGGTGTGGGAGGGGCAGAAAGGGGATGGTACGGGGTCTGAGCCCTGGGTTCGAGCTGGGGCTGTGACCCCGAGAAGCATGTGCATAGCCTGGGAGCGTGGCCACCAGGGTGGCCCAGGTGCCAGGAGAAACCGAAATAAATCAATGCTCGTTCCTGGCCGCGCGCCCCTGCCCGCAAGGCCGCAGCCCCCGACTGGGTGTGTTCTCAGCCCGCCGGAGCCATCGCGGGCATGGGGGTCCTGTGCCATCGGGCCCCCCTTTTCGAAGGGGGTGCTCTGGGGTGGTCCCGCCCCAGGTGACCCCGTGGAAGGAATCCGGGGTACGGCGGTTGCCTGCCGGGTCCCGGGCGGGAGAGCCCGCGCATTCCTGGAGAGAGTTAAAATTAGACTCAGCCGGTTTCCTGCCATTCAGCCTGAGCTGGGCTTGTGTTTGTTTGCACAAGGATTCTTCTGGAACTCGGGGGTTGGGGGTGTGGGGTCTGGGCGCCAGGCTGGGCCCACCCGTGTCCACAGCAAGCCTTGTCGGGGAGCTCTGGCCCCCCCATAGGGCACAGGGGTGTGTGTCAAGGATGCAAACACACCCTGCGCCATCCCTTCTCAGGGCCCCCTCCCATCCCCCTGTGCCCGAGGCTGGGACTTCCTGACACAGGTGCTGCGGCTGTGACCAGGTCATTCACCTCATGGCCACAGGGTGTGAGTGGCCCTGGGGAGGTTGGATGGGCCTGTACTCTGGTCCCGTCTCTTGCCTGACGGAACTGGGGGCACATGTGGTCACTGCCTGGGTAGCCCTGGGACCCCCCAGCTCAGGGGTGCAGCCCTGGACTCCTCTGCACGGTCCTGCCCCCTCCGGAGCCTGGCACAACGAGCTCCCTGTCCCATGTCCTCCCTTTCCTGGGGGTGGTGGGTGTCCCCAGGCCCTCCGCGCTTTGGGGGCGGGACCTGAAGGAGGCGGGCAGAGACGGGAGCACATTGAGTTGGGGTGCAGTCTGAGTGGGGCCCAGCCCCATGGGGACCCCTGAGGGAGCCAAGGAGCTGCTGGCCCGTCCCATGCCTGCCTGGACAGTGGGTCTGGAGGGTGCTGTGGGGTCCCTCAGAGAGGAGCTGTGCCCCCTTCCCCGCCCCCCACAGCCGGAAGCCCAGCTGGGACCCTGCTTCTGTGTCCCCTCAGCAGGGCTGCTCGGACGACATTGGCAGGGGCCCCCTGGGGCCTCCAGGGAGGCCGTGTGACTGTGAGTTGCCGTGACTGGCTACATCCACCGTCACTGTCCCCTGCCAAAGCCGGACCGCGGAGGAGGCTGCCAGCCGAAGTGGGGGGGGTCGCCAGTGGGGGCAGAGCAGGGCTGTGTCCCTGGGGGTCTGTGCATGTGCATGCCCTGGGGGAGCTCACAGTCAGGCAGCAGTTTGGGATGCCCAGTGGCGGGGGCGGGTGGGGGGACGCAGTCCTCGGGGATGGGGGGCCCGCAGCAAGGCCTGGGGGCATGAGAGGGACACAGGCCCTGCGGCTGGGGTGGGTGGAGCGCTCAGCACAGAGCTCTGTCGCCCTGGGAGCGGGAGCCCAGCCCTGGCACCCAGGACCCCGGGCTGCAGACGGCGTCAGGTCGCCCCGCTGGCTCAGCGCCAGGGGATGGGCTATTTTTAAGGAACAAATGTCATGGCCGTCGGGGTGCCCTTTGCCGGGCCCGGATTTAGCAGAGGCTGAACGTGTTGGAGGAGTGGAAACAAGTCGTTTCCGGGCCTTTCTCCAGGCCTTGCTCATCCCAGGAAGCCGCGGCGACCCCCCACACCCCCACCCCCAACCCCGCAGCCTTCAGCTCAGTGGGTCCCCCCAAGGCTGCCGGTACAGTCCGGGTGACTCCCCAAAGCAGAGTCTGAGATGGGCTGAGGGGCTGCTCTGGTCAGGGGTGGGCCCCACAGCAGGAGGGGGCATGGTGGGCACAGCAGGTGAGCCGCAGGGATGGGGACGCGTGCGCACGCCTGTGCGTGTACCCGTGTGCTCAGGGTCTCTGTGATGAGGGCCTGTGTACATGTCTCTGTGTGTGCCCGTGTGCCCGTGTGCTCATGGTCCCTGGGGGCCTCTGTTGCCCACCAGTCACAGTGCCCAGGTGGGGCCTTTCGATGCCCGCGTGCCCCCTCGGGCTGCTTCACTCTATGCCGTGTGGGCTGACCCGGGGGGCTGCTGGCCAGCCTGCACCAGCACCTCGTGCTGACTGACCACAGGGGTCTGGCCTGGCTGGTCATGCCCGGGGGTGAGGATGGCCATGATCCAGGGGTGGCCATGATCAGGAGGTGACCGTGATCCCAGGGTGGCCATGATCTGGAGGTGACCATTATTGGGGGGTGGTTGTGATCCCGGGGTGGCTGTGATCAGGGGGTGGCCGTGATCCCGGGGTAGATGTGATCTCGGGGTGGCTATGATCTGGGGTGGCCATGATCCAGGGGTTGCCATGATCTGGGGTGGCTGTGACCCCAGGGTGGCCGTGATCTGGGGCGGCTGTGACCCCAGGGTGGCCGTGATCTGGGGCAGCTATGATCGCAGGGGTCAGGGTCATGATCAGGAGGGGACTGATCTCAGGGGGGGGCCATGATCACCAGGGGCAGCCATGTGTGATCTCAGGGGTGGCCTGATCTCGGGGCCAACTGGGGTTCGGGGTGGTGAGCCTGTGAAGCTGAGTGACTGGTGGCGAGTCTGAGTGCTGGCCTCTCGTGGGCCGAGCCGTGGGAGTCGGGAGCCATGGGCCCACATTCCTCCTGCTTCCGGGCTCTGACATCCAGGGGCATGGGGTCCACCGGGCTTCCCGTGTGCCCGGAGCCCTTTGGAGTTCAACTTGGCTGGGGTGCGATTCCTCCTGCCCCCAGAGGGACCCACCCAGTGTTGCCAGGATGATGCCAGACCCTGGTGGACCTCCAGGTGGGGGCAGGCCCCGGCCCACCACAGTCACCCAGGAGAGACTAGCACCCACCACAGGGGCACCCTGATTCCTGTAAAGTCCAGCGTGGCGCCTGGCCGGCCTGGGCCCAGCTTGGGACAGGCGTGAGGACCCCCGGTCTGGGTGAAGGTCACTGCATCTTTGTCATGGGCACTGTGGATCCAGGCCACTTCCTGAGTGACCAGCTGGCAGAGGCGGGGGGTGGCACCTCACTGCCCCTGTGCGGGACGAGACACGTGACCCCAGGGCAGGGTCCTCTAAAGCACCCCTGACCGGACCCTGTGCAGACTGGTAAGGGTGCTCAGAGGGACCCCGAGGGGCAGGAAGGCTGAGGGGTGGGATGGAGGGAAGCGGGGACACTGAGTCACGCCTCCCTTCTCTGCAGCCTCTGCCAGCTCTGCTCGGCTGCCAGCTCTGAGGTCAGCAGCTGGTGGCCACTGTAGGTAAGCCTGAGCCTGTTGGGCACCGGGACGCAGAGGCTGGGCCTGGGACACCACCCAGGCCCGTGCCGAGCCGCTTCCAGAAGCTTCCTGAAGTTTCCGGGACAGCGGGTGTGGCCTTCCCAGGCACTGGAGACTTCTCCCTCCTACTCGGCACCCCCTCTCAGCCTGGCCCCGCCCAGCCTGCCACATGCCACTGCCCCGCACGCTGCCACCTGTGGAGACGTCCCCGAAACCAGACGGGTAGCGGGCTGTCCCGGCCCCTGGGCGTCGCCGCCTCCCACAAAGGAGCGATTCTTACCTGCCAACAAAGGGCGCCAGTGAGGAAGGAGCTGTGTGGCCCTTGGCAGCGGCGTCCGCAGCAGCCTGCAGGGCCCCCCTGAAGACTCCCCCATGCTGGGCCGGCAGTAGCCCTGTCACCTGTGTCCCTTCCGGCGAGGCTGCGGGTGGTGTCCACGCTATCCTGGGCCACGCAGCCCGCGTGTGTGTGTGTGCGCGCAGGAACCAGGTGCTGACCGGAGCCCGAGTACCCGAGTAGAGTCAGCCGTGGAGAGGGGACACGAGGTCCCAGGACTCTGGGGGAGGGGAAGGGGTTTTGTGGGGTCCCAGGGCCTGTGGACGGGCAGGCTGGGGGGGAGGGTCCTGGAGAGGAGCTAGTGGCACACAGGTGGGGGTGGGGGCACTTGGGCCCAAAGGGAAAGAGCTGCACAGTTGAGACACTCGCTCAAGAAGGGGAAGAAGACAGCCAGGGACCACCCGGCCACATGTGGGTCCGACACCTGACCACATACACACACACACACACACACACACAGGTGTGACACGCTGACCACACTCACAGGTGTGACCACAAACACGGGTGTAAGATGCTGACCACACACGGGTTGAGACACTGATCTACCGGTGTACAATCACTCCCTCCCTCCCTCCATTCCTGGCCTCCCTGGGCGGAGGAGGAGCTGCCCGGTGCGGGTGGGGGGTTCAGTCTGCTCCCTGTCTCCCCCCTGGGTCTCCCGCCTGGTGCCATAGAGCACCCACATTCCTCCCATTCCAGGGCCGGCCCCGCCCACCGCAGGGGACCCCACAGTGGGGCCCATCCAGGGCAGGGCACCGAGTGGCCCTGAGTGCCGTGGGCACAGAGGCCCGAGCTCCCGGGGCCCTCGGGGAGTGTCCTGGGGACACACACCTACCACCCCCACCCCTTGCCACACGCAGGGCCCATGCAGGGGCCGGTTCTGACCCGGGGCTCAGGGCTGCTGTTTGCCCCCGAAACAGTTTGTTGAGAGCCCGAGATGTGGGCCGGGTGGGAACACAGCCACCACGGGTCCACCGCCACCCCCTCCCCAACACACACACACACCTGCTGCACCTGGCACCCAGGAGGCACGTGAGCGGGGGTGTGCCCGCCCCAGGCTGCACTGGCCAAGGACAGGTCGCGCCCCAGGTAGGGGCCACGTGGCAGTGGGGGGACAGCCAGCCGCTGCCTCACGAATGAGCCACTCAGGACCCTCTGAGCCCACTGCGGGGGGCCCAGTTCCCATTCCTAGGCCCGTTGCAGGACCCCCTCTTCCTCCCCCTTGTCCCACAGAACTCCCCCCACTGGCTGCTGCCTCCCGGGGTCAGCAGCCAGAAGTGGCCCCCAGACCCCAGCTGTCAGGGGACACCAGAAGCCAGTGGGCGCCAGGAGAAATAGTTCACATACTTGGGCCAGAGATGAAAGGAGGGGTGGGGCGGGGAGATTCCACCTTTGTCCGTCCCCCCTCTCCCTCCCCCCCCAACCGGCCACACACCCCGCAGAGCTCCCCCTGCCGGACACAACTCCAGAACCCTCCAGAACCCTCCTGCCCCACCCTCCCTCCTGAGGGTGCCTCGACCCTCCCACTTCCCCCCCTGCAGCCCCCACACAAACTCACCTCCGTGGCCGGTCAGTGGTTTCTGAGATACGATGCACCCCAACACGGAGGAACGGGGATTCCCGGAAGAGGTGGAGCCACCTTGACAGCCCCTCTGGGAGCACCCTGGGGTGGCCGTGCGGGTGCTGGGGGGGGAGGGGCGGCATCCCTGCCCTTTCCGCCCCGCCCTCCCTCCAGCCAAGGTCTCTCCCCTTCCCTGTGGTCTCTATTGAAGCCCCCAAGCACGCGTGCTCAGCCGCTGCCGACACCCCACTCTTCGGCTCAGGGTCACCAAGGCGCACTTGGGACCCCCCCCACCTCCATCTCCCTTCCTGCCCCCCAGACCTGAGCGGTGCTGAGTGGGGGGGGGGGGATGACCCACGCCTGCCACCCCCACCCCAGCCCCTTCCCGAAGCCCTGGACTTTGCCCGGTCAACAGCCCCAGGGCTGATGCAGGGCTGGCCACGTGCCCCTGAGGCCAGGAGGGGTGGGGCTCGGGTAAGTTAATCTCCCGGGTGCCCCGTTATCACCTGGAGCATTCCATGGGGGGCTCAGTGTGGGCCCCAGACGCCAGACAGAGGAGCAGGAAGGACACAGGTGGGAAGGGGCCTTGGGGGGGGGGGTTCCACACCTGGCCACCCCTGCCCGGAGAGAAACAGCCAGCAGTGGACTCCTGGGCTTTCCACACTCTGGACACAGGAGCCCTAGCGGGCAGGAATGTGCAGAGAGCCCCCCCGAGATACGATAAGCGGGGTGCGCGCACATATGTGTGCGCTCACGTGCACACGTGAGTGTCTGACTTTGGGGCTTTCACCGTGGTGCAGGTGATGGGGCTCAGGGCCCACCTTCAGCGCTTCAGTGTCACCTCCGGGCTCCCTGGAGGGTGGGGGTCCCCTCATTAGCACCTTGGTGGCAGAGACCTTGGTCCCTAGAGGGCAGGTCGGGGTGAGGGGAGGCAGATGCCCGGCGCCCCCACGCCCATCCAGCCTCCTGGTTCAGTGGCTGTGACAGCCTGTCTGCTCGGGTGGGTGCAGTGCCCAGGGAACCCCTCCTGAGGGAAGCCTGCCCCAGGGGACTGTGCCTCAGAGTCCCGGTGTCCCAAGGGGCTGGGCAGCCGCCCGCCCGGTCCAGAGGCCTGGTCCCCACACACACTGCCGTCCGGGCTGAGACGGGGGGGTGCCTTCACAGACGGGGGCCCTGCTCCCAAGTCATGGGCTGGCCTTGTCGGTCACTCGCCACCCACTTGCCGCCTTCCCCTCTGGCCTCCTGCTTGCTGTTGGGAAATGCCATCCTCCAGCTGGCAGCCTCGCCAGTGACGGTTGCCTGTGTCTGAGATGATTCTCACATCACCCCCGATGTGCCCACCTCCCGCCCAGGACCCCACCCCCCTCCCCGCCCCCACGCTCAGCTGTGCTGCCTGGGTGCAGTTCCCTGGGGGCCTTGAGGTCCCCAGATGAGACGGTTCTGGACCTTCCCTCTTGCAGTGGCGGCGTTGGCTCCCGGTGGGGTCCCAGCCCAGTGTGTGGCGAGCCCAGGCTTCCTGCCCCCTCCGTCTGCAGCTGGCCGTTGGGTGGTTCCGGGTCTCAGAGGTCCTCCTGCGCACGCGGCGATGGACACAGGCCCGCATCAGCCCTTTGGAGTTGATGGTTTTGGTTTTGGAGACAGATGCCAAGAGGGGGGTCGCTGGGTGGGGTGGGGGAGGCCTGTTGCGACCCTGTTTCTATGGGGGGGGGGATCGCCCTGTTGTAGAGGCTGAAGCAGAGACGTTCCCTCCGCAGAGGACTGGGGGCTCGTCTCACCCCCACCCCCACACTGGCTGACTCCAGACACTGAAAGGAGCCGCTGCACCGCTGGTGTGAGATGATATCGCCCTGTTCTGATTTGCATTTCCCTGAGCTCACCTCCCCCTTCCCTTCTCTTCCTCTTGGGACCTTTCCGGATCTTCAGCTCCCCAGGCATCCCAGGCGGGGCTGCTGGCGGGTGGGGGTGGGGCAGGTGCCAAACCTCCCGGTCGTGCCCCCCCACCCCCTCAGGCAAGCAGGCGAAGCTTGTTCAAGGCCAGCCCAGCAGGTGGCTTTCTCGCGGTTGTGTTGTGTCTTTAAGGTGTGCCCCACTCCCAGGGGTGCTCAGGGGACCCTGGGATGCCGGAAGCCAGGGTGCATGTGTGCAGAGCTGCCCCTAGCCGTCTCCCCAGGGGGGCAGCCATGGGCGAGGGGGGTAGACCCCCCCAGGGCTCTCAGACGAGGTCACGAGGGGGCCTGGGCGTGTGTGCAGGGGGAGGTGGAGCCCAGAGCTGCCCATCAGGATAGGCTGACCCTCCTGTTGGTGGAACTCGAAGTGGACCCAGCAGAGGCGCCGTCCCGGGCCTGAGCCCTGCACGGTCTAGTTCTCGAACCCTCCGTGAGCCCCAGCCAGCCATCTCCTGCCCACCCCCACCACAGCCCTCAGGGCAGGTGCTCAGCTGGAGGCCACAAAAGCTCCCCCCAAGCCTTGGCCCTCACCCAGACCAGACGGAAAACAGTCATCGAGAAAGGAAAAAGAAGGGTTCTAGAACCTTCTGCGAGCGCCTTCCCTGGGCTCGGGGGCTGATCACCGCGTGCTGCTGGGCCTGGCGTTTGAGCGCCTGTAAGGCCTCCGGCTCATGGTCTCTGAGTGGCCTTGAGTGACTGAGCCATGCACCCTGCACCCACCCACAGGGGCACATGGAGAACAGGGCCTGGGGGATGCGGCCACTGTCCCCACAATGACAGGGACCAGTGCCCCATTACCTAGGGTCACCCTCACCAGGCGCAAGGCAAGGGGAAGACCAGGCAGGAATCTGCCCCTCCCCCGTTCCAGCTGCGGTGCGGCCCAGCGCCCTAGACCGCTCATGGCCCAGGAATGTGGCTTCGAGGGTCCCGGGAAAGAATGTCTCAGAAGTGGGGGGAGGCAGGAATGCTCTGGAGATAGCGGCTGTGCGTGACCGCCATGTGGGAGCCAACGGACAGGGGAGGATAACACCCTGGACAGTCCGGCTCCAGGCACTGCCCGTGGCCCCCGCTGAGGCCTTCTTGGTCCTGTGGCCAGGTCGGGCGCCCCAAATATCCATCCTCCGGTTCTGGAGGAGAACCTGCATATGCTGCCGTGTCCCCCTGTGACCCTGCGGGTGCCCGTGGACCCTGGTGAGGCCATGCTGGTCCCATGCGATTTGAGGCCAGAGAGGCTGACGCTGCCGGGCTCAGAGAGGCCGTTAGCGGTGGTGCCAGAGGCAGAAGGGGTGGCGCGTGCCCAGGTACCAGGCGTGGGCACCGTCCAGGCTCACGCACAGGCAGGCACGAGGCTGACCTCCGCCCACTGGGCTCTCCCTGCCCCATGTGTCCACATACATGCCCCGATGCACGTATCACGTCCCGCAGCCCCGCATAAAGGTCGCTGCCCAGGACCCCAGGCGGGTACCGGTCCGGAGGCATTTGCTGAGGTCTCTGGCAAGAGATGTTGTGCAGGGGCGTGGCTGGGTCTGAGCCCTAGCAGGGGTGAAGCCACAAGTGCCGAGTCTGTCCTTGGTACTGTTTTCTTCTCTGCCTTTCTGGGGCAGAGTGTGACTGAGCACACGGCTGCAGTTCAAGGCCCCGCCTGACGTGGGTTGGGGTGCGGGGGGTGTGGTTAAGGGTGGTGTAGGGGGGTGCGTGGTGGATGGATGCCCCATTGCTGTGTGACGGGCCGTGTGTATCCTGATTGGGGTTGACGTGGGCTTATTGTGCGGACATGTGTGATTTGATCGCTTGATGTGTGATCGGTGTGTGATGGGTGTATCGGTAGCATGTGGTTGATATATGACTCGTCTGTGACTGGGTGACGGTGACTGGCGGGTGTGTGATCGGTGGATGGGGGGGTATGGTTGGGATTCGCAGGCAGCTAGTGTGGTATTTGTTGTTGCTCTGTGCTTGTGGTTGGTGTGAGATTGTGGGGTCAGTGTGAGGCTGGTGTGCGGGTGTGTGGGTGTGTGGTTGATACCGAGGAAGGGGGGCGGTGGGTGTGTGGTTGGTGTGTGGTTAGTGTGTGACTGACTTGTGGGTGTGCAGGTGTGTGGCTGGTGTGTGGTTGATGCCGGAGGTGGATGTGTGGTTGGTGGTGAGTCTGTGTCTCCATTAGCGCTTCCTGGACACAGTCATCCCTGGAGGCCTGGTGCCCTGGGGGGTGGGGGCTAGCCCGGGCTCTGTCTCATGGAGGAGAACCCCCAATTCATGTAGCGTCAAGCCCTGAAGCTGCTTCGCTTGCGTGTCTACACCCCACGTTTGGCGGTTGTTTTTGTTTTTTGCTTTTTTGGGTCACAGCTGGCGATGCACAGGGGTTCCTCCTGGCTCTGCATTCAGGAATCACCCCTGGCGGTGCTCGGGGGACCATATGGGATGCTGGGACTCGAACCCGGGTCGGCCGCTTGCAAGGCAAATGCCCTCCCCGCTGTGCTATTTCTCCAGCCCCTGTTCTTGGTTTTTGACGCGGTGTCAGGGCTTTCCCTTGGATCTGTGCTCGGCTCACTCCTAGCAGTGCCGGAGATGGAGCCTGGGTCATCCACGTACAAGACTAGCCTCTCACCCCTTCCTGTCCCTGAACGCGGCTCCCTCCTGGTTCTCTCAGGGGGCACCCCGGCCTCAGTTTACCCGCCGTCGTCAGCACCAGGCCGAGCATTTCCCAGAGTGCACCTCAGCCGGAAATGTGCTCTCCCAGATAGGTCCAGAAGGACTGTCCACCCGTATGTCAGCCCATCCACGCGTCGGGGCACAGGCTGTGAATGCAGAAACTACCTCAGCGGGGAAGGGGGTTACCCATGCAGGTTTTCCAGAACCTTCCATGTTTGGGTTAAAGGGCATGGGAATTCTGGTCCCCTGGGCCACATTCTCTGCTGTGCTGGTTTAGGGCCACACCTGCATCTCGGTTGGGCCACGCCGGCCCTGTGCCCAGCTGTCCACCCAGCTGTCCAGTCCTGGCAGCACAGACAGGTGGGTGAGGGCCACCAGGGGTCTGAGTCCGGAGAACGGGCCTCGCCCCGGAACCATGGGGATGCCGCCTTGGCCGAGGGCGGGGAGGCTCCTGGCAGTCGAGACCCCTGTGTCCACCAGCAACTGTCCTGCCTGCCATGGGCCGCTCTGTGTGACCTCTGAGCCCACGCCCGCAGAGCCTTGGCCCTGGCCAGCGTGAGGCGCCCCCTCCCCAGCACCCCCAGAGCCTACCACACACGCAGACACCCAAGGGAGTGAGTCTCTGCCCCCCCTGAAGCACTGTGAGGGGAGGCAGGGGAGGAGGACACGCACATGCCCCCTTGGCGGGTCCCCCCTCCCACACTGTGTCTAGGAAACATCAGCACCGACCTGTCTCCCGCAGCTGCCCCAGTCTGTCAGGCACCCAGGAAAGTGCTCAAGAACCATGGGGTGGCCCCCCACCCCCCGTTGCAGGAGCTGCCGTGGCCAGGGTCCCAGCACTTGTATGGCCAAACGTGACGCAGCCGGACACTGGCTCGGACATGGCCGGGTTGCTGTCATGTCCAGGCCAGGAGCACCGGGGAGTCTCTATCTGTGGGGATGGGTACAGTGTGGTGGGCAGCAGCTGGGCACCCCGCCTTGTTTGTCTCACTGGCTGGCACCAGCCCACCACCCGCGGCCCTGTCCGCAGCACAGGGAGGTTGACATGCAAGCAAGGCGGGTCCCCGCAGCCTCCCGGAGCCCCTGGGGGCAAGCGTGGGGAGTCACGGCTTTGGACGCAGGGAAGGGGCCGATGTGCCAGCTCCTCTGCTCTCCTGGAGTCTCTGCCCCTTCCTGGAGTCCCCAGCCCTCCTGGAGTCCCGCCCCTTCCTGGAGTCTCCGCCCCTCCTGGAGTCCCGCCCCTTCCTGGAGTCTCCGCCCCTCCTGGAATCCCACCCCCTCCAGGAGTCCCCGCCCCCAGTCTCCCGTGGCCCTCAGACACAGGCCTGGTGGGGAGGGCCTGGTCACCGCTACCCCCCATGGGCCCGCCCTGTCCCCGGGCAGATCTTCCCGACCCCTCAGCAGGTGGGCGCCTACAGGAAGCCCCCTTGGCTCGGAGTCCGAGGGGCCGTGTCAGCCTTTGAGAGTGTTGTGCATGTATGAGTTCACGGGAGGGTGTATGTTCATATGCTGTGTGTGCGTGTATGAGATGCCTGTGTGTGCACCGGCTTGGAGACGGAGGAGGCAGGATGGTGTGAGGGGGACACGGGTAGGCAGTTGTGGGAGAGCCTGGGAGGTAAGAGCCCCACCCAGAACCTGCTGTCCACAGCTGCAGTCTGGGCGGGCATGGGAGGCGGCTCCCCCAGGCAGTGCTGGGTCAGGGTCTCCAGCTCCTTACTCGGGGGTCACTCCTGCGGTGCCCAAGGGCCATGCCTGGAGGCGAGGCTGGACGTCCCGCGTGTAAAGCCTGTGTGCTCAGTGTCCTTGTCACTCCGTGCCACCTCCCTGCCCAGGTCTGGGGGGCGGGAAACGTCTGCCAAGAAGTAAACAACATGGAAGGTCCAAACCCAGAGCAAAGGGCTCCTGTCAAACCATAAAGAAACGAAGCGTCTGGGCCGGAAACGTTTGTCTCCTGACTTCCTGTGCCCGCATCGGAGTGAAGGTGTGCATGCATGTATGGTTCATGGGAGTGTGTGCGTGCAGATGCAGGAACACGTGTGTGAGGGTGTGTGCATGTGTGTATGGTTCATGGGTGTTTGCATGCGTGTATGAGTTCATGGAGTATGCGTGCATATGCATAAACACGTGTGTGAGGATTTGTGCATGTATGGTTCATGGAAGTGTGTGTGCTTAAGCATGAACACATGTGTGAGGGTGTGTGTGTATGTTCATGGGAGTGTGTGCGTGCATGTGTGAGTTCATGGGAGTGTGCGGCCGAGTTTACGGGAATATGTGTGCATATTGTGTATGCATGTGTGAACGTACGTGTGTGTGTGTGTGTGTGTGTGTGTGTGTGTGTGTAGGTGAGCGTGTGTGAGGGGCACAAGCATGGGTGTCAGCCCGCAGGAAGTCCCTCCGAGGTGCTGGGCTCCGGGCGGGCTGGCTGGCTCTGGAGAGACAGGTGCTAGGTGAGCAAGTGGCAGGTGTTGGGGGCTGGGAGCCTCTCCTGTCTCATTGCAGCCCCCCGGCCTCCAGCCTGTGGTTCCTGGGGAAGGAGAAATGGGGGACACAGGCGGAGGGGGCCGGGCTCGACACCTCTTGGCACACACACAGGGCGCACGGAGGGCAGTGCCCAGGCTGGGCTACGGGCGAGGGAGGCAGCTGGTGCCTGGCTCACCGCAAGGACGAAGGGGCCTGGGTGCGGGCCCGGGGCCCTGAGTACAACCAGACAGTTGTCCTGGCCTGCGTGGACAGGGGTGGGCCTGGTACTGAGGCGGGTTGGGAAACGGGGACTTGGGGCAGGTCGTGAACGCAGGCTTGGGCTTCAGGGCCCCGCATCTCAGCTCGGGCACCATCGCCCGGTGCTCACTGTGTCCTCGCCCTGCAGGAGGAAGCCGAGGGTGCCACAGAGCGTGACAACATGGCGCTGAGGGACCGCGGGACAGACATGCGGCCTTAGCGTGGCCGGCAGAGCCGCCGAGATGGCCGCCCAGCGCATCCGCGCGGCCAACGCCAATGGGCTCCCCCGGTGCAAGTCGGAGGGGACCCTAATCGACGTGAGTGAGGGGCTCTCGGAGAGCAGCTTCGACGACGTCAAAGGTGAGTGGGGGTCGCCCGAGACCCCCGGGCTCTCTCCAGGGGCTAAGTCCTCATGGGTCCCTGGATGGGGCTGCCCTGCCCATCTGGACTGCCACCTGCTCTGTCACCATTACTGCCACTGTCACCGGCATCCTCTTTTCTGTCACTGTGACCCCATTACCATCCCCCTCGCACTGTCACTGTCACCATCACATCATTGTTCTTACCCCGTTACCGTTCTCACCATCACCTCATCACCATCATCACTGTCACCGTCACTGTCCTGGTCGTCCGGTCCCAGCCCGAAGCTTCCCTCTCTCACCTCGCCTAGCGCGAGGTGCTGCCTCGGGTATTTCCCCGCCAAAACCGGCCCTGGAGGGACTCGCGCAGACTCTCACCTGCCTTGTCCTGGCGCCCCTGCCCCACCCTGGCACTGCCCATGGTCCCTACCCAGCCTCGCCACCAGTGCTGGGGGCCCCACGGGAGCCCCGGGCGAGATGGCAGAAAGGCCCCGAGTTGCTGTGAGCAGCCCGTTTGCGGCACGTGCAGGGGTGTTGCTTCCTTACCGCACCCCGGTCGCGGGGATGAGTTGAGACCCCCACCATCCTGCCACACTGCCGTGGGGGGGGTGGTTCCCACACAGTGTCGGGTTGCATCAGGAGGTGTGTCTCTGGGGTGCTGAGCCCCCCACCCCACTCTGAAGTGGGACCGAGAGTCCCCACCTCCCGTGTCTGTCTGGAGGTGCCCGGGGACTGGGGGGTAGGGGCCAGGCCTCCGGAAGGGGCTTGTGCCTCCGTCCACTCCCAGGGAACACACCTGAGCTCCCTTGCTCCCCACCCCTCTTAAGCAAAACGCTTGAGTGGAAAGTTCTGGAATCTGGGAAAGCCAGAGCGGCAGTCGGTGTCACCGAAACGTTCCTTGGGCCGTGAGAGTTGCTTTAAGAGAATCTCGGCGGGGGGTGAGGGGCGTCCTGGGGCCGGAGCTTCCCGGTGATGACTGAGGACTGGCCAGGCAGCAGGGAGCTGGGGACTCAGAAGCCACGCGAGAGGCTCTGCTCCGACCCCCGCTGACCCCTGACCCCACCAGCCCCAGCGGCCTGGAGCAGGGTCAGCAGGGAGGGCACCTGGGTCCCCGCCCGGCTGTGCCCAGGCTCCCGCAGGGGGTCCCCAGTGCAAGCAGACAGGCCTCACCCAACTCACCCTCCCCGGGAACACCAGAGCCCGCCCGAGAGCATCGGAGTGGCTGTGCCACCCGCCCCCCCACCCCGTGTCCCCCGGTGCCTTCCCAGCCCTCCCCCGCTCACCCCTCCGTGTCCCCCCCTCCCCACAGTGCCTTCCCCCAGTGCCTTGCTCGCCGACAGCCCCACGCCCTTCGGCAACGCCAAGGAAGTGGTGGCCATCCGCGACTACTGCCCCACCAACTTCACCACGCTCAAGTTCTCCAAGGGCGACCACCTGTACGTGCTGGACGCGTCGGGCGGGGACTGGTGGTACGCGCACAACACCACCGAGATGGGCTACATCCCCGCCGCCTACGTGCAGCCCCTGGACCCGCGGCTGTCCACGCTGAGCGACAGCGGCGTCATCGACCCGGCGGCCGACAGCCCGGACGAGGCGGCGGCCCAGGAGCTGGACCTGCTGGGAGGCTGGCCCGAGGAGCGGGCGCCCGGCCGGCCGGCCAGCAACAACCCCTTCTGGCCGGGGCTGCAGACCAACCCGTTCCTCAACGGCCACGGCCCGGCCGCGCCCGCCAGCTCCGTGGACCTGCTGCTGTTCGAGGAGGCGGTGGCCGCGGGCCCGTCGTCGTCGTCGTCGTCCTCGGACAACCCCTTCTTCCGCAGCAAGCGCTCGTACAGCCTGTCGGAGCTGTCGGTGCTGCAGGCCCGCGCCGACGCGCCCGCCTCCGCCTCGGCCGCGGCCGGGGCGCTCTCCGCGGGGCTGCAGTCGCCGGCGCCCGAGCAGTTCCAGAGCCGCGAGGACTTCCGCGCCGCCTGGCTGAGCCACCGCAAGCTGGCGCGCTCCTGCCACGACCTGGACCTGCTGGGCCAGAGCCCCGGCTGGGGCCAGACGCAGGCGGTGGACACGGGCGTGGTGTGCAAGCTGGGCAGCGGCGGCGGCGCCGTGCGCCTGCCGGACACGGGCATCAGCCTGCACGTGCCCGAGGGCCACGTGGGGCCCGGCGAGACGCAGCAGGTGTCCCTGCGGGTGCTGCCCGACCCCCCGCTGGAGCTGAACAGCGACCGCTGCAGCAGCGTGAGCCCCGTGGTGGAGGTGCGGCTGGGCACGCTGGCCGTGCGCACGGGGCTGGTGCTGGAGCTGCGCGGCGCGGCCGAGGTCAAGGCCGACGCGTTCAGCCAGAGCGCCGTGGGCCTGCGGTGCCTGCGCAGCGCCGCCCGCGACGGGCCGTACGCGCCCGCGCCCCTGAGCTGCAGCCGCGGCGACACGGTGCAGGTGCAGCTGGACCAGCTGGAGCCCTGCATGTACCTGGCGCTGGTGGCGCACGGCCCCGACATCCTGTACCCGGCCACCGTGTGGGACTTCATCCACAAGAAGGTGACGGTGGGCGTGTACGGGCCCAAGCACATCCACCCGTCCTTCAAGACGGTGGTGACGCTCTTCGGGCACGACTGCGCCCCCAAGACGCTGCTGGTGGGCGAGGCGGCGCGCCCGGCGGCGGCGGCAGCCGGCCCCGCGCCCGTGGCGCTGCAGCTGTGGGGCAAGCACCAGTTCGCGCTGGCGCGGCCGCAGGACCTGCAGGTGAGCGTCTTCCCCAGCGTGAGCAGTTACGAGGTGCAGGCGGAGACGGCAGCGGCGGCGGCGGGCGCGCCGGCGCGCGTGGTGCGCGGCTTCCAGCTCAAGCTGGGCAAGGCCAGCCGGCTGCTCTTCCCCATCGCCTGCCGCGGCGCCGCCGAGCCGGCCGACTTCACGCTGTGCGTGCAGGTCAAGGACGAGCGCGACGCCGTGCTGGCGCAGTTCTGCGTGCGGACGCCGCCGCCCCCGCCCAAGAGCGCCGTGCGGCCGGCGGGCCCGCGGCGCTTCCTCAAGAAGAACGAGGTGGGCAAGATCGTGCTGTCGCCGCTGGCCGCCGGCGCCGGCGCCGCCCGCTACCCGACCTTCCAGGACCGGCCGGTGGGCAGCCTGAAGCTGGGCAAGCTGCTGAAGACGGTGACGCGGCCGAGCAAGAGCCACTACCTGCTGGAGTACCGCAAGGGCGAGGTGCTGGCGCTGCTGAGCGAGGAGCGCGTCCGCCTGCGCGGGCAGCTGTGGACCAAGGAGTGGTACATCGCGTACCACCAGGGCCGCGTCGGGCTGGTGCACGCCAAGAACGTGCTGCTGCTGGGCCGCGCGCGCCCCGCGCTGCTGCCGGGCCCCGAGCTCAGCACGTCGCTGCTGCTCGAGCAGATCCTGCGGCCCTGCAAGTTCCTCACCTACATCTACGCGTCGGTGCGCACGCGCCTCATGGAGAACGTGGGCAGCTGGCGCGCCTTCGCCGACGCGCTGGGCTACGCGCACCTGCCGCTCACCGCCTTCTGCCGCGCCGAGCTGGACAGCGAGCCCGAGCGCGTGGCCTCCGTGCTGGAGAAGCTCAAGGAGGACTGCAACAGCGCCGAGAACCGGGAGCGCAAGTCCTTCCAGAAGGAGCTCATCATGGTGAGTGCGCGCCCCGGGGACGGACCCCCGAGGGCCGCCCGCTGCGCGCGCGCTCATCCCCTCCTCGGGCCTCTCTCTGTCCCCGCGCCCTCCCGGGAGCGAGTGGGAAGAGGGGCCGGCACGGCGGGGTGGGGGGCGCCGCTGCCTCTCCACTCTCACCCCCTCCCCGGGGGTCCTTCCTGGCTCCCTGCGCCCCGAGGGGTTCCGCAGGGTGCGCGCAGGGCAGGTCCCCTCCAAAGCGGGCAGTGCCGCCTCGTGGGGGGCGGGGTGCTCCTGGCCCGGAGAGACGTGGCCCCGGGTGGGTGGGCTCGTGAGGTGCAGGGCTGCGGGTGCGGCCACGGACAACCAGATTGCGGGCAGGGAGGCGGCCCCGAGTTTCCCCTCTGCCCCCTGCCCGCGTGCGGCTCACGCCGGGGACCCCAGCCACCGAGGGGTGCGCCCTCCACCCGGGTCTGAGCGGGACCCTCCGAGCAGCCTTGTCCCGTGGGCTTCCCTGGGCTCGCCCGGGGTGGGGGCAAAATCGGGGTGAGGGGCCTGCGTGCGTGGGGGGCACCCTGTCCCGCCCACCCTGTGTTCCCAGCCTCCAGAGAGGGGCCGGGAACGGAGCTTGACCTTGGAGGCCAGCCGGGCTCCCTGAACTCCCGGGAACAGGTTCTGCAGCCGTCCTCCCCGCGCTGTGCTCCCGCAGCAGCCCCAGGTGTTGTGTTTCCCTGAATCGGGTGTCACTGGGCCGATCCGGTTTCTGCGGCCTCGGCCTGGCCTGGCCGCTGCCCGCCCTGCCCCGCCCCACCCACGCACGTCAGCGCTCCCGCGGCAACGGGCTGTGATTTTTCACAGCTGCTCAGTGCTGCTGCCGTAGCCTCAGCGGTGCGCTTCATGGAGCCCAGCCCCACGCCAGGGCCCCCCACCCACACCGGCAGCACCTGCAGGGTCACGGGGTCGGCTCCCACTGACTCTACACCTGGGTGACATCAGCTGGTGTTTGTCCTTTGCTCACTTCCTGTAGCGTGACACCCCCGCCCCCAGGCAGCGGTCCAGCTCTGCTCATGACTGAGCCCTGTCCCGGTGTGGAACAGGGACTATGGTTTTTTTTGGGGGGGGTCACACCTGACAATGCACAGGGTTTACTCGTGGCTCTGCACTCAGGAATTACTCCTGGTGGTGCTCAGGGGGCCCTATGGGGTGCTGGGAATCGAACCTGGGTTGACCGAGTACAAGGCAAACACCCTCCCCGCTGCGCTATCAATCCAGCCCCGAGACTACGGTTCTAACCCCACTCCTGTCATCAGGCGCTGGGCGGTCTCCAGGTCGTGGCTGCTGTGATTCTGCCCTTTCTGGGAGTCCCTGTGCTGGGTGAGGGGGTTCCCAGGAAACTCCATCCCCCTGGGAGGCGGAGCCGGGCTGGGCAGAATTCCCAGCACTGGCTCGGTGTCTCTGCCAGGGTGAAGGGTTGGCAGGATGCTTGCAGGAAGACTGAAGGGAAAGGATGGAGGTGGCACCGAGTGCTCATCTCATCACCGCCATCACACCAGAGTGCAGGCCCCCACACAACCTCCCTCAGGGGTTCCCCCCCACTGCTCGGCCAGCTAGCCACCCCCACGTTCTCTCGGAATCCCCCGACTAATAAAAGCTGACCTGCTCAGGGTCCAGGGTTGTTCCTCTGCCTGAACCCCTCCCCCACCCCGATTCCGTGCAGCTGGCGGGCCAGCTCAGGTGTCATCTTGCCTGAGACACCTTCCCCACCTCCTAGGTCACTGGGCCTTGTCACCCCGGTTTGACCCTTCCAGTGCTGTCTCGAGTCAGAAATGGTCACATTCATATGTTTCCTTGTTTCTCACCTTGATGGGGCATCAGCTCCCCGAAAGGAAGGCTCTGAGCCCGGAAACTCAGAGCTGATGGAGGGAGGAAGGGGGTGGTCGGGTGAGTGAGGGATAGTGGATGGCGGGCCAGCAGCTGGATGGGTGAATGACCATGGATAGGGGTGTAGGTGGATGGTCCGTGGATGAATGGACAGAGGACAGATGGTGGATGGATGGGTGGAGAGGCGGGTGGGTGAAATGGTGGATAAATGATGGGTGTGTGGATGGATGAATTTATGAAGTGGGTGGGTGGGGGGTGGGGGGGTAGTTGTGGGTGGATAGGTGGTGGGTGGATGCAGGATGGATGGGTGGATGAGTAGAGGAAGGATGGGTGGGTGAGGAGATGGGGGTGTGGAGTGATGGAAGCATGAATGCAGGCCGTCCGGGTCTGAGATCTGAGCGGGGCGATCTCTCTCCTGTTCTTGGATTGTGTTCCCTGGGCCCCTCGTGTGACGGCGTAAGCCCATAAGCCACCCGAGCAGCTGGGTTGTGTTGAAGCTGCAAACAGGAGTGGGACCCAGCAGGGACACGCGAGCCCTTGGGTGGCCTGTGGGTGCCTGGTTCAGCCCGGTGGGGGCCCCAGGGCTTCTGGGGAGGGGTTGGGGCGTGGGGGCCGGGCTGGGGAGTCCTTTTTCCCACGCAGCAAGGCATTCCTGTTCCCTGCTCCCCACCCGGGGCCCAGATCCTGCCACAGTCCCTCCACCCACGATCCGTCTGATCCGTGGCCTGTCTTCTCCCCACTACCCCTGGGGCAGAGGAAGGACCCCGCACCCAGCACCCTGGCTCATTTCTGCCCAACACCCTTTCCCCACAAGGCTGCTTCCATGTCAGGGCGCCCACTACTGGGCAGGGGGCACCCTGGGCACCTGCACCAATGAGGGCCTCGTGGGGCCTCCATGGAGCCTCTGCTTTCCAGAGCGACCCCAGGGCCCAGGGGGATGAAATGGGGGGGGGGTGCAGAGACCCAGACCTTAGCACACCAGCTGTCCTGTGCCCCAGCTCACCGGGCACGCCCTGTGGACAGAGCCCGCACACTCTGCTGACGCCCCCCCCACCCCCCGCAGGCCTTGCTGAAGATGGACTGCCAGGGCCTGGTGGTCAGGCTCATCCAGGACTTTGTGCTGCTGACCACAGCCGTGGAGGTGGCTCAGCGCTGGAGGGAACTGGCCGAGAAGCTGGCCAAGGTGTCCAAGCAGCAGATGGATGCCTACGAGTCCCCGCACCGGGACCGGAACGGGGTGGTGGACAGCGAGGTGAGAGCCACGTCCACGGGCCAGAGCTGAGGGTGGGCTGTGCGCCAAGGCTGGGCTCTTGTCCAGTGGGCCGAGGGGTGTGGCCGGGGCAGGACGGGCCGCTCCTTACCTGGGATTTTGAACCTGGTGACCTTGCAGAGGGCGCGAGCAGGACAGGGCTGGGGTTCCCTCCCCGGGTGCCTGGAGGTTTCTCCCCACCAGCTGGTGCTGGGCATGGCACCTGCCCTCTGATTCTCTGAGCACTTGCTTTGGAGGCTGGGAGCTTCTGGGGAGACAGCTCAGGGCGGTGGGGGCAAGCCCACCCAGGAAAGGGAGGGTCCCAGAACGGGGCTGTGGAGCGTGCACACCCGGGGAGGGTCAGGTGGGGTCCTGCTTCCCTTTCTCCACCCGCGTGGGCCTCTCACGGTGCCCTCCCCCTGCCACAGGCCATGTGGAAGCCGGCCTATGACTTTCTCCTCACCTGGAGCAACCAGATTGGGGACAGCTACCGGGACGTCATCCAGGAGTTGCACCTGGGCCTGGACAAGATGAAGAACCCCATCACCAAGCGCTGGAAGCACCTCACGGGAACATTGATCCTTGTGAACACCCTGGACGTGCTGCGCGCGGCCGCCTTCAGCCCGGCTGACCAGGATGACTTTGTCATCTGAAAGGCCACGCCTCCTGGCCGGCCACGCCCACCAAGGCCACACCTCCGGGATGGGTCCTGCCCACCCAGGCCCCGCCTCCTCGTCGGCCACGCCCGTTCAGGCACCGCCCACCCAGGCCATGCCTCCGGGTTGGGTCACGCCCATCCAGGCCCGCCTTCTGGTGGTTGGCCATGCCTACCAGGGCCACGCCTACTCAGGCCCCATCTCCTTCAGGCCACGCCCACCCAGGCCAAGCCCCTGGTTGGCCCCGCCTCCTGCCGGGCCACGCCCACACGGGTCCAGCCTTCGTCCCGCCCCCGCTGGGAGACTGCTGCAGATACTGGGTATTGGGGTCTATGGGCTCGGTGTGTGGGCTGCCCAGACAGTTGGGGTTCGCCCAGGCTGGGCCGACCCTGGGGACCAAGCACACCCTTGCTCCCCACCTTCTTGTCTCCAGGGAGACCAGAAGAGACCCTCTCCCGCAGGGCGGTGCCAATCCGAATAGCTTTCTATTTGTGAAGAATTGCAGTCCCTTTTTTTTTTTAAGTATGGGGCGGCGACCTATCAGATTGGTACCTAATTTTATAATGAACCGTAAAGGTTGGGAGGAAACAAAAAACCGCCCCACTTCGGAGGGGCAGAGGCTATTGAGGTTTTTATGTTATATAAAAAGCCTTTTTAAATTATGTTGCAGATGTACATATGTATGTAGAGGTCGCGGGGGCATTTCTGGTTCTCTCCGGACGTTGCGTTCCAGCCTGGGAGGACCCGACTGTCCAGTGCGGGACCTCCTCACGCCTGTTCGGAAGGAAGCCCAGTAGGCAACGGGCTTTTCCGTCTCCCAGCACAGCTCGCAGGGAGGAAGCGGGTGACCAGAGGCTGGGCACTGGTTTTGTTCCTGCCCGGGGAAAAGGGGGCACCCGGGGGAGGGAGCCCCACAGCCTCAGACACCTCCCGAGCGGCCTGTGCGGCTCAGAGGAAGCGTCCCACAGAGGTGCGGAGATCTGGCTGCCAAGTGCCAAACTGTCCGCCTCGTGTCCTCTGCAAAGTGCCCGGCCCCGTCCTGGCGTGTGCACATGGCCTAGGAAACAGACGGCACTGGGGAATCCATAGTTTGGTGCAACCTCTACAAATGTCGGTGAGCGGGACAAAGCTCTTCCGAATATGAAGGTGCCTCGTCCACAGTTCAGGGACCTGGCGGGGCGGCAAGGTCCAGCGCGCCCAGCTGTAACCCTGCACGGCTACTCTGCAGTGTGGCCGTGGGCGGAGTCTTGGAGGCAGGGGGCGGGGCCAGTCGCTGCACCAATCCCAGAAGCCAGGGGCGGGGCCGGGCGCTCGCTGCACCAATCCCAGGGGACGGGGGCGGGGCCAATCCCGTGAGCACATTGCCAGCCGTGAGCTCCAGCCCTAGATCCGCTTTCCCGAAACTGCCCATGACTCAGTGGGCTTCGGGGCACCGTCTCCGGTACCCGTTGGCTCCGGCGCCAGCTAGACAACAACAGCACTATTTTATGCTGCAGAAACCCAGGCCCACCGCTCCCTGACCTCCCCCTCCCCCCCCCCCGACGCCCACCTTCCAGCCAGGGACCGTCTCTCACCTTGCCCCCAAAGAAGAAACCAAACCAATCGCACCTTAAACCATGGAGATGTTTTTCCTCAGGGGCTTGAAATCGTTTCCTATGCAACCTGTCTTGTAGCACAAATTAAATTCTACGAAAGTTGCAGTACATTTTATGTGGCTGTTTTAACCAGTCGGTGTGTGTGCGCGCGCGCGCGCGTCTCTGTGCAAACCGGGGAGAAAACCCAAATGAACGCTAGCCCTAGCATCCGCCTCCAACAGTGACCGCTGGCCAGCAGTGTGGGCAGCGTGGGCTTTGCGTGGCTCTCACTGACTGCTCTTGGAAAGGAGATGCGCCCTGACGCGTGGGCCTCAACGAGGCTGTCCTGAGCTGCGGGCCATTCCAGCCCCAGAGGATGTCCACTTTGCCCAAGCAGTAGGACCCACCCCACGCCCAGGGAGTTTGCAAGCTGGGGTGGGATGTAAGGGAGACCAGCTCCGCCTGGGGCTGGGGGGAGCAGAGGGGTTCCTGCAGAGTCCCCTGGGGACAGTGACGGCACCTGGAAGGTCTTGGGAAGCAGGAACCCCCTGAACCGGCCCTGCCCTACCTGCTTGGCCCCTCCCACCCATTCATCATGCACTTGGGGAAAGGGTTTCTGAATGCACAGATTCACGGGAGTGGGGGTCTCCACACAGCACTGTCCTCACAAAAGGGCCAAGCCTGAAGTGGAGTGACTTACAATTGGTCCATCCCACCATTCTGGGAAGTGAAAGACCAAACGCAGGTCCCCTGACCACTGAGCCATCTCCTCAGACCCCAGGAAGTCACTTATAGGCAGCCGAGACTGCCTGCCCCTCCTGTGTCCTGCCTTACCCCCAACTTAGCAGCAGCATAACCAGCTTCCCACAAGCCCTCTCTCGCACCCGCAGCCTCGCACCCCGGGCAGGCCAGTGCAGGGCGTGTGGCCAGTCCAGTGTGGAGTAAGTCGTGACCAGCTGTCCTCATCATCCCTGTCCAAAAGGAGGTCCCAGCAGGGAGGGGGCCCAGCGCCATGATCCCCTAAAGCCATTCCATTGCTTAATGATGCGTTTTCTGGCGCGGGAGAGTGTCAGCTTGGCCTTGATTTAGTGCTGAAATAAAACTGGCTTCTACGTGAAAGTCAGAAGGGTCTGCCCCTAGACAGACGTGGACGGGGGTGCAGGGTGGGGAGGGTGTGCCCAGCCTGGCCCTGCACC
Organism: Sorex palustris; assembly: GCA_028565675.1. Lineage (NCBI taxonomy): Eukaryota > Metazoa > Chordata > Mammalia > Eulipotyphla > Soricidae > Sorex > Sorex palustris. Next base: position 11,208,633 of record JAOXYA010000028.1, on the reverse strand, counting down.
TGGGGTCTGCCGGAGAGTTGTCCTGTTTGACCTTCAGGATGACCTAAGTTTCTGAGATGAGCGAAGAAAGACCCAAGGATCAGTACAATGGGGAGGGCGTTGGCCTTGCACGCGGCCGCCCTGGGTTTGATCTCTGACATTATCTCTGGTCCCCTGAACCCTACCAGGAGAGATCCCTGAGCACAGAGCCAGGAGTGGGCCCTGAGTACCATTGGGTGTGGCCGCCTGAAAGAAAATCAAAGGTATGAAACTGAGGCTCCAGGGAGCCAGGCTGGCCGGCGACCCTTGCTGTGCCCACCTGTCTCAGTGGGAACAGATCAGAGAGGAAAAACCCAAGAACTGGCCAAGGGCCCAGACACCAGTGCTGCAACTGAAACGTGGGTGCCTATTTTCCTACAATCTTAGGGATTTTTTCTTTTTTGGCCACACCCAGCGGTGCTCAGGGGTGACTCCTGGCTCTGCACTCAGGAGTCACTTCTCCATGATGCATGGAGGACCAGATGGGATGTTGGGGATCGAGCTCAGGTCGGCCATGTGCAGATACTCCAACTCACTCAACTCTCCATGAATTCTTGGATGCTGGTTGGTGGAATGAGCAACCCCCAGGGCTGAAGGACCCCCTGGGGGCTCCAGGTGGGGGGTGGCGGTGGGGGGACAGCTAGGATCGCCCGGCAGCTGCTTATATAAGGGTGGAGGCAGGGTTCGGGGTGGAGGCAGGGAAGATCCCTTTCTTTGCTGCTGAACCTTTTTCGGATTTTCTAGAAAGTTCTCTCTGGTTTCAGTCCACTGCCCTTTTCCTGCTCTAACAAGCTGAGCATTGGCTGTGGCCAGAAGCTCACGCTTGGGAGCTAGAGCACTCGGTTAATTTTTCACAGAGCCGCATGTTATTCTGCACTCCAGGTGCAAAGTCAGTTCTCGCCGCCGGGTGTCAATGATGGCACCTAGGTGGGAGCCTGGGGCGGGCTCACTGCAGCTCGGGGGAGGGGGCTCTCTCAACAGGGACCCTGACCCCTGGGCGTATCCAAGACGGCTGGCCTGCATGTGGCCTGGCCACCCCACAGCGCCCTGGAGTCTCCAGGGAGGAAGAGGAAGGAGCTGGAGGATGGAGTCACTTGTTTGCCCCCCGTGAGAATCAGGAGGCGTTTGTGGTAAACGCACCTGGAAGCCCCAATCCGCCCCCCCCCCCGAGGTGCAGAAGTGCAGCGGGGGCTGCATTCCTAAGAACGCAGCGCCACGTTCGGAATCTCAGCTCACCAGTTCCCAGCTCTCGGGGGCATTCCGCGGCACACCTCTCTCTGTTCCTAATTATCACATCTTCCATGTGATAGATGAGAAATGAAAGGCAGGAAGGCGGCGAGTGTGTGCCGAGGGACACGGGGCGCTTGACCCAGTTAGACATGGCTGGGACGGACCCTGGAGATTGGCGGCTCCTCCCCAGGGATGAGACCATCATTTCTCAGATACTAGGTTTGGGCAAAACGATGGCTGGTGTTGAAGTGGCCAGCCCGGGAGGGCTGAGGCGTCAGAACAAGAATGATTCCGTCTTCACAGAGAGCTTCAGCCCTCAGCCAACCTGCTCCGTTTTCCACTGGTGACCTGTAGGATTCTAAGCCCCTGTGCCAGGGACAGTGAGCGGCTTTGCCAGCTGATGCCCCCTCCCCAGAGAGAGGGTAGCCAGTTACTAACAGCCAATTATTTCTCATGCTCCTGCTTCAGACACGCAGTTCCTGGGAATCGCGATTCTCAGAGTCTTCGAAACTGCATTTTGCATTATTCAGACATCACAGTGATCACAGTTGTTGCCTGGTGTTGTGACAAGTCCCATGCCGGGGCTCAGGCCGACCATTACTCGGGTCCTGTGCAGCTCCGGGGGGACGTGCCTGAAGGGGTACAGTCTAGTCATCTGGAGGAAACGAAGAAATTCCATGACTTGGGATCTTTTTTATTTTTGCAACCAAATACACCCAACTGTTGCAACCATGTGCCTGATGACAGACACCCCTCGCAGGAGCCCGCATGGACCTGGGTCCCCTCGGATGCTCAGGTGCCCTGACCCATGGGTCCAAGAAGAGAGCCCTGCCCGGGTTGTGAGTGGCGGTGCGCGTGCGCAGATACGCTCACCTGCTGGGCAGCCGAAACCCCAGCGACCCCTCCAGGGAGCAGGTCCCAGGTGCGGTGCGCAGGGAGGAGGATGCTGGTGCCTAGCAACGGGCGCTCTCCCGCCCCAGCTCCGCTCCCGGCCTTCCTATTGGCCAGCAGCAGAGATGGACACTCAGCGCTCCTCGCAGGCTGGCCAGTCCAAGCTGGGGCCCCTGGAGGGGCAGGAGGGCCGCGCGCATCAGAGACAGCGTCCCCCCCACCCAGCCTGCTGGGCCCTCCTGCACCCCGGCTCAGGCTGCGTAGGCGCACGTGTCCCCTCTGCCCCAAAGGTCACTCAGCGTTGGAGAGGCTCCTTCCTGGGCCACGCACCGCCACAGAAGCTTCGGCCCAAACCTCTCGGCTTGGGCCCCCTCTCAGCAGCTCTGTGCCTGCCGCCCTTCCAGGAACTGCTTCTCCCTCCAATTACCATCCACACCTTTACAGTGCCCGCCTCCGGAGGCACAGAGAGGTTAGGTAACGAGACGGAGGTCACACAGCCAGGAAGTATGGCGCTGAGATTCACACCCAGACAGTCTGGCTCCACCACAGACCTCGGGATGATCCCTTTCTGCCCACCCCGGCTTAGGCTTTGTGGTGGGTGAGCAAACAGCCCAGCGGAGTGGGAACTAGAAAGTGCCAAACGCAGGGGCTTCTGGCTTTGGAGCACTGTGGGTGGAGCAGGTAGGGTGGGTCTGCATCCTCTCACACCCTCCCAGAGCGGCCCAGCCCGCCGCCCCTCTGGGCTGCTCCCTGCCACCTCCAGCAAGGAACAAATCAGTGAAATGAAATTGGCTGCGACCTCCGTGCCCGGCAGGAGGGCGGACGCCAGGGCACTGCTCCGCCAGCAGGGGGGATGAAGGCCTGACACCTGGGGTGAGGGAGGAGGGCAGCGTTGGCCTTGCAGGAGACCACCCTGGGTGCATCCCGGATAATGCCAGGCATGATTGCCGAACACGGAACTGGGAGGAAAGCCTGAGAACTGCCAGGCCTGGCATAAAAGCACGTTAAAGAAATAGGAAGGCTGGGGCAGAGCAATAGCACAGCGGGCAGGGCGTTTGCCTTGCACGCGGCCAGCCGGGTTCGATTCCCAGCATCCCACAGGGTCCCCCGAGCACCGCCAGGAGTGACCCTGAGTATCGCCCGGGTGTGTGACCCAAAAAGCAAAGAATGAAATAGGAAGACAGCAAGGTGAACCGTTTCCTTTGTATTGAGGGTACAGGGCACCGTGGACCGTGTCTCCCGGGATCCCCGAACTCTCCGCCACGGGGGCCCCGGTGCCGGCTGGGGGTCAGGGTGCAGTCACCTGCGCTCGGCTCTTTCCCTGTGGGCTGATTGCTTCCTCCGTCCCCGTGATATTTTCATCATCCTGTATATTTTTATTACAGATAATGATTTGTGAGATGAGAGCAATTTAGAATTGGCAGCTAAGTATCCAGGGAACAGAACACACGCGCCAATTTGCAAAATTAAAAACCAAACAAGGCCCTCATTTCCATCCTGCTAATCAGCCAAGGGGGGGCGGGGGTAAGCAGACCCGCGCAGGGGGAAGCCCAGTGGTGGTCGAACACATGGGGTCGAGGGAGGGGAGGGGCTGTGAGCTGAACTGGGTGGGGGAGAGGCAGGAGAATACCCAGAGTTTGGGCTATTGGACTGCACAGTGATGCTCGGGGTCTACTCCAGGTGCGCTCGGGGGACCGCGTGCGGTGCTGGTATCCAACCCGGGTGGGCTGCGTGGAAAAGGCGAGCCCCCTGCCGCTGGCCTGTCTCTCCGGCCCTCTCTCCAAAGTCCGCGTGGCTGGGGGGGCCCCCCTCCAGCAAGGTGGGTTGAACCCCGGCTCTCGCGGGCAAAGTTTCCACCCCCGCCCCCGTGTTGGGACAGCTCAGAGACTCTCACCCGCAGCGTGGTGACCCGCAGAAGTTCCACAATTGCAAGCAACAATTGAGTTACCAAGAAAAAAAAAAAAAGGAGTCGTCCTCAGGAGCCAGACCCGGGAGCACAAAGAGGAACTCGGAGCAGGGGACTGAGAACCACAGACCAAAGGCAAGGGAGGAGGCCCCGCCGTTCGGGCTGCCTGAAACGAAGCTGAGCGCGCTGCGCGCCCACGCACACACCCCACACCCGCGCTCCTGCCCCACGCATCCACGCACGCCCCCGACCACGCGCCCACGCACGCACCCGGCCGCGCACCCACACCACGACGCACGCACCCGCGGATGCCGTTTACACACCCACGCACGCACCCACCCACGCACCTGTCCACGCACCCGCCCACCCGCCGGCGCACAACTCTCCCAAACACCCACCCACACGTACCCGTGGACCCCCTCGCACGCACCGCGCCCACGCATATAACCCTCCCGAACACCCGCCTACACACTCCCCGCGCACCCATGGGCACACACCCCTGCACGCACCTTCACAAACCTGCCCCACACCCGCCCACGCACCCGCCTACACCCCGGCCCCCACACTGGTCCACGCACTCGCCACAGGCTGCCCGCGGTGAGCCCACTGCCCGCTCCTCCGCCTTCCTGCCCGCGAGGACGCTTGTGACTGAAGGCAGGAGGCTCTGGCCAGTTTCTTCCCACCCGTCCTCCCGCAGCTGGACACTGCTGGGCCCGGGGCCACGTTCCAGGGAGCGGGAGGGGAAGAGGATGGAGCCCGGGTGCTGTGGGCTCCTGCGTGCCACACGCCGCCCTGGTGGTCCCTTGCGTCCCATGGGCCCGGACACGGTCCCGACCCCCACACTGCCGGCCTGAGGGGCCTGGGCGTCCAGCGGGAAGGTCATTGATGGCAGCCAGCTAAAGACTCGTCTCATGGGGGAACCAGGGGTGCTGGGAGACCCCATGTAGGTGGGAGAGCTCACAGCCTAAACTTAACGATAGTCGGATGGGGACGGCGCCTCCGAACCAGGTGGCTTTAATAAGGTCACAGGATACCCACCCGCCGCAAGCGCGAAGACCACCCAGAGCCCCTCCAGAGGCCAAGCAGTATGTGACTGAGAATCCCATGGGCTCGGTGGCACCCCCCACAGGGCTCAAGCCTCTCCTGCGTGTCTTGTTTAAGCTTATGATTATTTTTAAACTTATTTTGACATATGGATCCGGCTTTAATTTCTTAGACGTGGATGTCCAGTTTCTTTCTTTTTGTGTGGAATCACAGTGAGAGACAGTTACAAAGCTTTCGTGATTGAGTTTCGGAGCTCCACCGGTTTGCATTTTCCACCACCAATGTCCCCAGTATCCCTCCCACCACCCCACCCCACCCCACCCCTGCCTCTGTGGCAGGCACCTTCCTTCTTTCTCTCTACTTTGGGCATCATGGTTTGCAAGACAGACTCCAAAAGAGGCCTCTCGTTTGGTCCTTGATCTACTCTCAGCACACATCTCCCGTCCCAAGCGACCCCTCTAACCGTCACTGACTCAGTGACCCCTTCTCCATCCCAGCCGCCTTCTCCCCCAACTCATGAGGTAGGCAGAGCACATTTTAGCCGGGTTTTGGTTTTCTTTTTTTCTGGGTTTTTAGGGCCACACTCAGCAGCATTCGGGGTTTACTCCTGGCTCTGTGCTCAGGGATCACTCCCAGTGGGGCTTCAGGGCAGTGCCAGGGGGTTGCCCAGGAATCAAACCAGGTGGAGGCAGCTAGTCAGGTGCCCTGCCCACTGTGCCGTCTCTCCGGCCCCGAGTGCCTTTACACAGCAGGCAGACAGGGAGGGGCCCCGCTGGGAGCTGCTTCCCCAGGGGACCCCACTGGTCGCGGGTCCCTCTCTGAGTGCACGGCCAGCCCCTCTGTTCCCAGCACAGACCCCCGTATGCGGTCTGCTTCGTCCCGGCCCTGGAAACAAGCCCCCAGACCAGTTCTCTGAGCTCGGTTCTCGAACCCCACATTTGAGGGTGAGGGGTGAGGGTGGGGTCCTGCCCAGTGATGTGTCCGGACACAAACGATTCTCTCTGTCCTTGAGCCTTCGAAGATGGTCACCTGGAATTTGAGTGGCATGGGGACTGTGTGTGTGTGTGGTGTGTGTATGTGTGGTGGTGTGTGTGGTGTGGTGTGTGTAATGTGTGTGATATGTTGTGTAGTGTGTGTGTGGTGTGCGTTGTGTAGTGTGTGTGGTGTGTGTGATGTGTGTGGTGTGTGTGTGGTGTGTGGTGTATGTGTGTGTATGTATGTGGTATATGTGTAGTGTGTGTGGTGTGTGTTGTGTGGCATATGTGTGTGGTGTGGTATGTGTTGTGTTGTGTGTGTGTAGTGTGTGGTGTATTGCGTGTATGTATGTATGTGGTGTGTGTGTTGTGCGGCGGGTGTGGTATATGTGTGTGTATGTATGTGGTGTGTATGTAATATGTGTGTGTTATATTTGTGTGTATGTATGTGGTGTGTATGTGATGTGTGTGTGGTATATGTGTGTGTATGTATGTGGTGTGTGCGGTATGTGTGTGGTGTGTGTGGTGTGTCTGTGCTATGTGTGGTGTGTGGTGTGTATGTGGAGTGTATGTGATGTGGTGTGTGTGGTGTGTGAGTGTGTGCACGCACATGTGGTGCTCAGGAGTAAGGGACCCTCCGGGGACTCTCGCCACTGAGAGCCCGGGTCAGTGCAAGCTCATGAGAGGCCGAGGAGGGGGGTGACTGAGGCCCTGGGTGCAGCGGGGGGTTCCGGGGCTGCCCAGAGGGTGCTGGCAGGTGGGGCCCCGGGGCTCCCCGGCAGCATCAGGGACCCAGACGGAGCTGGGGATGAAACCAGCGTCAGTCGCATCGGGACAGGCAGGGGCCTCAGCGGGCCCGGGACTGGCTTCTGACTCCACCGTGCTCCTGAGCCTGAACTCGAATGTTCCCCCTGCCAACACCCCCCACGCCGTGTGCCACCCACAGCCCGCCCCGTCACATTGCCAGCAAATTCCTGGCCGCGTCCCCTTGGCGTGCTACAGTCTTGAGGCTGTTTTGCTTAGACATTTCGGCCAGGTGGTGTTTCTCCCACGGGGAATGTTCGTGATTGCCGGGACGCGTCCTTCCAAACGAGGTGTGGCTTTGGCCCTAAAAGCGTCCGCTCCCTGGAAACGCTTCCTCCTCCTTTCCACAACCCCCGGAGCTCCCGTTTGAAAACCCTCTACTTGAATGAGCCGCTACTGACGTGGCCATAAGCGTCCCCTCCCACTTCTCACGACACTGATGGTCCTGAACGGGGAAGAACCGTCCAGAGCGAGGTAGCATGTGAGGAAAGTCGGATAACTGCATCCCTGCGGGAATACCCGCCACTCGGGAAAGAGAGAGAACGGTGGTCTTAGTTTCCGAAAGAGAAACCTCGGGGTGAGTAAGTGAGCACTGGCACGGCCTTGGAAAGGAGTTTCTCATAAGGGAATGTGCCCCACCTCCATGGTTACACAAGGCGGAGTGTCTAAAACCACCCAAAGTTCCTGACTTAGGTGTGCCTCGGGGGAGAACTGTCAGGGGAGGCAGGGCTGTCATCCGGCCAAGGCGGGCGCTAGCCTTCCGTGTCTTGGGCGCCTCCGCCCGTGTTTCTTCTTTCTTTCTTTCTTTCTTTCTTTCTTTCTTTCTTTCTTTCTTTTTTTTTTGCATTATGGGTCACACCTGGCAATGCTCAGGGGTTCCTCCTGGCTCCGCACTCAGGAATCACTCCTGGCGGTGCTCGGGAGACCCTATGGGATGCTGGGAATCGAACCCGGGTCGACCGCGTGCAAGGCCAACGCCCTCCCCGCTGTGCTATCGCTCCAGCCTGCCCTGCCCGTGTTTCTTCCACAGAGCTTGTCTATTGCAGCTCTAAACTGTTCTTCAAAACTCTACGCTCTGGGAGCCCTCGGAGCGCTTTGAAACGCTCCGTGACGAAGGGCAGATCTGTGGACGATTCCTCAGGGAGCTGCTTTCAAAATGGCACAATCGGCCCGGCAGGGGAGTGGACCGTGGCCCTGTGGGCACTGGCCCTGGGCTTCGGGGGCGAAGCAGGCAGCCCCCCGCCCCAGGCATCGGTGCCCCCAGACGAGACTCCCGCTTAGCAGACAGCCCGGGGGAGAAGCAACTGGGAGCCAGGAATGGCCTCTTGGGAAGTTGGGGTTCGGGGCCCCTTCGTGCAGTCCCTCCCGCCTCTGCCTGTGTCCCCCCACCTGCCCTGGGCCTGCGGCCTGCCTGGAGCCCGGAGCACCCCATGCTCTGTGTTTCGCAGTGATGCCTGCCCCTTCGCTTCTTTGCTTCTCTCTCTGTCACTGGGGCAGGGCCAGGGGTCTGCAGTGGGGGCGGGGGAGGGCGGGGTGCTGCCCAGTCCCCTGTTCTCACATGGTGGAACTTTGATCCAGTCCGAGGGCGAACTCGGCCAGACACTCCCGTGTCCTGTCTCAGGAGCACGGGCCAGTCCTGCTGGCCACCAGCCACTTCGCCTCACCTGCGTGTGCTGAAGGCCCCTTAACACATTGGCCATGGTGGCTGGCGCGCGGCCATGGATGTGTGCGGTGTGTGTGTGTGCGCATGTGTGTGTGCATACATGTGTGTGCTTGTGTGTGTAAGTATGTGTGTGCATATGCGTGTACGTGTGTACGTGCTCGTGTGTGTATTGTGCTTGTGTGTATGTGTGTGAGTGTGTGTATGCATGTGTGTGCATACATGTGTGTCTCTGTGCTTGTGTGTGAAAGCATGTGTGTGCATATGCGTGTACGTGTGTACGTGCTTGTGTATGTGTGCTTGTGTGTATGTGTGTGAGTGTGTGTGTGCGCGCGCTGAATTGTCTGCGTACATGGAAGGAAGAGACAGACGGGACTGAGAGTTGCACCCCCTCATGAACTCACGGCCACCCGCAGGTCTGGGCCGTCACCCGGGCTGGTCACTGAATCAGCCCTCGGGCTCTTGCTGCAACAGTGGGAGTGGGGGGTCGTGGTCGACTAGGACAGGGAGGTCACAGCTGGCCAGAGCCCGGTGACACCCGCCCTGAGGGCAGGTCAGTGGCAGCCTGTGGCCGGGGTCTTGGCCGCTGAAGCTGCCGGAAGCGGGAAGCCAACGTGGGCTGCAGCGGGTGAGGTCCGGGCCCAGCCGGAGGCTGCGAGCCCTTGAGACCCAGGACAGAGTGAGACCGTGGGTCACCTCTGTGCCTCCCCACCCACGTTCCCGGGACCCTGACCTTGGAGGTGGCCCCTGCTGGGCCCAAGGCTGGCCAAGTCCCTTCGCCTTCGCCCCTGCTTGGTCTCCTTAGAGCGCCCTGACGTGACCCTGCCTCATCCCCAGTACCCTGATGTCCTGTGTTGTGACCAGGCCAGGGCAAGACATCGTCTGGGGGGGGACTTTGCTCTTTCTGCTCCTGGCTCAGTGGGGCTAGAGCTGGACAGGAAGGAACCACAGTCCAGCGTGTCCCCCTGTGCAGACAGACCAGCTGCTGCCGCCTCCAAGCTGCCCTCCGGGATTCTTCCCCACAGCAGGAGCAGAGGGTGGGCCCAGCTGCGGCACTTGCTTCCCCTTGGTGACGGCAGGAAGCCAGGAAGAGGGACACCCCAGCCCCTGACACACACACAGAATGTGCCTGCACATTTCCAGAGTCTTCCACTTCTGGAGATGCCCATGGAGTGAGGGCTGTAGGGGGTTGCAGACAGTGTCCCTGCTCCAACTCTGGGGGTGCAGGGCTCTGCTGGGGGTGGGGGTGGGTCACAGATGCACAGGGAGGGCTGGGAGCCCCCGGGGACCCCCTCACCAGGGCTCCGCTCCTGGCCTGGGAAAGCCGGTCTCTGCCTTCCACTCGGGGCCCAAACAAAAGCCGGTTTCCAGGGCAACCAGGAAGCCGCACCAGAGAGCCAGAGTATTGTTTGGAAGCTTATCAATGGTTGCCAGGGAAACCGGGACAAGGACCCAGGCCTCTAGGTGACTGGGAAGAGGCAGATTTGAATTCCCGGAATGCGCGGGAGCAGAAAAGGGCGTGCCTTCCTCCTGCAACCCGCCTAAGGGCTCCGGCTGGTGACATCAGAATGTGCACCCAGAAAGCCTCTCGGCCTGGAGACGCCTCCAGAGATCAGCTTGCTTGTGCCCAGGGCTTCCTCCTGGCAGGGGGGGGTGGGGTGGGGGGGGCGCGACCTCTTAGGGACCAAATCCAACCGCGTGCGAGGCAAGCGCCCTACCCACTGGGCCATCTCTCCGGCCCCTGTACTATCTACCGCTCTGGCCCCAAGAGTCAAATTTGTAATAGCTATTTTGTATTCCTTATTGGCGCCCCAGAGGGGGTCAGCGAGAGCCCTCCCTGCCCCAAGGGACCCGGCCTGGGTAGCCGACCTCCACTATCCAACCACCGCCATGTTCCAGGCCGCTTTCTGGACCGCCTGGACACATCATAAGACATTTTATACCCATTTCCCATAATTACCACAGCGTGTTTGATGGGGTCCAGACAGTAGGCAGCAAATTATATAAATATATATATACATATATATATATATCACAAAACAATCACAAAAATCCTGTTAGTCGTCGATTGGTTCGAGCAGGCCCCAGTAACGTCTCCTTCATCCTAGCCCTGAG
>JAOXYA010000028.1:11154160-11173631 GCA_028565675.1 Sorex palustris | reverse complement strand
AGGGAAGAGAGGGAGGAGGAGGGGGATGAAAGGGGAGGAGGGAGAGGGGGAGGACGGGGAGGCGGCGGCTCTGTGGGGTTCAGGCACCTTAAAGCCAGTGGTGGGGCGCAGTGGTCTGATGTCTTTGCTGCAGGGAGAAACCCGTGTGGGAGTCGGCAGCCGGCACCCCCCTACCCGCGGTTGCCTCAGTTTACCCGCCATGAGGCTTTGCACCCGCTGGTCAAAGAAGCTCCGGGGTGCCCAGGATGGGCGGCGTTTTGCCCAGGCGTGTCTGCCAGCTGCGTCCCGGCGCGCGTGTCTAGCAGCCGCCAGCAGGTGGAGCCCGCGAGCCGCGCCCGCCTCCCGCCGCGGTGGCCCTGGGGACTCTGCAGCCCTGAGCGTCCCCGCAGGGGGGGCAGGGGATGTTCCTGGCGAGCAGAGCCCAGCTGAGGCGCAGTTTCAGACCGCTGGCGGGGGGGGGGTGCTGGAGAACCGGAGGGTGTCTGCAGTTACGGGCCGGGGAATCCGTGGGGACAGCCCCTCCCCCAGGTGCCAGTGGGCTCAGGGCGGGTTGGAGCAGACCTGGAGCGTCACCAGGCGGGCAGGGGTCCCCGGCGGGATGGGGGGGCAGGGGGCCATGTACAGCCCCTGGCATTCGCTTAGGACTCAGGTCTGCGCCCGGGGCATCAGGGGTCCCTCAGCTGGCCGTGGTGGGCGTCAGCCCCTGACACCGTGAGACCCGCTGCCCTGGTTTGAGGGGCTGCAGGTGCCCCCCAGTGCGTTCAGAGCGGTTTGTGGTGCCGTCGGAACCCCGTGGCTACCCGCTGCCCTGCAGCCGCTGCCGTGGGCCGACTCCCCCCCGCCCGAGTCCCCGGTGTCCTGCGGTGACCTCTTGGGGACAGTGGGTGGTGCGGGCACCCACTTTTCTGCACGTCTCGCACAAAGGAGTGAAGGGCGGCACCCGGGGGAGCTGCTGGCCGCCCGCCACCCCTGTGGGGACACCCTAGGGACCCCGGTGGACGGCGCCAATGGGGTCGAGCCCCGCGGACTGTGGTGCCCACGGCAGAGGGCCCAGCCCGACCCTGCAGCGACTGAGTGGTTCTGGCCGCAGAGCCGGACCTGCAGGAAGGCTAACGGGCAGCCCCAGACTCTCCCTCCCGTTCCCGGCCCCACCCCTGCCCTGCCTCAACTCCGCCCCAGCCTCACCCCTGCCCAACTCGACCCCATCCACTGCCCTTCCCAGCCTCATCTGAGCGGGGGGATGGTGGCCAGGGCCCTGCTCCACGTCCTGGGTTCTCTCCCACAGTGCTCCTGAGCAGGTGAGCCGGCGGGCGGGTGGAGAGAGGGCGCCCCTGCCTGCTCAGGCTGACTCCCAGGTAGGGGGCCGCCAGCCTGTGTCCCCACTGAGGTGTCCAGGAACGCTGACCCGTACCGGTGTCTCGCGAGGGGGTTGCCTGTGTCACCTTCGGGGGGGCTCGGCTTCCTGAGGCCTGTGAGGGGGCCGTCGGGAGGCGGCGCTGACCCCTGCGGCCAGGACACCCCCTCCCGGTGCGGGCCAGGCCCCTTGCCTGCGCTGGGGGGCTCACGCCCGGAGGTGCCGCCCCCGAGTGCCGGGTGCGGCATGGGGGACCCAGGCCCAGGCACTGAGGTCGGCCCTGACCAGGCCCTTGGGGGCTCTGCGGGTGCTGCCGCCCGTCTGGAGGGAGGCTGAGCTGGCAGGACGGCGGAGGGTCCTCTGCTCCTCGCAACCCCCTCCTCGGGGGGGGCGTGAGTCTCCAGCCTTGGCAGGTTTTCCCGTTGCACCCCTCTGCCTCCCCCTCCCCCTCCCCGCCACCTTCTGGAACCTTGCTCTCTGGCCCAGCTTGGGGACGCCCCTGCGGGGGAAGCCCACCTCCGGGTGGGGTCCCTGGCTGTGCTGCTGGGCTGCCTTAACCACAGCGCAGCCCAGGGTCCGGAGTCCGGGGTCCGGGCTCCGGGAGGGGCGGGCGGCACTCAATCCAGCCTCTGTCTCCTCTCCCCGGGACTTCTGGCCTGGCTAATTGCCGGCACCTTTCAGACGCCCGTTAAAGCGAGCGGGGGGGGGGGGCGGGGGGGCGCTGCTAATCAGGGCCAGGCTGCCGGTTACTAACGCAGGGCAGCTGGACCCGCCCGGTAATGAGCTCCCGGGGGTCTCGTACAGTGGGGGACCCTGCCCTCGGCAGCCCATGGGCTGGTCCTCATCCTTGTGCCCCGGGGGGAAGCCCCGGGAGAAGTGGGGTATCCCTGCCCCCCCAGCCCGCGCAGGGGCAGATGGAGTAAGGAGAGCGGGGTCCGGCCCCGCAGAGCCTGGGCGTTCTCCCGGGTGGGTGGTGCGTGGCAGGGCCCGGCTCTCCCGTGGGCTGTTTCCCACCCAGCGCCCTCTTTCCCGTCACGAGGCGGGTGGGGGTCAGCCCCTGCCCTCCTCAGATGATGTGTGAAGGGACTTGGGCGGGATGGGCCGTCCCAGCCGCTCAGCCCCCCAGAGAGCCCAGTTCCCTGGTTACTGGGAGACCCCTTAGCTCTCAGCCCCCCTCACTCCCGCATCACGGGTGGGGGCGTGTGGCCCCCGTGCCGGGAGACAGGCCCCTGGGATGGCGGATGGAGCTGGGGGTCGCCCGCGCGGCTTCAGGTGCCGGGAAGGGAAGTTGCGAGCTTTCAAACAAACCGGTAATTACCGCGGAATATTCCTCTGGAGGGGCTAATTGGCTCAGCCCAGCGCCAGCCCCGCTGTGACGGCGGCTGCCGGCCCTGGAGAGGCCACGATTAGCAGCGAATTAGCATCTTGCCCGTCCGGCCGGAGGGTGCTGGCCATCTGCTTAGCCGGCGGCGGTCCCGGGGCAGCCCCAGACCCTCTGGTGGTGGCCCCTGTTCCTGTACGTGGTGTTTGTGTGTGTGTGTGTGTTTGTGCGCGCGCGCGAGTATGTGGGCCCCTGTTCCTGTATGTGGGTGTATGTGGGCTCCTGTTCCTGTAGGGGTGTGTGTGTGTGTGTGTGTGTGTGTGTGTGTGCATGTGGGTCCCTGTTCCTGTATGTGGGTATGTGTGTATGTGGGCCCTGTTGCTGTAGGCGAGTGCGTGTGTGTGTGTGTGTGTGTGTGTGGGGCCCTGTTTCAGTATGTGGGTGGGATGTGTGGTGTGTGCACGTGCTGCATTGTGCTTCGTGTGTGTGGATGTATGGGTTCGAGTGTGCATGTGTGTACACGTGTGCGCATGCTTGTACATGAGCGTGTGTGCTCCTAGGCAGGACAGTCCTGTGGGTGGTTGCAGGCTTGTACCCACGGCTGAGGAGTTGGAGAAGGCTCAGGGGGGGTGTGGGAGGTGGGGGCAGAGAGTCGGTTCTGGTGGGCCGTCCCCAGCCCGTGTCCCTGACGTGGCAACATGAAGTCCTCAGGGGAAAGCGACCCCAGAAGCTGGTGCTGTGACACAGCCGGGTAGTGGTGCCCCCTGTGTCCCCTGGGTCACGTGTCTGGGTGCCATAGATGCAGGGGGCCACTGCCCTGTCCCCCTTCCAACTCTCTTTGCAGTGACCCATTGAGGGGCAGTGCTGTGACCCCAGGGGACCTGGAAAGGAGACAGTCCCTGTCCCGGCCGAGGGTCTGGCCCTTCCCGGCGTTGGGGCAGGAAGGGACGTCCGTCCGCCTCTGTGTCTGCCCCGTTCGAGTGCCGAAGTGCCTTGCTCGCCGCGCTGGGCCCCTGCAGCCTGTCCCTGGGCCAGAGAAGGCCCTCTCGGGCGCACAGGCGGTCAGCTGTCCCCTGACCTCACCCCCTGACTATGTGCTCGGCCTCCCTGGGGACCGCCGTTGCACAACCAGGCCGGCCCTTGTTTTCCTCGCTTTGAGCATGGGCGGGAGCGCTGGGGTGGGGGGCAGCCCCCAAGCGTCCTGTGCAGGGGAAGGGCTGAGAGTGCCCCGGGGCTGTTGCCTTCGTCCTTGCGGGGGCAGCCCACCAGGCCACGCGCGATTGGGAATCTGGGGGCATGTGTCCCAGGGGTGGCCATGGTCACCCGCTCAGGAGTGCTGTGGGGACAGGTGAGAACGACCCCTTCCTGCACTCAGAGGGCCGAGGCCCCCTCGGGTGTCCATCCTGGGCTGCTGACCCCGTGGCCATCTGTCCCACGAAGCTGAAGGCCGGGATGTGAGCTGGCATGGCCGCCCGTGTGGGCCGGTTCTGCCCGGGTCCCCGGCCTCCTGCACCTTTGGGTGGGGGCTCATTCAGGAGGGTTCTGCCTGCCTCCCCACGCTTCCCTGTAAGGGTCTCCGCCTATCAGCCCCCCCACCCCCCAGGCAGCGGTGGACAGTTGCGTGAAAGGAAGAAGACAGAGTGGCAACTGGGCCTTGGGGCCAGGACCTGGCGCTCTCAGGGGTGTCCAGCCCCGCCACTGACCCCCTGCCAGGGAAGATCCCGGCCCTCCCTGACCCATCTTGTCATTACTCCGGGCAGACGTAGAGGGACTCTTGAACCCGGCCCACCCTCCACCCATGAATGAATTAAAAAGCCGGAGACCACTGCCCTCTGGGGCCCAGGGGGGCCACTCTCGTGGGCACGCTGCAAGAGGGGAAAGATTTGCTCTGGCTTCGGCAGCTGGGGGCCCTCGGGGGACGCTTGCCTTGCTGGACGCACCGAGCGCAGGGTGGACACACCGGGACTCGGGGACAGCGGACGCGCTCGGCCGGAGCTGCCCGGAAGGTGCTTCCTCGTGGTGCAGTGAGGTCAGGCGGGCTTGGGAGCCACTGCCTGGAGGGACGGGCCCCAGCTGGGCCCTGGTTGGCCGTGGTGGACACCGCCCGCGGTGGATACTGCTTTCTTGACACCCCTAAGTCTGGGCCCTCGGTTCCGGAAGTGTGTGACTCCAGGAGGCAAGGTGGGCGGGCGGGCTGGGGAGGAGGGCAGAGGCCGGCCTGGGGGTCATCTGTCCAGCCCCCATTGCTGGCCTCGTGTGGCTCAGACGCTCCCCGACCCGGCCAGCTCTGGCAGGCAGCCTTGGTGCCCCCTGAGCATCTCAGGTGATCCGGTGGATTTGGGGGCGCATCTTCCCAGGGTGTCTGGTTCTGTGCACCCTGAACCCAGCCTGCCTGGTCCCTGCCCCCAGCCCCCTTGGACCCCCCCCGCCCCCTGGGCCGGCCTGTCTGTTGCCCTGCCGGCCTCCTGTGGCCCGCTTCTTCTCTGCCGGCCCAGAACATTCCGTCCCGAGGCCGGTGGTGTCTGTGTGAGCCCGGGTCCTGCCGGCCATCGCATCTGCGACCGGGAGCGGCTTTTCCTCAGCGGTTGTAACGTTTCTCTTGAGCCCCGGCCAAAGGGACACGAGGATGAGGTCACAACTAGAAAAATGTGTTCCAGAATCTTCGAGGCGGGGGGGGGACAAGGGGGGTCACAGCTGCCCAGTGCAGGGAGGGTGAGGCTTGGTGGGTGGACAGCAAGGCAAGTGGACACCGGGCCCTGGCTGGCCGGGCCCCACACTCTGGCTGGGGTCTCCCCTGGTGCGGGTAGGAGGGGGCTTGGGGGCAGACAGAGGGCTGTTCCCCACCCCACCCCAGCAGGACACGGTTCTGGACCCGTGTGCCCCGCCAGGGTCCCCCTCTGTCCTTCCGGTGAGAGCCGGTGACCCTCACAGCTCTGGGAGCCACTGACACGTAGGCAGGGTGCCACTGGCCCTGGATCCTGGGTCTGGGGGTGGGCAGGGTGCCAGGGTAGGACAGACTAGCCCATGGGCGCAGCATGGGGCCGAGGTCAGACGGGGGGGGGGCACAGGCGGAGGTGACGGGCAGGGTGCTTGGGGGGCCCCCGTGCGTTAGGGATGCCACCCGGGTCGACCCTGCGGTTGGAGACACGGGGTCAGAACCACAACCGCCACCCGCCCTGTGTGGGTCACACTCACCACACGTGTGCCTCTTGTGTGTCTCATTCAGAAATGCGTGTCTCTGGGCCTTGTGGGTGCCGGGCGGGGGTATGGGGGGCCGGAGGGGGATGTCTCTTCCCCGCCTCCCCGCGGTTACCATCACCCTTTATCCGCTGGCTGTTCCCCTTCCTGCTCCTCGTGGGGGCCGTGACAGCAGGCCGGGCAGACTGTGGGGGCTGCGTGTGAGATGCCGTGCGTGGGGCGCGGTTGACACACAATATTGTGACAGGCCCGCTGCCGGGCTCCCGGGCACGCAGGGACGGGGCCTTGGGCGGTGTGCTGGCTGCCTGCCCCAGACACATCCCTGGGGGGCTGGCTCGGGAGGCCTGTGGACGTTCCTGTCCTGGCTGGGGGTGTGGGGTGGCCCGTGACCCTGGCGTGGGTCCCGCTGGGACTGCCCTCCCCGCCCTTCCCCCATGGTGGGTGCCCCCACCCTCGGCTCTCCCAAGAGCAGGTGGAAGTAGGGCCCACCCTGGCAGGGGTACCAGGCACCTGTGGGCCTGCTGCTCACCGACCAGCACCTGGAGCCCAGACCCCCGGGGACGCCCGTGGCGGGTGTAGCGGAAGCTTCTGGAAGGCCCAGGAGCACGGCTTGCATCGTCCTGGGGCACCGGGCAGGGGTCCCGCTGGAGCGTCACCGGCTCTCAGGACAGATTGGGACAGGCAGACGGAACACGCGGGCTCCCGAGACCCACCCCGGTGACCTGTCGGCCCGAGTGGACCGTGCCGTCCCATCAGGCTGAGCCGCTGGGGGTGGCGTCGCCTCGCCCCTGGCAGCCCGGCCCGCAGCTGTGTTCAGGTCCGAGTCTGTCCTGCCGTGCAGTGCCGGTGCCAGTCGCAGCTGCCCCTGGGCCGTGCCGCCCGGCTCTGGATGACACGCGGCGGGTGCGAGAGCGACCCCTGCTGGAGGGTGGGAGTGAGGCGACCCCGCCAGGTGCCCGTGCCCATCGGCCTGGGTCCCAGCAGGAGTGATCCCCAAGCATTGCTGGCCCTCGCTCAGGGCGGGTGGGGCAGGGTGCGGCTCTGCTGTGCTGGGCCCCCTCCTGACACCCCCCTGTCCCCGCGCCCGAGCCTCAGTGCCAACATCCAGGGGCTGCGTGTTCCGGGGAGACACGGCCATCCCGGGGTCTCCTCTTTCCCTGGCGAGGGGACCCTCTTA
Source organism: Sorex palustris (assembly GCA_028565675.1). Lineage (NCBI taxonomy): Eukaryota > Metazoa > Chordata > Mammalia > Eulipotyphla > Soricidae > Sorex > Sorex palustris. Next base: position 11,166,581 of record JAOXYA010000028.1, on the reverse strand, counting down.
GGAACCGTCTCGGGTCCCGGCGCTGAGCTCTCCCTCTCAGCGGCCTGCTGTGCCTGGGTGGCGCTCTGGGGGCTAGGCTCCAGGGGAACGGGATGGGAGTCTTGGAGCCACAGAACCGTAATGCCTCCTGCCTTCTGATGGTCAGCTGGCCCGGGTCTCTCTCTGCCCGCTCTGAGGGCGCGCACACACACACACACACACACACACACACACACACACACACTCACACTCACTGTTCCACAGGCACACACAGACATGTACACACACACACTCACATTCACAGACACACTTAGACACGGATACCCTTGAAAGCACACACCCAGACATACACAGACACACTTAGACACAGACACAGTTGTAGACGCACACACTCAGGTACACTCACACACAGACACACACTGCTCAGACACATATGCATACAGATACACTGACACACAGATACACACACAGACACATTACCACACACACAGATACATACACACTCGTACAGATACACGCACAGGCACACTCACTCATACACAAATGCACCACAGCACACAGAGACACACAGACGCACTCAGGCACACCCACACACAGACACCCACACAGATAAACACTCAGGCGTGCGTGCGCACACACAGAGACACACACACACACACACACCCAGACCCAGCCTCAGCCAAACGGGCCTCCTTGGCGCCAGTGCTGGGGGTTCAAAGGGAAAGTGTGCCCCGCCCTCGAGGGAGTTCGGGCTCCCGGGAGTGGCCCTGCACAGGCTGAGAATTTTCCAGAAAAGGCCTGAATTACCTCCTGAACACCAGCTCGCGGCAGCAGGAGCCTGGAGCTGCCCGGCCGGGCCGGGTGGGGGCTGGTTTCCTGGCGGGGGCCCAGCTGGCCGGCCTGTCATTAGCCCGTCTGGGCCCGGGGGCGGGCACCGTCTCTGCCCTCGGGGCTCCCTTGACAGAGGCCCTTCACTTTCTCTGGTTCGATTTTGTGGGGGCTGGCGTGGAGCCTCACCCTCTGACCTTTGACCCTCACCCTCTGAACCTTTGGGCCTTATCAGGTCTCTCTTGGGCAGTTTCGGGGGATGCCTGGGGGTGGAGGGGGCAACCTTTCTGGGTTAGGTCACTTTGGTGCTACCTGCTGGGTGGACTGAGGGGCAGGAGGACACTCAGATGTGGGGGGTTGGCAGTGGCCACCTAGGGGCCTAGGGGTCAGCCGTGGGTGGGGGGGCGGCCGGTGCGTGTCTCCACGGCCTCACCTAGTACCTGGGCATTCCCCAGATGCCCTCCCGCTGGGGCCTTAGTTCCGGCTCTGACTGGATGGTGTCCCCCACCCCCAATGGCCTGACCAGCGTGTCCCCCAGTACAGAAGCTAAAGCCACAGCCCTGGGCAGGGGAGGGGGGCTCACACACACAGACCCCGCATGTGAAAGCATGTCTGCCTAGCGCAGGTCAGGCTCAGAGTCTGCGGCTGCCCCTGGTGTCCACCTCCAGACAGACCCGGGTCCAGGAAGGCCCCCAGCACCCCCGCCCCGAGCCCCTGTTCGTGCGTCACGCCTGGCCCCATGCTGCTTGGAGGCATCCAGTGCGCTGCCCTTCCCCTCCCCACACCTGGCCACCTGCGGGCTAGGGGGGTCCCCGCCCCCGTCGCCCTGATTTGGTGATGGGACCACCCAGCAGTGCCCACGGGGTTGCTTCCGGCCATGCTGGAGGCACAGAACCAGGGATGGAACCTGGAACGGGTGGAACCCGGAACCAGGGGTGGAACCCAGTATCAGGGGTGGAACCCGGTATCAGAGAGGGACCCAAGAACCAGGGATGGAACCAGGAACCAGAGAGGGAACTCGGAACCAGGGGTGGAACCCGGAACCAGGGGTAGAACCCAGAACCAGGGGTGGAACCCGGAACCAGGGGTGGAACCCAGCCTCCTGCACAAGGGGCCCAGCCCTACCCACGCCCCTCGCCGGCCCTCAGGACCCCCAGCTGTCCTGTGAGGCCAAGGCCCTGTGTGCTGCCCGTGTTCCTCCCCTGCCTTCCCCCCTCCCGCCAGCGGCTGTACCCAGGACTGTCCGGAACACCTGTAGGCCCCCCGCAATTCTGCGGGGGCTGTGGGCCATGCCGCCCCCCCTCCCACACCGCCCTGTCTGCTGCCTTCGACCCTCGGCCCCGGGGCTAGGGGGCTCTGGCACTTGTCTGCGGCTAGTCTGCTGCGAACCCCTTGGCCGGCCCTCCCGAGCCCCTCAGAGGGGCGTCCTGGCTCTTCCTTCCTGCAGAGACCTGGGGGGTGCCAGGACCCCCACTCTGGGACCTGCAGAGCTGAGGGAGCTGGCGGTGCGGCTGCTCTGCTGTGAGTGCGCGGCCAAGAGGCCTGGGTGGGAGCTGCCGAGAGACACCTGAGAGGCCGGCACCCAGGGGCCCCGGCACCCAGGGGCTCTCACACCCAGAGGCCCTGGCACCCAGGGGTCCTGACACCCAGAGGTCCTGACACCCAGAAGCCCCAGCACCCAGGAGCCCCGGCACTCAGAGGCCCCGGGACAGGTGTCCTTGCATCAGTGATGTTTGGCAGTGCCGGAGGTTGCACTCAGGGCCTCCCGTCTCTTGTGCCTGCCTAGGGTGCCAGAGTTTGCCCAGCCCTGCCGTGGGATCCCGTGGGCAGGCCTGGAGCCTGGGTCAGGGCCCACTTCCCGGAAGGCCCCCAAGGCTGCCTGCCCGCGTGTATATGCCTCGCTGACGGTGGCCAGTTCCCCTGCAGGCGTGTGTCCACAGGAGGCCCTCAGCCCTGCCGGGGACCCCAGAGTTCCTGGGCAGCGGCTGCAGTTGGCCCGTGGGGCGCCGGGACAGGCCTGCTGTCGGGTGGACCGTGATGGTGGGTAGGAGGGTGGAAATAGTGAGTTTGGGCCGACCTGCGGGGAGGGGGCATGGCGGGGGGGTGTGGGCCGGGCTGGGGGCGTGTTTGCCCCTCTCCCCCCCACCCCCGGCCCAGTGTGCCTGCACCTGCGTCCGTCTGTCCGCCTGGGGCCCCTCCAGCCGGCTTGGGCACGTCCCACCTCAGTGGTCTTGGGGTTCCCCAGAGCGAGCGGGTCGCCCGCCCACCAGCCGGGCGCAGATGCGAGCAAAGCACCAGTTTCCCGGGTGGGAAAAAGTGGGTCTCTGCAAATGACGGGCCTCTGCTCGGCCGCCGCAGCCCCAGTCTGGGAGGTGTGCGAGGGGGTATCGGGGCCCGGGGGCACCAAATCCGCCAGTGCCGTGTGGAGTCTTTGTCCCCTTTCTCAGCCCTGAGAGAGACTGGGAGAGCGTGTGCGAGACACTGGTGCCTGGGTTTAAAGTGCCCCGCCATGGAAACTCCCAGAAACTTCTGGAAGCTTCTGGAAGCTTGAAGATCCCTCCCCTCCGCCCCCCCCCCCCAGCAGGAAGTGGACTCCTTGAGCATCAGGTAGACCCGGGTGTTGACTCAGGTGTGCAGATGCCGTTCCCGCCTATACTGTGGGACATGGCCATCGGGGGTCTGTGGGCCCACTTGGTGCCCTGCTGCCTGGAGAGAGAGCCGGCCCCTTGCCGGAAGGTCCTGAGCTGCGGGAACAGAGAACTACCCGGAGGACTCGGACCCGGTCCCGCTTCTGGGCCTGGCGCTGGGTCTGGCGGCTTTGCCCATTCCTCGTGGGGCGGGTCCCGTGAGCACAGTGGACGTGGGGCCGCTCTCACCATCTCCGACACAATATCCCCCAGGGCCGGGCTGTCCTCTGTTCTGGAATCCGGGCTTCTCTGACTTAGGGGCTCGTCCGGCAGTGCTCAGGACTTGCTCCCGGCAGGCTGGGGGCAGCTCACCGGGTGGGGTGCCCGGGATTGAGCCCTTGTCAGCCGGTGCCCCGCGCGTCTCGGTGTTGGCCCAGCTCTGTCGCAGGGCTGAGTGCCTGCCGGGTTCACGAACCGCAGGAGGAAGAGGGGGCCGTGAGCCGGGTGCAGGCGCGGCCAGGAGACCGGCCTCCGCTCCTGCTCGCGGGGAGGGGGTACCCAGGGGACCCTAGCACCCAGCCTTTCCCCAAGGGCCGGGCCCTGCTCTGGTTGCCCGGCTGCTCGGCCCGTCCCTGGCCTGAGGCCCCTCCTGGCTTGCACTGTGCCCAGGCTGGCGTCTGCCGAGCCCCAGTCCCCGGGGACAGCCTGCAGTGGCCGGAGCCCCGGACCCTAAAACCCCGCCCCCCATCCCAACCCTCCTCCCTCCTCTGTAAGAGTGGGGGATCACACCCATGAGAGGAGAGTGGAGAGAGGTTTCCCTGGCGCCTCTGTTCTCTCCCAGTGGAGTCCGGGGCGGGGCGGGGGGGGGGGGGTCAGGAAGCCATCCCTGAAGGGGCCGGGCCGGGAGGTGGTGGCGTGGGAGCCAGGCGTGTTCCCGTGCCAGCCCCAGAGCACGTGCGGGCCGAGATGGTCCCCGGGGGTCCCATGCCCGCGGCGCTCAGGGCCCGTGTCCCGGCTCTGGGCGCAGGGGGCCACGGCATGCCTAGGGTTTGACCCAGGGTCGGCTGCGTGCAGGCCACTGCCTTAGCCCGGCCCCCTCCTCTTTGCAAGCGGGACCAGTCCCGTCACCTCTGGGACGCAGAAGCGCTGGTGGGAAATGCTTTCAACGTGCCGAGCGGGACTCCCCGTCGGCATCGGGGACGTGGGTGCAGGCAGGAGGGCCCAGATGCTGGTTTCCTGCATGCGGGTCTCTGAGGGCGGGAGGCTCCTTACCAGACCATGTCCCTGTCCCCACAGGGGTCAGCAGGACAGCCTCAGATGACCCTCGGGGTGCAGGTGACGAGCTTTGGGTCGTCCTTCCCGTTCCGGTGTGGCCCTGCACCCCAGACCTGCAGAGACGCACCTCCTGCGAGTGCCCGGTGACCACGCTCCGCCGTCTCAGACACAGCTCGCTCACGGATGAAGAATATTAATTCCCCGGGGAGATTGCCACCCTCCCCCATCCATCCCTTTTTTTTTTCCCCCTCCGATGGTGTGTTAATAGAAACATTTGTTCGTTCCAAACAAGGTCAGTGCCGATTTAAAAGCAGACATACGCTTTGAAAATTTATTCATGGCGGGACCGAGGACACAGAATTAATTAAGTCGAAGAAGCTGACGGGAGGGTGAGGCCTTTGCCTCGGTTTCCGGCGTGTCTCAGGAACCGTGGCCACTGGGGATGAGGGGTGGGTGTCTCCAGCCAGTGCCCCTCACACAGGCGCTCACGAGCTCAGCAGTGAGGGGACCCGGGACAGTCATGGGGCTCGCATTGGTTTATGGGGTCATTGAAATACTCGTTCTGCCGAGGGCGTCTCCTGCACTGTCGAAAGTCTCTCCTACCCCTCACCGCGTTCCTGTCCCCTTCTGGGCCACTTCAATCTCTGTCCCTTTCAACTTGCCACATCCCACTTCCCCCACTGCCCGGCATGGGGAGAGCCAGGGCCGAGAGCCTGTGCCCGTGGGTGTCGGGCCCCTGCCGAGGCTGGCGCGTTTGAGAATATGCACTGTGTCTGCTCCTAGGGCCAGGGCCACGTGGGGAGTGTCCCCTGGCCTCAGCTTGTCTGGGGTCCTGTGGTCCGTTCCACACACCAGAGTCCAGCTGGTCCCGCCCGAATCAACAGAAGCTTCCACACGCCTGCAGTTGCCAGGCTTGCCGCAACGTCCCCTCCCTGGCTGTCTGGGGCTGGACCGGAGTGGCCGCTGGACAGGGGCGTGGGTGGCCGAGGACAGGTGGGTCTGCTCGGGGAGTCTGGGCGCACTTGGCGCCGGCGAGGCTAGACCGGGGGGTCTGTGCTTAGGAGGGTCCACGCCCTCTCCTCGGGTGCTTAGAGGCAAAAGGTCCCTGCGGGTGCTCGGTGGCCCTGCCTGTCCGTCGTCATCGTTGTGAGCTCAGGCGGCAGGGGGTGTGGCTGGGCCCAGCAGCCGCGGGGTTGGTGGGTGCTGGAACATTCCACAACAGCAGGATGCGCTGCTGGGGGTCTCTGCCTCATCCCGACCGACCGCAGGCCTGAGGATTCCACTTCCTCTGCGTGAGCACAGCCGGCCCGAGCCGTTTCCTATTTCCGGAACATTCTTCCCCCGGCCACGTCCATCTCTGCAGGAGTTTCCAGTGACCCCTCCTGCTTCAGGAAGTCCCAGGGGGTGTTTGTGCGCTGGCGACCGGCTCCCTTGGCCCCTGGGCCCCTGTCCCGACCCCCTGGTGGTGCTGGGCGGCCCCTTCCCACCTGCCGTGAACTTGTGGTTTGGTGCTGTCTCGTCCTCGGCTGGGTGGGGCAGCCGTACCCTCTTCGTTGGTCCAGGGGTCGGGCTGGTGCGGGGAGGGGGACAGGCAGGCCAGCCCCTGGGGGTCTGTCCCCCTGCTGCCCCTCCCTTCCCTGCACCCCAACCCGCAGCCCGTGCAGGGGCTCCCCTGGAAATCTTCAGTTTTGGTTTTTGGGCCACACCTGGTAGTGCTCAGGGCTGACTCCCGGCTCTGTGCTCGGGGCTGACTCCTGGCTCTGTGCTCCGGGCTGACTCCCAGCTCCATCCTTGGGGCTGACTCCTGGTGGTGTTCAGGGCTGTGAGGGGTGGGGCCTGGTCAGCCGTGTGCCAGTGGTCCTCCCCGCTGTCCTCTCCCTTCTTTGTGCGCAGAAAGTGCCTGATCGTCCCAGAGGCTGCAGCCACAACCTGGAAACATTCTGACGTGGTGGGGGTCAGCTCAGGCGCTGGGAGGGACCCCGCTGTGCTTCCTGTCACCCCCCAGGCGCCTGAGGCTGCCTCGGTGGTGCTGCCTCCTCCCCTCGGGACTCATCCCCACAGCAGTCCTCCCTGCTCTGGCCCGTCCCTAGGCGGAAACCAGAAAACGGAGGGGGGTGGGTTGACCACCTGGAGGGTCGCCTGACAGCTGGTGCTTCGTGGGGGGCGTCACGGAGCTCTGAGCTGGCGTGCGGGGACGGGGCACCATGGGTCCAGGGCAGGGGGAGGGGCGGGCACCGGGCGCCCTGCAGCTCCAGGAGACCCTTTGGGCCCTGGATGCGCCTTCTTCCGTGGGGCCAGCCTGGTGGCGTGTCGGGGGCAGCCGGAGGAGGCCCGGCTTGGACCCAGCAGATGTCCCTGAAGGATCTGTGTGGATGTGCCCTCCCCACAGCGGCCATGGAACATTCCAGAAAGGCAGCTCGGCCAGCAGGGCGGTGGGCAGAGGTCAGGACTCGGGGGCTGATGCAAAATCACTGGTTCCGGTTCTGCTTTGGGGGGCACGGTTGGGGATTTGGGGTGGAAACATTCTAAATTCGGTGGCGGGAAGGTGCGGCGGTTGCCAGGATTGGCGTTGGGTGAATTACTGTGAGTGACTTTATGGGAGTAAAGTACAGCTGGTGGGCGGGGTGGGGGCTGGGGGGGAGTGAGCGTTGTTTTGCTGTGGCTGACCCGGACTTGGTCCTGGCCACCACACCTGGTCCCCGCACACCTGGTGAGGAATGACCCTGAGCCTCGCTGGTGTGGCCCCCAAAACAACAGCAAAACTAGACGGGGTATCTGCGTGCCTTGGGACTCGGGGGTAGGGGGCCCGGAGGTGAGGGGTACCCAGGGGTAGCCTGGGCCCAGGGCTAACGCACCCCTCCCACGTCGGTCCCCTCGGACAGGGAACAGGTCAGGGTACCCTGGAGTCTCTGCGCATGGCTCATGACCCAGCCAGGCAGTGGGGCCGGGGAAAGTTCTAGGACACCAGGTCCTTCTGGGGGGCAGCAGGCTCGGGGCCCAAGTAGTCAGGGGGCTGCCATCCCCGATGGCCTGGAAAGGGCTGTGATGGGGTGCAGGCCCTCTGGGGCAGAGTGGGTTCTGGGGAGGTGGGCAGGGGCTTGGGGGTCAGTACAGCCTGCGAGATTTGGGGGTCAGTACAGCCTGCGAGGCTAGGGGGTCAGTATAGCTCGCGGGGTTGGGTGGTCCGTATAGCACGAGGTTTGCCGTCCTCCCCCATGGCCCCCCCGGTCAGTTTCTGCAGTTGGAGGTTTTCACGGAGGTGCCACACGTGGTGGGGAGTCGTGGTCATCCCTGACCCGGGCTTCCTGCGTCCCCGCCCAGATGGGCGCTGTGTGTGGTGGCGGCGCTTCCCTTAACGGCAGGGCCGGCCCTCCCTCCTCTCCCTCTCCTCCCTCTCCCTCTCTGTTCTCTTCCCCTCCCCCCATTTCTCTCTCCCCCTCCCCCACTCTTTGGGTGCGTGTATGGGGGGGTGGTTGTGTTTTGGGGTCACTCCTGGCGGTGCTTGTGGCGCAGTGGCAATGTCCCCCTGTACTGCTTCCAGCCCCTTCTCTTCTGGGAGGCGCCACCCTTGGGCCTGGGCAGGTGGGGCGGGGGACACATGCCCGGCTGCCGGGGACCCTGGTGGCAGCTGGGCCGCCCGGCTCCGACACCTTCACACGGATGGTCAGGCCCCACGAACCAGGAGGGGCTTGGGCCTGCAGGTGCCTCCGTAGGATGGACCGGCCATGGCTCGCTCTCTCCCGTGAGGTCCTGGTGGGGGGGTCTTCTCCAGGACGCCGCTGTGTGGCAAGTGGCCAGTGACTGACCATCCTGGGTCCTGAGCCCCCGAGGGGGTGGGCAGAGCTGCGGGGATGGCTAAAATGGAACATCCTGGCAGCCACCCACGTGGTGGCCAGTGCCTAACGCGGCAGCTCATGCAGTGGCCAATTGCTCCGTCTTGAGCTCCAGGAGCCTGACCCCTGGGGTGGCCTTTCCACACCTGGATGGGATCCGCCCGCCGGGGCCAGCACCTGGGACTCTGGATGTTCTCACTGCCCCGTCACGGGCTGCCCGGTCCACTATGGCCTCCAGCCTGCCTCCTGCTTCAGCAGCTGCAGGGGGTCCCCTGGTTCCTTGGGTGTGAGGCTGTGGGGGGGCGGGCAGCGGGCGTGGAGGGAGGGGCTTCACCCCCCCTAATCCTGGTCCCTTCCCTGCTGGGTGCCCGGTCACTCCCGCTTCTCTCTTCCCTCACCCCAGCCCAGCTCATTGTCCTGGGGCCGTCCCACCTGGGAGGATTGCTGGAAGCCAGTTCCACCTTTTCTAGAGACTTCTGTGTCGGGAACAGAGCTGAGTGGGAAGCTGGGGAGGGCTGCAGGCTCAGAACAGCCCAGGGGACCCAGGACCTGTGCGGGGGCGGGGGGGTGTGCAGATGTGTCTGCCACGCAGGAGAAGGACAGTGTGCGGGGTTGGGCTCGGGCCCCCGGCCGCAGGCTTGGCCCGGGTGCACACGCTGACCCTGTCGTCAGCTGCTGCTCCTGGTCACCCTCCTGCTCACACACCCGGGAGAGGGGTCCGAGCGGCCTCCACGATCCCCTGCACCCTGCTCCTGCCCACCTGGCCTCCACCGAAAGGGGCATGCAGGGGGAACGGACGGCGTGGGCAGGCTGGGCGCCCCACGAGGGCTGGGGGGATTCCCCACTGGGTGCGTGTAGCCCCATCCTGCGGTGGGTCTGGGGCGGGGGGGCGTTCTCCAGGGCGCGGGCAGCTGGGAATGGCCTCAGAGCTGCAGCCGCTGCAGGGGTTGGCGCAGGGGTGCGGGGGGGGGGACGGGCTCCCCCTCCCGCCCTGTCCCCCAGTGGCTTCACAGTCACATTGGATGGCGGGAAGGCGGCTGCGCAGGACCGTCTGGGGGGGATGTCCACAGGGGGCTAGCTCAGTGGGGCCCTGGGGTGACAGGTTCTGCCCGCTGTCCTGTCCAGCCGGCCGGGAGAGCCCATGTTCCCTGCCCGGCCGGGAGACACGCTTTGCCCTGGGCCGCCCACCCCGGGCCCGGGGGCTGTGCAGGGAGCAGTGGGCCGGGTGGGGGCCCCTGGGTGCCTCCCTGTGAGCCCGTGAGCGCTGGCCTGCAGCCAGGGGGGCCCCCAGCAGCTCCCTCCTTCGGTGTCAGGGGGATTCTGGGTCACTAGGTGGCCGAGATGGAATCTTCTGCCGGGCCCTCCCTCACCCCGCCCTCCCCAGCCCGGCGCAAAGCCCGGCCTGGACTCCGGCTGCAGGATTCCCCGAGCACAAGGGTCTCTGATGGGCGGCTGGTCTCATGGGGGGGGGGGGTGTGACGCCACTCACGCTGGCCTGTGGGGTCAGGTCCCAGGGCCGTGAGCCCCACTGTCTGCCTGCAGGCGGGGCCCATGGGGACCACTCTGCCTGGGAGGAGAGGGGACCTGGCGCTCGTGGCCATGGCCGGGGAGCAGGCCAGTCAGGGGAAGGTCTTGGTGCCACCTTTTCACAAGTCCCCCCTCCCCCGGACCCCCTCACGCGCCCACCTCTCACCTCACGGGGATTGGAAAGAGTCAAGGTGAGAGTTTGTATTCAGTGATGTGGAGCTCGGTGCCTGCATCCCATTTGTCACTTCACACTCCGCAGAGACACTTGGGGGGGGGGTGTGGCCGTGTATCCCAGGATGGGCCCAGCACCCCTGTGAGGTCTGGGGAAAGCCCCCCCCCCGCACCCCCAAGACTGTGGGCCACCTCCTGGGACCCCACCTTTGCAGGAGGACACGGGGACACCCCCGCCCCATGGCCTGCTCAGAGCACGTCACACTGGAGTGAGGGTCCTGGGCGCGGGGCTGCTCCTGGCCCCATGCCAGTCCCCGCCCTGATACGCTGGGAGAAGACACAGCACCCAGCACCCAGCGCCCACACAGGCTGGCCCCGGGGCCTCCTAACACCCCCATAGCCCTGCCCACACACCCCCTCACTCCCTGTCCCCCAGCCTCCACACCCCCAGTTACACACACACACACACACACACACACACACACACACTGACCCTCCCCCACATTCTCTAACCCTTGCACACCCACCCCCCACCCCACTGCAGAATTTCTCCCCACTCAGCCTCTCCCACCCGAGGGCCTGAGCCTGCGGATACACCAGCACCCCAGAATCTGTGTCCTGGGACCGCAGTGATAGCCCAGCGGGTAGAGCGGTCCCCTGGCAGGCAGCCTGTCCAGGTTCGATCCCCAGCACCCCATAGGGTCCCCGAGCACCCTCGGGAGTGACCCTTGGGGCACAGAGCCAGGAGTGAGCCCCGAGCATCGCTGGGTGTGGTCCCCAAGCGAAAACCAAAACCTGCGTGTGTCCCCGAGGGGCCCCCGGGGGTTCGGGCAGGGGCTGGCTCCCATGTGGCCGTCCTCAGGGGCTCAGACCGTGGTTCCTGCCCCGAGCGGCCTCCAGCGTTCTGCCGTGGCGTTAAGAATGTTTACGGCGCTGGCTCAGCCTCTCCCGGATGTATCATTTCCCCGGAGGGAGGGAGGTAAGCCCAGATTTGCTGCCGGCACCTTCCTGAGCGGCCTGAGTTCTCATCCTGCCTGCCTGCAAGTGCAGAGGGCACCAGGGGCCCGCAGAGATTAACGGATTAAAGAAGGGGCCAGAGGGATAATACAGCGGGGAGGGTGTTTGCCTGCACACGGCTGACCCAGCTTCGATCCCTGGCATCCCATGTGTTCCCCTAAGCACAGAGCCGGGAGTGAACCCTGGGAACAGAGCCGGGAGTCAGCCCTGAGCACAGAGCCGGGAGGGATCCCTGAGCCTCTCCAGGTGTGTCCTGAGTCCGGGAACCGACACAGCAGGGGAGGTGGCTCGGTGTGCTGGAGCACCTTGCCAGCACCTCATGGTCCCCAGAACACTGCCAGGAGGGACCCCCGAAGAAAGAGGTGCTTGTAAGCAGCCTTGGAGCCTAGGTCAGCCCCCTTCCCTAGAGACCGCCTGCCCTGCAGTGCCCGTTTGAGGCACACGGAGTCACCTGTGACGCGGTCCCCCCCATGTCCTTCTGCCCCTCCAGACAAGCAGGTGACAACCTTCGTCTGCACGTGGAGAACCGCAGTGCAGCCCGGCCAAACAGTGCTCCGAAGGAGGGGCCCGGTGGGTGCTTGGGGAACCTGGGCAGGGTGCCCCTCCCCTCGCCAGGAAAAGCCATAGAAACCAGGGTGGCACAGGGTCGCCGCGGGAGGGCTCAGTGCCCGGGCCAGGGCCCCGCTGTGGGTCCCGCAGGCAGAGGAGACCACCGGGCCGGCCGGCTGCTCCCTTTGCAGCCTCCCGCGGGGACAAGGCAGGGACGAGGCACCAGGACCTGGTGCTGTCACTGCGCAGGGAGGGAGCCCTCCTGCCAGGGCGCGTGCGGGCGGCCGGCACCTGCCAGGGGGAGGGCCGGCTGCCGGCTGCGGGCTGCGCTTTGTTCCTGCAGCCTCGCACCTGGGCCTGGTTGCAGCAGCTGCCCCCGCCCCCCGCACCCCCGCGCGCGCACCCCTACACCTCGGTTGCCAACGGATCGCCCGCGAAGGCAGGCGGTGAGATCGGCCCGCTGCAGGTGGCCGCGTTCGGGGCGGGGCGTCCCCCGAGCCCCCGCTTGAGGGGTCGCGTCCCCGCGGTGGGCGGCCCCCTCCCCTCCGAGGCTCCGCTCCGCTCCGCGCGCGCCGCCGATCCAGCCCGGCGCTTGGGCCCCGCCCGGCGGGCGCT
>JAOXYA010000028.1:11122096-11148409 GCA_028565675.1 Sorex palustris | reverse complement strand
GGTCAGCATCTGCTCCAGGTCCCTGTGCAAGGCTGCGCTCTGAGATCTTACTGGCCCGTGGCACACAGTGGCAGAGGGCCCCCCCCCGCCGCCCGCTCGCTGTTCTGACCGTGGAAGGCCCTGGGCGGGCTGTCCTGCGTCCGTCCCGCTGTCCCCGCCTGCCCGCGGGGGCCCTGCCGCTGTGTCCCAGCCTCCCAGGCCCTGCGGCGCAGCTCATTGTCCCGTGCCACCTGGGAACCCAGAAACAAGTGTGGGGGACGCCCAGCAGCTGTGAGCCCCCGCGGCCCTTCCCAAGTCGAACACAGTTCAGGAGCGACGAGAGCGCGGCCGCCTCTGTCCCGGAGGTTTGGCTGGTTCCCGCTCACCATGGGGCGGCCTGGTGGGACCCATCCACCGGGCTGAGGCTAGCGAGGGTCGTCTGCCAGTCAGGCCCCGGCCTGCTCCATGCAGGAGGCCCCCGTTCCAGGGCCGGGCACCCCAGTGGACAGCTTTCCGGAAAGAGCAGGAGGCCAAGGGGCGGGGCAGTAACACAGCCGGGAGGGCGGCTGCCTGGGGCGTGGCCAACCGAGCTTCAGTCCCGGCATCCCTTTGAATCTCTTGAGCACCAGGCCAGGAGTCAGCCCTGAGCACTGCTGAGTGTCCTGAAAACAAGGAAGGGAGGGAGGGAAGGAGGAAGGAAGGAAGGAAGATGATGAACCCCAGGAGGGAAGGGAGGAAGGAAGGGAGGAGATGAACTCCAAGAAGGAAGGAGGGAGGGAAGGAAGGAAGGAGGAAGGAAGGAAGGAAGGAAGGAAGGAAGGAAGGAAGGAGAAAGGAAGGAAGGAAGGAAGGAAGGAGGCAAGGGAGGGAGGAAGGAAGAAGGACCCACGCACCCCCAGGCCGGGGTCAGCTAGAGCAGGGCTGCAGCTGTGGACAGTTGTGACGTGAGCCTCGTCCTTAGTTGGCAGGTCTGGTATGAAGCCTTAGCCTGCGGTGTGTGTGCAGGTGAGTATGTGTGCGGCTGTGCTTGTGTTCAGGTGTGTGTGTGTGTGTGCGCGCGCGCGCATGCATTTTCAGGTATGCTCAGGTGTGGGCACATGCGGGTTTGCAGATGTTTTTATGCACGTGTCTATGTGTTCAGGTGTGTGTGTGTGTGTGTCGGTGTGCATGGCAGGTATGTTCATGTGGAAGTGTGAGGCAGGCGTGCTGTGTGCAGGTGTGTGTGCAGGAGTGTGGGTGTGCGCAGGTGTGTGCGTGTGCAGGTGTGTGTGGGTGTACACGCAGACGTGCGAGGCTGGCGTGGTGTGTGCAGGGGCAGCATTGCCGGTTCTCTGCCCACCGTGATGTTGGCCGTGGTGTGAGCGGTTTGGTCTGTCGGCCACACACGAGGCACTGAAAAGGCTGAGGTTAGTGGTGGCTGCCGGCAGTTGGAACTGGAGCACACGCTTCTCCCAGACCTAGAACCTTCCCCGGGCAGAGCCGAGAGCCAGCGGCCTCCCTGGGACAGGAAGGTGGGTCAGTGGTTAGGGAGGAGTCACATGACGGCTTTCCCTCTCCCCACCTGGTCTCCGGGATGGCGGAGGCCGATTCTGTCCTGCACCTGGACACCCGTGGCTGCTCGTTTTCGGTCAGCTGTCTCTGACCCGGGGCCACTGTCCTGTCTCCTGGTGTCCCTCTGGTGTCAGGCTGCCCACTCTGAGACGGCCCAGTCCACTCTCACGGCCCCCCTCTGCCTGGCTGAGCTCAGCCCGTGACCCCCCGGCTGGGCCAGCTCTGTTACTCGTGTGTGTGAACGTGACCGTGCCCCAGGGGACGAGGACACCCTCCCTGCTCTCTGATGACCACTCAAGCAGCCACTAAGGCGGGGGGGTCCTAGTTGACTGGGCAAGGGGAAACTGAGGCACAGTGCATTGGCCTCGGGTGGGCTGGGTCGGCTGGAGAAGTAGGGGTGTGGGGAAGCGGGGTGACGGCCCCTCAGCTTAGGCTGCAGCCGGGGGTCCCTGAGGAGCCTGGAGATGGACGTGAGGTGGCAGGAGACCTCGGATGGCCACTGCCCTGGAGGCTGGCTGGCATGGCAGCTGAGCCCACGGCTCCAGGAGCCACGGCTGGGCACGGGCCTGGGGCAGCAGCTCTCAGGGGTTCCTGGCACCGACACCCTCTCGGAGGGAGACGTGGATCTGGAGACAGCCCGGACAGGCCCCCTTAGCTTACGGCAGTGACGCTGCTGGCCCGGAAGTATCCCAGAACCAGGTGGCCGGAGACACGAGCAGCTCCCAGCCATGCACTGCCGTGGCCTGTCTTGGCTGCCCTCGGGCGGGCAAAGGTGGGCAGGGCACCCCCACGTGTTTGAACAGGAGCCGCAGCCGGCAGGGGACCCCCTGGGCTCCCCTGGGCCCCTCGGAGAGTTGCTGTCCCTCTACACACGTGCCCACCCCTGCCGCCTTCCCTGGTTGACACAGAGCCCCCAAACCTGCCCTCCCCACCCCAGCTCTGCCTCCTGCCAATGTCCCTTTCTTGGTCCCTGGCCTGGTCTCCTTTTACCCCAGACGGTGGGCAGGACCCAGAGGACAGCCAGTATAGGAGTGTCCAGTGGGCAGCACGGCCAGCCTCTGTCCCCACTTGCTCTCCGGTGTCCCTCGCCTCGGGGTTGAGAGTGGCCGTTACTGACGGGGCCGCATCCCACCTCCGCTGTCCTGGCCCTGGGTGCCTCATCCTGAGGCTCCGGCCAGAGGGACGAGGGTCCCCACTAGCTCCTGCTCTTTGCTCTCATGGCTGATGTGATTTTGGGGGGTGCTATGGGGGGTTAGGTGGATCCGGGGACCTGCCCAGGCCTCCCACCCGGGTTGGCCCCTGGTCTGCAGCCGAAACCTTGCGAGTTGGGGCACAGGACCTGGAGGCGGGATTGAAACCACCGGATTCGGTTCCATTTTGCAAATGAATATGTTACCAATCAAACCCTTTCCGGGGCCGGAGTCACTCGCTGGGTCCAAGATTCCTTTCACATGTCACAATAGAAAACTCCTCCCCAGCCGCACAGCACAGCGCTAATGACTTCCCGCCCTCTGGTGTTTGTGTCAAAGCGAAACAAGTACAAAATTAATTTTAAGAAGTCTTTGTTGCTTGGCACGCTTTGTGATTTAACTTAGGGAAAGAAAAATACTGTCCTGGTGAGAAAGATTCACAGCCTTGGCCGGTGGCTCTGCGCTCTGAAGCGAGCAGGGCCGTTCGTGCCAAGGGGAAGGAGGTGGGGATATGGGGTTGAAAGGCAGAAACACTTTTCCCAGAGAAATGCCCCCTCTGCACCCCCATCCCGAGGCCCCCTGGGAACGGAGCCAGCGTCTTCATTCAGTACCAGCGCCATCCCGAGGCCTGTGCCCGGGGCGGGTCTGGGGGCCGTGAGTGGAGTGAGCCCCCATCCCCTGGCATCTGTGACCTTCTCGTGTTCCCTGCGGCTTGACGGGGTCTCCTGCGTTTCTGGGGTGTGACCTCGCTGTCCCCCTGCAGCCAGGGAGGGTGCAACTCCCGGGCGCGTGGCTCCCCCACGAGAGAGAGACATCGGCCATGGGACCCACACCCAGTGGTGCCTTCTTTTTCCCAATGAAGTGAGGAAACTTGTGTTCTTCTGTGGAGTGGAAACACAGGCGCCCAGCTCTTGGGGGCGCTGGGCGGCCAAGGGCCCGGTCGGGGCTTCCCAGCCTGGGGACAGGCGGGCAGCGGCGCCCCCCACCCCGCCCCAAGCGGGGTGTCTGCAGGTGGGAAGGAGGCAGGGGTGAGCCACGGGTCTGTGCCAGTGCGGGGGTGTTGGGAGACGGGTCACCTCCCCCGCCCCCCCGCCCCCCCTTGCCTGAGGCTTTCCCCGTGCCCCTGCTCCTGGCACGCGACCTTTCGGACCTCCTGCCCAGGGGTGGTCGCCCAAGGCCCATGTCTCGGTGCCCGCCCGGGGTGCCCGCGGGGGGCCTCTTGGGGGCGTGTGGGACCAGGGAAGGTTTTGTGGAGAAGTTACCGCATCACGTGGAGGTGCAATAGGTTGGCGTCCATGGGTCTTGCCAAGGGATGCCCAGTTTCTGGTGTTTTTTTCTGGAAGTCGGGAGCAGACGTGGGCAGCAACCGGCCAGTGGGCACCCCCACTCCCCACCTGTGTCTGCTTCTTCCCGGATGGCGGCCCTTGGTGTGGGGAGGGTGCTGGCGCGGATGCTGTGGCCGCCCCGTGCTCCTGCCCCCTCGAGGGGAGAGGGGGTTGGCAGTGATGGTCGGTGTGCCTGCGGCCCCTCGGGCCTCACAGACGCGGGGCAGAGGGAGCGTGTGCACACGTGTGTGCGTGTATGTGCACATGTGCGTGTCCACGCATGGACGCTGCTTCTGGAGGCCGCCCACCCATCAGCAGGGCCCAGCACCGTGGCTCGGGGACAGCAGGGGACTCAGGCCTCTGCTTCTCGGGTGCAGGGAGGAGCAGCCCCCCCCCGGCCTTGGGATAGGTGGTCTCGGCCAGTGCCGCCCCCCACCCCCAACGCCCAGCGCCCAGTCCTGGGGGTTATTGGTGATGAGCACGGGCCAAAGACGGAAGGTTCCGGAAGGCGTGCGTGTGCCCAGGCCTTGGGGTGCCGCCCCGTGTGCCCTTCCCCACCAGCCCGGAAGGTCCCGGCGACAGTGGCAGGATGAGCCGTGACCTGGGGGCCCTGCCGCCGTGCGCCCTCCCCCGGGCCTGGGGACAGATGTCTAGGGCCCCCTTCCCGCCCCTCCCGCCCGCTAACCCGCCTGGTCTCTCCTGCCCGCGGCAGCCCCGCCCACTGCCGGCTCCTCCTGTCCTCTGTCCCTCCGTGTGCTAGTGACCATTGCGTCCCCGTGATGTTCTGTGTGCCCCCCGACCCCTCCCCGCGGCCCCCAGCACTGGGTTTCCCTTGAGGAGGAGAAGACAGTCCCCCCAGCCCCCTGCCCGGGCCCCGGCCACATGGAGCCCACCCCCACGTTGGACTCTGTGCGCCCTCCCCCAAAGCGAGTCCCTTCAGCGGCGCTGCCTCGCCCCCAGCCCACGACCCTCCCGCAGCCCCTGGCGGCCGCACCCCGGGACCCCAGCCCACCCCCCCTCGCTGCCCCCCAAGCGAAGCCCACGCCTGTCCGCCGTCCCCGCCGCCGTCCCCGCCGCCTCCCCCGAGTAACGCGCCTCTGTGTGGCAGGTGGCCGCTTCAAGAAGGAGATCGTGGTGGACGGACAGAGCTACCTGCTGCTGATCCGGGATGAAGGGGGACCCCCGGAAGCACAGGTGGGTGCCCGCCGTCTCCCTCCTGGGCTCTCTGCTCCTACCGGGGGCACCGAGAAACCCGCCCGGGGTCTCGAGGAGGAAACGGTCTTCGCTGCCCCCCCCCCCCCAGGTTCTTGTCCCACCTTGGTTCGGGCGCTGGGAGCTGCGAAGTTGAGGGGCTTGTCCGTTGGCGGCAGCGTCTCTGCCTGGGGCCGCTGCTGGGGGAGGCAGGAGAATGTTCCCGAAGCCGGGAGCCGAGGGTCGGAGCCTTTCTTGTTTTGTCTTCACCAAGTTGAGTTCCGCGTCTGACTCGGGTGGGCCGGCTCCAGCCTTCAGAGGCTGAGCGCTCAGGGGGCCCTGGGCCCACCGCGCTCGGGGCTCTGTCCCAGGAGGGCTGGGCATTCCGGAACAATCCTCCGCGTGGAAGTGGAGAGCAGTTTCCGAGCGATGAGAGCGGAGTGTTGGCCGGGGGTTCCCTCGCCGCGTTCCGCTCCCTTCTGCAAAAGCTCCCTGTGAGCTGCCACAGCCTGTGGGTTCGAGCGCCAGTGGCCGTGAGCCGGGTGGGCTGCTGGGAGGACATGGTCGTCCGTGCCTGGCCCGGAGCCGAGGTGAGGGCTGTCGTGGCATCGGAGCTGCTGGGTGGCATCCGGGCCGTTTCCTGGTGCCTTGAGCAAAGAGCGTTCTTGGTGGAGCTTTGGAAAGTTCTGGAAGATGCTGGGAGGTTCGGGGAGGCTGGAAGCCGCCCATGCTCCTGTCCAGAGGTGCCCGCTCTCGGGCGAGGGGTCCCAGACCGCACGCAAGGTGCCCCCAGGTCAGAGGGCGGAGCTGAGCTTCTCGGCCCTTGGCCTGGCGGGTCAGTCTGGTGAGGCGAGCGGGAGCTGATGGTGGCATCTGTGGGCACAGCTGTGGCCTTGCTGGAGCCGGGGTCGGGCGGGGTTGGGCAGCTGCCCTGGGCGTGGGGCAGGGGCAGAGGGCAGCGCCCTCAGGCCGGGTCCTCGCAGGGCTGCCCTCCCCAGCCTCCCGAAGGGGTTGCATGGCCGCTGACAGTTTTGCCTGCCATGTCTGATACCGGCGCGTTTTTTCTTTTTTGTAAATGGGCGGGCGGGGGCGTCTCCTCACTTCCAAGCTCCCACAGCCCCCAGCTCCGTAGTCAGGGCCCCGACGTTTTTTGACTTAGGGGGCACTTTTCTCTGGGAAGGAGCGTTTCCCCTGATGCCCACAGGAGGGCGCTGTGTTGTGCCGGGATAAGGCCGCCCTTTTAATCCTGTCCTGTTGGGAAGCAGCACTGGGCTGCTCATCACATGTGGATTCTCGTGGTGCTGGGCGTGGGACTGCTGGTGCTTGGGTGCATAGTCCTGCATGTGGCACTGCATGTGGTACTGTGCGTGGTACTACATGTGGCACTGCACATATTGCATGGGGTGCAACATGTACTGCACATGGTACTGCATGTGGTGCTGTACATGGTACTGCACTTGGCACTGTGTTGGGGCTATGTGTCTCCATGCTCATGGTTGGGTGCATGGTATTGCATGAGGTACTGTGTGTGGTTCTGCATGCGATACCACAGGTGATAACTGCGTGATTCTGCATGAGGTACCATGAGTGGTACTGTGTGTGGTTCTGCATGCAGTACCACGAGAGGTTCTGTGCGTGGTTCTGCATGCAGTGCCACGGGAGGCACTGTGCGTGTTTCCTTGCATGGTAGGTGTTCTGCGTGGGGCTGGTGTGACCCTTTGTGGGGCGGCTCGTGGCGCCGCTGGGATTCTGCTCCTGGCCCGGTGGGGCGTGCACAGTGCTGCTGGCAGTGCTCTGCCTCGGGCTGTGCGTGGCACTGTGTGGTGCCCCTCGTGACTCTGCCCGTGGCATCATGCGCGGCACCCCTTGTGCCACCAGAACCCAGGGCCCGAGGCCCTGCGGTGTGTCCCGGCTCCTCCCGGCCCAGGGTCAGCTCTCTGGGGAGGGAGGAGGACGCCAAAGACCCGCGTGGCTCGGTGGGCGCGTGGCCCCCCAGCCCCTCTCACGCACGGCCTCTGCTCTCCCGTCCCTAGTTTGCCATGTGGGTGGACGCTGTCATCTTTGTCTTCAGCTTAGAGGATGAAATCAGCTTCCAGACCGTCTACCACTACTACAGCCGCATGGCCAACTTCCGGAACACCAGCGACATCCCCCTGGTCCTGGTGGGCACCCAGGGTGAGTCAGGGCCCCGGGCCCCACCGGGCGCAGCTGGGGGTGGGGTCTGCCCCTGGTTCAGAGAAGAGCATGGTTTCCTCCCGCAACTCCTGTCCAGAGCGAGGGGCCGCGGGACAGAGATGAGTGGTCACTCCTTCCGGCGTGGCTCGAGGGAGACACGTCACACGGCCACGGCGCACCGGGTGCACATACACGAACACACGTGTGCACGCGTGTACACACGTGCTCCCTGACTCCAGGACTTTAGAAGAAATGTACTTGACTCTTAATTTGGTTTTGTGATTTTTGTTGCGGGGCAACACCTGGGGGCCGCTCGGGCTTGCTTCTGCCTCTGTGCCCACGGAGTCTCTCTCGGAGCCCTCGGGGGCGCGCGAGGAAGCGCGGTCTGAGCCCACGGCTCTCCCGGGCTGGGCCCGACCTTTGCTCTCCTGGTAGGTCCTTCTCCCTTCAGCCAAGTGGTTTGCCAGCTTCCCAAAAGGTGACGGTTTTGTTTAACGTCTCCGTTTTGGAGCAGCAGTGCTCAGGGTGGCTCCTGGCGGGCCCTGCGAAGCAAACAGGGTGTCAGAGATCCATCCGGGCCGGCCACGTGCGAGGCAAGGGCCCTCCCCGCTACGGCGTCGCTCCCCGTTCAGGCCCGGCCCCCGCCCGTGTCTGGCTTCATTGCGCTCTGCTCTGCCCGTCACTGTCCTCCGGCGGGATCCCACGAGGGACGTGGCAGGGCCCGCGGGCACACGCCCCCGGTGTGGGCACCTTTCCCGTTCTCTCCCGGGTCACGCCAGGCTGGCCCTGGCACGGTGACGTCATCGCCCCCTGCCTGGTCCCCCTCCCCAGCTCTGCACTCATGGGCCACACGCAGCGGGTCAAGAGCCCCCGCCCCCCGCCGTGCCCATGGGAAGAAGCCCCGAGCGTGTCTGCATGGGCGTCTGGGCATCGGCCGGGAGAGAGACCGGCGCGGGTGAGAGGGAAGCCCCTTCCCCTGTGCGGGCCTGGACGACCCTGCCCCCCTTGTCCGTGTGTTTGTGGCCGAGCCTCCCACAGACGGCCTCGGGCGCCCCCCAGTGGCCACGCGAAGCAAAGCACCTCAGGAAAGGTCCAGCCTGCGCTGAGCTGGGTGTTGGAAATTCCTGGCCAATAAAACTGTCCTGTCCGACAGCTGGGCAGCTCGTTCCTGCTGGGGGCTGCTGCCTTGCTTGCAGGGGGTGGTTGTTGGCAGTGAGGACCGGCCCAGGGCGGCTCTGAGCAGAGGGAGACCGTGTGTGTCCTGGTGTGTGTACACACGTGTGCGTACCTGTACGTAGCTGTTGTGTGTGTGCCTGTGTGCGTGTGTGTGTGTGTGTGCGCGCAGGCTCACACACACTCTCATGGTCCTGCCGGCTCACACAGCAGTGTGGAGTGGTGAGCGTGGAGTCTGGGGTGCTAGTTGCACACGGCCCAGCCCCCTAGCCCTCCTCTTGACCCTGTGCCCACGACACGCCCCCGAACCTGTGCTGGGGTTGGACTAGACCCCCATGCTGCCCCAACCCCCCCGGCCTCCTGGTCGCCCGGGCCCAGGACATCCCCAGGCCGATTCAGTGGTTGCTGTTGCCCCTTTCCCGCAGATAGGACTTGACGTTGTTCCCTCAAAAAGTCCCAGTGCCAGGGCCGGAGGGATGGCACAGCGGGGAGGGCGCTTGCCCCGCATGGGGCTGAGCCTGCTTCGGTCCCCAACATCCCCTCTGGTCCCCGAGCACCGCCAGGAGTGATTCCTGAGCGCGGCGCCGGGAGGAACCCCTGAGCATCGCTGGGTGTGACCCAAAATGGGAAAAACACCTAAGCCCGAATGCCCCCAGATTGCAGATGGTGCTTCCGACTGGCTCTCGGCCCCCCGAAGTGCTGTCTGCTGCTCCCGCCAGGGGAGGGTTGACACCTTGTGTGCGCTTGTCTGACACTTCTCAGAAAACCCCTTCCCAAAATGGCCCGCCATTTCCCCAGACCCAGGCCGCGCTTTCTCCTGTGACGGGGCCACTACAGACGGGGCCGTGCAAAGCCCCTGACTTGGGAGGCTCTTGGCCGTGCGGGGAAGTTCTCACCGAGTGCCCCGTCCCGGACGGCTACAGGGCAGCCCAGTGTCAGGAGCACAGCAGGGGTGGCTGGGAAGGCGGGCGCATGTCCGCCTGCAGCACACGCCTGACCCTGGATGAACTAGACGCAGGTGTCGTCACTGGGGTCCTGCCCCGTGACCTTGGTTCCCGGAGTGCTGGGGTGGGGAGGGGGTGTGGGGGGCCGGGCCCTGTCTGCGGGGCCCGTTTGCTGGTCACGGTCCGCAGCACACGTAGGGGGGCCAGTCCAGGGCCAGGCTGGGGCCAGAGTGACCCCAGGGTTTGACTTGGTGGCCTCAGGGTAGGGAACTTGGAGCGGGGACACGAAGGAGAGTCATGGTGGGTCCCAGGAGGTGAGGGCAACTCCGCATGTATGTGGCAGGTGTGTGTCCAAACTGGCAGGCGTGTGTCTGTCCCAGCAGGTGTGTGGCCGGAAGCCTCCCTGCAGGCTCTCAGCTCTCGAACTTTCTCCTCGGGACACTCGTTGCCGCTTCCTGTCTGGGTGGGCCCGGCACCCGGGCACCCTTGCACCGCCAGAGCGCAGTAGGGGAGTGAGGGGCAGTGAGACTCGGGTGGGGGTGTCTAGGCACCGGCACACGTGACCTCAGCTGGGGCACCATCCCCTGTGCCCGGAGGGGGCTCCTGAGTCTGTCCTTGCTTTAGCCGTGTTGCCCGGCCTCACCCGGAGCTGACACCCCCCCCTTCCCCCCTTCAGATGTCAGGCTGGTCCCATACAGGCCGAGACCTTAGGCCAGGAGAGACCCTTCTGGAATGCCCTTGAGGCAGCGTGGCTGTGGTGACAAGGACCGTGAGCTCGTTTTCTTTCAAGGTGTCAGTGTCTGTCCATCCAACATGTGCAGGGCGCTTGGGGCTGAGACACATGGGCAGTGATGGCTATTCCCTGAGGGGTTGCGTCCGGCCACACAGGTGCTGGGCAGCGAGGGTGGCCGGTGCTGCAGGACCCAGCCAGGGCCACGTGGCTACTTTCCTTCCTCTGCGAACGTCTCGTGGGGCTGCAGCACCCCCGGGTCCCGGGAGACCCTCTGATCCGGAGCAGGACAGTGATGGCGGCACCGATGGCGGAGGCAGCCCCTTGTTCCTCCTCCCAGATCCCGGGGTTCGCCTCCCCGCCCTCCCAGCCGCCCGTGAACTCAACTGAGCTGACAGCCCCCACCCCACCTCCAGCCTCCAGGCTCTCCCTGCCCTGCTCCCGTCCCCCCGCCCCCCTGCAGGGACCCCCACACCCCTGATGGACACGGCCTTCCTCCTGGGCCTTCCTCCTGGCGCCTCCTGGCCACTCCGTTTGCAACCGTTTCTTTGCTGCCTCCATCCTGTCCCTCCCCCCGGGTCAGGGCTTCCGGACGGCAGGGTGTGCTGGGGAGGGGGCTTCCGCCCAGCTCACCCCGCTCTCCTGTGCCCGTCCCGCAGACGCCATCAGCTCCAGCAACCCGCGGGTCATCGACGATTCCCGTGCGCGCAAGCTCTCCAGCGACCTGAAGCGCTGCACCTACTACGAGACCTGCGCCACGTACGGGCTCAACGTGGAGCGCGTCTTCCAGGACGGTGAGCAGCGGGGCGGGCGGGGCCGCACACGGCTCGGCACGCGGGCACACGCCCCGCCACTTGCTCATAGGGACACGCGGGCACTCACCTGTACACGTGTGCTCACAGATGTAGACACGCACTCACGTGCAGACCCATGTACACTCATGCATGCAGACACACATACACTCACATACACCCATACGCTCACACATGCAGACACGTACACACATACACGTGTACACTCACATGCAGGCACGTACTCACACATACAGACGCGTACACTCTCACATACATGTGTACGCTCATGTACAGACACATGTACTCTCACACATACACACGTACACTCACACATGCAGACACACGTACACTCACACATACACACGTAGACTCACATGCAGACGCACGTACACTCATACACCTGTACACTCACATATGCAGACACGTGTGCTCACACATAACACGTGCTCTCACACATACACATCTGCACACACACAGACACATGTTCGCTCACACATGCAGTTACATGTACACTCACATACAGATACACGTACGCTCAGCATGCACATGCAAACTCATGCAGGTACACATACTGACCACTTATATATAGGCACGTGCAGACACATGTACTGACTATTCAACACATGCGGTCATGCATATGCTCACACAGAGACACATATACTCACATTCAGACATACATACAGTCACACATACACACGCAGACTCACATCAGATATACGTACTGACTACTTATACACAAGACACGTACAGACACATGTACTGACAACACACGCAAGCATGTATACACTCACTCATGTATACCGACACTTGTATACTCACACAGACATACATACACTCACACGTACAGGCATACACACCAACCGGTTACATACAGACGTGTGTACAGTCACATAGACACACGTACTGACCACTCACACATGCTGACGTGTACACACACAGACATGTGTGCACTCACACATACAGACACGTATACTCACACATGTGTTCAGACACATACACAGACACGTGTACACATACGTACAGATGCGTACACTAACACATGCTGACATGCATACATTCAAACGTGCAGACACGCATACACTCATTCGTGCAAACACACGTACACTCACACAGACACGTGTACACTCACACATGCAGGGCCCCTGTTTCCAGCGTGGGGAGGGCAAACTGAGGGCACCTCATTCCTGGCTCTGGGCATCCTGGGCCTCCCATGAGTGCCTGGTTGTTTGGAACCTGTGTTCCCAGTGACACTGTCGGGGCTATCCCGGCCTGGTACACAGAGCTGGCGGCCCCTGCCCCTGGGCTGGCGGCTTCGCGTGTGTCCCGCACCAGGACCCGCACAGGTGCCGTCCGTCAGGTTTCCATGCACGTGGCCTGGAGGGTCGGGTCCTGCTCGTGCCCTGCTCCCCTAAAGTGCTCCCAGCCCAGGCCCCAGGGGTGGGGGGACAGCGCAGGGTGGCCTGACCGGGCCCCGGAAGCCATGGGCCGCCTTCCTTGCATGCTGGTGTTGCTTCGGGGCTCGGCGTGGCCTCTCCGCCTGTCCCCAGGCTACTCCTTCCCCCGAGGCAGAGCCCAGCACACGGGGAGGGGGAGGGAGAGGGGGTGAGAGGCTCTCTGAAGTCCCTTCGCTCTCAGCGGGCAGTTTGGGGTACAGGAGCGCCAGGCCTGTGCGAGGACCCTGAGTGTGGGCTGAGACAGGAAGCACACACAGTGGGGAATGGGGTCCCCCGAGGCAGGGCCACACGGCACCTCCCACGGAACCCCACCACCACACCCGGCCCAGGGCCTGTTTCTCGTGGGAGCCGGTTAGAGCAGGTTCTGGGGGCCCCGTGGCTACCCTGTGAGGGGCAGACACACCGGCACCCCTGGGGGTGTTTCTCCAGAGTGGATCGAGCCGCCCGTCGGGGCCCGGGCGGGGGGCTGCTGGCTGCCTTTGCGTGCAGGGGTGCGGCCGTGCAAGGCGAGGGTCCCAGCCCTGCTCCGTGCTCACTGAGACCCTGGCCCATGTTGGCGCCCCGGGAAGTGCTCCCCCCACCATCGATGGGCGATGCAGATCCGTCCCGGGAGCAGCTCTGTTGGGTGAAGGCCGTGTGGCCGCTGGGCCTCCGCGTCGGCCTGTTAAGCCAGAGACTCGTCCCGGGGGGCCTGTGCCGTGCTCGGACACTGTTCAGGGAGTGAACTCGCGTGGCGAAGCTGAGTGTGCTGGTGTCTCAGGGAAACGCGTCTGCGCGTGAGTGAGTGACCTTGACCCGTCTGTTCCCAGTGAACGGGGAGGGGGAGACTGTGAGTTCAGAGGTCAAGAAATCAGGACTCGATGAGTGGGCTGTCCTCACTGCATGTGGCCCCCCGAAGTCCCCGGGAGTGAGCACAGAGCCAGGAGTCAGCCCTGAGCACAGAGCTGGGAGTCAGCACTGAGCACGGAGCCGGGAGTCAAGCCCGAGTACAGAACCGGGAGTCAGCCCCGAGCACTGAGCCGGGAGTCAGCCCTGAGCACCGCTGGGTGTGGTCCAGCCCCCTCCCGCGTGAGCTGCAGAGGCCTCAGCAGGTGTGTGCTTTGCACGTGGGGTCCCCCTGCCCCTGGCCCCGAGCGAGGAGGGTCTCGAAGCAGCTGCGTGTCGCTGGTTGTCACCACAACCGAAGCTACCGGCGGGCCTGGATCCCTCCCGGCCATGACCCCCTCGAGTGTGGTCTGGGGGCTGCAGGGGGGGAACGGGCAGCCTCGTGCCTCCAGCACTTTCCTTTTGATGAGGGAAGAAGCAGCGTGTCCTCAGCCCAGCCCGGGGTCACCTTGGGGTGGGGCTGCATGAGTGGTGGCAGCGCCTTTGCCCTGCAGTCCAGCTCGGGTCCTGTCCTAGGAAGGGGTGGGGTCTTCCCGGGCGTGGCCTACCCGGGCATCTGGGGCCGTGGGCTAGCGAGGGGCGAGTCTGGTGGGCGTGGCCTGTTTGGGGGCGTGGCCTGGCCAGGGCGCGTCTTACTTAGGGGTGCGCCTGAGAGGTATGTGTGTTTTTTTTTCCCTCTTTTTTTGCTTCACACCCGGCATGCACAGGGGTTACTCCTGGCTCTGCGCTCAGGAATTACTCCTGGCGACCATATGGGATGCTGGGAATCGAACCTGGGTCAGCCGCGTGCAAGTCAAACGCCTCCTCCCTACTACTTTGCTATTGCTCCAGCCCCGAGGTGTGTGTGTTCTTCAGGGGCATCCAGGGCGGCCCGTGCCAGCCCCTGGACACCTCCCGTCCTCTCTTTCTCTATCCTGTTGAGTGTAGCAGGCGGGACCCGTCCCGTGCGGGCTGCCCTGTGCCATTAGTCACCAGGGTGCCACAGCTGTCCCATGGTCTGGGGTTCTCCCAGGCCCTCCAGCCTGGCACATCTGGTAGTGGCTTCCAGTGGCTCCTGGGTGGCGGGCGTGACCCTGGGATGGCGCCCAGCTGGTTCTCGTGTGAGTCCTGGAGGACGGGGCCATGGGCCGTGATCACTCTGCTGTGTGTGGCCCTGTGGTTTCCGAGTGGGGAATGGGGGAACTGACTCCGGGTGACAGTTTCACGAGGCGGCAGCGTCCTGTTTCGTTTCCGACTTAAGTTCACATCCCGAGAGGCACACACGGGGCATCCAGGGCGCAGAGACGACACGCCAAAGCTAGCTGCTGACCGGGCCCCGGCCATGGCTGAGACACGAACTCAGAATGACGGAACTTTTTATTTATGTTGGTTTTGGGGTAACTCCCAGTGGTGCTCAGGGCTTACTCCTGGCTCAGTGCTCCGAAATCACTCGAGGAATGCCTTGAGGTGCCGGGATGGGATCCTCGTAAGCGCCCTCCACTGTCCGGCTGCTCTGGCCCTAGATGTGGGCTCTTTAGAACGAGTTTTCTCTTGCACACGTGTGTGTGCATTCAGGTGCATGACCTTGTGGCCCACGGAGTGTCCTGTGGACCGGAGACTATTTTCTTCCTATTTGGGGCCATGCCCAGTAGTGCTCAAGGCTTATTCCTGGGAGGGCTCAGGGGACTTGGGGGAGCCGGACACGCAGCTTGCCCGGCTGTGTACGAGGCAGACGCCTTGCCTGCCGTCCTCCCTCGGGGCGAGACTGTTGCAGAAGAACCTTCTCGGGGTATCAACTCATTTGCTCAAAGTCATCTGCCCGCTTGCATGTGTGCATGTATATGTGAGTGTGTGTGCGAGCGTGTGTGCATGTATGAACATGTGTACATGTATGGGTATACATGTGCATCAGCTTGCATGCGTGTGAGCAATGGTGCGTGTATGTGAGTGTATATGTGCGTGTGGGCATGTGTGCGTGTGATCATGGGCGTGGGAGCAGGTATGTGTGTGTGTGTGTGGGCATGTGCATATGTGCTCCAGCTTGTGTGTCTCCGTGCGTGAGCATACGTGCCTGTTGGTGTGCAGGGTGTTGCATGCGTGCGTGCATTCAAGTGTATGAAGTGTATGACCTTGTGCAGTCGTGTGTGTGTGTGGACACATGTGCACATGTGTGTGTGTGTGTGTGTGTGTGGTGGGACTATTCTCAAGTCCCCCTGCCACATGTGGGCAGCCCTTGAGTGCAGACACTGGAGTTCCTGCAAGAGTTGAGGGCCGGGCGGGGGCCCCGCAGGGAGGAAGGGCGTGTGGAATCTTCCAGAAAAAGGAGCCATCTCACCATGGTCACCATGGATGTGAATGGTGACAGCCAGAGGCATCAGTGCTGTGGCTTCCAGGCGTGCTGTGCTCGGCGGGTTTTGCTCTGATGGCTCCTGGCTCTGCTCAGTGGGTGGAGAGCCCCCCCCCGGCGGCCCCCTGACTGCTGACAGGGACATGGAGCGTGCCCCGTGTTGGTGCTGGGTCTGACGCCTGTCTTGTCCATGCCTGTCTCGTGTGCGCAGAATCTGTTCCAGTAGTGACGGGGTAAATGGCTCATGCTAATCCCTCCCCACGCGGTGGCTGCATCCCTTCCCTGGGACCCCCCCCCCCAGGATCCCTCGTGCTGACTGCAGCCGGCTGGAGTCATTGGCCGTGTCACTGATGATACAGGCGTCTGTTCTCTCTGCTTGTCATCTGTTCATCACGCCACGGCGTTCTGCCCTCGCTCGTGCCTTTGCGTGATGGAACGTGACACACTCCCCGGCCTGTCTAACCGTCACTGCGTCACAACCCGGTGCTGGTCTGGGCGAGTGTCGTCGGACGCTGTAGTGGGCCCGGGGACGTGCGGACATTCTGCTCTGTGGTTTATTTCTGTCCAGCAGCCCTGGCTCTTTGGGGCGACCTCTGCTAGCTGGGAATTATCGGGAAGCCCCTCAGCCTGCTGCCCTGAGCAGGAGGCGCTTCTCCAGGGTCGCCTTTGCCACTGGGAAATTCTTTTGTTGTTGTTGTCGTAGGGTCACACACGGCTCTGCTCAGCTCTTACTCCTGGCTCTGTGCTCAGGGATCACTCCTGGAAGGACTCCTCCAGGGACCATGTGCGGTGCCGGGGATTGAACCCAAGTCTGCCACATGCGAGGCAAACTCCTTGCATGAAGTTCTTTGGCATGAGAACACGAGCGTTGTCAGATGGTTTTTTTTTTTTCAATTAAAAAAATTTTTTTTAATTATTTTTTTGCTGTTGCTTGCAGGGGGTTGTGCTGGGGTCTGTGTGTGTGTGGGGGGGTGCTCCCAGGAGACTGTGGGTGTCCCTGAAGGGCAGGCCAGAATCTGGACATTGAGCAGAGGACAGGGACCCCCCTCCCCCACCATGTCTTTCCCTGATTAGGGAGAGTCGTTGAGCTGTGTGTTCCATGCACCCAAGGGAGTTTCTCCAGGCTGTGGCCCGTGGAAATAAACCATGGGTGGGGGGCTGCTCTGGGACAAGTGTCCTTGGCGTGTGGCCCCATGGGCTTCCTTGGGCAAAATTATCCACCTGGCCCCCAGCCAGGCTGTCCAGCTCCTTTTGCTGCTGAGTGCAGGGTACTCACCGCCTCCCCCCACATGAACATACACACACACACACACACACACACACACACACACACCCCAGTGCCATTCAGGAAGCCGAGAGTGCCTGCATGGGGGGTTCGGGAGCTGCCCCCACAGCGTGGGCATGAGCCCTACGGATCGGCACCTTGCCCGTGCCGGAACTCACCCCGACCCAGAAGCAAACTTGGGAACTTCTGAGACAAGGACATGGCCCCTGTGCCCACCCCCCACTGCCACCCACCCCGCACTTGGCCCCGTCTCTCCCGCCCTGACTGGCCATGGGTGGCCGCCTCTCCCCGCCATTCCCGTCTCAGCCCTTGCGGTGCCCGGGGGTCTTCCCGCTGTTTGCAGACCAGCAGCAAGCAGGCTGTCCCGGCTGGTGCGGCCTCTGCTAAGGTGCGGGTGTTCCCCACTGCAGTGCACGGCCAGCACATGAGTCCTTCAGGTCAGCGTGGGTCCTGGGACTTGGGTCATGGGGCAGGGAGTTGGGCTCAGGCCCCGAGAGCTGCAGCTTACTGCAAGCAGTGCCTGGCCAGGCACTGGTTTGGGGGTGCCCGTGGAAGCAGTGGTAGGGGTCCCTGTATAGGCACTGGGGATCCCCATGCCCTTCTTCAGCCTGTGTTGCAGCCTTCGGCCTGGTTGAGGGAGACCCTCAGTGCGTTCTCAGGACCCCGCCTCGTGACCCTGCACCCACTACCCTGTGCGGGCACTGTTCCACCTGCAGTGCCAGGGGCTCCCTCTCCTAGTCTTTCCCCACAAGACACAAGGAGGAACCTGAGGCCAGGGAAGCTCAGCCCCCTGAAAGCTACTCGCAGCCACCAGAACTGGGGGAGACTGATCTCACTCTGGCTTCAAGCCTGCCCTGTCGGGTGACCAGTGACAATTCACCGAAGACCACCCAGAGCCAGCATCTGGGGACTGAGCCCCGTGCCTGCAGTCAGCCCCCGGACATGCTGGCTGAGCCCATGCACGGGGAGCAGAGGTCCATGCTTGGGGCAGGGGTCCTCAGGGGCTCTACGGAGCCAGGGGTCCAGCCGGTCAGCATGCGGCCAGGTGCCCTGGGGCAGCCCTGGCACTCTGGTGTGTTAATTTGGTGGGTCACAGACCACCCAGCTTCCCTGCCGGGTGATTTTGATCTTAAGGGTTGTTGTCGGGCTTCTTGCACGCTGTGGTCTGAAGGCCACACCTCGGGATGCGTTCTGTTTTCCTGCAGGAACCAGAACTGTGTCCTTGTGGAGCCGAGCAGGTGCAGTGTGGGCGGCGGCCAGCAGAGGGCGGTGCTGCCGCAGCTGTTTGTCCTGCCTGTGGGGGCCGAGGGTGGGGAGTGCAGTGAGGGCAGCGGCCAGCAGAGGGCGGTGCTGCCACAGCCGCTGGTCCTGCCTGTGAGCGAAGAACGGGGAGTGCAGTGAGGGCGGCGGCCGGCAGAGGGCGGTGCTGCCGCAGCTGTTTCTGCTGCCTGCAGTGCCAAGAGCAGGGAGTGCAGTGAAGGCGGCGGCCAGCAGAGGGCGGTGCTGCCACATCCGCTGGTCCTGCCTGCAGGTGAGAGCGGGGAGTGCAGTGAGGGCGGCGACCAGCAGAGGGCGGTGCTGCCGCGGCCGCGCATCCTGCCTGGGGTGGACAGACTCACCTGCAGCCCAAGGTGGTGGGCGACGGCTGCTTTAACTCCAACGCTGGGATAGATGAAATGAGGCCTGAGTTAGAGTTGCCAGAGGTCACCTCCTGCAGGGCACAGCCTGGACGTGGGCCCCTGGACCTGGGCTCCCTGCGACTCCCAGGGCCTTGCAGGATCCTGGTTTCCACCGCTTGGACTTGCCTGCTGGTCCCGCCTCAGCGCGTCCTGCACAAGACCTCCGTGGTCTGCCTCCTCCAGGCAGCCCGCTTGGGGGCTCCCGGGGCCGCCGCAGCCCTCTCTCCTAAAAACTTCTCCCCAGAACCAGGTACCAGGAGCTTGGGGTGGGGGCTCCCCCCTCTGCCCTCTGCTTTCTCCCCATGTAAGTTCTGCTCCCCATCACTGCAAAATGTAGATTTTTTTTCCCTTTCCTCCAGCACCCCCCCCCCACCACCACCTTTGTATTTTACAGCTTAAAAAATAAGTTGAAGAACTTAGGGCTTAAAAAAAAAAAGGAATCACTACAGGTAACCACAAAAGATATTATTGACTGATGCAAGAAAAAAAATGGACTTCCCCAGAAAATTGGATTTCGCACATAAAACTTAGTAATCCTAATAAAGACAGGTCATTACCAGTTTTAAACCAAACAAGCAAACGCGGAGCGGCCCCCTGTCAGCGTGATGCTCGGTGTTTGGTTTCCTTTTTTTTTTTTAATTTTTTTTTTGAGTGGGGGGGAGTGTAAATCAGCTTCTGCCAGCTAAGCCCTCGCCAGGTCGGCTCCAATCACTCCTGCCCCTTTTGCTGCGGGAGAGGTGCCGTGAGGAGTAATTTACTGTCCTGTGGCAAGGTATGTTTATGTTTAAACTGTGCAACAGGGTGGCTAATGAGAAAGATGGGAATTTACGGCCGGGTGATTGATCGGATTACTGCCTAGGCATTAATTGAAATCCGAAGGCTCCCAGCTGTGGGTTTAAGTTGGGGGAAACATCCTTTAAGTGAAGGGAAACTTTGAGATGTGCTTTGCCACGTTTCGGAGGTAATTTTCCTGCTGGCGGCTTGGTTGGGGGGAAATGGTGCGTTCGTTGGCTCCGATAATTCCATGGAGGTGCTGGGAGGGCCCACTCTCCCCACGCTGGGCCGTTCTTAGTCTCGGGAGGAAGTAAGCACGGTGGCATTTAAAAAAAACGATTTTGAGGGGCCGGAGAGATGGTTCAGTGGGTAGGGTCGCAAGGAGGGTGTTTGCCTTGCACGTGGCCGACCCAGGTTCGACCTCCTGCATCCCATGCGGTCCCCTGAGCGCCGCCAGGAGTGATCCCCAAATGCAGAGCCAGGAGTGACCCCTGAGTATCACTGGGTGTAGCCCCCCCCCCAGACCAAAACAGCAGCAGAATGTTTTTCAGTGTGGACACAGGCAACAATAAAATTCTCGGGGGCCGCTCGGCTGAGTCCCCGCTGGACCGTGGGAGGCGGCGCAGAGGCAGGCGGGAACCTGCACTAATCAGGAGGGAGACAGCCGGCGATGCTCGCGGTGGCCTTAAATTTCACCGTCGTATTTAATCTGGGGACGTCGAAAGCAATCTCCCGGCCGCTCGCTCCCTGTCAGATTTTAAACGTGCCATTCTTGTGGAAACCCCATTCTTGTGAAAATGTCTAAATTTTCCCATTAAGTGCTTAAAAAGTAATAAAAGTAAAGCCATTAGGCGTCACTCATCAAAGCCGTGTCGGGAGGAAGATTCTCCAGCGCCGTAAACGTGACCGAGGGGGCCCCCGCCCGCGTCCCGTGGGCTCATCCCAGCCCGGCCCCGGCGTAGGAAGGCAAGCTGCTCGAGTCGGGGGCAGTTTAACATTTTAATGCCATCTGATTGCGACTCTCAGCGCGCGATTAAAGTGCAGAGGGGCCGCGATGTTTTGTGAGATGGAGAATAAACGCCCGCCGGCCCTCCCGCGCTGACTTACGGCCGCCCTGACAGCCCAGTGCCGGCCCTTACGGCGACAGTCACGCCAGCCCCCCTGTCCCGGCCACTGCCCGGGGCCCAGCTGGGGGGGCGCCAGCACCCACAGACCCCCTTGTTTGGGGGCTTGGGGGGTCCTCCTCTCCCAAGCAGCCGGGCCCCAACCTGGGCTGGTCCCCTCTGCCCCGCAGAGTCCCTGAGTCTGCCGGGGAGGGAGCGGGCGGTGGCTTCCTGGTGTCCTGGCGACGTCCCTTTCCCAGACCCCTTCCGGGCAGTTTCCCCAGGGGAGGCTGCGAGCTTCCTGGGGGAGCCTTGGGTGCAGGGGGTTGGGGACCCCCTGCTGTGCTCGTTTGCACTGGGGGGGCAGCGGTCCCCGAGGGGGCTCTGGCGGGGCCCTGCGGCCCCGTGAGCATTCCATGAGGAGCGTGTCTGCCGTAGCCCGGCTCACGCGTCCCCGTGTCAGTCATCGCTGTGTGACGCTCTCATGTCACCACACAGCGCACGTGGGGCGTGAGCATCCAGATGGCTCTCACCCACAGCACATGTGTGCACACGCGTGTGTAGACATACGTGCGTGTGTGTGCACATGCATGTGCGGGGTGCAGGAAGGAAGCCCGTGCTAGAGCCTGTCCCAGCAGCCCCCGGGGGACCTTCTTGTGCTAGTTTTCTTTTTTTTCTTTTCGTTGGGGGCTTTGGGGGCCACACCTGACTGTGCTAAGGGTCGGGGGCTCCCCTGGCAGTCTCAGGAGTGGCCCCTAGTGGTGCGTGAGGGGGCCGCGTGCTGTTCTGGAGTCTGAGTTGGGGTCGGCTGCGTGTGGCCAGCACTGTGACCCCTGCACTGGTTCTTGGCCCTGCGGCTATATTTTTCTTTTTGTTTTTGGTTTGGAGTCACATGTGGAGGTGCTCAGGGCTGACTCCTGGCTGTGTGCTCAGGCCTGACTCCTGGCGGTCTTGGGACACGTGTGGTCGTGGGGGTGGGACCGGGGTTGTCCGTGCCCTGGGCAGGGAGGGCCCACCCCGCTGTGCTCCCTCCCCATTGGAGCTGATGCGTTTTTCTCAGCAGATTTGAAGCCTGACAGCCCCCTCCCCCGGGCCCTTCCCGGTTACTGGGGGCGTCTTTGCTTCCGGGAGAGGAGGCGAGGTGGGGGAGGAGAGTGGGGCGGGGTCTGACGGTGCGGCCCCTCCCCTCTCTGGCCCTCCTGCTTGGCGACAGGTCTCAGGAGCGTCGTTTGAGACACTGAGTTCTACACGTGCTTCTGTCCCGGGGCCAGAGGCGTGAGTGACCCTGAGCCTTTGCCCTTTGGGGCGGTGAGTCACCCTGGGCACCTGTCAGAGGCTGGGGGGGAACCCCAGCGCCTCTCGCGGGGTTCTCAGGCCTTGGTCAAGGCGGACTCTGGCCGTATTTACCGGCCAGGCTGCTGCGTGGAGTCAGTGCTCGGGCGGTCCGTGCTGCCTTCCCAGGCCCGTCCCTGAGCCTCAAACAGGCCGATGCAGTCCTGGGTGGCAGAGGCGCCAGCTGGGCTGCGGGCCGACCCCCATCTGCTGGGGACGCCCCAGAGGCGCGTCCAGCTGGACCACGATCACCCTCCTCCGTCCCTGTGCTGGGGCCAAAGCTTCGCCTCGGGCTGTGTGGGGAGGGGCAGCCTGCAGGGGGTCTCGGGGCATGTGGGGCGTGGGGCACGCTTGGGGGCGCCAGTGACCCGTGGAACCCTCGGACTTCCTGGCCTCGCTCCATCACGGCAGATTACAGATTCAGAATCAATTCGCGTTCTCTGCTGAACTCTAATTAACACGGAGCCGCGATCAGTCACAAACGGGAGCTTGATGGGAAGTGACCTCAGGTATTCTAAATGTAAATAAAATTAGATTGAGATCCCTTTTAATTACCCGAGCTGCTGAGAGCAATTACAATAGCAATTGATAAACTTAATTTCTTGTTAAAGGCGGGGGAACCACCTTCTCTCTCTCTCTCTCTCTCTCTCTCTCTCTCTCTCTCTCTCTCTGTGCTCTGCATTCTTAACTCTTCCATGACCGCCGGCCCTGGGAAGGAAGATTCTAGAATGCTGCCTCTGCCTTCCAGAATCGGGGGGGGGTCTTTTATTTGGACTCTCAGATTCCTGGAGCTTTGTGACCGAATGTCGTTCCTGCCTCCCCAAAGGTGGGTGTCTGGGTACCCGAGCTCTACCGCGGTGGGCGGGGCGCTGGCCTTGCACGCGGCCGACCCGGGTTCCACCCCCGGCCCCCGTGGGGTCCCCCAGCACCGCCAGGTGTGGCCCCAGGAAACCCCAGGCAGAGGCGGGCGTCCCTCCCCACTGGCGTCGGCTGCTGGCCGCGGCTGAGTAATGGCAGTTGACGGCTGGCGGCCGTCGCTGAGCGTGAGGCTCTCTGTCACCCCATCCGTCACCGTCCGCGTCTCCTTCGCCGTCCCTCCTCCGCGGGCGCCTCACGTGGGGACCCCCTCTGCCGAGTCCTCATTAACGGAACCGGGAGGGGACGCAGCGTTTCCTGGGGTTCCCACCAAGCCGCCGCCCCCCTCTCCACCCCGGCTCACGGAGGAAAATGTCTTTTTTATGGAGATGGCGGCAAAGGGTAATTATTTCTGGAAACGGGAAAACAGCTCCAGCGCCGAGGACACGCTGTCCTTTTTTGGGGGGAAGTTGAGAGAAGGCGGGAGGAGAAGATACCGGCGACAAAGGGGGACGCTTCCGGGTCCTTTCTTCCCCAAAACGGGCCACCGGGGGGATGGATGAGCCGGCATTGATCGGATCAAGATTTTCTTGTTTTGATTTTGGGTCACACCCGGCGGTGCTCAGGGCTGACTCCTGGCTCTGCACTCAGGAAAAACTCCTGCTGGTGCTCAGGGAACTTACGGGGATCGAACCCGGGTCGGCCGTGTGCGAGGCCAGCGCCCTCCCCGCCGGACTGTCGCTCCATCCCCGAGGTTTGTATTTGTTTAAAGCCGGCTTGGCCCTGGGTTACCCCAAGGCCCCTGAATCCAGCCCGGCCACCCGGTCCCCGCGCCCTGCCTTGCTCTCACCCGTCGGAGCCGTCCAGGGCTTGGCGGCCGCCGCCGGCTCCCTGCTCTCTCTCTGTTGCTCCTTCCTGTTCCCGCTGCCCCCTGGCACGGCTGCCCTTTGACCGGAGCCTGCTTGGGCACTCCGGCTCGGCATGCAGCCCCCCAAGAGCCTTTTCCGGAGCGGGAGGCGCCCCCGGCCGATCCGAGAACCCCGGGCCGGGCCTCCGCACCGGGTGTCGGGCGTTTCCGGCGCGTCGGGCCCGAGACAGCTTGACGGGCCGAGAAGTGGCAGGTCCATCTCTCCCGCTTTGTCGGAGCCATTTATCTTGGCGCGCGCTAAATTGCGTTGCCAATTCATCGGGGCCGCGCTGGCGTCTGTGAAGGGCTGATTTGCATCCGGCTCTGAGAGTAAGCGAGGGGGAAAGTTAATCAGCCCCGGCCTGAGCTGCTCGGCCGCACGCACGGGCCTGTTTCTTCCTGCTTTCCCCTGGATCTGGCCCGCTCGCTGGCTCCGGGAGGGTGTTGGGGCTGGGGACGTCCTTGGGGGTGGGTGCCACACCCGGCCTCATTTCTCGTGAACCCAGATGACTTGGCTGATCCACCCCTGCCGTCTGGCGGGTACCCCAGGGTGCTGTGGGCGGGCCTTCACCCCGAGGGCCACCCTGGCCGGGCCCATCTCATCTCATCTCACGGGGGCCCGGCCCCTCCCACTGCACACGCAGGAGACACGCCCTCGGGGCCACGTGTGGTCTTGCCCCTTGAGCCCCCCCCCCCACTGAGCCTGCCTGTGAGCAGGGGAGAGGGGTGAGGGGCTCCTGGGGACAGTGCACAGCGCACACTGGCTTGTCCTGACCACATGCAGGCCCCCCACCTGACTGTGCCACGGCTCATAGGGGGTGTCCAGGGAGCCCCACGAGGACCTCCCCCAGCTCAGCTGGCCACGGAGCTGCCACGGAACAGCAGGCTCTGCAGGGGATGCCATGGGGCACAGGGTCACGGGGGACACGTGGACGGGAAGGACCACCCTGGCCGCACACGTGGAAGGGCCCAGAATGTTCCAGTGCCTTTCTGGGCGCAGACGTGCCCCCGGAGCACTGGGAAGTGCTCACTTGGGCTCCTGCAGCCGCGTGAGCGATTTCCCTGTGGGTGGCCACGGGAAGGGCGAGGCAAGTCTAAAGCCTCATCCTCCAGCCCATTGTCCCTCTTGGGCTCTGGCCTGGGTCCCTGACCCCATGTGGGCACCCCTGAGGCGGCTGGGCTCCAGCCCTGGCTCTCTACGTGGCCAGTTGCTTCTGTGGGGCTGGGACCCCACCAGGGCCCAGCTGGCCCGGCCTAGTCAGCCACTGTGTGTGCCCAGCCCGAAGCCCCAGCAGCCAGCACCGGGGCCCACCCTGGACCCTGCACAAGACCGGTCGTGGGGGCGAGGGACATGGACATTGGGCTCAGGCCCACGGGCGGTCAGTGTGTGCTGTCTGCAGGGGCCTGCGACCCCACCACTGACCGGTGTCTGGACCCAGCCAGCTGGTGTCAGGCTGGCCATGGGGATGACCATGGGAGGAGTCGGCTCCCGTGGGTGACGGTGCTCCCGGCCCGTCAGCTGCTTCCCCCAGAGTTCGGCTCCAGGGGTCAGACGGCCCCTGAGGGTTCCTCGCCTGCGTTTTGGGGTGACCAGATGTTGCTTGGTTTTCTCGGAGGGACCAGGGGAGGCCGGCTGCCCGGACACGGCCGGAGTTTCCCCCTCGGAGGGACCCAAATTAATGGCAGCCACCGTGACTTTGCTCTGTCCTGAGGTGACTGTTTATTACAGTCGGCATTTAAATCCCCCGATTAATAGGAGCAATTAAACAGTAGCTTCATTTTCAGCAAATTAACAACCCTAATAGGTAATTGCGACATAAATGAAGATAAATTTGTTTTAATAGAACGAGATAAAAAAAAAAGGAATACAGACAAGCAGTGAATCACAGGTAAAAGAATTCTTCATCCCATCCTGGCAAACTCGGAAGCGCCACTAGAGGAAGTTTAGGTGGATTTGGGTGGATTCGGCTGCTCCCCGGGCCAGGCCCTCGGTGTCCCACCAGGGCTGGGGGCCGCTGATTCCCATCGACGGGAACCGAAACGCAGACGCGTGTGGCCAGCCGAGCTCGGTGCGTGTTGGCTGTTCTCGAGGTTCTTGTCGCACTAGTGGTCACTCGGGCGCCTGTCACCAGCCGCCCAGATGCACCACTTGGCTTCTTGAAACCTGGGCGGAGCCAGCCAGGTCTTGGTTTGGAGTAAGCGGGTGCCCTGGGCAGCTCGGAGGGTTTAAAGGTCACGCGGAGGGGGATGGAGAGAGATCACAGCGGGGAGGGCATTTGCCTTGCACGTGGCCGACCCGGGTTCGAGTCCCAGCATCCCATAGGGTCCCCCAAGCACTGCCAGGAGTCATTCCTGAGTGCATGAGCCAGGAGGAACCCCTGTGCATCGCCGGGTGTGGCCCAAAAAGCAAAAAAATAAATAAATAAATAAATAAATAAAGGTCACACACAGGCCGGGCACTGGTGCCCTGACCCTGACCCTGGCGCCCTGCAGTGAGACAGTCTAACACCCCGTGAGCCTGCAGTGAGCGACTGGGCCCTTGTGGCCTCAGGCTGCAGGTCAGAACTCAGCGCCCTGGAGCTGGCCTGCCCTGTCTGCTTCCATCAACCAACCAGGGATCAGATTGTGCACAGAAGACCCACCCTACCCAGATAAATACCC
>JAOXYA010000028.1:11102865-11115572 GCA_028565675.1 Sorex palustris | reverse complement strand
GGCGGGGCCGGGCGAGTGGGCGGGGCCAATGGGGGCAGGGCCAGGGCCATGGGGGGCGGGGCCGAGTCCGGGACTGGGCGGGGCCACTGCACACTTGGCTGGGGGTGTGCCCCTGCAGGCACCATCGCCAAAGTTCAGGCGGCCACTGCAGACTCAGGTCCTGAGCTAGAGGGACCCTTGGAGGTCATGCTAAGTGTCCACCTGATGTGGGGTGCGTCACTGCTTCCCCCATGCAGCCGGGAGGGCACAGACCCGTGGAGAAACTCTGACCTTGGGGCTGTGGGTGGGTTGGGTGCCATCGGGTGTTTCAGGGTACCCGGTGCCCTCCTGCCCCCCTGCCTGACCCACCCTCGTGGCAGCAGCGGCCCCCTCGGCCAGGTTAGTGCTGCCCTTGGTCACGGCATCTGGGCCGACCCCAAGGGAAGGGCTTCCTGGGGCCCGTGTGAGCAGGCTTGCAGACAGTCTGGGCGACTCAGGCCCTCCCTCCTGCTGCTCCCTCCCTGCAGGCTTGAGCCCCCCTTCACCCCACCTGCCCCTCCTGCCTGCCCCTGCCTGCACCGCCAGCTGCCTACATGGCCTTGGGCAGGTTCCTTGCTCTCTCTGAGCCGGAAGCACCCGCAGCCATGTGGGGCTTCTGGGGTGCTACCCTCGAGGGTCCCCGTCACGACCTTGGGTGCCATGAAGTGATTTGGGGGTCTTTGGTCCCCCGCTAGGATGGGAAGGAAACCTGGCATTTCTGCCCACCGTGGGGTGCCGGATGTGCTGGCCCTTGTCTGCAGGGCAGGGGAGGGGAGAGGGGCTTCCTGCGAGACCCTCTGGACCCCCGACACAATGCTCCTCAGAGTCAGGCGTCACCTGGGGCCCGAGTGGTCCGGCTCTGGGAGGGCCTTCCTCTCGAACAGCTGCTGATTTAGCCTAGCACAGTGGACACAGCCGGACCCTCGGAGGTCCATCTGCTGTCCTGGAGTCCAGCATAGCTGCCGCCAGCAAGGGCCCACGTTTGCGGTCCAGGGAGAAGCTGAGTGCAGCGGACACTGGAGACAAGGGCGCGCCCTAGGCCTGCCCTTATGGGCACCTGCGTTATCCCAGGCAGGATCTGTGGGTGTGGCAGATTTGGCCTCCAGCACTTGATGCAGGAGACGGGGAGGCGGGGCTCTGGAGGATGCCTTGCAGGGTGGTGGCATTTCCGGTGGAGAGCGCAGAAGTAGCCCTTGGGCTCCACTAGATGTCAGCGTGCGCCTGGGAATGCAGCCGCTCCTGGAGGCGTGTGCAGTTAAGGAACAGGATCCCACTGCAGACTTCTCCAATGGGTCCTATCGGGCCGTCTGTCTGTCCACGGTGGCTGTCAGTGGTCACAGCAAGCGTGTGCCACCTGCCAAGCCCCAGGTGGGCAGCAACCGCGCAGCCGGGACACGGCCCAGGCCCGGGGACGCTGGGCCTTCTGGTTGGAACCGGGGTATTTAAGCCGAGGCACACATGAGTTTTCCAAACGCCATGCACATAAAATTGGCAACGCCGACCCCGTGCCTGCCTCTCCGGCTGCCCCTTGGTGCTCACACAGACACACGTTTCCAGCCCAAATACGAGCACATACGCTTGCTCCCGTGTGCAAACCTGCCCCCTCTGTGGGCAGCAGATTGGGGTTAGGTTTGCAGGAGGAGTTACTCTTCACCCCGAGAAGCCGGACCGCATTTTATTTGTGTTTCTTTCTTGGAGGAAATGTAACTCCGTGCAGAGCCGAGCCGGGGGTGGGCTTCAGACCGGGAGGCGGAGAACAGTCACTGACTTTCACGGCTCTCATTTACATGCGGCTAAAGCCGTTTTTATCAGCAAGTATCTTCAGACCCATGGGGATAAATGCCCTTGCGCTTGCTCAGAGGAGATCCATCACCCCCACCCCTGCAGGACTCCCAGGCCCCCCCACCCCCTCCCCACTTTCTGGGCCCCGTTGGGGGGCACTTGAACTTGGCATGAGCCAGCTTCGGTGTTTTACCTGATGGTCCTGGGGTATCGCTGACACGCACCTGTAAACACACACTCCACAGGTGTACCCGTAGCCAGGGCAGTGGGAGACCCCGTGGTGAGGAGGGGCCGGGCTGTCACTAAAAGAGCAGCAGGGACTCGGTGACCGCCAGCAGTCAGGGCAGGGCAGGCCTCCCACCACGCTACCTCACGGGACGCTGCACACCCATCCCCCTCTCAGGCCCCCGCACCCCTCATCCCCTCCAGCCTCCTGTGGTAGGTGTGGCCACCCGACTCGGCCTCTGTACAATGCAGGGACCAGAGCTGCTTCATGTCTGAGGGCCCAGAACCCTGGCAGCTGGGCCAGGGGCCCACAGACACCAACGTGTTCTGTGACATTTGTGTATGATTGTGTGTGTGTGGGTGGGTGGGTCTGTGTGCTTATCTATGTGTCTGTATGCTTGTGTGTGTGTGTGTGAGACTGTGTATATGTGTCTGTGTGTCTGTGTGTGTTTGCATCTGCGTGTTTATGTGTCTGTCCCTGTGTGTGTCTGTGTTTGTGTATGTGTCCATGTGTGTCTCTGTGTGTATGTCTGTGTCTCTGTGTGTGTTCATGTGTGTGGGTGTCTGTATCTCTGTGTCTGTGTGTTCATATGTATGTGTTCGTGTGTGTTCATGTGTGTGTCTGGGTGTGTGTTCGTGTGTGTGTGTGTTTGGGTGTGTGTGCATGCTCTGTTGGGTTTCTCTGCTGTTATCTGGGACGCAGGCCGAGGCAGGGCGGTCTCCTGCCCGTGTCCTGGGAGTGCCCCGTTCGGTTGTGTTGCGTCTGGGAACTGAGCTGGGGCAGGCGGGCAGGCCGACCGGGCACACCAGGGGCCACCTTGAAGATGAGGCTCTTCCTTGTTGACTTGTAAATGTTTGTTCTCGAGTCTGGGAGAGTAACGGAGATGGATTTCTAGATTAGGAAATGAGGTAATTCCAGGAGGACACTACAGCATTCTGCTTAGAAGGGGCGTGGGGCCCATCGGGCCTTGCCCCTCGGCACACGTGCGCAGGGGTTCGGGAGTGGGTGGATGGGCGGGACCCCGGGTAGAGCAGCATGTGTATGTGTGTGCGTGTGTGTGTGTTCCCGGGTAGAGCAGTGTGTGTGTGTGTGTGTGTGTGTGTGTGTGTGTGTGTTCCCGGGTAGAGCAGTGTGTGTGTGTGTGTGTGTGTGTGTGTGTGTGTGCACGCGCGGGAGGTTGAGGTGCCAGCTCCGGGCTTAACGTCCCCGCCCTGGGCCCAGCCCCGCCCTCGGGGCTCCGGGATCACAGTTTTATGTCCATCTGCGCCGGGCTGTGGCATCCCCAGGCCTCGTCCATGCTGGCAGGTTAGTGGCCACCGGCTCTGATCCCGGCTCATCAGAGAGCATTTCCCGAGGAATCCGCCCCAACCAGCTCCAGGGCCTCCCCAGCCCCCTAATGTCTCCCCCTGGAGGGCCCCCAGGGGCTCGGGGCCACCCAGCCGCACCCCTGGACACAGGGAGCCCCTGCCCGCGTGCCTCGCAGCCCCGGACACCACCCCCGTCCCTGCTTCATAGATCATCCCAGATTTGAAAAGCACGTGAAAATGTTTCTCCATTTTCAATATTGCGTGAGTAATGTCCCCATTGAGAAGTAATGGGGTGAAGTTGTCGCTTGTCAGCGCAGTTATTAAGGAGGACGAGTCTCAGGTCTTTCTCTCATAATAAAATAAATCTGTCAGGCGATCCCTGTGCTCACTGCTCAGGCCACATGGCCACGGCCAGCCCTGCCGCGTCGGCCTCCCCGACAGGGGCACCTGACCAGCGACGCGTTGCTCCGTGTGGCGCCACGGGCATCGCGGCCCCCCGCTCCCGGCCCCCCACTTATTTTTGTGGTGGCCGGAGCCCGGGTCTGGGCTGTGGTCGGGCCGTGCAGAAGCCACGCGGAGCCACGTGAGTGACGTCCTGGCAGGAGCGGGGGGCCCGGCCAGTGGCGCGGCGGACGTCTGAAGTGCTTCCCAAGGTAATGAGATGCCCGCACAGAGGCGGTGGCGGGTTCCACAGATGCCGCCTCGCTGCAGCCCGAGAATGTTCGCCTCATTTTCCTCCGCGCTCCACTGGCCGCCAGGAATTGAATTTCGAACTCTTTTAAAAAAGAATTAAAAGATCGTTTTTTTGCAGCGGCCAAGTTTAGAAAATTCTTTGTGAACTGAGAGGGTGGTGGAGTACTTCCTGGTGTGCACCGCGGACAGGTGTGTGCGCGAGCATTTATCGGTGCGGGGACAGCCGGTCAGATGCTGTGCATGCGTGGACAGGTGTGGCGTGTGAACGAATGTGTGTGTGCGTGGATCGTGTCGATGAAGGCGCATGCGCGTGGATTGTGTGTGTGTGTGGGGGGGGGGGGCGTTCCTTGCGCATGTGGATAGATGTATGCGTGTGTGTGTGCGTGCGTGTGTGCGTGTGTGTGCGCATGCACGCGTGTGGACGCACCGAGCAGCCTGGGCTGCGGCCGGTGTCCGCAGCACGGCCCTTCCCGTGGGGTCTCCCTCGGCGGGTCGCGAGCCCAGAGCCCTCCCCCGAGGCTGACTTTGTTTTTGCCTTGCAGTCTCGGAAAGGGAGTGACCCCGACAAAGAGAAGAAAGGCCTGGAGGGCCGGGCGGACAGCATCGGGAGCGGCCGAGCCATCCCAATTAAGCAGGTACGTGGCCGCCCGTCCGGGCTCCTCGCCCGAGCCGCGTTGCGCCGGGCTCGCCGGCACGCCGGCCCGCTCGCGCCGAGGCGGGTTTGATGTGCGCCGTTGATGAATGTAGAAGTCACTCACTTGACATCAATTAGAAGAGGTTCCTGTGTGTATTAAAATAGGATCATTAGAAGAAGGAGCGGGCGATGTGACAACATACCTAATGAAGT
Organism: Sorex palustris; assembly: GCA_028565675.1. Taxonomy (NCBI): domain Eukaryota; kingdom Metazoa; phylum Chordata; class Mammalia; order Eulipotyphla; family Soricidae; genus Sorex; species Sorex palustris. The sequence goes on along the minus strand of JAOXYA010000028.1, from coordinate 11,110,699 downwards.
GCGCGGCCCCGCCCGCCGCCGCCGCCGCGGCTGTTTGCTGCTCCGGCCGCCTTCAAAGGCCGCCTTTGTAGCTGGGCTTTGATTGGGCCGCTGGCCGCTGGTCGGCAGGGAGAAGTCAGATGGCCGCGCAAGAGCCCCTTGTGATCACAGGCCAGCCCGCCGTGGCCCTAATTTGCTCGCACAGACGGACATCTGAACGCCGTGGCAGGCTGGTTTGTAACCACGAGGCAATTAGTCGTGATGATCAGAGCGGTGTGTCAGCTGTGCGCTCTTGTTTGTAATTTGCTAATGAAGGAATTGTAACTTTGATTAGGTTCAGTTTCATTTAGACCTTATTATATAAAGGAACATTTACAGCTGTAATGTGGGGCCTTAATTAAACTTCCTCATTACCCAACAGGACTCGCCGGAGCATTTGTTTTGGCCCAGGTTGCGAGCCGGGAATAGGTTTGCATCAGGCCCGAGAGCCGGGTTAGTCAGAGCCGGGAGCACGGCGAGCTAGCCGCCTGGGCCGGCCACTCCGGGAAAGTCGCCGCGGCGGCCGGGGGCTCCTGGGGACGCGCCTCCCTGCGGCCGGGCCGGGTTCCGGGTCCCACAAGGCCGTCGTGGGCACGTGCCCGATGGATGTGACTGTGTGCCTCTGTGACCTGTGTTGGCAGCAGCCCAACTTCGGGCGTCCCTGGAACTATTGCAGGGGGTCCCAGCTTCCCAGCTCCAGACGAGGCCCAGCTGGGGACCCCGTTTCCCTTCTGGTGCCTGCAGTGGAACCTGATCCACTCATGACACATCGCCCAGGCACCGGCCACAAGCCTGGGACCGTGGACCTCCCGCCTCTTGGCTGTCCGCAGCAGGCCTGTCCCCACTGGGGCCGCGGCCGGCACAGGTGACGGACGAGCTGCTCCTTGCGTGCTGGAGACGCTCTGGCAGGTACGGGAGAGTCCCTTTCTCTGCTCTTCCTGAGCGGCCTGGAGAGACACACGACAACACCGGGTTGGAGTGACCCCTGAAGTGCCAGGTGTGACCCCCCTGACAAACCGAAACCAGCGTCTGGGCACTTGATTCCTGGGGACGGGAGAGTTTCCGGGACCCTTTGGTCACTCATGGCCACTGTGGGGAGGCCGAGCTGCCCTGCTGTCTGTCCCCTGCCCAGTGGCGGCACTGGGGTTGGGGGGTTCACTGGTTAGCGCGGCTCCATCTGGGACTGGATGAGAAGGAACGTGGGTCCGACACAGTTGACAGAGCATCAGAACCGTTGTGCTGGGCCCAGAGGGCTCCTCGGCCCCATGGCAGAGGGATAGACGGATACCCCAGAGTGACATGGGGCCCTGACGAGGCCCACATCAGCCCTGCGGGGATCTTGGGGCATCACGCCGAGTCTCGGCCTACCGTCAGGCTGCCCGTGGCGACCGGGCAGTGACCACACAGGGCTCAGGCCTGGGGGGTCTCCTGTATGGTCGCATGGTCTGCGCTTGCGAGAGTCCCCCGGAGGGCGCAGGACGGCGGCTTTCGCCTGACCTCCAGCAGGGGAGCCTGACCTCGTGCATGCACACCCATGCACCAGCAGGGCCATTTCACATGTGTCTACACACACGTGTGGGGACGCACGTGTGCTCACCCGAGGGTTGGTGCATGACCCAATCTTCAGGGTCTGTGTCTTGGAGGCTCACACGGGAGCAGGAGCGCCCTGGGACCCTGGGAGCCTGGCGGGGTCGGTCAGGGCTGGCCGTGAGGGGCTGCAGGGCAGGGGGTCCTGGCCTTGGCGGGCAGTCTGCCCTCCCCCCCCCCCCACCCCCCTTGCTCTCCGATCACGCAGGCGCTGGCGTGTTGCAGTGAAGGCCTGTGCCCCAGCCCCGGGCGTGTTGCCTGCAAGTGAGTGAGCACTGCCCCTGAAGCTCCGGCTCCAAGCCCCCCCTTCCCTTTCTTCTTCGTGGGGTCCCGGCTCTTGGACTCCTTTTTAACGAATACGGAAGGTCTATTTGGAATCAAAAAAAAAAGCCCAAAAGCCAAGGGAGGAAAATAAAGCGGCCGAGGCCATCGCCCGGCGAGGGGGCCTGTCACGTATTAATTTTTCATTGCTGTGGAGAGTTGTACATACATAATCACTTGATTGCGGTGGGAGTTGGGGAGCTCCTGGGGCGTCATTTGCATAAATCTTGTTAAGTCAATGGCAGTTAATGAAGTACAAATGAGCGCGGAGAAGGTGACATGTAAATCGCGGGTGGCAGATGGGAGGTCTGTTTGGGGCCGGCAGCTGCGCGCTCCCCTTTCTTTCTCTCCGCCGCGCATTTTTAATCTCCGTCTCCAGCCCCGCTCTGCAGCCTGGCGTCGCCCCTCCCGGCAGGCGCCCGGCCGAGCCCCCGAGCCCCCGGCCCGACCCCCACCCACACCGGCTCCGCGCGTGCCCGCCGCCCCCAGCGCGTTCCGCGTCTGCGCGTCTGTGCCTGCGTCTTGCACGGCCGGGGAGACCCACACCCTTTCCCCTCCTGGGTGGGCACCCAGGGGACCCCCAGGCCAGGCTGTGCAGGTCCCGGCGCGGCCAGTGGAGGGCAGCCCGGGCGAGGTTGGACCGGGAGAGGAAGCCGGCAGCTCTGCCGAGCCCAGAAGGAGGACCCCAACCGGGACCCCATGGTGGTGCCTGGGCAGAACCGACCCTGGCTCTGGGGACACGGCCCTGACGTGGGGGGTCTCAGGTTCCATCCCCAGCACCTCGGGCCACCGGTGCCCCTGGCCCTGTTCCCTTCCAGGCTTCTCGCCTCCGGGTAGGCCAAGCCCGCAGCTCAAGGCCGCCCTCGGGCTCTGCGCTCAGCTCGTTCCTGCAGGTGCTCCGAGAGCCCCATCGGCCACGTGCTGAGGGCTCAGGACCTGCCCACTGCGTGCATGTGGACACAGCAGGGGTGGGGGAGTGGGGCTGGCACTGCCCCCCGGTCTAGCCTGCCCCTCCCCACTGCCCGGGCCCGCCGATCCCCTGCCTGAGCGTTGCTTGCTTCAGAACGGCTCTGGGCACTGGGGGAAGTGGCGAGGCCCCTGTGACCCCCGGGTGCCTCTGGCTGTCCCCTTCGCATCTGCTGAGACCCTGACCCCCTGGTCCAGGGCCGCTGTGGACCCTCCTTAACCTCCTTGCTCACCCCTCCCCCGCACTGCACCGGGCAGGGGACAGGTGCAGGTGTGGGTGACCCCCAGGAGTGTTCTTTCTCCCCGAGCCCCTTTGCTCACCAGCCAAGGCCTCGCTTCATCCTGGGGCCCCGGGGACTCCCAGCGCACCCTACCCCGTGGGCGCCCACACTTGCCGAGTGGTGCTGGGACTCCCCAGGAGACCCCTTCAGATCGGGTGCAAAACCACCTGGGGTCCCGGGACAGCCGCAGGCAATCATGTCCCCGGGGGGAGTGTTTCTTCAGAGTCTGTCCTGGACTCAACTCCACCCCCCCTTTGGCCTGCCTTCCCCCAGACGGAACCCGGGCCAGAGAGAGGGTACAGGGGGGCAGCGTTTGCCTCGCTCGTAGCTGATGCCAATCTGTCCCTGGCACCCCACATGATCCCCCAAGCTCACCAGGAGTCGTCCCTGAGCACAGAGCGTGGCAATCAGACCTGAGCACCCACGGGTGTGGCCCCCAAACAGAAACAAAACCAGGCATTGTGTCCCAGGCTCCATCTGTGGAGGTGGTTCATGGTGAGATACCTCCCCCACCCCAGACCCTCAGTTTCCCTGCGCATAGCAGCAGGACCCTAGACATGACCTAGCGCAGCTGCTCCTCACTCTCTTCAAACAGGAGTCTAAAAGCTGGGTGGGGGCCACAGAGATAGTCCAATGGTTAGAGCGCTTTCCTAACATGCGGCTGTGGCCACAGTCCGGGTTCGAATTCTGACACCATCATCTCCGAGCAGTGGCCCACCACAAAAAAAAAAAACAAAAAAAAAACAGAAAAGTCCACAATAATTTGTTGGGGGCCAGAGAGATAGTACCGAGGTTAAGGTGCTTGCCTTGCGTAGAACCAGCCTCGGTTCAGACCCGAGCACAGAACAAGGAGGAAGCCCTCAGCATGGTCAAGTGTGGCTCCCCCAAAAAAGTCAAGAGAGAGAAAGGAAACCCAGGTGAGCACCTCCCCTCCGGGGCCTCACCCGGGCTTGCTGAGACCAGCAGCTGGTCCCCCGCCGAGGGCGGCTCCTCCTCCCAGTGCTCACAGCAACCCCCCCCCCCCATCTCCTACCATCCAGAGGGCTGAGCCCACAGCGCACACGCGCCTTTCCGGCCCTGCGGGAAGAGAATTTCTTATTAACCTCCTGACCCAGTGGTGACAGACCCGGTTCCCGAACTGACCGCCGCGGAGTTTCGTGGGTCATCCCAGAGAGTGGACACTGCTCCGCTCGCCCAGGGAGGCCTGCGGTCATTCCCGTCCCATCCAGCTCCCAGTCCGGCAGGGAAGTTGGAAGAAGAGGCGTCATCACGAAGGATCTTCAGGGGCCAGGGTACATGTATGCACACATGCGTCCAGTGCCCAGGACTGTGTGCGCCCTGCCCCCTGCCATGCCCACCAGCCCCCCGAGACCCCAGGTAGCGTGTGTTATGGGCCTTCCCCGCTCGCTCGCCTGCCTCTGCCCTTCTCCGGGGCCCCCGTCATTTAAGAAGCCACCAGTCTGGGCCGGGGGAGCAGCACAAACCCTTGTTTGATTTCTGGCATCACGTAGCTCCCTTGAGCACTGTGTGTGCATGTACATGTATGTGTGCGTTCGCATATGTACGTGTCTTCAGGTATGTGTGTGCACGTGCATGGGTATGCATATATGTCTGTCTGTATGCCTGTTGTTGCATGTGTGTGCATGTGTGCCTGTGTGTCTGGATGTTGTGTGTATCTGTGTATGTGCCTGCATGTTGTGTGTGCATGTGTGTGTGTGTATGAAGGCGTGTGTGCCTGTATGTTGTGTGTATCCGTGTGTGTGCATGTGTGTTGTGTGTGCGCACGTGTGTGTCCTACAGAGGGACCCGAGTTCACCAGGTACCGGATCTCTGCGTTGTTGGCCTTCCTGCCCCGGTGCCGCCCGCACGTGCCCACGGGAGCTGCCCCCTTAGTGGCCTTCCTTACCACGGTGTCTGCAGAGAGTGCACGACGCCCGGGCTGGGCTCCGACGTGCAGCCAAGACAGAAGGACATCCGGAGCTGCGATCCTAATCCAGAGTCTCTACAGGGTGTTTCTTCTAGGCTTCTAGAAATTTCTATAAGAGAAAAATGGGAGGGATTTTTAGAGCCATACCGAAAGTGGTGAGGGCCAACTCTCAACTCTGTGCTCAGGGCTCACTCCCACTGGTGCTAGAGGTGTGCCGGGCATCCAGCCAGACTTGACCTGTGCAAGAAGCACCTTAACCCAGGTCCTGTCTTCTGTTCTAGAATTCCTGGCCCTGATCTAATCTACCCGTCGTGACTGTCTTTTCTAACTCGACTAAAGCCAGTAAATGGAGACTTCCCTGGGCTTCTGGCCTGACCAGGTTGGGGACTGTTCCCGAAAGCTTCACCCCAGGCCTGCACTCAGTCTGTAGCCTGTGGGCCCTGGTTGGGATGAGACCGCCAGCAGCTGGGTCTTGGGACATCGGGGTCTGCCCCGCCACCCTCCAGCCTGGGCCCCCCGCTGTGCTTCCACCCGGTCCCTGTCAAAGGCCCTCCCAGAAGACACACCGTGTCCCCCCCCCCGCCCCCTCCTGAGTCTTGAAATCTTGGGGCGTAGAGCATGGTGGCAGCAGGTGGGGTGCTCGTCAGTGGAAAGCGCTTCCTTCCCCCAAACGTTTTCTGTTTGTAGGACTGAGTTGGAAATGCTCTGCCGTGCCTTGTTCGATTTCGCGCATTGACTGTGCAGGTTCTGAATAACTGTCCTAGTTCCCCACGGCCTGGGTGGGCAGCCACAGGGGTATCTCTCCAGCGCAGAGATGAAAAACTGAAACCAGTAACCAGAGAACCAGGAGCCAAAACCATTTCAGGAAACCCCTCTACTATTTTTTGATCTTCATACCCAAGAAGGGGAATGACTGGCTTCAAATGCAATTTTTTTTTTTTTGTATTTTGGGTCATACCCAGTGATGCACAGGGGTTACTCCTGGCTTTGCACTCAGGAATTACTCCTGGCAGTGCGCGGGGGTGGGGGGGGGACCATATGGGATGCTGGGAATCGAACCCGGGTTGGCCATGTGCAAGGCAAATGCCCTCCTTACTGGACTATCGCTCCAGCCCCATCAACTGCAGTTTTATCTGTAGAATTGTTTTACGTGCACCCTGCGGTCTTGGTGACACTGAACTGTTTTAATGCCTGTCCCGTTCTCACCCCATCCTTCACGCTCTTCACCTGCAGCCTTCGTGGTTGTAATTAGTGCTGAAAAGAAGAACCTCTTTAGCATCAGGAAGCGTCTAGGCTGGAGGGAATGCGGGGATTAGGGCTCTTGCCTGTGTTCTATACCCAGTACCACGCAAGGTCCCCCGAGCACCACCTAGAGCCATCCTGAGCACTGCTGGATGTGATGGGCAAGACCCCCAGACATCATTCTCAGCAGGGCCCCCCACTGCTGCTTGCTTGGGGTTCCATGGAAACGCCTTCCTCCTTTCCTGAAGATAGACGTGAGTGTGTTGGGATCCCGAGACGGCAGGTGTTCTTTGAAAATGTTTTAATAGCATAATGTATGTTCAGATCAGTGTGTTTTCTAAAGAAAATTTCTTGTGTTTTTTTTTTTTTTTGGCTTTTTGGGTCCCACCCCGTGATGCTCAGAGACTCCTCCTGGCTCTGCACTCAGGAATCACTCCTTGCAGGGCTCAGGGAACCGTACGGGGCCACGTGCAAGGCAAACGCCCTCCCTGCTGTACCACCACTCTAGCCCCAAACAGCGAAAATGTCTTTCAGAGAAGCACACGTGGCCTTTATGCGTGTCCTAAGTGGTGGAGCGATGGGGGGGGAGAGGAAGCAAAGGTTTGTTTTCGCGCTGGGTGAATTAGAAGTCTAAATACCCCAGAACGCCTCTTCTAATCAAGGGATTTCCGAGAGCGGTTGTTACATATCAACTAGTACTTTCTGGTACTTGCAGGCCTTTTAACGTAGAAATATGTGTCAGCTTGGAAATATTTCTCAGCCTGAAAGGACAGCTAACAATGCCCCTAAGTTATATTTCCTTGTTTTCTTTGATCTTCCATTGATTTTTCCGGGAGAAAGCCAATTAAGTGCTTGTTTAGTGCCTCCTGTGTCAGAGGACAAGCAGGTCAATTCAGAAGCTTGCTGTGCCTTTAATGGGGTGGTGGGAGGAGCCTGGAGTGGGAGGAACCCACGGTGGGCGGGGCCTGGGGGGGCTAAGGGAACACAGAGCCCATTGGTGGGAGGGTCTGGAAGCTGCAGGCGGTGGGAGGGGCCTGAGTGGGAGGGCCAGATGGTGGGAGGAGCTAAGGGACCAAGGAGCCCATTGGTAGGAGGGTCTGGAAGTATTGGGCGGTGGGAGGAGCTAAGGGAGCGAGGGGCCCATTGGTAGGAGGGTCTGAAACTGTCCTGGCGGTGGGAGGGGCCAGGTGGTGGGAGGAGCTAAGGGACCAAGGAGCCCATTGGTAGGAGGGGCTGGAAGTGTTGGACGGTGGGAGGAGCTAAGGGAGCGAGGGGCCCATTGGTAGGAGGGTCTGAAACTCTCCTGGCGGTGGGAGGAGCTAAGGGAGTAAGAAGCCCGTTGGTAGGATGGGCTGGAAGTGTCCTGGCGGTGGGAGGGGCCCGAGTGGGAGGGGCCAGGTGGTGGGAGGAGCTAAGGGAGCAAGGCGCCTATTGATAGGAGGGGCTGGAAGTGTCCTGGCAGTGGGAGGGGCCAGGTGGTGGGAGGAGCTAA
>JAOXYA010000028.1:11045330-11076161 GCA_028565675.1 Sorex palustris | reverse complement strand
TTCTCTGTCTTAATAATAGTATAATGATGACAATTTCACTATAATCAGATATCGTAGTCTTTATATTTTGTATTTTATATAATAAAGCAATAGCACAGCAGTAGGGCACTTGCCTTGCATGTGGCCAGACCAGCCGACCCAGGTTCGATTCCTCCATCTCTCGTAGAGAGCCTGGCAAGCTACTGAGAGTATCTCACCTGCACGGCAAAGCCTGGCAAGTTACCCGTGATGTATTCGATATGCCAAACACAGTAACAACAAGTGTCACAATGGAGACGTTACTGGTGCCCGCTCGAGCAGATCAATGAACAATGGGAGGACAGTGCTACAGTGCTATACATCAAATTTTAGAGTAACTCCCTCTATTTGTAGACATACTAGTCATCATTCAAAATGTCCAGAACATTGTACTATTTCAGTTGGCACACTTTTTATTTATATGATTTTTATTTATTTTTGTTTTGAGGTTACACCCAGCAACGATCGGGGATTACTCCTGGCTTTGCACTCAGGAATCACTCCTGGCAGTGCTCAGGGGACCATATAGGATGCCAGGGATTGAACCCAGGTTGGCCACATCCAACGCAAGTTCCCTACCCATTGTACTATTGCTCCAGCCCCAAGTTGCAATACTTTATAGAATAATGTCAGAATGGTGCAGGAGTGTGTTGGAATTTTTCCTCCTTTCTTCTCCCTCTTCCTCCACTCATTCCTTTGGGTTGTTGTGAGATCTTTTCTTCAATGCAAAGATGTTATTTTTGAGTGTTTTTGTTGTTTCTATTGTCTGCATTTGTTTTTTCTGTAAAGTTTTCTTTCATTCTCCTCTTTCTCCTTCTTTTCTATCTTCTCCCCTCCTTCCCTTTCTCCTCTTTCCTCTCTCTTTTTGAATGCTGTCCTCCTTCTCTTGCCCTACTTCTCTTACCATGCTGTGGGTTTTATTCTACAGGTATTTCAAGGTCATAGACAACTTTTCTTTAGTCTTTCCAGCTAGCCATTGTATCTATCATGTTGTTATTGATCTTGACTGTTCAGATCTCATTTGAAGATCTTGGGAGTATTTTTACTACTTCAGGTTTAGGACTGTTGAAAGCATTCTTGTTTTAAATACCTGGGAAGTAGTCAACAGAGATTTTGCTATTGATGGATCTTAAAGTTTCAGGCAAATTTGAGTTAGAGTGGTTATTTAGTTTAACTTAGATTTTGTTTCCTTTGAGTTTCAGGATAGGTTTTTTATTATGCTGTTATTAAAAACATTTGTAGGGTTGGAGCGATAGTGCTGTGAGTAGGGCTCTTGTTTTGCACAAGCCTGACCCGGGTTCAGTCCCTCACCGTTGTCCTGGATGGTTCCCTGATCGCCACCCAGAGGATTTTTGTGCTTCTCCCAAACAAAGGAGCCAAAAAACACTTGTAACTGTAAAAACAACCTAGTATTGTGACTTTATTTATCATGATTCTTATGATACAGTTTATTGAAGAATGGTTTTCATCTGCCAATCCTTTCCTTGGATTGGTGCCGATGTGAAGAAATTTCCTGCTGGTCTGTGGAAAAGTTATTGTCACTTAATGAAGTGTATGCCTGTATAACATTTTTACTCTACATTAGACTTTAAAACTAACATATAAACTGCTATCATAAATAGTGATCTCTATTTCTGTCCCATGGTTCTTAAAAGTATCTCTCCTGGTCTCACTGGTATGGGAGTGTTCAAAAGGTTAAAAACCGCTGTTATGGAAGACATCCCATTGCTATCACTGTTGCTGCTACACTATTGCTGTTAATCCCACGACACTGCCCATTACTTGTTGATAGTCAATAATTGTTGACAGTTTGCTGTGTGACATATACACTAAACTGAGTTTTCATGTAATTAATTAACTTCTCCTGAAGAAAGAAGACATTTATGCTATTGATTAATAAATTGAAATAAACCAAGTCTAAGAGTTTCTTGCCCAGAGCTTTTCAATTTCTTTTTCCTTTTTTACTTTTGGGTTATACCCATCAGTGCTCAGGGATCATTTCTGGCAGTGCGGGTAGTGTTGTGGGGGGAAGAGGTGGATGAGGGAAACACCACGTATGATGCTGGGTGCTGAACTCGGTGGCTCAATGCAAGGCAAGCACCTTCCCTCTGGCCCCCAAGGTAGAACATTTTAAGTAAACCACCTCAGATATTCAGTAAAAGTTCCATGTATTAGTAGCATATATTTATTTTCTGTAAGTTTGCACAACCTACAATATAAAATAAAAATGCAAATATGGCTTATCACTTTGAAAATATTACCTTGAAAATAAAAAATATGAGCAAAAATGTTTACAGATTGTGTATCAGGAAACTAATATTTGGGACTTCTGTTATAAATTTTTTATTTTTAATTTTTCTTTTGGTTTTTGAATGAGTTTATACATATAGATTTATTTACCACATTAGACATTGCCAGATGTTGAGAGTATATTAGAGAATTAATTTAATTTGACAAATTCATGAAACTTTTTGAGAAAGAGATGAACAATTAAGTAAATAGATACTGTGGTCTGTTAAGAGAATAAACAAAACACTACGTTAGATCTGAGATGGTGATCTGAGAAGACCATTGTATAAGTGATATTTAAATTTTAAATAAAGAATTGAGAGGAAGCCGGTCATTTAGACAGCTGGAGGGAAGTACATTATGAGAGGGAGAAGCAGTCTCAAGACCCTGAGATAAGAAGGAATTTGGCATGGACTAGAAATTGGCAAATATGAGTGGAATTTAGTATTCAAAGGGGAGAGAGGAATAAAATGAGTTGGGTAGGTAGGCAGAAGCCAGATTAGTTGAGGCATTTCTAGGTGAACTATACTAAGACCATTTGAAATTTAAATAGCAGGGTGAAAAAATGGTGCTTACTTATTTTTGTTTTATAGCCTGAAATGAGGCTCAGGAGGCTGGTTCTCCGCAGCCAGAGTGGTGGTTCAGTTGCAAGAGCTTAAAAATGTGGTACTGGGGATCACTCCAGGCTACCTCATTGGTCTTCGTGGTGCTGGGCATCAAACTGGGTCGGCTCTATGTAAGGCATGTACCTTAACCCTGTGCTGTCTCTCTGGCTGCCAGATAGTGGCGTTTAAGGAGCACATTGGCTGCTGTTGGAGAATAAACTGTGGGGTGCATATACTATAAGCAGGGAATTCATTTCAGCAGCTATCCCAGTTGCCTAGTTAGGCAGGCTGGTGGCTTAGACTGGATGGCTGTGGAGAAGAGAAGGAGATGGAATTAAGCTATATTTTGGAGAGTGAACTATAAGTTACTGATGGGTTACAAAAGGGTAAGTGAAAGGAAGCAAATAGGTGAAACTCCTAGGCTGTCAACTACCGTGATTGATGAAAGTGGAGCTATTAACTGAGAGGAAGAAGACCAGAAAGAGTAGATTTGGCGGGGGGGGGGGGGGGGCTTGATAATGAAATCTTAAATTTGGTCATGTTACATAAGATATCTTGTGGACTGTAACTGGAGATGTCCACTAAGTAGGGGTGAGTATGTGTGTAATATAGTTGTACACATAAACCTGGAACTTACAGGAGAGGGTTAGACTGAGATGTGTGGATGTCGACAATTGAATGGAGATGCTTCTTAGTCTTGGGAGAGGAGCACATGCGGGTAAGAGTCTAGATCAGGAATGCAAACACTGTGAGCAGTGGTTAAATCCAACTTTCTTTTTTGTGTTTATTAATAAGGTCTTATTGCAATAAAGCTAGTTTCTTTCAATTGTATATTATCTATAAATTGTTTGGGGTTAGAATTTCAGTTGAGTAGTAGTTTTGACAGAGGCCATATAGTCCCAAAGTCTTAAATATATAGACTTAGATCCTTTAGAGAGAATTTTGGATCTGATAAAGAAGAAAAAAAGAGAAAACCCATATTTGAACTGAGATTGTGAAGTTTCAGAACTGTATTTTTAAAAAATGTTGTTGAAGTAATATAGTTACAGTAGATTAATGCTTATTTTATTTTTATTATTGTGTTGTTAGTATTTTTGCCACACCTGGAGGTACTCAGGGCTTACTCCTGGCTCTGAATCACTCTTGGCACTGCTTGGGGTTATGTGTGGTTCCTGAGAGTGAACTTAGGTCAGCCACATGTAAGGCTAGCACCTTATCTGCCATACTATTTCTCCAGCCCACTCCAGAATTTTAAAATCAGAAAAGTGGGAGTCTGCAGAGGGAACTGAAGACGGGAAGCTAGGGAACTAGGGAGGCAGGAAAAGTTTGAAGCCAAGAGAGAAAATAAATCAAGAATAAGGAGATGATTTATTATGGCATATTTGCTGAGAGGGTAATTAAGATAAAATATGTTCACAGGATCACTGGAAACCTAGAAAATATTTGTTTGGTGAAAACATATTTGAGCAGATTCAATACAGAATAAGTAAAAACTTTTAATATTAATCTTCCAGAAATTATTTTTATTTTTTTTATGGAGTAGAAATTGGCAAGCATTATGGTAAAGGTTCAGAGTAAATACTTTAAACTTCATAGGCCAAGAGGCTGAATTAAGCATCTTGGGTAATAAAACAAATTTCTGCAGATTTTTAATGACAAAATGAAAAGTATATAAAGTACTTGAGCATAGTTTAAAAAATTTTCTTAATATTCTGTGGTCTTCTAATGGGAAATGTAATTATCTTTGAGGGAATTTGGCTATATTGTAGTTCAATATTAGTGTTCCTTGTTGTCAGACTTGATTGCAAATTTGTTAGTCCTAACCTGTAAAGAGATTTTTTTTTCATATTTTATCATTGGAAATAGCTTTTTCCACAGAGAGGTATTTTCTAGACTTCTTGTGACCTCTTTAAAGATCATCATACAGTTTTAGAGAAATAGCATGCACTTGTCTGTGTCCTTGCCCTGAACCAAATTGTACTTATAAATTAGAGAAGAATATTATTCTTATTCTTGTCTTTGAATATAATTTTTCAGCAAGCTATATATATATATTTAATGTTTGGAACAGTTTTACTTTCATCACATAATTGAGTGGTATGGAGGTGGAGATTTCTCATAAATTTTCTATTTCCACATAAACATAAATTTCCTATGATCAGATTCTCCTACCAGTGTGGTTTATGTGTTACAATGATAAGCAACGTTATTGTGACTGAACAGCACATCTTTATCACTCTTAGTTCATAGTTTGCAATACAGCTCAGTCTTGGTGTATGTTATATATACGAAGGGTTTGGACAAATGTGGTGACATTTGTCCACCTTATAGTTTCCTCTAAAATAGTCCAGGGAAATGTTGAGTGGGAATGAACTAGGCGAGAGGGCTCTGAAGAAAGCAGATCTTCTTCCTCCGAAACTAAAGGAGAGGAAGGAGGAGCCCCAGGTTCACAAGTAAGATTTTATCACAGATGGCAGTGGGGAAACCCAGGTAGACTAGGCTGAGGTTCTCTGCATCTCTTTGTCATTATGGGTGTCTATTGGAGAGGATTCATTATCATTAACAAAAGGGAGAGGAGTACGTTTCAAACTTTATTCAATATTCATTGAATAGAAGGAAAATTATCACACGAGAATTATAAATAAGAGTCTAGTATGGCGAACTCACTGAATCTAATTGGGACTTTTTCTTTAAGAGACTTTCAAGGGCTAAGAAATGCAAAGTAATTCTTCTAAACCTGCATTAAGGACAGGGGTTTCTGAGGATACTTTTAATTTTAGTTATTTTGCAAGCACTCGTGGATATTTTTCCTAACAATTTCCCTGAAGAATAAATAATTTGACTACTGTTCCACAAAGAGAAGAAGTAATTTATAGACAAACAGGTTAAGAAAATTATTCACAACCACACAGTATCATTTATAAATATATCCATCTGTCCATCTATCTATTCACTTATCCAACATTTATTTATTATTTATTGGTCTTAGGATCATGCACAGAGCTTACTCTTGTCTCTATTCTCAGGGACCAGTTCTGTTGCTGCTCAGGTGATTATATGTGGTACTGGGGTTTGAGCCCAGTTCAGCTGTGGGTAAGGCAAGTACACTACATGCTGTACTACCACTTCATCCCTATATCTATATCTATATCTATATCTATATCTATATCTATATCTATCTATACTTGAGGGCCCAAGGGCTCTTTATTATGCATGTGCAGAGGTCTATATAAGAATCCTGTGGGAAACAGCAATCATTCTTAAAACTCATCTTTTCTGCTTAGCCTGGATAGACAATGAAGTAGGAAAGAGCTTGCTTATGATCCAAGGGAAATTTTAAGAAGATATAGATCAAAAAGTATCAAAAGCGATGGCACAGCAGCAGGGCGTTTGCCTTGCAAGCAGCCACCATGGCCAACCCGAGTTCAATTCCTCTGCCCCTCTTGGAGAGCCTGGCAAGCTACCGAGAGTATCTCGCCTGCACGGCAAAGCCTGGCAAACTACCCGTGATGTATTCAATATGCCAAACACAGTAACAAGTCTCAAAATGGAGACATTACTGGGCCTGCTCGTGACAGTGACAGTGACAGTGACAGTGACAGACAACAACAATTAAGACCTTTCTGGGGAACATTCAGTAAAAAAGTATCAAATCTACTATGTGGTCAACTCTCCAGGTCTGGAAACAGGAAAAAGCTCTTGACATATCTGGAACATTCCTAATCAATATACATGAAGCAATGCACCCACCTTGTGGTGAGTATTACAGACTCATGAGAGCTGACACAACGTACAAGCCTACAGGCCAAGGGATGAAGACATATGTACAAAGACTTTGTCAAAGGACTGACTTCAGAGCATATGTGTGAAGGTTGGTGTGGTTGGAGAGATGGGTCATCCAAGGCTTCACAGCCTATATAAAAGCAAGTAAAATCATTTATGGAATACACTGTCACGGTTTACTTTTTTAAACTATGCTTCTGTCTTCCAGGAGTAGGATGGTTGTGAATGGCAAATGGTGAAAGCAAGAAAGTCATTGGGACAGTAATTGAGGTAAAGTAAGAGAGTGGTGTATATGAATTAACATCTTTCAGGTAACACTGAACTAGAAACTTTTATGCAGACTTGAGAAAAGTAAGTAAGAGGTATCTTTCAGAGCTGCACAGAAAAAAATGTACTGCTTTTCAGAAACTCCCTGGGAAGCAAAGGAATGAGAAAAGAAGAAAATACCTCCCTTGAGTGATTAATGGAAGCACGGTGGGTGTTGAAGGGGTCAGAGTGAACCAAGAGGACAGAATCTAAGCTCTGGCAGGCTCTTGGCAACAGTCAGGGTGGCTGTGGGTGGTCTGTTTTTGAGATCGGAGCTCAACTAACTTTGGATATAGAAGATCTGAACTGAATCAGCTTCCAGAATGTCAAATCTGTCTCTGCTCATTTTCATTTTTCTGCCAGCTAGATTTTTCCATTCTTTCTATACTGTGACATTTCTAGGCCTAGAAAATGAAAACAGGAAATGGCAAGTCCTTGAAATTTTAGTTTTTCAGACCACTAGAACAAAACTTGAGAGGCATTAAAATGGACTAGTATTGAAATGGTGTGAGATAGTACAGAAGGGAAGGCACTTGCCTGGCATGTAACCAATTTTAGTTTGATCCCTGGCACTGCACATGGTCCTTTGAACATCACTATAAGTGATCATAGAGCACAGAACTAGGAGTAAGCCTTGAATATACCTGTGTGGGACACAACCATCCCTATTCAAATGTTAACTTTAAAAATAATATTAAAGGGGCTGGAGAGATAGCACAGAGGGTAGGTAGTTTGCCTTGCATGCGGCCGCACCGGGTTCGATTCCCAGCATCCCATATGGTGCCCTGAGTACCGCCAGTAGTAACTCCTGAATGCAGAGTCAGGAGTAACCCCTGTGCATCTACAGGTGTGACCCAAAAGCAAAAAAACAAAAATTTAAAAAATACTAAAATTATTTTTAATTTAATTGTTTTCAATCCAGAATAAAAGTTTTTACAGTCTGAAATCATGATGCTATTTCCCATGGTCTAAATTACATGTGGTTTACCTTTGTACAGAGTGTAAACTTTCTCTGACATGCACTTGGGAATAAGGTGTGACCTTGAGTCACCCCCCATGCCCACACTTGCATTGTCATTATGTCCATCAGTCATTTACACCATCAGGTCACCCATCAGTGCATTTACACAGTGCCAACAATTACCTTGGACTGTTCTGTTAATGAGCTTCATAAATTACTACTCAGAATCTTTTCAATGATTAGGAAGTTGGTCCTGAGTATCAATCATATGATTTTTTTCACAATTTAATTTAGTGTATAAACTCAGCAATAATTTTTCACAAGTAGAATAAGAATTCTTTTGTAAATCTGTCATTCAAAGTATAACTCTGAATACCATATCTAATAGCCAAATGAACTAAGAACACTTAAAATAATGAATAGTCTTTATTAATCTCATAAGCATCCCCAAATATCCTAGGTTATTCTCTCTGTGTGTGTGTGTGTGTGTGTGTGCGCGCGCGCGCACGTGCATACATGTGCTGAGGAGAGAATTACAGAAAGAAAGTAGGTATATAGAGAATAGAAGGTGGTTCTTGTTATTTTTCAAAACCAGTTCATCTCTTCTAATGAGTCATAAGCCTGCATCTAAGCCAAATTCTTCCACGTCCCCACTGGCTTTGGGATTCCTGGTTCTGACTCACAGTTCATGATCCTGAAGATAGAGTCCCATATTTCTCCAAAAACAATTTAGGCCCCTCCACCTGTGATGCAATGATACAACTCCTTATACATCAGTAGGAGCTTTTTATAGGTTGACTAATATGTTAACACCCTGTGATCCTGTGAAATGGAGTTGCTTAAGCTTTTTCCTTACTTTTTTTAATGCTGGGTCATATAAATTGTTTTTCAGTTAGTGATGAGAGTTTTCAATGGCTTCCTTGAAGCAGAATGGGCTTACAAATAAACAATAATATATGACTTTGTACAATTCTTAACAATTTTTTGTTGTTGTTGGAAAGAGATAAATTCCTGTGCATTTACATTTCCTCTTTTTATTATTCTTAGAACTATAAGAACTGTCTTTAGTTTTCAGAATAGGAGCTAGACATTATGTTTGACCATTATGACTGTGACCACTGTACCAATCAGTATCTTTGGAATAATTGAATAAAATCTCTATTTGTGTTTTTCCTACTACTTAAATTTAGTTTTGCAATGTTTGTTACCCACAGAATCCACAGAACATAAGAAACAGTTTTTTTCATTTAAATAAGTTCTTCTAAAACAAAAAAAAAGAAAAGTTCTTCCACAAATCATTTGCTATCATTTCATATTATAAAGACATAAGAAAACCTGCAAGACAAATTAAATCTAAAGAAAAATTGGAGAGTGAACTACACTCCATCGTGTTCAGGACCAATTCTTGACTTTGGGCTCAGGGGTCTCCTAATATTGCTTGAGGAACTCTATATGATGCTAAGAATACTTCAATCGGGCTGGACACATGCAAGGAAAGTATGTTATCTCCTTCCTATCTTCCCACAAATCTTTTAAAATTTAGCTCCATATTTGTTAGTAAATGGATGTGATTTTGAAATGTACTCCAGATGGTGTTCAGACTTGTGTACCATCAACTGACTAGTTGGAGCTGGAAGCACTAAGTTGAAAAGACATTTTTCTTTTGTTTAGGCCGGCTGCGATAGCACAGCGGTAGGGCGTTTGCCTTGCACGCAGCCAACATGTCCAACCCGAGTTCGATTCCTCCGCCCCTCTCGGAGAGCCCGGAGCATCACCAGAAACAAAACAGAAAAACAAATGGCCGTTTGGGCCCCGCCCACCTGAGCGCCCAGTGATCTGGTGGGTCTGAGGATCTTTGCTGGATCTTTCTTCAGCAAACGCCAAGAGAGGAGGGTCCCCTTCCCTGCAGACTGCCAGTGCTGGGACCCCTGGCGTGTGGCAGGTGACCGTGCCCGAGAAGACACCAGTCCTGAGGGGTCCCACACCTTTGTGGGCCCACCCGTGAAGGCCATCTCACTTGGTCATTCTAGAAACTCAAGTTCTTCACGGCACGGGAGTCCCAAGAAATCTAGTGATGGGAGTGGTTGTTGCTCTGGTCACCTTTGGGAAAAAAGTGTCCACCGTGCTTTTAGAAACGGCAGCACCCAGGGGTGGGGGTGGCCCAGCCTCTGCCCTCCGGCCTGGCCCACACGCCCCCAGCCTGTCGCCAGGGCTCCAAGCCCCAGATGGCCCTGGAGAGGGAAGGTATGTGGGAACCAGACAGAAACGTCGTAAGCGGAAGGTTTGTAGAGCCACAAAGCGTGATCAGGAAGGGGCACAGGGATTCGTTGTCCTTTTACTGCTGGGACAAGAGAGATGGGACCCCCAGAGGTGCCCAGGGACCTGACGGTGCTGTGATCAAACCCCGGCCTCCCCCGTTCACAGCCGCATGGGGCCCCCCGAGAGCCGTCGGGGCCCAAGCAGAGGCACCTGGGCTTTGCGGGCTCAGGCCGCTGCTTGGAACACAAGGGAGTTGGGGCAAGAGGAAGGCCGGCTCCTCCCTGCCCGGTGCGGAAAGTGAGAGGCCACTCCAGCCGCCCGGCTAAGGGGACTCAGGCCAGGCCGCAGGTGAGAACTTCCTCTCTGCACCTGAGTTCCGGCAGTGCGGGGGGTGTGAGAGCCGTTTGTGTGGTGGGCCACGGACACCCCAGCAGCAGGTGACCATCCCTCCACCCAGATGGCCTGTTTGCAACCTGGGCCCCTTGTCAGGTTCCGGAAACGAGAGGCCACATGAGCACCACCAGGTGTGGCCCAAGGAACCAAAGAGGAGGGAAAAAAGCCTGTGCTTCCCAGGACAGTAGGAATCCCGGTTCAGAAGCGCCGATGAGCAGGGAAGCCCCTTCCGCGTCTGTGTCTGCGCCCCAGGCTCGGTCCCCAAGCCTCCGTGCCCACAGCCCACTCACGCCATAAGGGACGGTGGCCTCCACGCCAAGCTCGTTGGCTTGAATCCAGAGCAGCTATGGGTTCTAGCACCCCTTTCATGGAGGTCCCCATGTGGCTGCCGGGCAGGCAGTGTTCTGTGGCCACGTGCCCAAAGCCCTCCTTCCCTCTCATGGGGGGAGGTGGGCAGAACACCCCCGGGTGCGTGGGTGGTGTGGGTGGATGGACCTGGGGCAGCCGCAGGGGTGTCAGCCCACTGCTCAGAGCCTGTGACCGGAGAGACAAGAGACGGGAAGGAAAAAGGAAGCGACCCGGGCTGATGACCCCTGGTCACCTCCAGGGGGTCTCGGTCAGGGAGTCATTTTTCTCACGTTTCTTTTCCTTGTTTTCCTTCGGGGGGGTGTCTTACACCCCAATATCCGAAGGCCCCGTGCCTTCCCCAGCCCGTGTTTGGGATTTGTCTGGCCCCGTCGGAACTTAAAGAGGGTAAATACCACCCAAAGCCGGTCTGACTCACGAACGTTCCTCGGAATCCACCTGGATTTTCAAAAATGGAAGAAAAGAAAAAAAAAAGCCAAACCCAAACTTTTCCCCCCTTCTTCGTCTTCCCCATTACCGTTGCCAGCCGTGTGTTTCAGTGGCCACGGCGTTAAATTGGATTCTGTGTCCGTCATTATTAAAATGTGAAGTGTGTCGGTCACAAAGCATGCATTTCGGGGCAGTTAGCTGAATAATTCCCGGCTTTATTATCCCAAATTACTGCTGTGCTCTGGAGAGGGGACCAGTTTAGCCAATTACTGCCATTTGAGCTGGATTTGTGGGTGATTAGCTCCTGGTGGAATACAGTCCGGGCTGGCCCTTTGAAGGCTGGCCGTGTGATTTTCTCAGCGGTGCGGGAGGAAGAGGCCCGCTAATGACAGGAAGGTCGCCGGGTGAGCTGACCTGTGTGCCGTGCGGGTTTGGGTTTCGCAAATAGGGCACGCACGGTAACAAGCGTGGCACTCACCCCGCCGCGCCGCCGGGGCCTTCTCGGGTTGTGGGGGCCGCTGACAGCTCAATTAAAGTGTAACCCTTTGTACCCTGTCCCCGGCGCAGGGACGGACGCCACGCTCGCCCGCGCGGGGCGGGACATGGGAGCAGCGGGAGACCCCCATATGCTCCGCAGCCACTGCCCCCACCGTCCCCCGGCCCTGTGGACACAGCGTCCAGTGAGGAGCAGGGTGCCCTGCCCGTGGCCACTCCCGGGCCAGCTCCTGTGCAGTCAGTCTTGAGAACTGACCACAGTGTCGGGGGCCCGGGACCCCCCTGGAAACAGCACCTCCCACCCGCTGCCGCCCTTGAGGGCTTCACCCCTGCGGGTGGCAAGCTTGCACTCCCCCTCCCCAACCTCCCGGGACCCCCGACTCATGAGAGAAGGCGGCGGCAGGCACCGGCCTGGAGGTGCCACCGAGGCAGCCCCTGGGCGCCAGGTCCCAGCCCATGCCCATAAGAGGCCTTCGCCCCACCGGTCAGCCGCAGTGGCGAGAGCGCCCCCCAGAGACTGGGGCCAGCACTGCCTCTCCGTGGCCAGGAGCGGCTAGCTCATGGTGCTGATGGGGGCAGCGGGGAATACCCTCCCCCCGCCCCCAAGGCCCCCTTAGCTGTGCGGCACCCTCTGGCCGTCCCAGCCCAGCCCTCGCCCAAACGAGCTTTCCCTGAGTGAGCAGAGATCAGACCCAGTCTCGGCCATCACAGAAAGCGTTGGATCTCGAGTCAGGTGGCATCTGCAGATGGTGGGACGGAGCCACCCCCGCGCTCTGGGGCCCGCGAACGACGCCTGGGGTTTCCAGGCCCCTTCCCGAGCGTCTGTGCGAGCCAGTGCCAGGACTCGAGCCCGGTGCCACAGACCACCTCAGTTATCCTTTATTGATTGATTGATTCACTTACTGCTTTTTGGGTCACACCGGGCGATGCACAGGGATTGCTCCTAGCTCTGCACTCGGGAATCACTCCTGGCGGTGCTCAGGGGACCTATATGGGATGTTGGGAATCGAACCCCGGTCGGCCGCATGCAAGGCAAATGCCCTACCCTCGTTTCTCCTTTAAAGACCCCGGCACGGGCCATTTCTGAACTCACGTGGCTCTTTCAAAGCTGTGGGAGAAGAGTTTGGGAGGGGGGGAAGGGGGGCGTCTCCCAGCAGTAAGTAACAGTAATACTGGGTGGAGGGCTGGGCGTTACTTCTGGCTCTGTGATCTCAGCCACTCCCAGCTGTGCTTGGCGGATCGTGGCGTGCTGGGTGTCCTCTGGCGTTTGAAGTCTGCGTCTGGCCTGTTGAGGACCGCCCCCCCCAACAGGCCATAAGCGACTCTCGCCCCCAGCTTGGTTTCTCGGACACCCCTGGCACCTCTCTCTGGGACAGGCGGGTTCCAGTTCCGGTTCTGTCCCCGCTGACCTCTGCCAATCCCCTCACCCCTCATCCTCCGTGTTGGCCGATGAGAAACTGTGCCTCCCCGGGGACATGCCCACTTTCACGCGGCACCCCAGCCCCCAAGTGCCCCGCACCGCCCCGGCCGAGGCCCCCACAGGACGGCACGGCCCTCCGACTCACAACGCGGTGGGATCTGCCTGGCCGAGACCCCGGTCCCGGCGCAGCCTGTGAAGCTCTGTGGGTAAATAATTGCTACGAGCTGCGTTTTAATATAAATTTATGAGTGGTGTTTCATCACGGCTTGGGGCTGCGGCGAGCACTGAGTGATGGGTTTCAGATTGCGCGTCCATTCGTTACGTTAACTTTGTAAGTTATTTAAAGCTTGTGCACTTAGCGTTGCTTTTGGCTTTCGGTGACCTCTCGGGACGAGGCAGCGGACCCCCTGACTCACACAGAGGTCACAAGGAAGGCAGTGCCGCCGATCTGGGGGCTGCAGAGAAGGCAGTTTTGAGGGCGGGGCGGGGGGGGGGGAGTCGGGGCAGGGGACAGACCCGGGCTCACACACACGCCCGGTTTCCTGATAGTTTGGCTGCAGATCAGGGAAATCTCCTTCCTGCCATGTGTGTGCGTGAGCGTGAGCTGGGTGGCAGGGAGCAGTTCCCCATTTGCCGTCCCTGGGACAGCCGTGCCACCGCAGAGGGTCCCCCATGGCCCCTGGTGCGGGGGGGCAAGTGAAGACAAGAAGCTTCCAGCTGTGCTGGGGGTGGGGGACAGGGGCGGGGGCAGCCGTGGGCTGATTTCTTCCTTTCTTTTTTTTTTTTTAAGATTTCTATTTATTTATTTATTTATTAGCTGAATCACCGTGAGATGCAGTTACAAGCTTTCATGATTGAGTTTCGGTCATACAATGATCGAACGCCCATCCCTGCACCAGTGCTGCACATTCTCCACCACCAGTGTCCCCAGTATACCCCCCTTTTCCCACCCTCCCCCTGCCTCCATGGCAGACAGTCTCCCCCATACTCTGTACTTTGGGGCATTTTGGTTTACAATACAGACGAACAAACGAAACGCCGTCCTCCCGTTGCTCATTGATTTGTTCAAGCGGGCCCAGTGATGTCTCCATTGTGAGATTTGTTACTGTGTTTGGCATATGGAATACGTCACGGGGAGCTTGCCAGGCTTTGCCGTGCGAGTGAGATACTCTTGGTAGCTTGCCTAGGCTCTCTGAGAGGGGCGGAGGAATCGAACCCAGGTTGGCCAGGCTGGCTGCATGCAAGGCAAATGCCCTACCGCTGTGCTATCGTATTGCAGTACAGACACTGAGAGGTTATCACATTTGGTCTTTCATCTACTCTCAGCACACATCTCCCATCCCGAGCCATCCCTCCAACCGTCACTGACTCAGTGACCCCTTCTCCGTCCCAGCCGCCTTCTCCCCCAGCTCGTGAGGCAGCTGCCCACCGTGAGGCAATCTTCCTGGCCCTTGTGTGGGCTGATTTCAAGGAGGCCACCAAGCCTTGGCCCCGGCTCAGGCCACCGCCGCTGTGACACCCCCTGCTGGCCGTCTTCTCCATCCCTGGCCGTTAGCCCAAACACAGCAGCTTCTCCTCACCACCGCCAGAGAGTGGGTGCAGCGGGTCGGGCGCTGCCTTGCACACAGCCGAGCCCAGGATGGTCGGTGCCACCACCTAGGGGCTGCCAGGAGTGACCTTGAGGACCAGTGGGTGTGACCCGTTCATGACGATGCTGTGGCCGGGAGTCCGGCCAGGTGCCGGGGAGAGCCCCCCACCGTGTGGGACAGCCTCGGGGTCCTGCTTCTCCCCCGTGGCGTGGGGCTGCTACTGGCCGCTCGGGGCTCCTCCCGGCCCCCCGCCCCCAGCGCCCAGCAGGAAGATTTGTGTGTTTGGGGGCGGCCCGACCCCCTCCACGGGAGATGAAGCAGGAGCCCCCAGACCCTCCAGGCCATGGGCAGGGGTGCCCCAGGAGCGGCTCAGTCTGTCTCTGCTCTGTGCCTGGTCTGTCAGTCTGTCTGTCCCTCACCCTCAGCCTCTGAGCTTCCGGTCTGCCTCCAGCCCGGTCACCGCCCAGAGACACAGCAGGAGCGGGGCCTGTGGCTTCAGGACTCACCATAGTAGCAGCCCCCCCCCCCAAAGCCCCCTGCCCTCCAGAGGTCATGGGCACACTCTCCACGCACACAGACACACGTGTGCACAGGCACAGGTGTGGCCACACGTATGTGTACATAGCCAGCAGACACATGCGCGCCCATGGGTGAATGTCCATGCGCACACAACACACGGGCAGGCAGTACGTATCTGGCACGTGTGCAGAGACGTGAGCACACGAACACCTGCACACGCACACCGCCTGCAGGCGTGGGCATGCCACGGGCTAGGGTGAGCTCGGAGGGCTGTCGTGGCAGGCTGGGGCATGGCCATAGTCGGCCTGCCTTGCTCTGCCCGCGGGGAGCCCAGGGCCCCGTCCCCCTTGGCCCTCACCTCTGTTGTCCCGGCCCCGGCCACTAGACTGTGTTCCGTGGCCACCTCAGCCGGCTTGTGGCCTCCTCGGCCAGCTTCTTGCTGTGCTTAGAGGCTTTGGTTTGGTTTTTTTGGGTCCCACGTGGCTCTGTGCCAGGGGTCACTTCTGGCGGGACTTGAGGGGTGCTGGGGATCAAACCAGAGCCAGCCGCGTGCAAGGCCGTCGCCGCTTTGAACTGCCCGTTGCCCTTCAGCCCCTTGACACGCCGGTGGACGTCCTGCAGGCTCAGACCCCGCGGTTCCCCATAGAGCCCAGACAGACCTTCGGGGATGGTCCCCGAAGAGGCTCTGAGGCTGCACACAGGTGGCACCGGCCACCAGCTCACGGCGGAAACAGGGACAGGGTTATTCTCGAAGTCCAGGGCCCGGAGGGGTTTAAGTCGGAAATTCTCGTTTCCTGCTCAAAACACTCACCCCCCCCCCCCCCCCCCAAGCGCCTTATCTCCAGATTCATCAGCTCCAGCCTCAGTCGCCTGAGCAGCACCACCACCACACATTGGGGGGCAGTGGGGTGCTCCCTGCTCGGCCCACACTTCTTCCTGCAGCCTCTGTCAGCTGCCCAGAATCTGGGTAGCGCCCCCGGTGACCCCACGCTCACGGCGGCTCTGGGCACCGGGGGCTTTCCTGCTACCCCAAGGGGCATTTCTACCCCGCCCCCCCCCACAGCTAAGGCCAGCGTGGTCACAGTGGCACCCAGTCCTAGCTGTGGACGACCGCCCTGTGCCCCCACACCCAGCTGGCTCAGTGTCCCAGCACCCCTGCCCGCTCTGTGGGCGCAGCACTGGCCCTTCCGGAAGGGGCAGAGCGGTGTCCACACCTGCCTCGCCGGGGGCCTCAGCAGATCAGGTTTGGGGGTCTCCCCAGGACTATCCCAGGCAGCCACGCTGTGCCAGGGTCGGAGCCCGGTGCCCGAGCCTGCCGGGCAGCCATCCCAGCCCTCGGAATTGGCGTGGTTGTGGAATGAACAGCGTTTCCATGGGAACCGGATCACTTGCCCGTCGGGAGACCATAACCCGTCCTGACGTGTGGGCAGCGCAGGCCTAGCCCCGGGCGACACGCTCTCAGAGAGACTTAGAATCACAGCCCACACAGTGACGCCAGAGCCCTGGGCAACCCCGTCTGGCGGGCGGCGGGAGCTTGACCTGCCGGGACCTCTGGGGGAGAGGGGGGTCGGCGCTGCTGAGCCTGACACGCGCCAGGGATGTGCAGCTTTGCAGGGGAACTCTGCCTAGACACCAGGGTTCTGGAAGGTTCTGGCTGCCTCAATAGACCTGACCCACTGGGGGTGCTGGCTGCAAGCCAAGGGAGCCCCCCCCCGAGAAGTAAACGCATGTGGGGTGAGCTTCCCCGCTGAGACGCCCCAGAGTCAGGAACCAGGCCCCGCCCTGCCCCTGCCCACGGGGATCCTGGGAGGGGGCACGGTCAGGGACATGCACCTGCAGGATGCATAGTTTGTCTTGGGGCATCGTTTCAGACGTTTTAAGATTCTGTGGTTCTCGGGGGCTGGAGCGATAGCACAGCGGGGAGGGCGTTAGCCTTGCACGCGGCTGACACGGGGTGATTTCCAGCATCCCCTAGGGTTCCCCGAGCACCGCCAGGGATAATTCCTGAGTGCAGTGCAGAGCCAGGAGTGACCCCTGTGCATTGCCGGGTGTGACCCAAAAAGCCAAAAAAAAAAATTACGTGGTTCTCTCTTGCTGTGGATTCTCTTAAGAAATCAGCGTTTGGAATGCATTTAAGCCAAAAAATAAACTGAAGGACGCAAAAGAGGCATCGTCCCCTGAGAGCCTCCCCGTTTGTGGCCCAGCGGAAACTTCATCACACGCCGCGTCTCGCCTGCTGCGTGGATTCTCTCCTGAGAAATGAGCCCAGACAGAGAAAAGCAAGCCCAGCTCAGCCCTGGCGGGGGTGACAGCAGAGCTGGGGTCGGGGGGACGGGGCGTTGGTAGTGCTAGTACTAGTACTGTTAGTACTCTGACACCAGGGTTACCTTGGCGAGATGGATGGACAGACAGACAGGCGGGCTGGTAGGTGAAGAATGGAAGGGGAGTGGCTGACTGGAAGATGAACTGAGGAAGGAAGAAGGATGGTGGGTGGAAGGATGGATGGATGGATGGATGGATGGATGGATGGATGGAAGGATGGATGGATGGATGGAAGGAAGGATGGATTTGTTCGTGGATGAGTGCAGATTAATGGGAAGATGGAGGGAGGGAGGATGGATCGGTGAACGAAGGAAGGGCGGCGGGTAGGTGAATGATTGGCTCGAAGATGGGCTGAGGAAGGAAGAGGACGGATGGGTGATGGGTGGATGGATGGATGGTGAGCGGATAGATGGGTGATGGGAGGATGGATGATGGGCGTTGGGTAGTGGATGGAGGGTGACAGGGGTGAGTGGGTGGGTGGACGGATGGGAGAATGGGTGCGGTAGGCAGAGGAAAGGGAGGAAGGACGGTTGGCTGAAATCGTCCTTATTGCCTCCACCGGGCAGAGGACACAGTTCAGGCTCACAGAAGCATTGCAAGCCGGCCGGAGGCGTGAATGTCCCTCTGTGGCCCTCAAGATGAGTGAGTGGAGGGAGTCTGCTCTCTGGAACCGTCAGCCCACGAGCCGGGGCTCTGGGGTTGTCACTGGACTGCGGAGTGGAAGTCACTGGAGTGCGGAGTGCACGCTCAGAACTTGTGGGAGGAACTGGAGAGAGAGAGGGGGAGGGAGGGACGGAAGGAGAAAGAGAGAGGGAGGTTGGAGAGGGAGAGACTGTCCACACTCTGCAGACTCACTGCATTGAGCACTGTCAATGCTCCGTGCTCCGCTTCTCCGTGGCGTGAGTGAAACGCTCCGTGCCTGGGTCCGAGGCCGCTCGGCCCCCACATCCGCTGGGCGTGTGAGAGCTTAAGGAGCCAGAGACCCCAGCATTGGTTTTCTCTGACTCATCACTTGCAGCATTTTCGCTCCCGTCAGACTCCGACGGTCCCCTCTTTCCTCGGACACTGTGTCCCTGTGGCGGTCGGGGTCCCGGGCCGACGCATGACCCTGATAGGTTCTGGTCACAGGCTGGGCCGTGCCCCAGGGCCCATGCAGTTCCTCTCTGTGCTTCCCCAGGGGTGCAGTTCCGGGGCAGGGGTGGGGGGTGGCTGCGGAGATGCCCAGAGAGTCTTGAACTTCTTCAGGGTGTGGGATTAGCTCGAGCCGGGGCCCTTCCTGTGGCCGGGGCTAAGGGGTTGTGCAGTTGTGAGTGGACAAGAGGGGCTCGCGGCTCCCGGGGGAGGGGGAGGGGGCAGAGGCCGGGAGAGGGACGGGAGCCGGCGGGGAAGCGGCTGGCAGGGCTCCGTGCTGGCCGCGGGCTTCCCCGCCCCAGGAGAGCCGAGAAACCAGGCAGGAGGTTTGCTGGGAATTGGTAGTTAAAACAAGAATAAATTCTCATCAGTCATCCAAGGGAGACTGGATTACACATGCTTCCAGTGTGCGGGTCTCGGCTCCGAATAGCTTTCACGGCGCCCTAATATGATTTCATTAAAAATGGATTAAAGTAAATTATACACGATTCATCTCTTAAATGCTGGTGCGAAGTTTGCAAATGGGATTTCATTTCTAATAAATTAGGAATCGGAAATGGGGGGAAACAGGGAAATGAAATGTTCTTATTTGCAAACACAAGGTGAGGAGACGGCGCGCGCGCTGTCTTTAGGACGGGGAGGGGATCGTCCCTCTGGCCAAGTGTCCTTCAATGCGCCTCACGTCTGCTCGTCACTCAGAAGAGCGGCCGGAGTGGTCCTGCTGAGCTTTGCCAGGCCCTGGCTGGCAGCTCAGTTGCTGTCTCATCTCTGCCTCGTGCCCTGGTATAAATGGCGGGATGCCTTCTTCGGGGTCACGTCTGTACCTCCCGCAAGCGCCTCCATGCAAAGGGGGCGCTCACAGTGGACGGGACATACTCAGGGTATTGGACTGGGTGTGCAGGGCGGGGCCCGGACGCAGCGCTGCCCATGCTGGGCCGTGTTCACTGCCGGCCTCGGGAGCCGGGCACCTGCCACCGGGCACTGACACTTGGCCCCTTTCTTGCAGGGGATGCTGCTGAAACGGAGTGGCAAGTCTCTGAACAAGGAGTGGAAGAAGAAGTACGTCACCCTCTGCGACAACGGCGTGCTCACCTACCACCCGAGTCTGCATGTAAGTCTGGCCGCCCGTGAGCAGGGATGTGCCCCGGCCACTGCGGGGCGTTCAGCGGGTGCAGGTGCCCCTGGGGGGTGGGGGTCACCCCTCACCACTCGGACCTGGCTCTGGTCCCCGCCTGTCCCCAGGTGCCGGGGGCCTTAGGGGAGACTCAGAGGACAGGGCTGAGTACCGGGGCAGGAGGAAGCGGACACTCACCCCGGGTCTGGGCCCCGGGGCCCACTCTGTCCTACGGCTGAGGACGTGGAGTGGGTCGCGCTTGCATTTGTCCGCGGGTGGTCTTGAGTGGGTAGAACTAAAAGCAGGAGTGGTCTTGCAGCTGAAGGGGTTGGGAGCCAGGAGTCGACCCTGCGGGGCCGTGGGTGGAGCTGGTCGGGGCGTTGCTGCCCCCTGCATCCTCGTGCCATGCCTGGCTTTTAACCAAACATCACAAACGCTTTGAAAAAAAAAGTTGTGATTGGAAAGAATGTACTCCCCACTATCCCTGGCCCCTCCTGGGGGCATCTCCCCCGTCCCACACTGGTGAACACCATGGGCATGTGCCCCTTCAGGACCCATCACCCCCAGCCGTCAGGGGCTCCCACGTCCACGTGCTGGCGGCTGCATTTGCATTCCGGGGGGCTCTGATCGGGGAGGCTCAGCACCAGTTCCCCTCCCGTGTGCCTCTGGCCATGAGGGGCTGCCACGTTCCCAGGAGGGGTGGGGGAACGTGGTACAGAGCCCGGCAGTTGTGGGGCTGGGAGATGGTGCAGGTGGAGCCGCTGCCCTGCCCGCCGCCAGCCCTGGTTCCCTCCCCACATCTGTCCCTGAGCGCAGAACCTAGAGTCGGCCGTGAGCACTGCCAGGTGTGGCCCAAAACCTCAAAGGAAGTTCCTAGCCTAGTGCCAGGGCTGGGGACGTTGCTGAGGGCAGGCGCACACGCTCCAGCTCACGGCTCCTCCGTCTGTCCCAGTCCCCAAAGAGGAAAGCCAAACTTCCCTGTGAGCATGACACGGTAAAGGGGTAAGACTCTGTGTCCGGAGTGAAGACGCCCGTGGAACAGGGGACTTGTAACCAGCTTTCAGACGCCCTAGTGCATGAGTGAGCTTTGCCACGGCGCCTACGAGTGACCCCCGCCTGTGGAACAGAGCCCTGCTGTTGGGGTCAGCCTGCGTCCACGCAGTTTCCACAGGCCTGTCGGAGCTGCTCGGGCAACTCGTGGCACGCGTGGGAGTGGGTGTGAGTCTGGGGGGCCCTTTCATAGCCCACCTGCACCCCTGCAGGTCACCCCAGGCCTCTTGGACTAATTTCGCAGCTCGGATGGACGGGGTGCAGCGAGGGCCCCCTGCCCACCTCCTGCTCTCACGCCCACTCTGTGGGGACAGTGCCGGGGCCCCCGTCGTTCCCAGGGTGCCCCGAAGGTCTGATTCGGCAGAGGGAGCAAGTCCACTCCCCGAGAGCCTCGGTGCCCACGTGAGCCCCAGCGCCTGCACTGCAGACACGGGCCCAGTTGGGTCCATCCGGATGGTTCCCACAGGACAAGAGCACCCCCCCGGGTGCCCTGTGTGTGGTGGCCCTGTGCCCTAGGGGCTGCGTCGGAGCTGGTCCCCTCACCCGCTCGGGGTCAGACCCCAGCGTCACCACGGCCGGGTCTTCTCAGGGGACGTTGTCACCAGCTGTGGGTTCAGTGACACAACATGGTGTATCGGTGACATGCTGGGGGCCACCACATTCTGAGCTGGTGACGGTGATGGGAGGGGGGGTGGCAGGTGGGGGTCACCAGTGTGGCTGCTGGCCCGTGGTGGGCCCTGAACCCACAGGTGGGGTCGTGGGTGAGGCCCAGGCCCACAGTGGCCCACAGCACGTGCCTCTGACGTCATCCCTGAGCCCTAAGAGCCAGCAGCTCGACATTGAGGAGATGTCCAGGCCCACTGTGGTCACTGCAGGCCCAGTGCTGGCAGTCAGAGGGTCCCTGGAAGACCCCAGCACCTGCCCCGTCCCTCCCTCTCGAGGTTCCAGTCAGGCCCGTGACGCCGTGCTCCGGGCTGGAGGGTGGTGCTGAGACATCCCTGCCACCTGGCCCCGGCGCCCCCCTCCCTGCAGGACCCGACTGCGTCCACGCAAGGTGCCAAGCCCTGACACGGGTGCCCTGAGCTGGCTGGGAGATCCGCGCAGGCCGTGGAAGGGGGGGGGGCAGGGAGCGGCTTCAGCATGAGCCTTTGGGAGCACCGTGATGGGAGAATGAGGGGGATAATGAGAAAGAGCTGGGCCCAGGGGGTGTCACAGCTGAGTGGCGCCCCCATCCATCTCCCGTGTCGGGACCGTGCCGTCGGGATGGCGGACATCACTGCTGACAAAGGTGTGTGCTCAGGGTTCCTCGGGCACGGGCCAGGTGGCTCAGGAGCACAAGGTTGAGCCAAGGACTTTATGGCGCTGTGGCCTAGATGGCTGCCCAGGCTCGCGCCAGGTACCTGCAGCCCAGTACACTCAGCTGGTACACAAGCTTGGCGCATAGACCTGGTACACACACCCAGTGTGCGTATGTACTTGGTACATGCAGCCTGGCACATATGCACCTGGTACACTTGGTATAGACACCTGGTACACACGTTTGGTGCGTGCACCTGGTACACACGCCTGGTATACGCACCCAGTATGCATGCCTGGCACACACATGTGATACACACAACTGGTGTACACACCAGGTACACACACTTGGCGTACACACACTTGGCATACACACCTGGTACACACACTTGATATGTGCACTTGGTACACACACCTCGTATACACATCCAGTATGCATGCCTGGCACACGTGCCTGGTACACACGCTTGGTACGTGCACCTGGTACACACACCTGGTATACACACCTGGTACACACACCTCATATACACACCCAGTATGCATGCCTGGCACATGTACCTGGTACACACACCTGGCACACACTTGGCATACACAACTGGCACACACACACTTGGCATACACACCTGGTGCACATGCTTGGTACATGCACCTGGTACACACACCTGGTCTGCGCACCTAGTATGCATGCCTGGCACACGCACCTGGTACACACTTGGCATATATATGGCACATGCACCTATCATATACACCTGGCACACACCTGCACACACACCTGTCACACACCTGGCACACACACCTGAAACATACCCAGTATGCCTACTTGGTACATGCAGCCTGTCACACACACCTGGCACACAGACCCAGGATGCATACTTGGTACGTGCAGCCTGGCACATGCGCCTGGCACACATTCGTGCACACACCTGGCACACACACCTGCCTTTATACCTGGCACCTGCGCCTGGCCTGCCCGTGCTCCCTGTGTGTGCTCCCAGCTGGCAAAGCGCCTCCTGCTCCTCTTTCCCTTCCTGCGGCCTGCACTCCGGAGCCCCGTGTGTGCAGCTCGCCCCGACGGCGTGCACCTCTGGACTCGCCCTCGGACACTCTCCAGCGACGGCCAGTCCCTCCCTCTGCGCTGCTGGCCACAAGCCGCCCCGTCGCCGCCCGAGTGCCAGGCTGCATTCCAGACCCTGCAGGGCGCTGGTGTTAGCGCTTCCCGCTGCGGCTTTGGACGAGAGAGCCGTTCTTCGTGGATGCTGCCCCAGCACGGATCCGAGCGACCCCGACCAGCCCCGGAGAATCCGCCACGGCAGCCTGGACCCACGGCGGGACCCTCGGGCACGGGGAGGCGGCGCTGCAGGCTGTGGGTGTGGCTCTGTGTCCGCCGTCCATCCCTCGGCCCCCTCCACAAGGCGCAGAGACAAGTCAGACCCACCAGAGCGCAGCCACGCGGCGAGGACACGTCCACACCCCAAAACCCAGACCCTGGGCGTCTGGCCCTCGGTCCCCGGGAAGTGGCCCTTCCATCTCTCGCCCAGACATGGGCTGCAGAACAGGCCCGTCGGTCACTGATCTTGCCCCACACACCCCGGCCCGAGCACTGGGCCCTGAGCTCACTCTGGCTCCGTCCGGGGACACGGGACACAGCACTTCATGGGGCACAGCACTTAATGCCCGCGTGCACTTGGGTCTGCATCCCTGGCTGCGTCCTGGCACCCCCGCCAGCTGCTTCATGCCGGGCCGTGCCAGGCGGTCGCTCCCCGGTGGGCGCCCTGGCCTCTCGGGGCTGCGGGCCGAGGGGGCGCTGGCCCGGCCCCGCCCCTCCTCAGGTGCGCCCGTGGCCCCACACGAAAACCAATCAAGGTGCGATTTATGTTCATTAAGCGCTTGTCAAAACTGAAAAATTTTCTAATCAACAGCCATCTCGCCGCGGCCCCCGCGATGGCTCGGAGCGCTGCCTTGGCCGCGGCCGCCGCGGCGGCTCTCTGCCCGTGACAACTCTAGGCTAAGACTCCGCAGATGATTACATTAGGCTAAGCTGCGAAGTAAATGAACCGTGTCTTATTTAGGTGCCACCGGCTCCAGTGCCGTCCTTCCCCGCAGGGCACTTGATAGCGGTTTATGGCTTTAAAATTAGTGTAGCTGCCGCTGGCTGCTGGCGCTGCCTGTTCTGCCTTTGAACTCCATAAGCAAAGGGAAGGCCCCCTTTGTCTCTCCCCCCGCCCCCACCTCGCTCCCGCGCACGGCCGCCGTTTTGTTTTGCATGTTTTCCAGACGGCTTTTTGCAATAAAAATGTCTGACTCCCCTCGACGTGCCCCGCGCTGGCACGGCCGCCCCTCCTCGCCCACGCAACGAGAGGGGCCGGGAAAGGAAAAAGTTGACAAGGTCACGGGTTGGCACGGGACCCCCCCCCCTTTTCTCCGTGGCCTCTGGCAACTCCCGATGGCATCATACACCTCCCTGCATGTGCCAGCAGGAGGCAGTGCCTGCAGGGGTCAGGGGGCACGGGCCTCAGTGCCAGCTGGGAACCGGGTGGACGTGCACGCACCCTTCTGGGCCCTGCTGACCTGTCTTTGTGTTGGGAATGTGGCGAACTGGGCCGGGGGGCGGGGTCCCAAACGCTGAGATGGTGCCTGCCGAGCCCTCACCCTCCAAAGGAGGCGGCCGGAGCCCCCGGCACCAGACCCCCCTCTGCCCCCCCCCCAGCCAGGAGGACGCTGGCCTGGTCTCTCCCGTCCTGCTCTTTACCCACCAGTCTGCAGGTGTAGACGGTGGAACACCACCGGTCCGCTGCCTCGGTCGTAGCTGCCGGTTCTCGGGAAGGTCGGCGGGACAGGTGCTGAGTCGCAGGTGTGGGGCTAGCGTGGGGCTTCAGTGTCCTTGGTTTAGGGGCGCGGAGACTGGGGCGGCCAGGGGCCCCCTCTCCTCACTGGAAAGGGGTGGGCTTCCTGGAGGAGAGCGCCTTGGGTGGAGGGCGGTGGTCGAACAGATTCCCATGAAAGCAGAGAGAGAGAGCGGGAAGAGGAAGGATGGATGGACGACGGAAGAGAGGGTGGGGCGCCTGGGCAGGCCTGGAGCATCCTCGGACTGAGAGTCCATCCACCTCTCTGCGTGCTGAGCACTGGTCCTGGCTTGTTCAGGCCCAGAAGCCGAGGTTTGAAGGCAGTCGGTCTTGGGCTGACGTGCAGAGGGGGAACTAGGGCTGGAGGGAGCATCGGGGACAGGCGGGAAGCGCCCTGGGTTCCAGCCCCTGCATCACATTAAAAAGAAGGGCCAGAGGGACAGCACAGGGATTATTAGTTAAGGTGCCGGCCCGGCACGCAGCCGACCCTGGTTCCATCCCCGGCACCACGTACAGTCCCCTGAACCCCACCAAGAGTGAGGCCTGAGCATCGCCAGGTGTGGGCCAACACCCTGCTCACAGATAACCAAAAGAATTATTTTCACAGTAAAATTTAAACCAAGGGGGCCAGAGAATACAGTGAAGTGCTTCTTGCCTTGCACCCGGCCGGTCGGATTCCCGGCACCACACAGCGACCCCAACGGTTGCCAGACATGGCCTCAAAACCCAAAATAACTTTTTTTTTTGAGACACACCTGGCGATGCTCAGGGGTTCCTCCTGGCTCCGCACTCAGGGATCACATTCCTGGCGGTGCTCCAGGGACCCTGTGGGATGCCGGGGATCAAACCCGGTCAGCCGTGTGCGAGGCAAACGCCCTCCCCGCTGTGCTATGGCTCCAGGCCTCGGATCATTTTATTTTAATCAGAATAAAATGAAGCACTCCAGCTGGAACTCAGAGCCTCGTGGTTGGTGGCCTTGTGGGACGCACCGTCCACGAGGCCTGACTGTCGCTCGGCTCGGCTGGCACCACGCAGACCAGGCCGGGCTGGTCTGCGTGTCTGCGCCACTGTGCCCTCCAGCGCTCACGGGTGCCAGCCTGTCTGAGTGGGGCACGGTTCAGTTTAGTCTGAAACACGAACAGCCTCTGCCGTCCTGGGCCGGTCCGGATGGAATCCACTCAGCGCTCGTGGTGGACCCATCCTTGGTGGAGAGCACCCCGCGGGGAGCCTTCATCCCAGCCCACCTGTTGGGGCTGAGGAGGTGCTGGCCTTCTGCTCAGCATCCCTGGCCGATCCCATGGGATGGCAGCTCGTGGGACCCCCCCTAGACCCTTGCATGTCAAGGACAGTCGGACTATGGCCTGTCACCGCTCGTGTCTGGCTGTCAGGTCCCTTCTCCCAACAGTGGCCCCAAAGTCCCAGGCGGGCTCCGAGCAGATGCTCTCCGAGTGCCACATTGGGTGGGCACAGCTGTGGGGGCCGCAGGGATCCCCCCGCCCCAATGCTTGCCGTTCTCACTTTGAAGCTGCTTCCTACCTGTCCGCTGCGGCCGGGCCCTGGGCAGGGAGAGAAACCGTCTTTGAAGAGACGCGCGCCCCCCCCTTCCCCGAAGGCTTTGGTAGTTGGCCGAGTCTGGGCTGTTTTAGGGTGCCATCCTGGTCCCGGTGCTGGTGCCTGGGGGAGCTATTGTTAATTATTCATCAAATGGGCTGGACCATTTGAATGGCCCGTATTATGCACATCTTTATAGATCCTTCGCCTTTGAAAAGAGTTTTAAATGGAGTTGGGGAGAAGGTGGTGCATCTAACAATGAATTCTCTGGGTGGAAATCTTTTTTTTTTTTTTTTGAGCCTAGAAGTTAAGGGCTTTAAAAATAGAACTTTAGACCAACTCCACTCTGCCTCTTTGAACCTGGGCATTGAAGAGGCATCGTGGGAATGGGGGTAGTAACCATCCCTTCCTTCTTCGTTTGGGGGGGAGGGGGAGCCCAGGCCTCGGTGTCTGAACCTTGACAGAGGTCCACCCATGCGTGCACCCCCAAGACATGGGCAGGGAAGTCTCAGGCACCTGGTGGCCCCTTTGGGCTACAGGACCCTTTTCCCGAGGGCTCTCCAGAGAGCCCTGTTCACGGTGAATGAAGTCTGTCCGTCAGGTGCATTGGGAATGACCCGGAGGTCAGTGCTAAGTGCTTGTGTGATCCGCTTAGAACCTGACGGCCACTGTTCCCTGTTCCCTGCATGCACGGGGATGTCACTCTCCTGGGCGCTGGAGGCGGCTGCAGACGCTTTGCTGTCGGTTTCCCAGGAGTCAACACTCCTGCCGCAGGGGCCTCTGCAAATGCCAAGCAGGGCGAGGTGGGTGACAGGATCCCGGGGCACTTTATCAGGACTCAGCACCCAGCTCAGATGGCACTGGAGCCCGGCACCCTTGGCGTGACCAGAGCCCGACCTTCCCTGCTCCTTCCCGCCGACGTGCCGCGAATAGCCCCGTGGCCCCTGCGGGTCTGTCATCTGGCCGCGGTTGACACACATCCAGGGGGGCCCTTTCCAGGCTCCTGTGCTGGTCCCTTTTCACCCTCGTCCCCACTTGCATGGAACTTCCAGGCGTTGGAAGGTACCGAGTTCCTCGCGGGAGCCGCAGGATTCGGGAATTCTTGAGGTGGCTGCAACGCGGGTGCAGTCCCCAGCGGCGCCCGTTCTCTGCGTTTCCGAGAACCCGGCTTATGTGCGACAGGGTCATTCCCGGGAGCAGGAAACGTGACACGGGTGTGAGCTCAGCGCGCAGAGACTGTCGCCCTACGAGATGCTGAGTGGAATCACCTCCGGCCCACACCCAGAGAGGCAGGGAGACGTGTCTGGGGGCCTGGACTCAGAGATCGGAAGCTGCTGCCTTTGTCTTAAGTCCCCGAGGGCCACTGCGGGGTGGCTGTGGGCAGGGACTGGCTTTTGTCCCAGCCGGGGACGAGCTGCGGCCAGTCCATGTGCTTCGGGGCCTCCCCGGCATCTTGCAGGAGCTGCCCCGTCAGGCCTCGCCGTGAGCAAGGCGTTGCCGCGTCTTGAGAATATTCCTGAACTCATGGAGCCCAGCAGCGCCGAGGGACCGCACCTTGAGGACGGCCTGGCTAGTGGTGCAAAAAGGAACAGACCTCAGGAGAAGCTGCCTGTTCGTCCCAGAAACAACCTCACAGCTGTCGGCCTCTGGGCAGTTACCGCCGTCACGTCGGCAGACACCCTCCACGTCTCGGCAGGAAGGCCTTTCAGGGACCAAGACTTCTCTGGGTTTCCCTTGGGTGGAGTGATGGAAATGCGGCATGTCAGTGCTCTGAGGAGAGTTGGGTCGGGCGCGAGGCAGGTGGCGGGCACGTTGCGTGCAGGGAAGTGGCAGGCCTCGCCCTGGTGCCGCTCACAGATCTCATGCCAGCTCTCGGAGCTCCCGCCACGTCGGTTCCATCTTTCAGCCACAGCCACAGGTGACGTCGGAGGCCAGGCGGCGAGAATCAATATCGGGAGGAGTCGGGGCTCTTGATGGATCGCCGTGCTTGGAGCCCAGCTTTGCGCCCAGAGCCCCAGAGCTGACTAAGATGGAGTCTCCCTGCCCCTGACCAGCGCCACCTCACACCCGTTCCCGCCACAGCCTGGCTGAGAGGGCCCGCGCTCCTCCTCCGTCAGGAGCCCCTGCCGGGGACAAGGCGTGGGAAGTGCAGATTTGAGGACCTCGCCCTGGAGCGGCTAATCCATTAATTCCATCTCAGGAGGGATGCTGGGAAGCCAGCCCCCGCACCCCCGACACACACACACACACACACACACACACACACACAAAGACTCGCCAGACACGGACAGACACGCTGGACCGATACGCCAGGCAGACGCACAGACACACACACACACGCACACACATACACACAGGCATACACACGCCAGCCAGACGCACAGACTCAAAGACATGCACACACAGACACACGCGCAAAGACTCACCAGACACATGGACAGACACACACCAGACACACACGCACAGGCACGGGTATACACACACCAGACAGATGCACAGACACACAGACATGCACACACAGACATAGATACATGCATAGACACAGAGCACACACACGTACCAGACACACGCCAGCCAGACGCACAGACACACACACAGACAGACATGCACACACAGACACACAGGTACATGCATAGACATGGATACACACATGGACAAACACACATGCCAGACAGGTGCAGACACAGACACACATGCATAGACATACAGACATGTGCTTACACAGACACAGGCATAGAGAGAGATACACAGATAGACACGCGCGCGCGCAAACACACACACACACATACACACACACGGTTTCTGCCGGGCGCTGGAAGCTCGGGTCCCTGGCGGGGCTCTCAGCCGTTAGCCGGCTTCTCTCATTGCACCTCATTTGCATCTGGGACATCAATTAGCATGTTTGTTGAGGCTAATTGAATGAAACTCAATCATAGCTCTTAATTGCTTGACTATGTGAAAAGAAATCACATTAATGCAGCTAATTAAGTGTACGGCAATAGATGCAACATAATTAGGAGCGCCGCGTAAAAAACAAGGGACGGCGGAGGTGGCCGGGACGCCGCGCGCACACGAACACCGCACTTCCGGGAGGCAGGGTGTGCCCCAGCGCCCGGCAGAACCAAAGGGGAGCAGAGAATCTAACCCACAGGACGGCCTGGACAACTCGAGAAGAAAAATGCAAATCGCTTTGCAATTACTACTTTTTCAAGCTGTTGAGGGCAGGAGATGGGCCCTCTGGGGGGCTGGGCTCTTGAGTGGACCCCGGGGACTTGTTAAGTGCTGTTTAAAAGTACTTGGTTTTGAATTACCCTCATGCCTTGTTAAAGGGCTTTCTCCCCTTTTATCTTCCATCAGCATTTTCTTCCCGAACACTGGGCAGGCGGGTAGTGGAGCATTTGCATATCAAACTCCAGCAGGCCGTCACCTGCACCCACCCGGGCTGTGGGCCGTGCCAGCCACATGATCCACCACTAGGCCCTCATTCTGCTCCCTCCAGCGCCCCACAGTGCCAGGAGAGGAAAAGGAGGAGGCGCAGCCAGGGGGAGTCCCCGCAGGCTCCCTGTTCCACCCGTAGGGGTCTCGCCGGCAGTGCTCGGGGCTTATTCCCGGCTCAGCGCTTGGGGCTCCCGCCTGGCGGCACTTGGGACCCTCTACGGTGCCAGGGAGCGAACCTGGGTGGGCCGCATGCGTGACAAGTGCCTGCCCACTGTGCTCTCTCTGGCCCCCAGCGTCCACCCCCTTTGGGAAACGTCATTGGAAAGACAAGGAAATGCCTTTCTGTCAAGTTGGTTAAAAATGGCAGTGGCCAACCCGGGGCAGCGCCCGGTGGTTAGGCAGACTTGGTTTTGTGTGTGTGTGTGTGTGTGTGTGTGTGTGTGTGTGTGTAGGGCTGGAGTGATAGCACAGTGGTAGAGCGTTTGCCTTGAGCACAGCCAGCTCGGCTAAGCCGGGTTCAATTCCTCCACCCCTCTCGGAGAGCCCGGCAAGCTACCGAGAGTATCTTACCCGCAGAGCAAAGCCTGGCAAGCTCCCCGTGATGTATTCAATATGCCAAACACAGTAACAACAAGTCTCACAATGGAGACATTA